>CM055127.1:397879455-399079455 GCA_029206835.1 Rana muscosa
ATTGTCTGCTCCCTGCAGGGGGGGGGGGAGCCATCCCCTGCCTGGAGAAGACAGTGGTTATCAGTCGCTAGCAATAATCACAAGAGAATCCAGCAGGCTGGGTATACCCAAATTGATCGATCAGCTTGGTACATACAGCCTGCCCATTAAAGGTTTGAATCTCAGCTGCTTCCGCAGGAACCGCCCAAGATTCTGTGTATGGCCGGCCTTAAGCCTTGTACACACGTTACCATTCTTGGACAACTGAGTGTCTGATTTTTGTCCAAAGGGCGTGTGCCAGGATCTTGTCTTGCATACTAACGGTACCCAATTGTCGTGCCACAAACACAAACATAGTGACGCACTACGAGGAATTTCAGCTCTTGAGTGCCACCCTTCGGGCCCCTTCTGCTAATTCCGTGTTTGGTGAGCATTGATTCCGAACATACGTGTTTGTTCTTTCGACTTTTGTGTGACGGATTTGTGTACTGACCATATGAAAATCAGACGTCAAACCGCTGTCCGCCGAAAATTTACTAGCTTGTCATCCAACATTTGTTGGCAGAAAATTGGACAACAATTGTCAAAAGGAGCGTACGAACGGTAAGATTTTAAGACAACAGTCTGTCAACAGACAACCCCCTGCTAACATGTATCGTGTGTACGAGGCTTTAGTTTCATGAAGATCTGATTATGAGCTCCCTTATGTCCACAGGTACACATGAACTAAATTGACTTTTTGCTATTGCACGTACAACTGTGCATGGCCAGGGATCCAAGACCAGTGCACCCAACCTTGCCTGAAAGTTTGTAATTGTAACCAATGTTTTTGTAAACTCTAAAAACTTCAATAAAAACTTTGAAAACAATTGAAACAGAAATGTATTTTCATATATAATCTTTCAGTTTCATTGTAAACCATCAGGTGGGGTTTTAGGCTCCTTTTTACTTTTTCTACTATAACTTTTGCTGGATAAAGCCAGTTGTTGTTTCTGCTTAATACAGTACCTCAAGCTGCAGTTTATGAGCCCATGTGAATAAGACTTCATGTACACATAGCCTACTTTGCAGCATTTTTCACTTTCCTGTGGCCGGCGGTCAAAGATTCACTGCGATATTGCAGCGGTTTGCGTTCTCCAGGGGCCAGTGACCAAATCGTTCCTTTACTGAACGCTATTCTTTCGCGTTAAGGAGAGGGCAGTTGAGGGAGTTTTAAGCTCCCCTAACTTCATCAGCTCCTAAACGCTGCTAAAAGCCCATGTGTACATTGGCAAAAAAGCGCCAAAGGGTCAAGTTTAGGAGCTGTAGTGTACATGAAGCCTAAGTCAGAACAGTGGCTTCTCCCACTTAATCCCCTCTCGTCAAGTGACTCCGTCCATTGCCAAGGATGTTACCGATGCTGTGCTCTTCTTAGAATCTTTGGAAATCTTTTGTTACATGGTTATTTGTAAAACAATGATTTTATAGAAAAAGTAGTAAGATATCAAGCATCAAAGTACAAATGTATAAACTCAATAAAAAAATGAAAACTAAATGAACTATTATCCACTATATTTTCCCTTTTAAAAGGACGCCTTCATAAAATAAAGTAAGATGCCAATCGTATGATTGGCATGGAAGTGAAACAACGGCTAGTTTATCAGTTCCCCTTGACAGCACAATCTCTCCTGCAAGATCTCACTTGTAATTGCTATTTATCATTCTAAATATAACTGATTTATTCAGTGCCATTACTATTTATGTGTGGTGAGCATGCGTTAGCTCTTCTGGGAAAGTCAGCTTTGAAAGTTAATATATGGAATTTTCCTGCAGATCAGTATAGCAGCAGGAGCCAAGAAAACATCAAATCAAAGCATTATAGCCCTGGTTTGATTTGTATGAGAACAAGAAAGAATAAAAGAAGAAAATAAAATTAAAGCTCAAAATAACATCCCATATTGTTTTGCATGAACCTGACCTCAAAGCGTCACAGGCATCTTATTGATAAATTCGGTACATTCCAATTAACAAGATCAAACATCAGAGCGATCTCTATGCTTGAGCTAAACCAGTAGGAAATAATTGAGTGGTTCATGCAGCCTGTGTTTGCCCTTGCTGAGATTTTTGCTTCATCAAATCTATACTGTAAGAAGAAAAGGTTCTCCCTTTGTTAGCCGGCGCTAGCCAAAGTTTTCATGTGTTCTATGTAATTAAGAGTCTCTTCGCTATGACCTAATGACAAAGGATTGTGAGGTACGCTATATAAAAAACAAGAAATACTAAACCCAGTAGAGTCTGGATAATGGGTACATGGCATTATTGGCAGGTTCAGGAGATTGTTATAATGATAAGTTGGGCATACGCATACAATTATTATTACTAGAAACTCATAATATGTGACAGTTATTCTATTGTGTGAAGACCAGTATTTTCTTGTAAGTTGTCAAACAAGCCGGGAACTTGAGTCTAGTTTTCTGTTGATCAGTGGTTGCGTAGCAGATCATTGTGTTTCCATACCACCATTGTGCTGTGTTTTTTCTGCATGGGATGGATCACATTTGATACCATTGCTTCAGGCTTGGGATAAGCATGTTGGGTTTAGAGTTAAATTATTGTTTGGGTTCAGGAGCGGGCCAGTCCATAAGGGCCGCAGGGGCGCAGCGCCCCTAGTTTGCATGCAGGGATGCACCCCATAGAGCACCGGACTCATAGGGTTTTTATGAGTTTATTTATTAATTTTTTTCAAGCCACATGATTAGAGCCTGAGGCTCTATTTGGCTTGAAATAGGTTGGGCTTGGGCACGGAGCACTGTGCCCTGAACCCACCCACTTGGGACACTAGCGAATCACGCTGAAAACTGGGACCTGGGGAGGGGTTTGTCTGCCGCCCCCCCCCCAAAAAAAAGCTAAGCACCAGCTGCCACTGTTTGGGTTATTGGATTAAATTTGAGTGTTAGGATTAAAGGATAAATTCACCTTTGGGAACATGTTGCATGTTTCACCAGATTTAATGGTGGAACATGCATCGTGTTCCCAGTGCTTCACACAATACAAAGCTCTGTGTAATTGGGAAAGAAGTGGAGGGGCGGGCAGAGCACCAGCATGCAACTCCTTAAGACCCCTTTCACACTGGGTCGCTCTGCAGGCGCTATAACGCTAAAAATAGCGCTTGCAAAGTGACCTGAAACAGCCGCTGCTGTCTCTCCAGTGTGAAAGCCCCGAGGGCTTTCACACTGGAGCAGTGCGCTAGCAGGACATCTTTGGAGCGGTGAAGGAGCAGTGTGTAAACCGCTCCTGCCCATTGAAATCAATGTTGTGAAAGGGGCCTTACTGCTGTGACAGACCAGAAGGTCCAGCGCTGGAAGCATAGCGATGACTTTTGCACATTAACAAGTACACAAGGTGGCATACACCTCATTGGACTTAACCCATATTAAGCCAGTGGCTGGATTCCTGGACTTCAGCTTTGAAGCATGTCACCTCAAGACTGCAGAGCAGCCCCCCGAACCCTCATGTTTAGGCAGCAGCAAGGAGAGGGGGAGGTGTTCTATTGTTCTTCCTGCTCTTGGATAACAATACTGGTTCTCTGTAGAAACAGTACAATAATTGAGCATGATCACTCTAGAACAGGATCTGTTTTTGCAGGATCAGTGGGTAAAATAAATGTAAAAAAAGCATAACAAAAGAAAACTAATGCTGTCACCCCATCAAAGGATTTAAATAAATAGTGAGGCCTTAAATGGATATAATCAAGTAATTTAAGTGGGGAGTACCATCATCCTGTTATTACAATAAACTGAAACCGGAGACCACCCCCAATGTTTGCCAGGGAGCAATCGAGGAACTCAAAGGATCGGTTAACTGCAGTACATTATATTTTTATTTTTCGGTTTAGATACAATTAAAAGGCTGTAGTTAAAGTAATGGTAATGTTTTACTTTATTAAAAAAAAATGTAAATAGAAATTTAGTACTGAAAATATAAATATATAAAATGATATACCGGTATACAGAATATGCTATGATCCTCTTGTATGATTTTTTTTTCTTTGCCAATATGCTAATTTCTCCAAGTTTGTCTGCTAAATCTGATCCCAAATGTTTAACTCATACTTTTTTTATAGAAAAAGTTTAGCAAGTAGTAAATAATACCAATAAAACTAAAATGCTAAAATTAAGTATTGTTACATCTTTCTGCGTCGACATTCGTTCATAGAAACTCAAACACGGCTATTTTGAACGATTTATATGCTAGAACATAGTAAAGCAACATATCCTATAATTAAACATCTGCTTATAAATATTTTAAATTGGTAATATTTGCTTAAATTTCTCTGCAGCTTTGGGTTATTAAATGTGTGCATAAACACAACGCGCTGGATGGTGAACATAAGTCGCGCTTTCTTGTTATAAAATAAATCACAGTATTTTTTTTTTTTCTAGACAGCATACAGTCATTAAATAGGTACCATCATAATATTCTAAAGCCAGAACAAAACTATATGGGGCTGTGGGCAATTTATTTTAATTTCATGATCTTTAAACTTTTTTATTTTCTAATACTAAAACGGACACAGAAGCAGTTTGCTTCCAGACTTACTCTCTTTCTCTGATTAAACTCCATATGGCAGGGAGATTGATGAGTTGGTCCTCTGATTTATCCACCAGAAAGTGCACATTTCAGATTAAGCTATTGAGCTTTGTAGGCATGGGCTTAACTTCTGCAAAACAGGTTGGGATTGTCTGGGAAACCATGTGAGTTGAGGCTTTTCTTACTGCAAGAAATGTAATCTACCTAGCTAACACAAAATGTATTTTTTTTAAATCCTGACCATGGAGAAACTAGGTCAATTTATTAAAGGATTTGAGAATATTCACACAATAAATTTTGTATCGATTCATGTCAATTAACCAATCATATAACACATAAAAATAGATAAAACAACAATTTTCTGTTCACGTAATTGGAATATTGAAGTGTATCTTCACACGTTATTGTGTGAGCATTCTCAAATCCTTTCGAAAATGTGTATTCAACCTAACTTAATTAAAATTGTAATACAGTGCACAGTCTTGTGATGATTTAATAAATGGTAAAGACAGGAAACACATAAATGGTACTGGATAGTAGCCATGGGTCAGACTTTGAAGGCATGGAAACAATGGAGAAGTAGCAAAAATAAACAAAATTTATTGAAAAAAGTACATAGTATAATAAGTGTTCAAAAGTTAAAAATCATCTACAATGATACAGTATGTACAGTGAGCCCTTGTGCGTCTACGCGTTTCGCCGTTGGGCTCCTTCAGGACACGATCAAGGTTCAAAGACACAATAAGCAGAAAAGGAACGAGTCTCACTGTCTTGGAATAGACTGAGTCTCAGTGTGAATTTCCAAAAGTCGTAAGGTATCCAAAATATGGAAGGCTTCCAAAAAACTGCATACAGATAGGCAGCACACAGCTAGTTTTAATCATAAGTGGCATATAATGTCGCTAAGTAGAAATCCAAGGTTGGAAAATTCCCAAACTAAGGACGACTTGCGGCCAACTGTACAGGATAAACAACGCACAGCTAGTTAAGCAACTAGAATAAAGTGTTGCTCGACAGGGGCAGGAGTAAGTCTCACGTAGGTAATGGATATATTAGAAGATCCAGAGTCAAATGAAGGAAACAAAAGAACTCATAAGGGCTAGCGAGGTATTGTATGGTCCACCTGGAGTATGGTGCCCATGGAGCGAAAAATATAAAGTCTGTAGTAGACAAAGCGAGCCCCCGGGAGACAGCGTGTTGCTGTACACGTAACTCAGTCCATTCCAAGACAGTGAGACTCGTTCCTTTTCTGCTTATTGTCTCTTTGAACATTGATCGTGTCCTGAAGAAGCCTAACGGTGAAACGCATAGACACACAAGGGCTCACTGTACATACTGTATCATTGTAGATGATTTTTTACTTTTGAACACTGTTATTATACTATGTACTTTTTTCAATACATTTTGTTAATTTTTGCTACTTCTCTATTGTTTCCATGCCTTCAAAGTCCGACCCATGGCTACTATCCAGTACCATTTATGTGTTTCCTCCCCTGTTTACGGATGTGGCAATGTGAGTGCCTTCTCTCTTTAATTTCCAAAAGGTAAAGACAGTTATAGAAGAGCTGAAATATGTTGTACAGGTAGGTCCCTCCTATCCTACTGTTTTTTTTGTTATGGCAACATTTTTGTAAAGAAAAACTTTATGTACTTTAATTTGGAGTATTAGATTGTGTACTGGCCTCCTTTTTTATGTTTGTTTTTTTGAGCAGCAAGGTGGGAAGATGGGAAAATTGATTGCACCACAAGATTACCAATTTTGCAGTAAGTGAATTTTATTGTGCTGCTTAGGTGAAAGTTTTTTTTTTTAAATTTTATTTAAAGGATTTTTTTATTGTTATTTGTGTAGTATTTCCTAAGCTTAGATTAGATTTTATTTAATCAAATTTCTGTTGTCCTTAAGGTTCCTATACCTTTTAAAAAAACACAAAATATGCCTTTTTATTTTTTTCTATACCCATTAACAGAGCATTTTGGGAAAATAAAACTCTCAATTATGCTTATCCCTCATGTTGATGTGCAACCAAAAGTCAAACTCTTTATTGACATGATATCTGCTAAAGGAAAAGATCCGCTAACCCGATCCCCTTTAACCTCCCTGGCGGTATGATTCTGTCAGATTTTAGGTGCTGAAAGCGGTACCATTATTTTGCATGGAAATTTGTTGTTTTATATTGTAGGAATAACTCACTTAAATCTGTCCGAACCAGTCTAGTAGACATCCCGGGTATGATAAAGTTTGAAACACAAAATCATAAATTATAATATAATAAATAACTATAAATCATTATAACAAATAATAATATAATAATAATAAAAAATAATGTACGGTAATCAAATCAAAAACACTGACATTTCCTCAGTTGCAGAATTGTCGCTGTCATTAGATTTAGTGTTTGATGACGAATTTCCCCACAAATCGCTATCGCTCAATTCTGCAAGTGATTCTAATTTATTATCGCCGTTTTCTAGCTGGTCTAAAACCACTTTTGACATAAAGGGACACTTTTTGGTTACTATGGACAATCTCCAGTTTCCAGGCAGAAAGAACAGTTTTTATAATATAAAACTGCATGCAGGGCACTGGACAAACCTTTAGGGACAAAGGGGATGTGTAATTATTTGATACAGTACTGTAATCAGTAAGATTACAGTGTACTGTATCTATACTGTGTTTTTGAATTTGGCGCCAAACTCCGTTCCCGTGCGTCGCAATGTCACAGGGAACGGAGCTCGGCACTCGGCAGTGTGAATTGAGCGAGACATGGCTCGCGCACACAGCGGGGAGACATCGCAGGATCTAGGGAACAAGGTAAGTAACTCCCTGGATACTGCGATGCAGCCCGAGTCAGGCTCGGGGTTACCGCTTTTGGTAGTAAAAACTCACCCCGAGCCTGACTCGGGATTACCGCCAGGGAGTTTAAAAGAAGATATATGAAAACATGAACTAGAAATGGATTTAAGGCCGGTTTCACACTGGGGCGGTGGCGGTATAGCGCCGCTATTTTTAGCGGCGCTATACCGTCAGGATTGCAGAGGTATTCGGCCGCTAGCGGTGCGGTTTTAACCCCTGCTAGCGGCCGAAAAAGGGTTAATACCACCCGCAAACCGCGGTATCCCATTCATTTCAATGGGAAGGAGCAGTGGAGGAGCGGTAAACACACCGCTCCTCTCACCGCTCCAAAGATGCGGCTAGCAGGACTTTTTTTTAAGTCCTGTTAGCGCACCGCTCCAGTGTGAAAGCCCTCGGGGCTTTCACATTGGAGAGAAAGGAGCCGCTGTTTAGGCTCGGTTTGCAGGCGCTATTTTTAGCAAAATAGCGCCTGCAAACCGCCCCAGTGTGAAAGGGGCCTAAGGGTGCATGTTAAAATTTTACAAACTGTCTGGTTGCCCTCCCTTTGCCAATATAATTCTCAAAAAAACGGGAAGGTTAAAGGGAGGTCTGAAGGTCTTTTTTTATTTTTTATTTTTATTTTTTTTATTATTTGGTTTGTCAGATAGTAATGATTAAAACAAAAACAAATTAATACAAGTAGATATTAATCAGGATATCAACCTCTCATTTCCTCCTTTATTTATGTTTAACCACTTTTTATATGCCTTATTAACCAGTTTGTACAGGCTTACATCTTTAAAGCCTAGTACACGCTAGAAGAAAATCAGACAAATGATTGTCCAGTTTCCCTCCATGTTTCATAGCATGTTTCATAGCAGGTCGAAACCGAGGATGGTACTAATTGTATGAAAATTCTCAAACGACAAAAGCTTGCTTTTTTGTTTGTTTCTGATCATGCACAGTCTTTCGTATCTAATTTTTCTAGTACGAAAACTGTACGAAAACAGTAGACATTAAACGAAAATCGTTAGTTCTGTTCATGAACTAGAAATATTTTGGAGTTTGTCCCTTCGGAAATTTTCATTTGGCTGATTGCATCGGATGTCGAAAGCTGTGTACACGCTATATGAAAATCTAACGATCGTCCCTGGTACGGAGTTTTTCTTCTGATTTTCTCATAGTGTGTACCCCACTTAACTGATGTCATATACAGCTTAAAGGCCACACCTTTAGTCTACATATGAACAAAAATAGTAGATACAGTGAAACAATACATGTGACACTTGCAGACTATCTAGAAGTGTAATTTTACATAGGAGGGGCTGCATTTTGACAGCTGCTTCTGCTATGTAAGACAAAGCAATGCCTCAATAACTGCCAGTAATCATGGCCAAGGTAGTGGTGGCAGCTGGACATAGGAGATGCATTCTAAAAACCCATTGAAGTTTTTTAGGATATATCTCTTATGTTCAAAATTCTCAAGCGGTTAAATACTCCAGTGTGCACAGCTGTCTTTTAATGAGTAAAACCAAATGGATCGAGATATTAATGATTTTCTATCGCTTCCCACGATTTAAAGTCCATTGGGCCACATCATGCTTCATAAACTACAGCCATGAGTCTAATTGAAGAATAAATCTAAAGAAGAATCACTTAAGAAAATAGATTTTTTTTTATTATTTTATTCCAAATAACTTGTCAACTGCAAACAGATTAGAAACTTTGCTAATGTTTCAATATATTTAGATAAAAAAAAAACATAGATTTTATATTATATGATATTAAGGAAGAGTGAACTGCATTGTTTCAACAAATTTCAGTGTCTGTTCTTAAATCTTCAAAGGCCATGTAATGGGTAATGTACCAAGTGGATAAATGACTCTGCCATTAAAATGCCATCAAGTCCAGTTCAGGTATTTTGACCTTCATGTTTCCAAAGTAGCAATTTTTGCACAACCATTAATTTTCTAACCTGTTTTTTTTCATTGAAAAACTACAGCAGGCAGTTGTTCTTTGGGATTTTTTGTTTTTATCTGATAAAATAAATTATTTGAACATTGAACTGCTTGGGATAGATATGTAGTATTAGAAACAATATTAATGCTAATCTGACTACTCTTTTAGAAATAACCAGACAGCACTTATGGGACCCTGAAGCCTGCTGAAGTGGCCTCTCAGTCAATATTAACGCATGTTATTTTTCCTTCAAAGTGTACCTGTACATTAAAATAATTACATATTCTTAAGCTTGAAATAAGCCATCCCTGACCTCTGTAGATGTTTTTACTGTGAAGTAATTTTATTCTCAAAGATCATTTCAAGAACGACTTTAATGTCCAGTTTCAGTTTGTTTCTAAGGTCCTCTGAACACTGGATGTTTAGACCAGCCATGCTGGCAGCCTGTCTGTCAATGGATATGCAGTAATGTTTGTCTGCCATCTTACCTTCCTCCTCTTGTGTTCACCTTAGAGGCCAGACTCTCTCACCTGGCTGCTTTTATAATCTCTCCTCCCAGCCTGGCTCCACCCCAGGCCCTATCACAGAACTCTATAATAACCTGTGCACTGCAAGTCTGCCTTGATGATCAACGTGTTTGTTAAGCATTGTGTGTTTTGGGTTCCTGCCTGCCGTGTGCTACGTCTGTCTCTGTGTTACGATATTGGCTTGTTCCCGGTTATCCCTGTCTGCTAGTGACCTTGACCTTCGGCTTGTCCTTCATTTATCCGTGTCTGCTTGTTGCCCTGACCTTGGCTTTTCCCCTCACTATTCTTGCATCCTGTGCTGCTGCTCCCCCTCTATCCTCTTTACCCTACGCAGCATGAGCTAGGGGACTCTGGGGGCTGCGACCTGGACCCAGCTGCAGCATAGGCCATCCTCACCACTAGAGGCTCTGGTGAAAACCTCCTGGCTCTTAGACTCCGCGCCCTGGGGAATCTTGGGCTCTAGCTCCCTGTGGATCCCTGTTGTGCTCCACTGGTCCCGCTCTCCACAACCACCTAGTGTCCCATCCGCAGCAGTCAGCCATGGGGTTCACTACCTTGTGGTGCACTCCTGACCCCCAACGGTGTGCATCTGTCATCTGGCCACAGGTGACCTGACACTGTCAAACTCTGAGGCTGACAGCTGCTGGAGCTGGGAAGGGGTGGATGATGTACTTGGCAATATGAACGTTTAGGACCATGTGCAGACTCTTTGCGTTGCCTACATTCGTCCCTATACTACCTTAAACATTTGTACTGCTAGGTGCACTATTCAGCCACAGTCTCTTGTAGATTTTTAGAGGTTCCTGGGACCAGAGCTGGACAGCGCACCTGTGCCCTCTGCCCGCAACTGCCTAAACACCAATCAAAAATTAAAGAAATGTAAAGTGCTACCTATCTTGCTAGCTTAAATAATTACATATAATGCAAACACTTGTTGACTATTAATGATATAGATGTGGCAACCCCTCGTTCGTCATTCAAACATTTGCAGATTCTCAGTCATGTACTCCCCAGTGGTAATCTGCTTCCTGGTAGTATGCGATGATGTCACATGTTCCACCCTGACATGTTTCGTCACTGGTCATGTGACTTTTTCAAGAGGTTCACAAGTGTGATATGTCACTATAAACTACAATTACATTTTTTTTTTGTTGACCTATGAAGGGTTATCACCACTGTTGCTACGTCTGTATGATTAATATTCAACAAGTGCTTGCATTATATGTAATTATTTGAGCTAGCAGGATAGGTAGTGCTTCAAATTTCTTTGATTTTAGATTTTTTAATATGTGGGAACACAGTCGGTGGTTAAGCAGCAACCTTGAGTATACTTGTTTTGTTTATTTATTTACACATCACACCACCCATAGTAGCGCAGAACTTTTACCACATTTTTTTTACCTAACCACCAAGGCCTCCTGCACAGAAGCTTAAAAGCCCATTGTGCATGGGACCTGACAGTTTATAAATACTTTGCTTCTATTTGAGGGCTGGTATGCTGCAAACATAGTATTTATTTTGTTGCCCCAAATTTAGCTCAACTTGCATCAACATTTCAGTCTCTAACGCATTGTTTAGACAAAAAAAAAAGGGTTTAATAAGGCTACAATAAACACCTAAAACACTTTGAAACTTCTGACTGAGGTGGGCCAACTGTTAAGTGTATTTCATATACATTTTAAATTCCTAAACAAATAAATCCTTGTTTTTGTAACACTTTGCAGTCCTTTAACAAGTAAAAGACACCCCTCTGGGGAAGTCCGGTAACCAGGTGCATTATTATTGGAACAGGTATTTTAAATGTGTCCTGCCAACAATAATTGGATTTATACTATAGGCCAGCCAACAAGAGTGCCTTCTGGGTTCATCAGGAGTGGGGAGAGAGGGGTGCTCTGTCTGCACTGGGCCCATTTTAACAGAGAGAGAGAGGGAGAAAAACAGAGGAAGGAGAGAAATGCTAGAATAGTAGTCAGTACAGGTTTGCAAACCTGGTACAATAAATCACCTTTATAGGTGGGTGTCTATTGTTTGTGGATGCTGCTGCAATATGTAAAACTATTTGTTTTAGCATTTTACGTTTAAAATGGAGTGCCTCAAGATTGTGCATAATTTGAACACAGATAACAGCCCCACATTTTTAATTCATGGCAAAGAAAATGGTTATTTAAGTACCTTTTTGTTTTGAATTTTAAGATGAATTTCTCCACAGTGCCTACAGCTAAAGTATGAGGTCTTGTTTTAAAGTATTTTCACTGCTTCTTTACTTGGTGTGTATAGTCTGGACACAGGTTTGCTACAAAGGTTACCTAAGGGTCCAGTATAAAATTAGAGATATAATTCTGGAAGCTTACACAGTGAGCAGAATACAAGTAGGGAAATGTCAAGCTATGCACCCTGGGAAATGTATGTAACTAGCCCTCTCCAAATGGAGAAAACACAGCAGGTAATGATACTTCTACATGGCAGACATATACATCAATGCCCCATTCACTGGATGTGTATAGAAGTGACATGGCATTATCTGCCTACTTTTTCTGCTCTTTATACTTCTATGGCACTTCATCATTATACAAAGTACAGTCAATCGTAAGCATACAAAAATAGGTCACTCCAGAAGAAGGAAAAGACTGACATGGAGGGTAACATGTTAATGTACAGTATAATCCAAAGGAAAAGCTGCACACCAATGATGATGTGTTCACAGGCAAGACACAATTCAGCACATGGTCCAGCTCCAGGACTTCTCCTCTGACCGGTTTAGACAGGATAGACTTGAGGGGTCATGGGGGGGGGTGGGACCATTTGCTGAAGCTTGTCGGCTGATTATATTTCTGCCTATGAGGACATCATTGGTATGGGACTTATCCTTTGGACCCTACTGAGCTATGTGTGCAGTAATGATGGACTGCAATACAGCACCTCATTCCAGCATATGGGGGGAGTGCTCGGAGGGTTGGAGCAGTTGACTTCCTTGACTAACCTTGCATGTAAAGATGTTTAAAAAAAAATGTTTTTTAAACAAACTGGAAGCAATTATGTAAATGTTAAAGAAATGAAACAAAACAAAAGTGATATCACTTTCAAGCCCTGTGAGTACTGCCTTATCTTTTGAATTATATGTACTTTATGCTTTGCTTAGCACCTGGACCCATTTATTCTCAGATAATGTGTGCAGTGGCAACTATTAGGAAAAATGAATATATACACTCAGGTTGAAAAAAGACACAAGCTCATTTTAGTTCAACCAATAGAAAAAAAATCAAACCGAAGAAAACCTCCATATACACAATCATATACCCACAATTGATCCAGAGGAAGACCTAAAGCAATAAAGCATAATCCAATTTTCTCCAGTGGGGGATAAAAACATTCCTTCCTAATCCCTCAGGATGCAATCAGATATTCTCAGGATCGACTACCCTTGGTGTGATCACCTATAAATGTTAGTATCCACTTATATTTTATGCATTTAGGAATGCAGCGAGTGCTTTTTTTAAACAATCTACTTGGCTGGCCAGAACTAGCTCTTTAGGGAGTCTGATCCACATTTTCACATTTTTTTTCTATGAAGTAGACTTTTCGTATGTGGAGTTTAAATCTCTTTTCCTTCAGATGTAAAGAGTGCCCCCTTATACATTGTGATGATTTGAAAGTGAATGACTCAACACCAAGTTCACTATATGGACCACTTGTGTATTTGTACACGTTGATCATATCCCCCCCCTTAATTTTCGGAAGAGTGAATAAATTCAGTTGCTCTAATCTTTCCTCATAGCTGAGCTTCTCCATGCCTCTTATCAGTTTGGTTGCCCCTCTCTGCACTTTCTCTAGTTCCCTGATATCCTTTTGTTAACTGGTGGCAAAAACTGAACTACATATTCTAGATGAGGAACTACTAATGATTTGTACAGGGGCAAAATTATGTCTTTCTCTGTGGAGCCATTGTGGATCATCTGGGGCTATGTCCATAATATCCCCATCAGGGACTTGCGTGCCACAATTTTCCTATGTGTACACAGAGCTGAAAAAGGTATTTTAATAAATTTGCCTTCTCTTGTCCCCAGTCACCAACCTAAAATTATCTTGTAAAGGGCCTACGTTCTCAGATTTTGACTTTTTGTAATTAATATATTTGAAGTCGATTGCTTATCATATTATCTAGATGCACATTTGGACACCAAACTTGATTCATATGGTGAGCTTGAAATAATAGTGTCAGGGTCACCTGTGGCCAGGTGACAGATGCACACCGTAGGGGGACAGGAGTGCACCGCGAGGTAGTGAACCCTATGGCTGGCTTCTGTGGATAGGAAACTGGGTGGTTGTGGAAAGCGGGACCAGAGGAGCACAACCAGGATCCCAACGGAAGCGAGAGCCAAGATTCCCCAGGGCGCGGAGTCTAAGACCCAGCTGGTCTTCTCCAGGGCCTCTAGTGGTGAGGATGTTACGCTGCAGGCTGGGACCAGGTCGCGGCCCCTGGAGTTTCCTAGCTCACGCCCCGTAGGATAAGGGGAAGCAGCAGCACACGATAGAGAGAACCGAATAACAAGCCGAAGGTCAGGGGCCACAAGCAGACAAGGATAACGAAGAACGAGCCGAAGGTCAAGGGTCACGAGCAGACAGGGATGGTCGGGGACAAGCCAATAACGTAACAGAGAGACAGACGTAGCACACGGCAGGCAGGAACCCAAACACACAATGCCTAACAAACACGTTGATCAGCAAAGCAGGCTTGCAGTGCACAGGTTAATATAGTGTTCAGTGATAGGGCCTGGGGTGGAGTCAGGCTGGGAGGAGATTATAAAGGAAGCCAGGTGAAGGAGGTCTGGTCTCTAGATGAACACATGAGGAGGAAGGTAAGATGGCAGACAGACATTAATGCATATCCATGACAGTACCCTCCCTCTTACGAGGCCTCCCCCTTCCCCGCCTGGGCCCAGGTTTAGAGGGAAACTTCAGATGAAACTCCTTTAACAGACGAGGTGCAAAGACCTCAGATGCAGTGATCCAAGACCTCTCCTCAGGACCAAACCCTTTCCAATGAACGAGGTACTGAAGAACGCCTTTACAGAGTCGGGAGTCCAGAATTTGACTGATCTCGTACTCCTGATTATCCTCAGAGACAGGCGCCACGGTAGGAAGAGGACGAGAGAATTTATTGAGGACTAAAGGCTTTAGAAGAGCAACATGAAAGGAGTTAGTGATTTTAAGGCTCTTAGGAATCTGGAGTTTGAAACAAACCGGATTCAGTTTAGCAGTTACCGTGTATGGACCGATGAATCGTGGAGCAAACTTCAGAGAAGGAACTCGGAGCTTGATGTTCCTGGTAGAGAGCCAGACTTTGTCCCCTGGCTGAAGAGAAGGCGGTTTACGCCTGCGGCGGTCGGCAAAGCCTTTGAATTTTTCAGCAGCTGCCCGGAGGGAATCATGAACGTGACCCCAAACGGAATTGAGAGACGCCTGAACCGAAGCCAAAGCTGGAATGTCTGGAGAACAGATCATAGGAAGAGGAAGTTGAGGGTGTTTTCCATAAACTGTGAAAAAGGGTGTCTTCTGCGAACTGGTATTCACATGATTGTTATGGGAGAATTCTGCCCACGGGAGTAGAGAGGACCAATCGTCATGGTGAGAAGACACAAAGGTGCGAAGAAAGACCTCTAACTCCTGATTAACCCTCTCAGTCTGTCCATTGGATTGGGGATGGTAAGAAGAAGAAAAATCCAAGACAATATTGAGGGATTTGCAAAAGGCTCTCCAAAAACGAGACGTGAATTGGACTCCCCTGTCGGAAACAATATGAGAAGGGACCCCATGTAGGCGGAGAATTTCTCGAATGAAAATGGGAACCAAGGCAGGGGCAGAAGGAAGACCAGGAAGAGGAACAAAATGAGCCATCTTGGAGAATCGATCGATTACCACCCAAATGACTGTATTATTCTCAGACAGTGGGAGATCGGTGATAAAATCCATGGCAATATGGGCCCAGGGTTCCTTAGGAATAGGCAAGGGCATGAGGAGACCAGCAGGAGCTTGTGTGGAGGATTTGGACTGAGCACAGACATGACAAGCTTTAACGTAGTCTTTGACGTCTGAGCGGAGATTAGGCCACCAGTAGTGACGACTGATGAGTAGGAAGGATCGGAGGAATCCAGAATGCCCTGCCACCTTGGAATCATGTCCCCAACGAAGGATCTTAGCTCTCAGCCCAGTGGGGACAAAGGTCTTACCAGGCGGAATTTTAGACTTCAGGGTGGTAGAGTGGGCAACAATGCATGAGGTGGGAATGATCGGCTCAGGTTCAGGGGCGGACTCCTCGTCCAAAGTGTCAAATGACCTAGAGAGCGCATCAGCCCGACCGTTGCAGGAACCAGGTTTGTAGGTAATCGTGAAATTAAAACGGGCAAAGAAGAGACTCCACCTGGCCTGTCTAGGATTCAGACGTTTAGCATTCTGTAGATACTGTAAATTCTTGTGATCGGTAAAGATCGTTATGGAGTGAGGGGAACCCTCCAAGAGATGACGCCACTCCTCTAACGCCAATTTAATTGCGAGAAGTTCCCGATCACCGATGGCATAATTCCTCTCTGCCTGAGAAAATTTTTTGGAGAAGAACGCACATGGTTGGCGTCTCTTCTCAAAGATTTGAAGAAGCACAGCTCCCACCCCCATTGAGGAAGCGTCCACTTCAATAAAAAATGCATTCCCAGGATTTGGTCTCCTCAAGAGGGGGCCAGAAACAAAGGCCTGTTTCAGGTTGTGAAATGCAGAGACAGCTTCGGGAGGCCAGTCTCTGGCATTCACACCCTTCTTGGTCAAAGCGATAATAGGCGCGGCAATGGAAGAGTAATTCCTTATGAACTGCCTATAATAATTAGTGAAGCCAAGAAAGCGCTGTGTGGCCTTGAGGCTAGCAGGAAGAGGCCAGTTGGTGATAGCCAAGACCTTCCCAGGGTCCATACGAAGCCCCGAACATGAGACAAAGCACCCCAAAAACAGGACCTCAGAACATTCAAAGGAACATTTCTCCAGCTTGGCATAGAGATTGTTCTCTCTAAGACGTTGAAGTACAGTGCGGACATGGTTTCTGTGGACGAGCAGATTTTCAGAAAAGATCAGAATGTCATCCAGATAGATGACAACAAACTGGTACAGCAGATCTCTGAAGATTTCATTGACAAAGTTTTGAAACACGGCTGGAGCATTACACAGACCAAAAGGCATCACCAGATATTCGTAATGCCCGTCTCTAGTGTTAAATGCAGTCTTCCATTCGTCACCCTCCCGTATTCGAATGAGATTGTACGCGCCTCTGAGATCCAACTTGGTGAAAATGGAGGCACCCTTCAACCTATCGAATAGCTCAGATATTAAGGGTAAGGGGTATCGATTTTTAATAGTAACCGCATTTAAACCCCGATAATCGATGCAGGGTCTTAAGGTACCATCCTTTTTGGCAACAAAAAAGAACCCTGCCCCTGCAGGCGATGAGGATTTCCGGATGAACCCTCTCTCCAGATTCTCTGCTACATACTCCGACATGGCCTGGGTCTCTGGGATGGACAGAGGGTAGGTACGACCCCTGGGTAGAGTTGCTCCGGGGACAAGATCAATAGCACAGTCAAAAGACCTGTGGGGAGGAAGCACCTCAGCTGATTTTTTACAGAACACATCCCGGTAATCGCTGTATGCGGCGGGAAGATCAGAAGAAACAGAAGTGGCAGCAACCGGAAGACTCTCCTTGGGGGTCACCTTGAGAAGACACGACGAGAAACATGAGGAACCCCAGGCCAGGATCTGCCCAGAGACCCAGTCCACATGTGGAGAGTGGAGCTGTAGCCAAGGGAGGCCCAATACAACTGGGGTAGAGGCCTTGGGTAGAATAAGAAAGGATATCCACTCCTGGTGGAGAATCCCTACCGACATCCTAATGGGTAGCGTCTGGAAGCGAATAGGGCCCCCTGGGAGAACAGTGCCATCAATTGCCGAGACTACCAATGGGGTAGTGAGAGGTGAAAGGGTAAGCTTCATAGAAGAAGCAGTTCTCCAATCCATGAAATTGCCGGCAGCCCCGGAATCCAGGTATGCAAGGGTTGACTGAGGAGAAGTGCCTACATGAAGGGACACCGGCAAGAGCAGGCGAGAAGGTGATGTTTCTGGGTCCAATACTCCACCTTCCAAATGTATTAGACCCGAGCGTTTCCCGGACGAAGCGAGCAGGAGTCACGAAAATGACCCTTGCCCCCACAATAGAGGCACAAGCCCAGAGTTCTGCGCCTAGCACGTTCTTCGGGGGTTAGTCTGGTCCGGCCCAGCTGCATAGGTTCTTCAGCAGGTAGAGGATGCTCCACGGGATGAAGGGAGGGGAGCTCAGACTGGCTAGGACCCAGAGAGTGCTGGCGTCTTTTTTCTAAGGACCTCTCTTGAAAACGAATGTCGATCTGGTTGCATAATGAAATTACATCGTCCAGACCGACGGGAATGGCTCTTCCCGCTAATTCGTCTTTCACTCGGTCAGAGAGGCCATGTAAAAAGGTAGCGACCAGGGCCTCATTATTCCAGCTCAATTCAGCTGTGTGGATACGGAACTGAAGAGCATATTGCCCCACTGAACTAGATTCTTGGCGAAGATGTAAGACAGCACTAGCCGCTGAAGAAGCCCGAGCCGGCTCTTCGAAGATATTACGAAAGAGCTTCAAGAATTCGGACAGACTGGAAACCACCGGATCGTTCCTCTCCCACAGGGGGGCAGCCCAGGCCAAAGCTTCACCGGAGAGGAGGGAAATGATATAGGCTACCTTAGCCCGGTCAGATAGGAAGCTTTGAGGCTGAAGCTCAAAATGAATAGTGCATTGGCTGAGAAACCCCCTGCAGGCCTTGGAGTCCCCAGAGAAACGGAACGGAGCTGGCAATCTTAGTGAGTGTGAGGCTGCGACTGGTGCGATAGGTACAGCCGCTGGTAGTACTTGGGGTTGCGGATTCGGGGTTCCCAAGGAGACCTGAAGCTGCTCGAATCGAGAAGCCAGATCCTGGAGGAATCGCATCACCTGGGTCTGATTTGATTCCTGGGTCTCAAGTCTGCGAACTATGCCCTGCAATGGATCATCCGCGGGAAGCGGGATGTCAGCCGGGTTCATGGCTGATCAAACTGTCAGGGTCACCTGTGGCCAGGTGACAGATGCACACCGTAGGGGGACAGGAGTGCACCGCGAGGTAGTGAACCCTATGGCTGGCTTCTGTGGATAGGAAACTGGGTGGTTGTGGAAAGCGGGACCAGAGGAGCACAACCGGGATCCCAACGGAAGCGAGAGCCAAGATTCCCCAGGGCGCGGAGTCTAAGACCCAGCTGGTCTTCTCCAGGGCCTCTAGTGGTGAGGATGTTACGCTGCAGGCTGGGACCAGGTCGCGGCCCCTGGAGTTTCCTAGCTCACGCCCCGTAGGATAAGGGGAAGCAGCAGCACACGATAGAGAGAACCGAATAACAAGCCGAAGGTCAGGGGCCACAAGCAGACAAGGATAACGAAGAACGAGCCGAAGGTCAAGGGTCACGAGCAGACAGGGATGGTCGGGGACAAGCCAATAACGTAACAGAGAGACAGACGTAGCACACGGCAGGCAGGAACCCAAACACACAATGCCTAACAAACACGTTGATCAGCAAAGCAGGCTTGCAGTGCACAGGTTAATATAGTGTTCAGTGATAGGGCCTGGGGTGGAGTCAGGCTGGGAGGAGATTATAAAGGAAGCCAGGTGAAGGAGGTCTGGTCTCTAGATGAACACATGAGGAGGAAGGTAAGATGGCAGACAGACATTAATGCATATCCATGACAAATAGGATACCATTGAGACTTGAGGATTATCTGTTACGAAAAGCGCTAATGTTGTGATTTGTAATATTATATACAAATTTACTTTGTGCAAGTACTTGTTAAATTGTTAAAATGTTATTATGTTTGTATAATTGCTATATTTTGATGTCTAAAAAAAAAAAAATTTGTGACAAAAAATATATATATATTTGAAGAATTTTGGAGGGTTTATCCTACTCTTTTGTAATCTATATTTTTTTCTATTGTTTTCTTGGTGTGCTCATTAGGAAGGTCTCTTTTCACTTTCTGTCCTGGTGATGCATTAAGAAATTATACAAAAAATTCACTAAAGTGAAGGAAGCTTCTATCTTAGACAGTTGTCACAGGAACTTTTGTCCCAATTGGAAGACTTGCCCTCCCTTTTTTTTCTGGTGACCTTAGGGATTTCCCATTCCAATTTCTGTCTCTGTGACAATGATAAATCTAACTAATGGAGACTAGAGATGGGTTGTACGCCCCCCCCCCCCCGATTCGGGACAGAATTCTTGAACACCGCAAAAGTTCAGAGCCGAATAACGAACCTCATTGATGTCTGTAGGACCCGAACTGGAAAAAGTGCTCATTTTGAGGGCTTAGATGCAAGTTACCGTGCATACAAAGGGTATGAGGGTCTGGGTCCTGCCCTAGGGGACATGTATCAATGGAAAAAATAAAGTTGGTAAAAAACATTACATTTTAAATGAGCATTGATTAATCGATGCTTAAAGTGAAACAATAAAAATGAAACATTCCTTTAAATATAGTGCCTGGGGGTCCCCTTAATCTGCCTGTAAAATGTATTTACCGTGTATAGAACCTGCTGCAGCAAAACTGACATTTTATAAAGAAAAAAAATGACATTTAAATTTATTTTCCCTGCAAGTTTTCTTTATTTGGAGAAGCTGGAATTTAGACGCTGGGCATGTGGGTGACAGTGACTGTATTTCTTTTTTCCCTGCAGCAGCTGGGGCAGAGAAATGTGCCTACTATACTCTACAGCTGGTGGTGTGCTGCTGGCAGATGTGCTGCAAGAACCTATGACACCCTTCGCTATACCATCATCCCTGACAGTGGAGGCTGCTGAGAGATCATGAGATATAGCGGGGTTAGACCTGAAAGGTGAGGAGGAGCAGAATTGTGTCCCTTTTTGTGTGGCTTTCAGGTGCTCTTGGTGGGAGGTTAAATGCCTTGTCAAGCATGTGGTACCCAAATGGCTTGAGCTGTTTGAGGCAAAGTTTGCAAATTTCAACAGTGCGTTCGGCTGCACATGTGCTAAAAATGGCCCAGACAGCCAAGCTGTGGGAAGTGGGCCAGGAGATAACAGCTCCAAAATCTGGTGGCATAGGGTGGCTGCTCTCTACCCTTCTATGATGGCTGCCTCATTGTCGTTGTGCCTCACTCTCACTTTACTCCTCTGCTCTATCCAGCACCCAAGTTGCGTCAGTGACCTCATCATCATCACCACTATCACTGGAGCCAACTTGGCATTACGCTGTAGCTGGGGGAACATCACTGCCAATTTGTTGTGTATCAGTGTTCTTCCCTCTGTAGGCTCATGTTCCTGCCTTCCTCAACCTCAGAACCAACATCAGAATCAAGTAATGCCTGTGCATCGTCAAGGAGCAAGTGGCTGACGGCTCTGTGTTCTATGCCCTGATTGGGCAAATCCTTCATTACTTCAGCCAATCAGGGCTTCCAATGCACTGTGTGGCACGCAGTGCATTGTGGGGTGCTCGGCGGGTCAAACAAATGGTTGAACGCCCTGACAATTTGGGTGTTCGCTGAATGGGTAAACAGCCAATGTTCAGCCTGAACCATTTGCCTAACACTTATGGGGACACAGACCACGATAGAAACCTGACAGAGGGCGTAAACTGTCACAACCATCTCAATACCAGCCCAATCTAAAAAAAAAGTGTTGCATTTGCATACGCTTCAACACAGTATACCATACAATAAATGTACAATGTAATGGAATTCTCTAGAGGGCATGAGAAGATCTCGCACTTGAAATGTATAAGTCTGCTTGCGTTGTGATGCTGTGAAATTATTTGCATACATTGAAGTACGTGTTTCAGCTCACAGTTGAAAAAGAAAAAACGTACGCACAGACAGGGATTATGTTAAATTCCTACTGAATTGTTATCTTGGCTGGAGTCCTTTAATTTCATTCTTGGCCCATATGAAGTCAAAACCTTTATTAGCCACATTTCTGCTTTGTCAGCCTTGTTGGATCAATATTCTGTATTTATGTACAGATTTGATCATTGCCCCATAAAATACACACTAACTATGCTTATAAGTGATGTCTTGGTCAGATCGGTCCGTGAAGCACAAAGTATCACGGAAACCTTTGATTAGTCTGGCTGTGATTTATTTTTCTGAAATAGATTCCATCCCGGACAAAGCAACAGCTGTTAATCTCTGCACTGCTGTGAAGTTAATAATTACACTTTGGAAGTATGTCACGTTTTGTTTCATTAATTATGCTACACTCCTCGGCTTATAACAGAAGTATAATTTAATAAAGCTGAATTTATTTGAACTCATTTCTGGAAGTACAATACTTTGAATTGTCATACAAACATGATCTATGCATTTTCTACAGATTGCAAAACGCATGTCAATTATATCTAACAACCTAATGGTATTGTAATATAAACACAGTATGAGAAAGGAAGCGAAACAGGTGCCTGTATTTAGCAAAGTCATTAAATAGCAGGTGTTGATGGTAATTAGTATATTATTTGTGGAAGGCAGGTTGGTCACAAACTGAATAGTGTTCAGTAAAATGTAGACCAATGTATAATGGAAGAATTACAGCAAAATAGGCATTGGTCTGCAGATCCTCTTTTGAGGGCCAGTTCACAACATTGTACTGTAGTTATGAACACTGGTGTGCTGTATAACTGGTAGGAATATTAGAGAGAAATGAGAGAGAAAATGAATGTGGAAATTTAAACATTTGTAGGCTTTTTTTTTTTTCTAAATTCCAGCTCCCCTATGTACCAATATAGCATTAATGTACTTGATTTACAAAAAAAAAAAAAAAACGCTTTCCATTAATTCTACACGAGCTTACCTCACTCTCTTCATAGCTGTTTAAACACACTGCTCCATTACTTCTGCCTTACTTCCTGGATAGACTTTAGGTCATGACACAGGAAGGAGTTGACAAGGTGATCTCATTAGCACACACCCTGCATTGTCTACCCTCAGCTGGTCAACTCCTAAGTGCCGGTTCGCACAGGGATAACACGACTTCCAGCGCGACTTTGCGAGGCGACTTGAAGCAACTTACAACGCAACTTCAAGTCGCCTCCAGGACAGGCGACTTTGCCAGTGGCCAATCACAGAATAATCAGCTCTGTGGGAGGGAGGGGTTTGCCTGAGAAAACAATTTTCTTTTCCTGTAAAGTTGCTTCAGTTAAGACGGGGATCCGACTTTGGAGGCGACTTCCATTGAAATCTATGGGTACAAGTCGCCTAGAAGTGGTACAGGAACCTTATCTGAAGTCAGAGCGACTTCAGTAGTGTACATTAAGACGGCTCTTATTCACTTCAAAGGAATTTCTCATGTCGCGCAACTTGGGGCGACACAAGTCGGATCCCAAGTCGCTGTAGTGTGAAAGGGCACTTACTGTGTCATGACCTAAAGTCTGACCAGAAAGTAAGGCAGAAGTAATGGAGCAGTGTGTTTAAACAGCTATGAAGACAGTGAGGTAAGCGTGTGTAGCATTAATAGTAAGCTGTTTTATGTTTCCAAAATAAGTACATTAATGCTATATTGGTACTAGGGGAGCTGGAATAATAAAAAAAAAGGTGAACTTCGCCTTTAACCTTTACTTCCTCTCCTGCTGACAATAGTTTCCGGATCTGTTGACAATGGTTTTTAGCAGCACTAGAGATGTGGTCCGAGCAGACCCTTAATCCATTTTGGAGATATCTACTTCAGGATAACCTGCCTCAGCATAGCTTTCTTCTAACCCTCACTCACTATTTGTCCTAGAACAGGGGTCTCCAACTGGCGACCCTCCAGCTGTTGCGGAACTACAAGTCCCATCATGCCTCTGCCTGTGGGAGTCATGCTGTCAGCCTTGCAATGTCTCATGGGACTTGTAGTTCTGCAACAGCTGGAGGGCCGCCAGTTTGAGACCCTTTCTCTAGATGGTACAGTCAGGTCCATAAATATTGGGACATCAACACAATTCTAATCTTTTTGGCTCTATACACCACCACAATGTATTTGATTTGAAATGAAACTAACAAGATGTGCTTTAACACTTTCAGCTTTAATTTGAGGGTATTTACATTCAAATCGGGTGAACGGTGTAGGAATTACAACAGTTTGTATATGTGTCTCCCACTTTTTAAGGGACCAAAAGTAATGGGACAATTGGCTGCTCAGCTATTCCATGGCCAGGTGTGTGTTCTTCCCTCATTATACCATTTACAAGGAGCAGATTAAAGGTCCAGAGTTCATTTCAAGTGTGCTATTTGCATTTGGAATCTGTTACTGTCAACTCTCAATATGAGATCCAAAGAGCTGTCACCATCAGTGAAGCAAGCCACCATTAGGCTGAAAAAATAAAAATAAAACAAACCCATCAGAGAGATAGCAAAAACATTAGGTGTGTCCTTAAAAAGAAAGAAGGCACCGGTGAGCTCAATGACACCAAAAGTCCCGGAAGACCACAGAAAACAACTGTGGTGGATGACCGAAGAATTCTTTCCCTGGTGAAGAAAACACCCTTCCAACAGTTGGCCAGATGAAGAACACTCTCCCGGAGGTAGGTGTATGTGTGTCAAAGTCAACAATCAAGAGAAGACTTCACCAGAGTGAATACAGAGGGTTCACCACAAGATGCAAACCTTTGGTGAGCCTCAAAAACAGGAAGGCCAGATTACAGTTTGCCAAACAACATCTAAAAAAGCCTTCACAGTTCTGGAACAACATCCTATGGACAGATGAGACCAAGATCAACTTGTACCAGAGTGATGGCAAGAGAAGAGTATGGAGAAGGAAAGGAACTGCTCATGATCCAAAGCATACCAACTCATCAGTGAAGCATGGTGGTGGTAGTGTCATGACGTGGGCATGTATGGCTGTCAATGGAACTAGTTCTCTTGTATTGATGATGTGACAAAAGCAGCAGGATGAATTCTGAAGTGTTTTGGGCAATATTATCTGCTCATATTCAGCCAAATGCTTCAGAACTCATTGGACGGCGCTTCACAGTACAGATGGACAATGACCCGAAGCATACTGCGAAAGCAACCAAAGAGTTTTTTAAGGGAAAGAAGTGGAATTTTATGCAATGGCCAAGTCAATCACCTGACCTGACCTGAATCCGATTGAGCATGCATTTCACTTGCTGAAGACAAAACTGAAGGGAAAATGCCCCAAGAACAAGCAGGAACTGAAGACAGTTGCAGTAGAGGCCTGGCAGAGCATCACCAGGGATGAAACCCAGCGTTTGGTGATGTCTATGCGTTCCAGACTTCAGGCTGTAATTGACAACCAAGTATTAAAAAAGTGAAAGTTTGATTTATGATTGTTGATCTATCCCATTACTTTTGGTCCCTTAAAATTAAAGCTGAAAGTCTGCAGTTAAAGGACGTCTTGTGCGTTTAATTTCAAATCCATTGTGGTGGTGTATAGAGCCAAAAAGATTAGAATTGTGTCGATGTCCCAATATTTATGGACGTGACTGTGTGTCAACAACAGGTTGAACTCAAAGTGCTCAGAATGACGTGAATGTTGCTCTACCTACAGTAGACTGTAGGGGGTAGACATGTGCAGTTCATTTTGTTCCGATTTAAATATTCAGACACATTTTTCGTTATTCGGAGATTCAGATATATCTAAATAGCCAAATTACAGTATAAACAAGACTTACCGAATGCTCCGAAAAACTAAACGAAATTCGTCCAAATTTCCAAAATTAGAATTGAAATTCAAATCAAATTTTACAGTCGCGTTCTAACTGTAAACATTTTTCTGAAATCAAAGACTGTGTTTATAAGAGTACCATTTCAAAATAATGCAGTTTTTTTTAAGCCAATGGTGATTTAAAGAGTCATTGTAATTATTTGATGAAGATTTTTCTTTCGTTTTTTCACTTTGCCACATTCAAATTGTAAAAAACTATAGTTGTCGATTCAACCGATTTTAAAATGTATGGATTCGAAGGTTTAGATCGAAAAAATCTGTAAATTAAAAAAAAAGACACAAAACTAATGTTTTGTAAAAGGTAGAATGAAATTATTATTTTTTAATACAAGCGGTGGGGATTAAAGTAAAATACGTTTTTGTTTAAGCCCATTTTACAATGGCTATTGCTTTTACTCTTATGAGAAATAAAATTTGCTGGACTTTTCAGCTACATACAGTATCTCGTGCTCTCCAAACTAACAAAAATGAAAGTCATGATCCAGGGACCTCCTCTTCAGATCCATTGGTTCAAAGAGAGCAATCTCAAAAATGTTATATTTTGAAGCTTACTAATCATTAGATATGGCGGCTGCTTTAGTTTTCTTATTTTTTTTCTTTTATTTGCACCTGGAGATTTGGCCAGTAACACACTTCCTGTCTTAGGGTGTCTCCATTCCACTGCAGAAACAACAGAGACACCTTATGGACAGCAGTATTGTTTATCAGTGGAAAGGGTAGTTTTTAGATGCATTGGCAGATTTTGATAGCCTTAAAGTGGAAGTAAACCCTCCTATAATTTTCAGCCAAGGAAGCTGCCATCTTGGCCTCTGTTTAATCTTCAACTGCCATGATGCTGCACATGTGATCAGTTATGACACCAGCCATTGGATGGTGTGACAGTTTGGTTGAGAGCACAACCAATGTGACAGTTAACATTTCCAGCCGGCCGGGAATGTAACGGTTTTGTTTAAAACTATTAAATCGTTGGGTTTACTTCCGCTTTAACTAATCAATTACTGCCAAACTCCAGCTAACAGCAGTTACATTAAAAAATACAGCAACGGTTTCTTTTTTACTTTTTGGGATAAAGATTTTACATGAATGAAAGCTGACCATTGTAAGCATCTCTGTCAGTGTTAAATTATTTGTCTCAACCCTCTTAACTTGCACTTTATTTGGTAGAGCTTGGTCTGTTAAAGGAAGCTGGAAAAACGAATCAGATCACCAGTTGAAAAAAGGGGAACTAATGCAGCCACCATATCTAAGAATTAGTAAGCTGCAATATTTTGTTTTTGAATTTAATACCTCTTTCTTTAAAATATTAGCTATACAGGTGCATTTCAGAAAATTTTGAATATATATATATATATATATATATATATTGTATAGATGCTTTACACACAGAGTGATATATTTTAAGTATTTCTTTCTTTTAATTTTGATTATTATGGCTTACAGCTAGTGAAAACCCAAAATTGAGTATCTAAAAAAATTTGAATATTACATAAGACCAAAAAAAAATGTATTTTAAGTACAGAAATGTTGGCTTACTGAAAAGTATGTCCATTTACAGTACAGTATGCACTTAATACTTGGTCAGGGCTCCTTTTGCTTGAATTACTGCATCAATACAGTGTAGCATGAAGATGATCAGCCTGTGGAACTGCTGAGGTGTTATGGAAGCCCAGGTTGCTTTGATGGCTGCTTTCATCTGCATTGTTGGATCTGGTGTCTCTTATCTTCCTCTTGACAATACCCCACAGATTCTCTATGGGGTTTAGGTCAGGCGAGTTTGCTGGCCAATCAAACACAGAGATACCATGATTATTAAACCAGGTATTGGTACTTTTGGCAGTGTGGGAAGGTGCCAAGTCCTGCTGGGAAATTAAATCCGCATCTCCATAAAGCTGGTCAGCAGAGGGAAGTGTGAAGTGCTGTAGAATTTCCTGGTAGAGGGCAGCGCTGACTTTGGACTTGATAAAACACAGTGGATCAACACCAGCAGATGACACGGCTCCCCAAATCATCGCTGACTGTGGAAACTTCACGCCGTACTTCATGCAACTTAGATTCTGTGCCTCTCCACTCTTCCCCCAGACTCTGGGACCTTGATTTCCAAATAAAATGCAAAATTTTCCACAGTCCGTGATGATTAGAGAATCTGTGGGGTATTGTCAAGAGGAAGATGAGACACCAGACCCAACAATGCTTCCATAACACCTCAGCAGTGCCAAAGGCTGATCACCTCCATGCCACACCACATTAATGCAGTAATTCATGCAAAAGGAGCCCCAACCAAGTATTGGGTGCATACTATACTGTACATGGACATACTTTTCAGTAAGCCAACTTCTCTGTAATAAAAATCCCATTTTTTTATTGGTCTTTTGTAATATTACATTTTTCTGAGATACTGAATTTTGGGTTTCCACTAGCTGTAAGCCATAATCATAAAAATTAAAAGAAAGATGCTTGAAATCTATCACTCTGTGTGCAAGCATCTACATAACCTATGAATTTCTCTTTTTGAATTGAATAACTGAAATAAATAAACTTTTGATGATATTCTAATTTTATGAGATGCACCAGTAAATACCTACCAAAATCCTGATAATCTTCATTTAAGAATTGAAATGACCATGCTGGAGCCTGTACCGTTTAACCGCTTAAGGACTTCCGCACGCAGATTTATGTTGACAGAATGGCACGGACAGGCAAATGGGTATATATATATATATATATATATATATATATATATATATATATATATATACACGTCCCCTTTAATTTGCTGCCGTGTGGTTGCGCGCGCGCTCCCGCAAGCTCTGTGACCTTGCTCGCGAGAGCCGTGGACTCGAATTTCGCCGGTGTCCCGCAATTGTGTCACGGAGCTGAAGAACGGGGAGATGTTAGTGTAAACACAACATCTCCCCGTTCTTCCTAGTGACATGTCACTGATCGTCTGTTTCCTGTCATCGGGATCAGTGACGTGACACGGCAAGCCACGCCCCCTAACAGAGGCACTCCCTAGGTCGCACTTAACCCCTTGAGCGCCCCCTACAGGTTAAACCCTTCACTGCCAGTGTCATTTTTACAGTAATCAGTTTTTATAGCACTGATCGCTGTAAAAATGACAATTGTCCCAAAATTGTGTCAAAAGTGTCCGATGTGTCCGCCACGATAATGTGGCAGTCACGATAAAAATCGCTGATCGCCAGCATTACTAGTAAAAAAAAAAAAATATTAATAAAAATGCCATAAAACTATTCCCTATTTTGTAGACGCTCTAACTTTTGCGCAAACCAATCAATAAACGCTTATTGCGATAGGTATTCTTTTACATTTTGTTAAAAAAAATATCGGCCTAAACTGAGGGAAAAAAAATGTTTTTTATATATATATATATATTTGGGAATATTTATTATAGCAAAAAGTAAAAAATATAGAATTTTTTTCAAAATTGTCGCTCTATTTTTGTTTACAGCGCAAAAAATAAAAACCGCAGAGGTGATCAAATATCACCAAAAGAAAGCTCTATTTGTGCGATAAAAAGGACATCAATTTTGTTTGGGAGCAACGTCGTACGACCACGCAATTGTCAATTAAAGCGACGCAGTGCCGAATCGCAAAAAGTGGCCTGGTCTTTGGCCAGCGAAATGGTCCGGGTCTTAAAGTGGTTGTAAACCCTTTATCTTTTTTTTTTTTTACTAACCTGCAAGACAAAGCTATAATGAGCTAGTATGACTAGCATACTAGCTCATTATGTACCACTTACCTTCGATCGGGGCCCCCGAAGTCGTCCGTGTCCCTCCTCTAGCCGCATCCATCGCTGCGGCGATAGCCGGAATGTTACTTCCGGGAATCGCCGCTGCAGCCAATCACAGCGCCTCTCCGGCGCTGTGATTGGCCGGAGTGGCAAAGACGTGACTCCGCGCATGCGCGCGTGAGCTGTCGAATTCGGCTACGTCGTCGAATGTTGCGACCTAGCCGAATTTGTGAATGGGGTGACGTCAGCGTCGCCGCATTTACATACAAATATCTCCTTAACCGTGTAGGTTAAGGAGATATTTCATGCACCTACAGGTAAGCCTTAATCTAGGCTTACCTGTAGGTCTTTGTTTAAAAAGTGGGTTTACAACCACTTTAAGTGGTTAAAGCAAGCCAGAAATGGTAACCCCCATGTATATTTTAAATAACACATGTCCATTTTAGTTTAACCCAATAAGTTTGCTTTCAACGTAACAAACCGTCAAACATTAGGAGTTAAAGAAAATATTTGAAAATGTATGAACTGTGTTAATATTACAACCAATTACTTTTTTGAAAGACTGCTTAACATTTCCTGAGCAATGATTTAAAAATGTCTATTCTTGGTAAAGTAATTTTGTGAAATAATCTGGTGCTTTGAAAGGTCATATATAATTATGGTCATGAAAAATTCATAACGGAGCTATTGATGATAGTATAACATTCCATAAATCCGTATACAACAATATGCATTTTATCTCTTGTACCTTTGCCTGGTAGTATTGCAGTATATGTGCAAATTTAATTTAATTTGCTAGCACAATAATTAAAGTGATGAAATAGTGGTATCTCGCGCCTAATATAGTGAAAAAAAATATTTAAAAAACTTTAAAGCAATAAAAAAGCAGCACCCCAAATTAAGTGGAAATACCAATAGTGCAATGGATGATAAATAAATGTGGGGGTGCTATGGGGTTTAGTGAATTGGAATAAACAACTAATAAACCCTAAAATTGAGAGACAGGCCGTGGCCCATACATAAAATTAATATTAAATAAATAGAGAAAAAACTGCGCCAACTTCATTTGCATATAAGACTTCTCAAAAGTTTCAATAGTGTCTCAAATATGGAGTCCAACAAATAGTAGTCAGAAATCCAAAATTGCAGGCAAATTCCAACTTGCAAACACACTTTATATGAATTGTAGTCCCCAGTATGTGAAATGGCTCCTTACCACAAATCAAAGAGTAGTATGCAGATGGCTTTAACCCAGCCTAGGCCTTTGGTCCCTGGATAGAATTCACCGGGTCTCCAAGCAATCTGCAAACTGATATAGGAACGCTCCTGACGGCTCCCTATTAGATAGAAAAAAATGTATATACCATAGGGTGATATCGTTTTTACAAAACTAGAAAAACACCACTGTGCAAAAAAAGGGGAATAGTGAGTGACCACCACCTATATACGAATTGGCTCCTTACCAGACCCCCATAGGAAGTAAGCATGTAAAGACTGCATCTAGTCCCAATCCGTCACAGACAGCACCAGACCTCCAAACAGACCCTCTCCGTATCAAGCGCTGTTACGCTCTGAATGGATACCAAAAACAGAGGGGGAGACCATAGAATAATACCCTTTTAAATGGATTTTATTAAAAAATATAATGTACTTACAAACATATGTTGAATTCAAGCATAAAAAAGCCGGCCGGCTCAAACAAAGTACCCTTCCATACTTGTAGCGTGGTGACGTCACTGCGTGCCCTCCAGACGCGTTTCGTCATAAATTACGTTTTCATTGAAAACTTCATTTATGATGAAACGCGTCTGGGGGACACGCAGTGATGTCACCACGCTACCAGTACGGAAGGGTACTTTGTTTGAGCCGGCCGGCTTTTTTATGCTTGAATTCAACATATGTTTGTAAGTACATTATATTTTTTAATACAATCCATTTAAAAGGGTATTATTCTATGGTCTCCCCCTCTGTTTTTGGTATCCATTCGGAGCGTAACAGCGCTTGATACGGAGAGGGTCTGTTTGGAGGTCTGGTGCTGTCTTTGACGGATTGGGACTAGATGCAGTCTTTACATGCTTACTTCCTATGGGGGTCTGGTAAGGAGCCAATTCGTATATAGGTGGTGGTCACTCACTATTCCCCTTTTTTTGCACAGTGGTGTTTTTCTAGTTTTGTAAAAACGATATCACCCTATGGTATATACATTATTTTTCTATCTGATACGGAGCCGTCAGGAGCGTTCCTATATCAGTTTGCAGATTGCTTGGAGACCCAGTGAATTCTATCCAGGGACCAAAGGCCTAGGCTGGGTTAAAGACATCTGCATACTACTCTTTGATTTGTGGTAAGGAGCCATTTCACATACTGGGGACTACAATTCATATAAAGTGTGTTTGCAAGTTGGAATTTGCCTGCAATTTTGGATTTCTTTCTTAATACTATTTGTTGGACTCCATATTTGAGACACTATTGAGACTTTTGAGAAGTCTTATATGCAAATGAAGTTGGCACAGTTTTTTCTCTATTTATCTCATTTGTACATGCTTATCACATTATTACTTCTTGGCTTTTTTTTTTATTTATCACTAGTTATAAGCGCAGTTTTTTCTGTTTTATAAAATTAATATTGGGTGTACTGAAATAATAATTGCACTAACACCAATTAGAACAACTATGTCTATCATTGATGATAGGGCAACTCAGAAAATGATAATAAAATACATGATATTGAATCAACAAAAAGTGCATGTGCTAGTAACAGAACAAACGACAAAAGTCTGATAATGTAAAGTCCATATAATCAATGATGTGAATTGATGGTAGTAAAATTCCTTAATAAACTTCCAGAACAGTCCACAATAATAAATCCAGTGATAATCTTGAAATGACATCTTCACCAAACATAACATCCGATGTGCTCAATGGATGGATGGCCGCTTACCACAAGGTGTTGACCCCTTTAATTAAAAAAAGGTCAAATACGCTTTGAGCAAGATGACACTTGCTACATGGGTAGAGATGTGATCCTGGAGCAGCCTTTCTCCCCACCGATGGTTCAGAGCAGGATATGTGACCAAAAGGATGGGAACCAAAATAGTGTAATCCCGTTTAATGTATAAAACACAAATACAGATAAAAGGCCAAATGGCTGCTTACATTTAGGAGTGCCTTAGCCCGGCACTGAGGCTGGAAGGCAATGTATGAATGGATAAAGTCCCGTCCGTCCGTCGGAGACTGGCGTGCGTTCTACCTTCAACAGCGGCGAGCCAGCAGGACCGTAAGTGAAGTATCAGCGTGACCAAGTACCGCCTCGACGTATGTTTCGTCTAACACGTCATCAGGAAGCGTACTTGGTCACTGGAGGAATGGTCTTAAAAATACTTGTCAATTAGTTATCAGGGAGTTATCAGGGAAGGACGTGTAATGTTACCAGCCTCAGTGCCGGACTCATTGGCGCTAGCACAATAACATCCGGCGCGCTTACAAAACACATTAAAAATAGGATTATGATCCCAATATGCAGATAAAAAACATAGTTTAAATAATACACTAATAAGAGGATAATACAATTTTAAAATCAATATAAAAAAATGGTTCAAATGGCAAGGAGGTAATTTTATTCATTAGTTAGAAAGCAATTGAGATCTAGGTCTATATTGAGTCCCTGCGGTTGCATAGTCCGCAAGCGATATAGCCATTGAGTCTCGTTTTGTAAAATGGCCTTCTTGAGGTCAGTCCCTCTCCAGTGGTACACAGCTCTATCTATACCATAGAATGTGAGCTGGCAAGGATCTCTATCATGGTACTGCGTTAAATGGCACAACACACTGTGATTAGGAAAGCCTTTAGAGATGTTGGCTACATGCTCATTGATCCTAACTCTTAACTCCCGTGTGGTGCGCCCCACATATTGTATGGAGCAGGGGCATTCTAGAACATAGGTAACATACTTAAAATGGCATGTGATCAAGGGTTTCACACTGTATTCCTGCTGTGTTACCAGGGATATGAATTTTGTGATTTTCTTACCATGTCTGGTAGTTGTACAGCAGGCTTTGCATCTTGTACAGTAGTGAAACCCTGATCCATCCAAAAATGTTGGAGGCTTTTGGGGGGGTGCGGAACATTCGGTGCAATCATATTCCTCAGACCCGGTGCCCTCCTATAAATGAATTTAGGTCGGGGGGGGTAAAACAGTTTCCAAATCCCTATCCTTTAAGAGGATAGGCCAGAATTTGCGAACGGTACGTTCAATGCTTTTGTATTGTCTAAGGAACCCAGAAATAAAGGCCAAGTTTCCTTGGAAGGGCAATTTCTTGAGCCATCTGTGGGGAGAAAGGCTGTTCCAGGATCACATCTCTACCCATGTAGCAAGTGTCATATTGCTCAAAGCGTATTTGACATTTTTTTAATCAAAGGGGTCAACACCTTGTGGTAAGCGGCCATCCATCCATTGAGCACATCGGGTGTTATGTTTGGTGAAGGTGTCATTTCAAGATTATCACTGGATTTATTATTGTGGACTGTTCTGGAAGTTTATTAAGGAATTCTACTACCATCAATTCACATCATTAATTATATGGACTTTGCATTATCAGACTTTTGTCGTTATCTGTTACTAGCACATGCACTTTTTGTTGATTCAATATCATGTATTTTATTATCATTTACAGAGTTGCCCTATCATCAATGGTAGACATAGTTGTTCTAATTGGTGTTAGTGCAATTATTATTTCAGTACACCCAATATTAATTTTATGTATGGGCCACAGCCTGTCTCTCACTTAATTTTAGGGTTTATTAGTTGTTTATTCCAATTCACTAAACCCCATAGCGCCCCCACATTTATTTATCAACAATAATTAAAGTGTTGATTGTAGCTGTTGATAGTAAAGGTCATTAAAGGGAATTTGTACTATTTTTATTATGTCTGCATATTGAAAGCTGAAGTCCATGCTAAGTGCTAAATACACAAATGAGAGCCCTTTTACCTGCCAAAAGGAGATGTACTGTAGTTCTGTCCATCCATTCCTGAGATCTACACAGCTCACCTTACAGCACAGCCCTGCCTGGCAGGGCAGAAGACTGTTTTTCTCTGATAAATTTAGTGTTTGTTACCTCAACATTTCATATTCCTGATATGTGCTTGCTGTACCATGTACTTGTATGAAAAAGTCTCCTGTTCTCTTTGTATTGCTTCCTTTGTGTGTTCCTGACAGCCCCTCTGCTTTTCTATTAAAAAAATTATTTCGAATTGAATTTGTCCTAGTGCCAGCCTCTTGCAATCCCATGTACAGCAGAGCTCAACCTGGGAAAGGCAGAAACAGTGCAATTAGTTAATTAGATGCAAAGAACATGTTGATAGGAAGAGAAAGCAGAATGATAGAGAGATGAGCTCAGATGTGTGCTGCTTCTCCATTCACTGTCCAGTGACAGTCTGTAGGAGGGAGAATGCCTGTGAATCCTATAAAAATCAGGTCTTCTGTGCTTCCAGACAGGACTGGGATGTGTAACTCTCAGAACTGTATGTACAAAAATATAATTACTTTGGCAGGTAACACAGCTCCCAATGTGTAGATTTCAACTGTGTTAAGATGGGTAGGCAGGGAACCACCCTTCTGGGACTTTTTTTAAGAATGTCTGGCGATACTTTCTTATATCCTTAGTCTTTAATGAAAATTTAGCATTGTTGAACTGGACAACAAATCACTTGTCAAAACAACTTTTATTATACTTCCATAGCTTAATTAAAGTAGTGACACGCCATTAAATAAAGCACAGTCAAGGTCACATTTATTATATTTATGTAACATAAAACCACCACACCACTGCTGGGAGGTCCAAGAGCGCCCCCTTCATCAAGGCTTGATAAGGTGAATAGACTAGAAGTGAACCACTGCCAAACCAGTAGCTGACAAGCCCTGTGCTTGCAATCCAACTGGAAAAAAATAACCTTAAAGGTCCAGTTTGTGTCTAGCCTATTCATGTTGTTGTCAATCAAGCCCTGATGGAGAGGGTGGTCCTAGACTGACGAAACATGGTGGCTGCTTTTTGTATTGTCCCCTTGACTTTTTTTGGAATAAAATTGTATCTCAACCTCTTAGCAGTGGTGTGGAGTTTCAGTTTTCATTAAATTACACTACAAGCCTACGAGATCCTCTAGGGCAGTGATCTCCAAACTGCGGCCCACGGGCCAGAGGCAGCCTGTTGCTTGCATTTATCTGGCCCTTGATACCAATGATGGGGCACTATTCCTCCCACTGACACCAATGATGGGGCACTATTCCTCCCACTGACACCAATGATGGGGCACTATTCCTCCCACTGACGCCAATGATGGGGCACTATTCCTTCCACTGACGCCAATGATGGGGCACTATTCCTCCCACTGACGCCAATGATGGGGCACTATTCCTCCCACTAACGCCAATGATGGGGCACTATTCCTCCCACTGACACCAATGATGGGGCACTATTCCTCCCACTGACACCAATGATGGGGCACTATTCCTCCCACTGACACCAATGATGGGGCACTATTCCTCCCACTGACGCCAATGATGGGGCACCATTCCTCTCACTGACACAATGAATGGGCACTATTCCACCTACTGACACCTATGGTGGGGCACTATTTCTCCCACTGACACCAATGATGAGGTACTATTCCTTCCACCAAGAGCAATGATGGGGCACCATTTCTCCCACTTATACCAACAAGCCTACACTATTCCTCCCAGTGACACCAATAATAGGGCACTATTCCCCCCACTGAAAACAAAGACGGGGCTCTATTCCTCCCACTGACCACCATGTCTGGGGCATTGTTTACTCCTACTGGCACCAGGACATTTTCTACTTCCACTGGCCCCCTAAAGTCTGAAGGACAGTAAACTTGCTTTTTGAAAAGTTTGGAGATTCTAGAGTGTAAAAGCTGTCTGTCCAGGAACCAGGTCATTTATACCAACATCAATACTTTGAGATAGCAATACCAGTGAGATGAACCTGTGGGGGAGATTTCCTAAAATTGGTGCACTCAGAATCTGGTGGATCTGTGTAAAGTAGCCAATCGGCTTCTAATGTCAGCTTGTCCAGCTAAGCTTTGACAAAAAAAGCTGATTGGTTTTAATGCAGAGCTGCATCAAATTTTGCACTCTCCAGTTTTAGTAAATAACCCCCTATTAGATCACATGTTTTTTTTTTTTTTTAACTTTCCAAGTAGGCTCTCCTTATGTTGCCATCGCTACTGTGCACAGACCTTAGAGGAGCCATTTTAGCACTTCTCCTTCTCTAACCCCATAAGGTACTGTGTAACCCCTTTCTCTTGTGCCAGCCTACATATTTTGCTGAAGTATTTTCAGCAAATTAAGTGGACTGGCATAATGCAACCAGACGTTGCTTTCTAGTAACTCCTCTAGTTCAGCAATTCTCCTCCCTACACAGATTCACACAGGAAAGCCCTATTTTGAGTCCACTCAAGTTTTTTCAGGACCCCAAAAACACATTGAAGGTTTTTTGGTGTACACCACTACATCAATTTGGACTCTCCTTATCATTTGGTCTGGCACTTCTTCTATTGGTGGATGTGGTTTTCTGCCACTTAAATAAGTTCACCCTTTAGGACCACCTCAGTGTGACCTCTGTGACAGTGGACGGCGGTTCTTCTCCTTGCACCCACTGTCAGAACTGCCGCCCGTTTGTTCATTTTGAGAAGGGATGGGGGAGGAGCAGTGGAGTGCCTTGCCATCCTAGCCTATGGGGCAGAGTGTTTCTGTTGATGCACACAGTGTAGAGGGACACAGCTCTAGTCCCTATATCAGTGGTTCTCAACTCCTGTCCTCAGGACCCACTAACAGGCCAGATTTTAAGTATTACCTTGGTGAGATGCAGACTAGAATACTGCAATCCCTGAGCAGCAAATTATATCACCTGTGATGCATTTCAGTTATCTTGCAAACCTGGCCTGTTGGTGGGCCCTGAGGACTGGAGTTGAGAACCACTGCCCTATATGCAAGAGCAGGCCCATAGGATGCTGCAAGAGAAAGGAGCCACCATGAAACAGGAAACCTGGAGCAGCTGTCATGGCACCAGCTTAGACTGGAACATACGCAAGGAATAAAAGATAAATAAGCTGCAAACTCGAACGGGTTAAAATGGCTGCTGAAAGTACTTCCGGACCGGCTCATGACGATATACATCGGCACTTTTGAAGAGGAATATCTTTGTTATGGCAGCAGCTAGCTGCCATAACCCAGGTATCCTTTTCTTCAGTGAGTGGTCCGGTTTCAGATATAAGTGATCTCTGCGGCGGATTTGCCGCAAGATCACTTTTTTCGGTGGTGGGAGAGGGTCCCACCCGGCTCCATATTATTGCAGGACGGAAGCGACACCGAAATGTCACTTCTGCTCATAGCTCCTAAAGGGACTTTTTTTTAATAAATTTTTTCAAATGACATTTTTTTTATTGCATTTTAGTGTAAATATGAGATCTGAGGTCTTTTTGACCCCAGATCTCATATTGAAGAGGTCCAGTCATGCTTTTTTCTATTATAAGGGATGTTTAAATTTCTTGTAATAGGAATAAAAGTGACACAATTTTTTTCTTTAAAAGAACAGTGTAAAAATATAAAGTCAAATAAATAAGAAAAAAAAAAAAACATTAACGCGCTGCGTTCCGCCGAGCTCGCGTGCAGAAGCAAATGCACACGTGAGTAGCACGTGAAAACAGTAACTCAAAACATACAACCTATAGAATTTTTTAAACATCGCCTATGGGGCTTTTTAAGGTTAAATGTTTGTCGCCATTCCATGACTGGGCGCAATTTTGAAGCATGACATGTTGGGTATTTACTGGGTGTAACATCATCTTTCACAATATAGAAAAAATTGGGCTAACTTTACTCCTTGTCTTATTTTTTAATTTAAAAAAGTGTATTTTTTCCCCAAAAAGTGCACTTGTAAGACGGCTGCGCAAATACGGTGTGACAAAGTATTGCAACGACCGCCAATTTATTCTCTAGGGTGTTAGAAAAAAATAACATATAATGCTTGGGGGTTCTAAGTAATTTTCTAGCAAAAAAAAATGATTTTAACTAAACACCAAATCTCAAAAAGAGGCTCGATCCCAAAAATGGAACTTCCTCTTTTCGGAATCCTCCCCCCAGATACCTTTCTAACACAGGTATGTGCTCTCACTTCTGGGCATAGATCGCCGCAGGATCCGCTGTGATCTATGCCATGTCCGGCCCCTCCTACGACCCCCCTGTCTTCTGTGAGACGCACAGGTCCCAGAAGACAGCAGGGACCAGTAAGGTCACGCAGCGCGATTAGCGCATGCGCAGTAGGGAACCAGGCTGTGAAGCTGCAAGGCTTCACTTCTTGATTCCCTTACCGAAGATGGCGGCACCTCCACCCAAGAGCCGAGGGACAGATCGGGTGAGGACATTGCGGGCGCCCTGGACAGGTAAGTGTCCTTATTTTAAAAGTCAGCAGCTGCAGTATTTGTAGCTGATGACTTTAAAAAAAAAAAAAAATTGGCGGAACTTCCACTTTAAGTAGTTGAAAAACAAAGGGTTTAATATCAGTTTAGGGTAAACATTGTAAAAACCAAAAGTGTGTATTTATTGAAGATTAACTATAATTTCTCTCAACACTGAAAGGCAGAGTGATTCCTCTGTGCCATTGAATGATGCACTATATTATTGTCTGAGAACTCGAGACAATAAGAGACAGCAGCTAAGCATTAAATAAAGGTTTTTAGCATTGGTATACACAAAAGCTTTATTGTTTGACTGCTGAAAAGCTGTTCATGTTGACCATGTTTTCCACACCTCCAAGTAGAGGCCCATTTGTGATACCAAGTCAAATTCAAGTACTTTCACTATTTTCATTAAAAATAAATACATTTACGGGTATAATAATGGAATCCGAGCTGGAAAAATGTTGTATCTTTTATTTCTGCCCTGAGTTCAGCTTTAATTTATTAAGTGAAAATTGTAGTTATAGGCATAGCATTTGAGTAGCCCATTATTATACAGCCAAGCCTTATCCTCACCAGCTCCCTTGATTTAAAATCAGGACCTTTCCGATCTGCAATAATACATCCTCAGCAAAGTAACTGGAATCTTAGTTTTCAAACTGCTGAAATTAGCATTGCTGCTCCAATCAATAAATGGAAGAAGTTTAAATATTGATATTGCTGCAAGTTGACTTTGATTGCAGAATGACTGGACAAATAACTGTACGTATCCATTTGTAAAGTTCCTAAGCAATGGAGCCTGTAGAAATATATGGCTTGAGCAGCATTCTTTATATTCCTCCATTCATCACCCAGCATTGATTATATAATAGCATTCACATACATTGTCCATCCATCTATCAATAGGAATTGGTCAATATTTTCTATTCTCTTTGCTGATTGTTTATACCAATATGAACCCCCAGTGTGTAGGAACATGACAAAAAAAATAGGAAGGGATTTCAAGAGGTGACAAACCTTTTATACTTTTTTGTTATTGTAATAATAAATTGTAACAATGAAATAGTCAATAATAGTCAATAATTTTTCGGTCTCAGGGTCAACCCGTATTAAAACCAATTAATTGGGGGTCAGTGGGAAAAATGCCCCTTACATTGCTGACCAGTGAGAAGAATGCCCCTTTGGTCACCAGTGAGAAGAATGCCCCTTACTTTGGTGCCCACTGAGAGGAATGCCCCTTACTTTGGTGCCCACTGAGAGAAATGCCCCTTGCATTGGTGGCCAGTGAGAGGAATGCCCCTTGCATTGGTGGCCAGTGAGAAGAATGCCCCCTACTTTGGTGACCAGTGAGAAGAATGCCGCTTACTTTGGTGACCAGTGAGAAGAATGCCCCTTACATTGGTGGCCAGTGAGAAGAATGCCCCGTACAGTGGTGGTCAGAATGCCACCCTAACAGCTAAAAAGAATGAAGACATGCAGCTGGCTCTGCCAAGGGGTATTGGTCTTAAAGCTACACATGGCAAACACATCATAGCTTAAGACCCCTTTCACACTGAGGCGCTTTTCAGGCGCTTTCACGCTAAAAAAAGCGCCTGAAAAGCTTAAGAAAACGTATTTCCATTAAAATCAATGAATGCAAAACACCCCTCTCCATTGAAATGAATTGAAAGCTCTTCAAAAGCGCCTGAAAAGCTCTTCAAAAGCGCTCAGTGTTTTACTGGCAGTTTTTCAAGTGCCTCAGTGTGAAAGAGGCCTAAATCCTATGTTTTGTGGTGCACTGCATTGTCAAAATCAGGGTAATGTGTGTTTTTTTTGGTCTGTTGCAATACAATGACCGTCCATTCATAATAATTTTGCATTAAGGCACTGCAAAGCTGTGAATCCAGTGTACATTTTTAGGAATTACAAAGACTGTTCAAAGGTTTATTGCAGGATGCCTTTCATCTTTGGGAATACTGGGAATACAACTAAAAGGATGCTGCAAATGCAGTTTCTCTTATAAATTACTAAACAAGGGCCAGCGATGTGATTATGTAGGCAAACCCTTTAACTTACAGTAGCAGTCTTAATTCGTTTATGGAAGTTACTGCAGGTGTCTATCCTATTATCTTTTATTATTTCCTACGTTCTTTTGTGGCCTATGTGCCTTTACCAGTATGCGATTACATTTTGGAACAGTGGTCCCCAAAATGCAGGCTTGATCTGGCTATTTGTTTTCCTTTAACTTGGGGCATTGTTCCTCCAAATTATATCAACAGTGGGGCCCTATTCCTCCCACCGACACCAAAGATAAAGCATTATTCCTCCTCTCATTTACCACATGTGCTAAGCCATTTTTTCCCCACTGTTCACTAACCCTGGGGCATTTCCTAAGCTAGATCTATACTAGTAGTACTTTGAATAAAAAATTCATGAAAATTCTCAGAACATTCAAATGTTTTTCAAAAATAGTTCAAGATTTCTGTCGCTCTTAACTTGGACTTTATCGAATAAAAACCACATCCGCGTTTTTTTCCATTCTGCTCCTTTGAATTTTATCGTCACTGCAGTTAAAAATGAACGTCGATTTGACCCCACTAATGGCTATAAAAACAAATGAACATTCTTACGACATTCTTACTTACGAAAAATGTTGATTGAAATTTTACTAGGATATAGGGTACCCAGCTTTACTCCCACTGACCACCAAGCCTATGACACAGTTTTTCCCTGACTGACACTAGGGTATTTTCTCCTCCCATGGCCACAGTTTGCCCCCCCCCCAAAGGTTTGAAGAACCATGAACTGGCCCTTTATGTATAAAGTTTGGGGACCCTTTGTTTTAAACGTTGTAGGGGGAGATGTGTTACAAAATTTGCAAAACTTACAACAAGATGCTTTTAGTGATCATTACTAGATTATAGTAATTTCTCATGTAGCCCTGTTTTTAAAATGGACATTTCCAATAACATTATTTCACAGTGACAAATTATAATAAAGCTTTCGGCCCAAACAATTGGCTTGTCTATATATTGACAGCACAAAGTTTTAAAGTGATTGTAAAGTCTTGTTTTTTTTTTTTATATGTTATACTTACCTGCCCCGTGCAGTTGGTTTTGCACAGAGCAGCCCAGATCCTCCTCTTCTTGGGTCCCTCTTTGGCTTTCCTGATCCCTCCCTCCTGACGAGTGCCCCCACAGCAAGCAGCTTGCTGTGGGGGCACCCGAGCTGAAGTGAAGCTCTGTGTATCCATTAAGACATGGAACTGTGGCCCAGCCCCGCCCCCTTTCTCTCCTCAGTGGCTGACTGAATTTGATTGACAGCAGTGGGAGCCAATGGTGCCGCGCTGCTGTCTCAGCCAATGGGAAGGGGAGTCCTGGGCTGCCGAGACAATTTTACAACATTGCTGGATAGAGAAGGAGCTCAGGTAAGTATTGGGGGGGGGGGGCTGCTGCACACAGAAGGCTTTTTATCTTAATGCATAGCATTGAGATAAAAAAAACCTTCTGCCTTTACAATCACTTTAATTCACAAAGCTAACGCACCCAAATAAGGCCACTTATTTTCAAAAAAGTGATTTGCTTTCAGCTGAGCCAGTGAGATTTTAAAATAAGTTGCATGCCTGAAATAAAGATCTTTTACCCTCATGTTAAAGCTTTGTGAACTGAGTATAATATCTCAGGAAAATATGAGTGTCTTTGAGATGTTGGGAATGATTGTTTTCCTAAAAATCAACAATGAAAATAACCTTTTTAAATATGAGTGGCTATTTTGCACTGGGAATATCAATACTTAAACAAATATGAAATGGAAGAAAGCAGAAATTTTAATAATATATCTTATTTTATTTTCAATATTTTATTATGTATCTTGAGATCCAACATTCCAATCCTCATATAACCCAAAAAGATGAAAGGGAAAATAACTACAATAAAAACAAATGAATGACCATAAAGAATAAATGTCTCTTATCAAAATTCTGTGTGCTTGTGTGGTTTTCTTCTTAAATATTTAAAGACACTCAAGTTGTGTTTTTTCACCAGAATTATTTGACCCTACAAATTAATAAACGATCATTCTGCTGTGATGTATTTTATTGTGTGCTTCAGACTTTTCTTCTTTATAATCTCTTCCATGTTGAGTGCATGTAATAAATTATAGAGAGAGAGAGAGAGAGAGAGAGAGAGATAAGCACTATGTGTTTTTTTATATTTTTTACATGCACTCTGAGTGGAAGATATTGTTTCAAATAGCCACATTTGACATACATGTTTGCATGGTCAAATAATTCAGGTGAGGGCACATCTTGATTGCCTTTGAATATATAAGAAGAAAATCATACAAGCACACGGAATTTTGATAAGAGACATTTATTCTTTATGGTCATTCATTTGTTTGTATTTTTTTTCTTTCATCTTTTTGGACTATTTAGATATTTTTTAACTAAAGAAACACGGTTTAAAGACATATAGAATGTTTATTTATTTACAAGGGAAAAAAAAAAAAACGTAAAGACCGGGAAAAAAAAGGTAAAAGTATGGTTATCCAAACTAAATCAATCAACAACCATCTTTAGTGCTCAGTTACTCAAAATCTGTGTTTTGCCAACTGCTATCAGCAAAACACCATTATAACAATGCTCTTTAGTATTTACTATAAACCGTGCTTTTTTTAACGGCAACAATAATTGTAGGTACAAAGATATAGACCACAAGTTGCATACAAAACTTGACTTTTTCCTATTAAAGTGCAATGAGTCAATGCAAGGTTGGCTCCTCCCAAGCCTTCCTTATGGTCAGTGAGGCTACTCATCATATTGATGGACCTATGGGGGAGGCTCTAGAGGCAGTAAGGGTCATGCTTGATCTTTAGAGGAAATGTCAAGAATGGCATACAACTTCTGCTGCATATATCTTTTGGAACCACTGTTCCCGTTGACTCTCAATTTTCACTGACGATAACATCTATTTTAGGCATTTTGAAATCATATGCCGAGTTTAAACCTGTGCCAGTTTGTGACGGGATTACTTTACGTTAAAACACATTTACCACCTGCCTGAACTACTATAAAACCTCTGTTAATTTCAACACTTTCTCTGCAGAGCCTTTTTTTTCCGCACACGTTTAAAAATGCACATTTTAGACCTAACGGTTATTTATAACCTCCAAAACATTATGTAAACAGGGACTTTGTAGAAATAAAATGGTGGCAGCTGCAGCTTTTTTTGTTGCATGTTATTAGCGCAAATGTTTAGCAAGCCCTTATTTTCAGTAAAAAATAAATTCAATTTTTATTGCACACAGGGCGCGTGACGGGGAACAGCTGTGCCCACCGCGTCACGTGATGCCCATGCCTGGGCGCCGCGATGTCCGCCAGGTACACGCGATCGGCGGTTACAGAGGCAGGACGTGGATCTCTGTGTGTAAACACAGAGATCCACGTCCTGTCAGGGAGAGAGGAGACCGATGCTGTGTCCCTTGTACATAGGGACACAGATCGGTCACCTCCCCCAGTCAGTCCCCTCCCCCACTCAGTAAGAATCACTTCCAAGGAACATTTTTAACCCCTTGATCGCCCCCTAGTGTTAACCCCTTCCCTGCCAGTCACATTTATACAGTAATCAATGCATATTTATAGCACTGTTCGCTGTATAAATGTGAATGGTCCCGAAATAGTGTCAAAAGTGTCTGATATGTCCACCGCAATATCGCAGGCCTGCCAAAAATCGCAGATAACCGCCATTACTAGTAAAAAAAAAAAATATAATAAAAATGTCCTAAATCTATCCCCTATTTGTAGGCGCTATAACTTTTGCGCAAACCAATCACTATACGCTTATTGCTATTTTTTTTTACCAAAAATATATAGAAGAATACGTATCGGCCTAAACTGAGAAAAAAAAAAAAATTGGGATATTATTATAGCAAAAGGTAAAAAATGATTCTGTTTTTTTTCAAAATTTTCTGTCTTTTTTTTTGTTTATAGTGCAAAAAATAAAAACCGCAGAGGTAATCAAATAATATAATATAAATAGCTCTATTTGTGGGAAAAAAATTATAAAAATATCATTTGGGTACAGCGTTGTATGACCGCGCAATTGTCATTCAAAGTGCCCCAGCGCTGAAAGCTGAAAATTGCTCTGGGTACGAAGGGGGTTTAGGTGCCCAGTAAAGAAGTGGTTAAATCCTAAGTTTAGTCAGCAAAAAAAATAAAAAATCGGCAAAAGACATACTACTTACTGTCAGTAAAAATTTGTTCCTTGAGCTTCTGGCTCTCCACCTACCTTTGTCTCCATAATCTTCTGTTGTGGTGGGTTTTAATATAGCACAATGACATCATCAGGCTTTTTTTCTCCTGAGTTGGGCAGAGAATGTACTGCTTTCTGGTGAGATATTGAAGTGGTGTCCATTTGCCTCCATTACCAGGCCCGGATTTACTCCCTTTGCCGCCCCAAGGCCGGGTCCTTCAATGCCGCCCCCCACCATCACATAGGGGGGGGCAGGGGGGGCGACGCGTGGGGGGGGGTAATCGATTTTTCGCAGACAATGACTGGTGTTAGTGCTTCAATCATTCCGGCACCATGGTTGTTATGGTGTCCAGGATGATTGAAATGCATTATTTCTATCATTACATTGTAATATAAAATGAAACAGTTCAACTCACCATAAAGCAGAATGAGTGGGAGCCCTCAGCGTGTCACTTGCCACCATCGCTTGTCACCAGATGGGAATGTCACTTGCCACGCTGCCTGCCACCACATTGGAATGTCACTTGCCACGCTGCCTGCCACCAGATGGGAATGTCACTTGCACTCTCTGCCCCCGTCTCTCACTCTCTATCTGCCTCTGTCTCTCTCTGCCTCTCTCTTTGCCTCTCTCTCTGTCTCTGCCTCTCTCTCTCTTTGCCTCTGTGTGTCTCTCTCTCTTTGCCTCTGTCTCTCTCTCTCTCTTTGCCTCTCTCTCTCTCTCTCTGCCTCTCTCTCTCTGCCTCTCTCTCTCTCTTTGGATCTCTCTCTTTGCCTCTCTCTCCCTCTGTCTCTCTCTGCCTCTGTCTCTCTCTCTCTCTCTATTTGCCTCTGTCTCTCTCTCTCTCTTTGCCTCTGTCTCTCTCTCTCTCTTTGCCTCTGTCTCTTGCTCTCTCTTTGCCTCTGTCTCTCGCTCTCTCTTTGCCTCTGTCTCTCGCTCTCTCTTTGCCTCTGTCTCTCGCTCTCTCTTTGCCTCTGTCTCTCTCTCTCTCTTTGCCTCTGTCTCTCTCTCTCTTTGCCTCTGTCTCTCGCTCTCTCTTTGCCTCTGTCTCTCGCTCTCTCTTTGCCTCTGTCTCTCGCTCTCTCTTTGCCTCTGTCTCTCGCTCTCTCTTTGCCTCTGTCTCTCGCTCTCTCTTTGCCTCTGTCTCTCGCTCTCTCTTTGCCTCTGTCTCTCTCTCAGTGCCTGTCTCTCTCTCTCAGTGCCTCTGTGTGTCTCTCTCTCTCTCTCTCTCAGTGCCTCTGTCTCTCTACCTCACTCTCTCTCTCTCTCTCAGTGCCTCTGTCTCTCTGCCTCACTCTCTCTTTGCCTCTGCCGCTCTGTCTCTGCCTCCGTTTTTCTCCCCAGTCTGTGTTCCTCCTCACCTGCTTGTCCTGCATCATGGACATAGGCCTGGAGGATAGGAGGAGGCGGCCGCCATGTTTGTTTAGTGTCCCGGGCACTGTGATTGGGCGTATGGAGGTCATGTGCAGAGGGGGGAGTTCAAGATCACGGACAGGCCAGCCCCACGCCGCACATGACCCCCATGGCCCAATCACAGGGCGCCGGACTTTGAAAAATGGCGGCCGGAGCTTCAGGCGTCCGGGGATACAGTAAATGAATTTTAGAAGGACTTGTCTCCTCCGCGGCGCCGCCCTTTCACACAGTGCCGCCCCGAGGCCTGGCCTTGTTGGCCTTGTGGGAAATCCGGCCCTGTCCATTACTATTGAGAGTCCATATACGAGAATCCACCTAAAAGCACCTGTCCGACGCTAGTTCTTTCTGCATATGCACTTGACTTTTGTAGTGTCGATCAAACCTGAAAGTGAGAGGACAATGTTGGGGGGGGGGGATCCAATGGAGCGTGTCATTTTTTTTTTCATCATGCTTATTGGATTCATCACCATAAAGCACAGATGTTTTTGTTAATTTAGTGAATCTTGTCTATATTCCAAAAAATATTATCCCTATTTTGTATTTTATGACTTTACATGTCCCTTGTGCTGATCTGTTTCAATTTGTGGCTAAGCTCCTTACAGCTCATTAATTTAGAGTAAGTAGTGAATGACAGCACCCCCCCCCCCCCCCATCTCCTCCCTGATCTCTTCTGGGTGCAGGATCTTTGCTGTCTTGGATGGCCAGCATGGCATAGCGTGTCTCTTCTGCAATAAAGAGCCTGTCCACCTTGAGCAGGGCTGGATTTCTACAATTTAGGCAACAAGGATTTTCTCCCTTCTGTTTTAAGATTGATGTTTGCAAGCCACTACCAACTTGTTAATCATCTGATCAACCAGATGTTGTTCATCCCTTGATGACAGCAAGCAAAATGTGAGAAAAAAATGAAAGGTGCAGTGGAAAAAAACAAGTTTTAAATAAATAATATTCTTTAAGAGTTTTAAAGCACAAAAGTACAAAAGGTGCCGACGCCATGGAGGAGGGAGTTCGAGTTGCCACCCCGGGGACCTGTACCCGGGCGAAGGTATGGTGTGGAGTCCAGTTTCTAGTGCATGGCCCTCCAGGCCATGGGGCCACGTGTGCCTCAGTACCAGGCACCTTTAGTCCTGGGACTGCAACTTTAGCCCTGGGCCCAGCACCTTTAGCTGGAGCCCACTTCGGGAGGATGAATCCCAGGGTGTCGCCTTGCGAGGGGATCCGTTTCTGGAAGAGGAGGCTGGGGGAGGACCGTTCTGAAGGACTGGTGAGAGAATCACAGTGAAGGAAGGGGCCCAGTAACTCTCCGGAGGGATGTCATCCATCTGGAAACCAGGGGCCTAACATCTGGACCATCAGAAGGTTTGGGACACCATAGATCCTGTGGCAGAGGATCTCCTGAACGCATCCATTAGGGAACTAAATTGACTGTTCGAGCTACACGCCGGCTGCTAATGCCATTGGGTGACTATCCGGGTAAGCTTTAACCACTTGGGATCAAGTGGCGATGAAGCCAGGAGTGCCTGAATTCCATCTGTCTTCCTAACACCTTTCTCCTTTCATGCATAAGAAAATAAAGCCCTACGTTGGAGTGATATACTGGTGTGGACCTTGGAGTTACTTGGGGCATAGAGACTTTTGTCCTTGCATTCTAGGGACAGAGACCAACACTGAGGGGACTCGCTGCAAAGACCTGTAAGGAAACTAAGTGTGCATAACCTCTGTAACCCAGGGGGTACGGGCATGGTGGTGACCGCAGGCGCTCCTTCCTCTCCAGTGAACGAGCCAAAGAGTGGAGAAGGAGGGTGGCGTGGGCGCTGTGTGTGTGTGTGTGTGTGTGTGTATATATATATATATATATATATATATATATATATATATATAATTACTCTTTAAACTTCTTCTGAGTTGGGTACAAAATAACCCGTGTGTATTTAGCTGTTTGCTTAGAGTCCCGCTCTAAAATAAAAATTATTTTAGGCTATCTTGCTTTATAATGCAATGTTGTTACATTCAATAATGCAGTAGATTGCCCTTATTTTTCTTCTAAAAAGGTAAAAATTGTTCTCTACATCAAAGTGGAGTTTCCCCGGGGAACAAAATTCATAGGTTTAGGGAAAATAACAATATATATCTTTTAGCACTCTGTAAATATAAAAAAAAAAAAATTGTTAGAGTTGTTAAGTTCTCCCAAGGTATTTGTTTTTGTCTTCTCTTAAAATATGGTATACAAAACAAACTGGCGCTGTAAAAAATTTTGACGTAGGAATATGTGAGAGGCTCCTAACTGATGAAAAGTAGTTATTACAGAATAAACAGAACGCACAGAACATTAATAAGCCGTGTGTGCCTAAGGAATATGGAAGCTGTGAATTTTCAGCTATCTAGGAACAGATTCAAAGCCATTTCTTTTGCTTCCGGGATCTCTGCTGTGCATTGTTGAAAGGAAAGTCCAGATGGCTGCACACCACACTGAGATCCAAATGCCTTTATTTGCATAAAACCAAGAAGAACACGAGGAGCACTACATGTACAAGCAAGAAGGAACGGCTTACATGTTTCACACACAAATTGTGCTTTATCAAAGCCCCAGTGCATTATTGTGGCAAGGGAGCGACATGTTCTCAGCACTTAGACTTTTGGTGCAGAACAAGGTGAATATGCTGATCAATAGGGGTTAATTAGTGTTAGTGCTTCATTTAGGGGGTTAGGCTAATGTTAGATTTAGAGGTTCAGTGTAGTTAACTAGGTGAGGTCAGTGTTTTTTCTGACATGATTTTCTTTCCTTCATTCTCTTTTTACCAAAACTGAAGATTCTGCCAGTAATGGACTCCACTTCCTGTCCTAGGGTGACAATGCGCTCTAAGCTGCAGAAGTGTTGTCATTCTTAAGCCCCGTACACACGGTCTGACTTTTTGCCAACAAACTTCATTTTGAGCAAGTTTGCCAAAAAATCCGACCGTGTGTACGCTCCATCGGACAAACTTTTTTGGTTTTCATCGGACAAAAGTTCGGTCTGCAAACGGACAAACTTTTGGCCAACAAAAGTCCGATGGAGCAAAGTCCGACCGTGTGTACAGAAAACCATTGGACTTTTGTCCGATGGATAAAACAAATAATGTTAAAATCAACCAACAATAGCAGAAGTTGACCAAAGGGTGGCGGTAAAGAGCAGAAAAACCACGTGATATTGGAAAAAGTTTAGGGAAAGTTTGCAGAAAAGTCCTGTGGTGTGTATGCTATGGGTGTGCCCGGCCAACTCCGTTTGGACTAAAATCCACGGAAAAGTTTGATGGAAGTCCGACCGTGTGTACGAGGCTTAAGATGTACCTTCCTATTGAATGAGGACTACAAGATGCATAAACGATGCACAGCAAAATGTTCCTACTTACTAAACATACTGTACACCCTCTGTGCCGCCCATAGCACAGTTGATTGCCAGCAGTTCCTGGGGGTTGTATTGCATGTGAATTGGCCGTGAACCTGGAAGTGCAAGCCTGTGCCTACCCTGCATATGTCACAGCCAAGAGATGAAAGCAAGAGCGTCTGGCACAGGGGCTTTGATTTGACAAACTACATTTTAAGGCAAACCATTTTTTTTTAATATTCATTTTGGATAGAGTATTTAAAGAATGTAACCACTTTTTTTTTTCTCCCATCTGTGTCCCAGTGGGGGGATTTCCCTTTACTTTCTTGTCTCTTCCCTACAACTGAAAGTTAGAGGAAATCCCTCCAAAGAGAGGGGATCCCTGGTTATCACCAGGGTAACCCGAACTGGTATCCCCATTAAAACATTTCCCCGCTGTTCCTGTTTTGATAACAACCCTCAATTTTTGATTTTTTTTCCTTCCTTTTCATTCTTCAAAAGTTACCTTTAATTATACTTTAAAATCGTTTAAGTTGATAATGTATTAGGACACTTTTTTTTTCATTTGGTGGAGGATATAGCTATACTAATCTGCAGCAGCTCTTAATAGCAACCAGTCAGCTTCTATCTTTCAGTTTCAAAGCTTTAAGGCATTGTGCACTTTCAAATGCTTTTGTTGTTTTAAGCAACTAAGGTACTGTTGTAGTTATACTCCCTGCGCTGTTTGTTTTGCTTTATTTTGTAATGATGCTCTCACATGTTGTGGCTGCAGTTTCTAGTGTGATGGCTGATCGATTTCCTTTTGTTCATGTATTCATTCACCTAGCTTGTCCATATTTGTAATAGAGACTGGTAACTTGTGACATGTTCAGGTCACACACCATCCAATCCATGCCATTTTTTTGTTGCATCACAAAGTCACAGTGCTAATGTCAGATCTTCCAACTTTCTGAAATACTACAGAGGGACACCATTTGGCACACAGTATGAAGGAACAACACATGTCCCTGTCCATTTACCTTCATATTCTCTTTTCAAAATAACAAATGTAGTAACTTAGAGATTGGATAAAATATTTAGTGCAGCATAACCCTTTCAGTAGAAAGTAGTTGGTTTTGTATAGAGATGTACACATCAGATAAAAAAGAGGGACAGGTGGGGCTGCACAAGGGACAGAATTTGGTCTCAAGAGGGGCAGTCCTTCCAAATGAGGGACAGTTGGGAGCTATGCTAATGTAATGAGACAGCATGGTGACCTCTTTTGTTAATTGCTCTATTTGAGTATGTGTCATATCTAAATTACCATGTAGCTCTCACCTGCACCAGCACTAGACTGAGAGACCCAATAATTCTGGGATATGTAGTTTCTTTTCACAGGAAGTGCCGATTTTCAGACTACAGACAGAGGACATGCATTAACCTGTGCAGTGCCGAATACCTCATGTTTGAACACAAACAGAAACTTGACACAGGAATGTTGAAATTTACTCTACTGTAGGCTGTGCGTACAGGCCAATAAATTAAACCATGAAACTACATGATCAATGCACAGCTTATGAAGGTGAAAACTACAAGGCGCCAATAGGTAGGTTTAGAATGTCTTTAACTGAACAAACTGAAGCTAAAATCTCATTGCTTGCTATGCATTGCTGCTCCAAATTCTATCTGCTCCAGTTTTGATAAACCACCCCCCAGTGTATTGAAGTGGATATCTTATATTGGAGTGTATTGCAAAGTTGTACAAATATTTCCAAAGTTTCCAGCCAGCTTCCAGCAGTTGAGCAAATGCAGGGTTTCTCAACCCAGTTTATGTGGAACCCTAAGGTTCTGCAAGATGTCCCTAGGGGTTCTGCCTTGATCTCACCATTAATTGGAGGTAGTGAATGGGTAGTGGTAGTGTTGGTTGTGATGCACTGTTCCCTGCCAGCACTTCCTCCCCTCCTTTCCATCCCTGGTACTTGTATGTGACTAGCTTGTAGGTGCTGGCTGCTGACTTTTAAAATCTTTAAAATCAGGTACTTAGAGTCTAGTGTGGTCTTTTCGCAGCCGTTTATTCTCACTGATGTGGGTCCCTGGCACCACCATCTTAAATTTGGAAGCCTTGGCTGACTTCTCGAGGAATCACAGCCAACTCCCCACTGCACATGCCCTCATGATGTTGCAGCTCTGTGGTACTGGTCCTGCAGCCTTCTGGGATGTGTATTGTGTCCCAGAAAGCTGCTGGCATCTTGGTCTAGACCTGTTGATTATCTCCAGTTGTGGGTTAGCAGTCAGCAGATGATGAGCCGAGCTGATCACACACAGAGGACAATGCAAAGCCTATGCCTGTGTATTCGCCCCTAATCACATTGGCAACAAGCGGAGATACTGCATGTGGGATAGAGGCTGCATACAATCAGTGACACATACAGCAGATGCACTCTCCTTGGACAATTCAATTGTTATATCTTGCACCACGGGGAGAGTCAGTCAAAGCTTCCATTATACTTTGTAAATCCGTCCAAAATTTTTTTTGGACCGTGTATCCCTATATCTACCTATTCATGGGGGGGTCATACCTGCCACTGGCTCTGTTCCTCGCTCTCTGTGATCCACATATGTTGCTTGGTTTAATATTGTAATTAACCCTTCACGCTCCAGAAGAAGTGTTAATTGTCAACGCGAAACATGTTGAGCACACCACTCTCTGCCTATTGTGAAGCTACGCACCCCTCTGCAGCTATAGCCCCTTGCTTTATCGGCTCCTGGTGACCTTATTTGTTTTGTACATAGGGGGTGGGTATGCTCACACAGCAGTATGGGTTAATATGGTGGATGTTTTTAATTAATTTCTAATAAAAGACAATATTTACCTATTTGCTCTGCCATTAAACAAAAATCTTGTATTAATATTCCATACCAAAGAGGTAACGAAAGTTTTCTTTTAGGAAAAGTATTTCCTAAGGTCCAAGCTTTTTTTTTGTAAATGAAATAAAAACCAAGGAACAGCCTAAAGTTATGAGAGAGGATACCCCATAAAGTGTAATTTATTGTAAAACACGAACAGCTAAAATCTTATTTCCATGCAAAGCATTGGTTATTTGCGAGCTTTAAAAGTGTACTGCCAAATTAAATTGCAGAGTAAGTAAAAATGTTCCATTAACTGTGAATGTATTTTAGTCTATTTTAATGCTGTACAATGTAAAAAATAGCTGTAGCAGAAGGGCAGCAGGAAAAAATAGTAGAATGCTGTTGCTTTATTTAGAGGCAATTTGAGCCCATATAATCAGTTTGTATGAATGAATTATTCATTTAATCTTCTACTTAACTCTTCTATTGCCATCACCATAAATGTTACCAGCATCTTTGCCTTACACTGGGGATTTAAATAAAAACTGTAAGCACAACACTTCAGTAAAGAAATTATTTTAATAGATAAATACGTGACCTCATTCTTAAAATGCCTGGTTGTTCCGCACCTTAATACTTTGCAGATAAGACATTCTTACTTCATTCTGACTGCAAAGTATTAATGCCAGGAGGACAGCACTAAAACCAAATATCTAGTATTCTCACAATTTAGTGTAGCAAGGTGTTATTATAGACCGTATCTTAACAGACTGCAATTGAAGCCTAATGGGGAACTTGGCTCCCACTGGTGCTCCTTATGTGTTATAGGTTGGAAGTTGTTTGGTTCTGTCGTATAAGAACAAAGCATGGTGGGCATTATTGTGTGGGAGACAGAGACTCTATTGCCGTGGGTAGGATTGAGACTACAATACCCACAAATCCCACTGTGCTACCAAAATGCAGTGCGCCACGCACAGCCTGCTGGGAGAACTGATTTAAGGCAGAGGCGGAGCCTCAGCCCGCTCTCTCGGGATGCCATATTCAACAGGCAAGAGGCCTGCCGTGTGCGCGCCTAGGCCAGAGAAGCCTGGGCCTAAAGATACTGAGAGAAAGGATTGCCTGACGAGGGATACTTGTGGACAGCCTAGCTGATCGAGCCAGAGAGGGACCGGTCTACACTTCACAGCATCCAGAATCACCTATCCACCAGCACCTTGTGAACGGCTGTGCGGAGGACCAGGGGCCTCATGTTACGGAGAGACTGAGAACAAGGAGAGGTTCCAGACGGAGTGTACCGGCGAGGCGCGGCCTCATTTGGTGAGAAGGCACTTGCCTATCAACATAGTTAACTGAGACCCTAGGAAGGTGGTTTCCATAGTTCCACATATACTTGCTGTCATCTGCAGCGCCGCAAGTAGGGACATGTTACACCTGAGAGTGATACAGAAGCTGCAGAGAACTATTGTTTGCTCTGCCTATGCACCATACGCATCAAGTGATTGTCATTCCTTTTCACCCTGTTTTCTGGATTACAAATAGATAAGTGCACCACCAAAGCTAGCAGAAGACTAACTGACAAAGGAACAGTCATCCGTTTACTTTAACCTTGGGAGGTCTACAACGGGACACTCACCAGTTGAACTGTCCACTAGAGGGAGCCATATAGGTTATGATCTTATATGTTCTGTATAACTGTTTTATCACTTGATTATTTCGCTGTTTGGGTGAGTTGTCTGGGACTTGGTGGAGAGGTGTCCCAGTGCTGGTGTCATTGCATTGAGAGATTCCTCCACCATACACCCACTCAGGTCTGACCCTAGGTCATCTTATTTGTGCCTGGGAGCAGAGACCTTCTGTACCAGTGGTGTCACATTGACTTTTGCAGGGAGCTGTGTGTAGTCAATTTGTCTGTGTAACCATTGTTTTATTATTTTGCCAAGTAAACACCTTACCACTGGTTAAGCTAAATCTTGTGTGGGACTCTGTCTATTGCAGCTGTGGGGCAGGTGGCCAGGACCAAGGTAACAATATTCAAATACATTTATATATATATATATATATATTAGGGCTGTGGAAATTAACTATTAATTCCTCGATTAATCGATTTGATCGATCAAAATTCTTTTGATCGATCAAAAGTCTTCAGGGAGATCCGGTGACAACATGGACACCGACGGGGATTGCCGTGTCCATCTGAAGGGCTCCTTTGCTGTGCCTTCATATCTGCATGCTGGCGGGACCTTACTATCTGCCACACGCATGGACTGTTACACTTCCCTCTATCAACCTGGGATTCTACAGCCATCCAGTGGGAGTTGTGATAGTTCCCTTCACGGGACATCTACATGCCAATGGACTGATGTTAGCCCCTTCTCATCTGGATTAAGCAGTGGTATCGTTGTACACATTTTTATACCAGTATCATACTTAGCTACATGTTTTTATGACTGCTTTTGCTACCGTTTGGAATTACTCGCACCATTTTTACAGTTTATGTAGCTACATCGATTTTATCTCCAGTGCAATATTTATTTTGTTACCTACTTGAAGACTAGAAAAGTTTTAATGCTATTCCTATCGAGCGCTGCCTTTGTGTGTTTTTTGTATCCTGCTATCCATTTTTCCAGTGGTTGGTAGCTGCACTGGGAATCGGCCTGAAAGGAGATCAGCTAAAAGTAGTTGGATCTATGTGCGTTATAATTAATCGAAATTAGTCGATTAATCGATAAAAAAAAAACCGATTAATCGAACAGGAATCAGTAACAGCCCTAATATATATATATATATATATATATATATATATATATATATATATATCTGTGTGGTATTATTGTGGTCCCCTAGTGCCATTGGGTTCCACAATCATATTATTGCCCAGTTGTGCCAAGGAGGGGATCGAGCCAAACTTAAGGGGTTGACAGGCAGAGTGCAGATCCAAAAATATAACCAGCAGCTCTTACGGGGGTAGTGCTACATTGGCAATAAAAGCCTTATTCTTTCATAATCAGTCAATGAGTCATTATTTTCTGCATTTCCACCATTGAAGTCTATGACATAATGGGGATGAAAGGATGGTCAAACACAGCTGTTTTTTATAACTAAGGCCCCTTTCACACGGGTAGACCGTTCAGATAGTTATTTCAGACGGACCTGAACAGATCCTCCCCCGGTTTCCTCTGTCTCAGAGCGGGCCACCCTCCCTCGGGTTCCCTGGGACTCCAGTGGTTGTTTTTGTTGACCCAGTTGAAGGTACTGGGCCTACCTGGAACTCCGCAGCCTTGGGCTAAAGGTGCCCGTGACTCCTCTACCAGTTCACGCACCCCCCGGCCAGCAGGGCCAAAGGGCATGACTTCGCCACCAGGGGTCCTCCTTGGAATCCCCCCGGCACACCACACTAGATCATGGCGTCTGCCCTTTATGTACCCTCTCCCAGCATGCACAGCAGACAAAACTCACCCACCGCACGGCAGCCGAGAGAGGATACCCACTGACACCATAACGCCACCTGTGGTTCTCCTCAAGACCTGGGCAACAGTGCCACCTGCAGGTCAAGGGGAACTATACTCCAGGCAACATTACAGCAGAGCAGAGTCCAAACTAAGCAGAATTGGAGAACCTGAGCTAAACTATTGCTCAGGCTTCCCTTAAATTTAGAGCATAGCGACCCCAATTTTGTCGGTCCGCTATATACACATATATACAGTTGTGCTCATAAGTTTACATACCCTGGCAGAATTTATAATTTCTTGGCCATTTTTCAGAGAATATGAATGATAAAACAAAAACTTTACTTTCACTCATGGTTAGTGTTTGGCTGAAGCCATTTATTGTCGATAAACTGTATTTACTCTTTTTAAATCATAATGACAACAGAAACTAGCCAAATGACCCTGATCAAAAGTTTACATAACCCAGTTCTTAATACCGTGTATATCCCCCTTTAACATCAATGACAGCTTGAAGTCTTTTGTGGTATTTGTGGATGAGGCTTTTTATCTTCTCAGATGGTAAAGCTGCCCATTCCTCCTGGCAAAAAGCCGCCAGTTCCTGTAAATTCTTGGGCTGTCTTGCATGAACTGCACGTTTGAGATCTCCCCAGAGTGGCTTAATGATATTGAGGTCAGGAGACTGAGATGGCCACTTCTTCACTTAATTCTGCTGTAGCCAATGACAGGTCGACTTGGCCTTGTTTTTTGGATCATTGTCATGTTGGAATGTCCAAGTACGTCCCATGCGCAGCTTCATGGCTGATGAATGCAAATGTTCCTCCAGTATTTTTTAAAAACATACTGCATTCATCTTGCCATCAATTTTGACCAAATTTTTTTTGCCTTTGTAGCTCACACATCCCCAAAACATCAGCGATCCACCTCCATGTTTCACAGTAGGAATGGTGTACCTTTCATCATAGGCCTTGTTGACTCCTTTCCAAATGTAGTGTTTATGGTTGTGGTCAAAAAGCGAAATTTTGGTCTTCTCACTCCAAATGACTTTGTGCCAGAAGGTTTGAGGCTTGTCTCTGTGCTGTTTGGCATATTGTAAGCGGGATACTTTGTGGCATTTGCGTAGTAATGGCTTTCTTCTGGCGACTGGACCATGCAGCCCATCTTTCTTCAAATGCCTCCTTATTGTGCATCTTGAAACAGCCACATCACATGTTTTCAGAGAGTCCTGTATTTCACCTAAAGTTTTATAGGTGGGTTTTTCTTTGCATCCCGAACAATTTTCCTGGCAGTTGTGGCTGAAATTTTAGTTGGTCTACCTGACCGTGGTTTGGTTTCAACAGAACCCCTCATTTTCCACTTCTTGATTAGAGTTTGAACACTGCTGATTGGCATTCTCAATTCCGTGGATATCTTTTTATATCCCTTTCCTGTTTTATACAGTTCAACTACCTTTTCCCGCAGATCCTTTGACAATTCTTTTGCTTTCTCCATGACTCAGAATCCAAAATGTCAGTGCAGCACTGGATGAAAGATGCAAGGGTCTGTCAGGAGTCCAGAAACTCATTGACCTTTTATACAACTTTTTATACACCTTTTATACACACACACTAATTACAAACAAACAGATCACAGGTGAGAATGGCTACCTTTAACCACTTCAACACCGGGCTTTTTTTTACCACATCAATACCGGGCCTATTCTGGCACTTCTCTCCTACATGTACAAATCATCATTCTTTTGCTAGAAAATTACTCAGAACCCCCAAACATTATATATGTTTTTTTAGCAGACACCCTAGGGAATAAAATGACGGTCATTGCAACTTTTTTTCTTGCACGGTATTTGCGCAATAATTTTTCAACGCCTTTTTTTTGGGGAAAAAAACATGGTTTCATGAATTAAAAAATAACAAAACCGTAAAGTTAGGCCAATTTTTTGGGAAAATATGAAAGATGATGTGACGCCGAGTAAATAGATACCAAACATGTCACGTTTTAAAATTGCACACACTCATGGAATGGCGCCAAACTTCGGTACTTAAAAATCTCCATAGGTGACGCTTTAATTTTTTTTACAGGTTACCAGGTTAGAGTTACAGAGGAGGTCTAGTGCTAGAATTGTTGCACACGCTCTAACGCACGCGGTGATACCTCACATATGTGGTTTGAACGGTGTTTACATATGTGGGTGGGACTTATGTGGGTGGGACTTGCGTGTGCGTTCGCTTCTGATCGCAAGCTACCGGGGACAGGGGCGTTTTAATTTTTTTTTATTATTATTATGTATTTTTTTATTTTAGCTTTTTTTAACACTTCTTTTACTTTTTTTTTATTTTTTTTTATCACTTTTATTCCTATTACAAGGAATGTAAACATCCCTTGTAATAGGAATGTGTGTGACAGGTCCTCTTTATTGAGAGATGCGGGGTCAATAAGACCCCACATCTCTCCTCCAGGCTGGAAAGCATGAGATCAGTGAATTTTTTTTCACTGATCTCATACTTACAGCCGCAATGGCGGCTTTGTTTACATCTGAGGACCCGGGCGTGACGTCATCACATCACGCCCAGGCCTCCGACGATCATAGAGATGACTGGTGACCATCTGGTCACCAGTCATCTCTATGCTCGTCACGTGACCCACCACCGGCGCTGGACGATTCTCTCCGGGTCCCCGATGGCACGGGAGAGCCCGAAGAAGCACCGGGTGGCGGTGGGAGGGGGGGGGATGTCCCCTCCTGCCGCCTATAAGAACGATCAAGCAGCGGAACCGCCGCTATGATTGTTCTTATGGTGCGCAGAATCGCCGGCACAAGAAAAGGATATCTGAATGATGCCTTTAGCTGCAGGCATCATTCAGATATCCCCCCACAAACCCGAGGACGTTATATGATGTCCACCCAGGATGGGAGATCCCATCTGTGGACGTCGTATGACTATGGGCGGTAGGGAAGTGGTTAATAGCCATTCAAACCTTGAATACAGGGCACTTCCGCTTTCAGTGCTGTCGCACTTTTAATGACACTTGCGCGGTCATACAACACTGTACCCAAACTAAATTTTTATAATTTTCGTCCCACAAATAGAGCTTTCTTTTGGTGGTATTTGATCACCTCTGCGGTTTTTATTTTTTTCTAAACCATGAAAAAATACCAAAATGTTTTCTTTGTTTCGGCTATATACTGTATGTTATATATAGTTTCTCCTTTACTGATGGGCACTGATGAGGGTGTACTAATGGGCACTGATTTGCACTGATAAGGTGGCACTGATGAGGCACTGATATATAGAATTGATGGGCCCTGATATGCAGCACTGATGGTCACCTATAGGCTACACTTATAGGTGGCACTGATAGACGGCACTGATAGGTGGCACTGATTGATGGCACTGGATAGGCAGCACTGATAAGGAGCTACTGATGGGCATTACTGATTGGCATCTGAAGGGCACTGATTGGCACATTTATTGGCACTGATTGGCACATTTATGGGCACTGACAGGCAATAGTGATGGGGCACAGACTGGCAGGAGATGGGCACTGATTGTCAGCTGATGATCACCTCTCATGGGGGCTGCGCTGTTAATCAATGTGCTGATTATCAGCGCAGACCCCTCTCTGACAGGGAGAGCCGCCGATCGGCTCTCCCTGTCAGCGTGAACTGAGAAAAGCCGTTTACCGACATGTCCTAGTTCACGATGTGATTGGTCACAGCTGATCACGTGGTGAAGCGCCTCTGTCAGAGTGACACACAGCACCAACAATCGCAGAGCTGCGTGGTCGCACGGCGGCATGTTATCCTGCTGAACATCATATGACGCCCAGTCAGGATAACAGAGCCACCACCCAGCCGTCATTCTGCTATATAGTGTGTCTGTCTGTATCAAGGCCAAACATTCCAGGGTATCTAAACTTTCGATCAGGGCCATTTGAGTGATTTCTGTTGTTATGATTTAAAAGAAGTCAACTACCGTATATACTCGAGAATAAGCCGAGATTTTCAGCCCTTTTTTTTGGGCTGAAAGTCCCCCCCTCGGCTTATACTCGAGTCAGCGAAAGTTTTTACATGTAAATAGTACCTGGAAAAAAAGTTGCGGCTGCGGCGTCCATCGTTCAAATCCCGCGGTCTCTTCCTGGTCCCTTCCGTGATAGGCGATTCTCATCAGACACTCTCCGCCTATCACGAACGTTCTCTCATCCTCAGTTTCCCAGCAGACGTCTGTGATTGGCGGAACACCCAACACAGTGTCTGCTGGGAAACTGAGGATGAGAGCTCGTCGGAATAGGGCTTCCGCCCTGCCATCTTCCCCTCACTCGTCTCCATGCCAGCCCAGGGACAGGACCCGATCGCCTCAGCCACTGCCGATGGCTCCGGAGAGCGGGGGGAGGGGGGACCCCTCTCCCGTTGCCGATAAGTGATCTTGCGGCGTAACCGCCGCAGAGACCACTTTGATCTGAAAGCGGACCGCCCGCTCTTGAAGGTTAAATAAGATGTTTGTTTTTTTCTGTCCTGAGAAGTCATTTTCAATATCGATGCCATTGATTTCTGTGCAACTTTGTATATACACAGTGCACAGTGTGTATATATGAATGGATATAGAGGGTTTGCTTATAAATATGTAAGGGTTAAAGCGAAATTTCACCCAAAATGGGAATGCTTTTCCTCCTCCTCTCCTGTATTTGGAATGTCTTTTTTGGAGGGCGGGGGTACATTGACACAGCACTGGACATTTGGACTGGTAAATATCCTTTTATTAAACGTCAGCAGCTACAGTATTTGTAGCTGCTGACTTATTATTTTTTAATACAGGGGGAAGATCCTCAAAGATTTTTCCTTTAGTAAAAAATACTTGGATTTTACTTGTATGTTGACTTTGGAATGCCGTTAACATCCCACTTTATATTTTGGTTGTTTTCTTACTGTCCTAAATCAACACTTACATCTTCAAGGTGAACAGTCTTTCTAATCTTTAAATCAACCCCTTATGTATACTGTTGCACATTCTATATATTTAATCTAGATACCTACAGTATGTGTGACGTCTGTGGAACAGAAAATATAGAAGACTACATTATATTGCTAGGTAGTGTGCAGTATATGGAAAAATGTAATGTTTGCCTGTTAAGTAAATTACAAAAATGCATGTTGTAGGAAGAGAAAATAGGTATCCAGAAAAATGAAATAAGATGGCTAATCAGGTTATGGCAATGAGGGCAAAAGGAGTCAAAAAGTGCATCCATGAGGGGTTGATGCCCATACCTTGGAGATTGGTCACCATGTGGATTAATGCACATATTCTGGAACTGGTCACTGGTTAGTTAGGGTACTCTGGAAAGGTTACTCAAAAGATTAATGCACATGCTCTGGAGACTGGACATTGGTGTGTTAACAGTTAGGTAATAATCATTGAAGAGATCATGCTACTATACTTGAGACCCATTATTGTAAACTGATTCCAGAGTAGGGCAATGCATAGAGTGGACACTGAAGGGTTATTGGGCATACAGTACATTGGACACAGAGATCACTAAGAGTTTAATGCATGTGTGCTGCTGATGTGAATAGGTGCTACGGAGTTGTACGTACCAAAGGGTTCATGGATAGTGTAGAGTAAGCTGTGTGCTAAAGTGTGGATGTACCTAATGGCATACGTACTGGGAACTGATCTGGGCATGTTAAAATGCAGTACTGGTGGCCATGGGTCCTCAAAAATAGGTGTCTGCTGTAAAGTGTGGATCTCACTGATGGCATGGATCCCAAGAACAGAGCTTTGTGTGTTGGGGTTGTAGATCTTCTTGGTGACAGATACTGGGAGGGGTGCTGGTTGAGTTGCAGGTCAGATATCAGCAGGTGGGGCTACCAAGTGTGTTGGGGAGAGACTAGTGTGTGGTGGGGGTGCTATCTCACTGCTAGGGTAAGCTTTGGTTAGCTAAATTCACAAATGGAGGCATAATTCTCCAGTTGTAAAACAGGAATTGGCAATCTCCTTAAACCTTGTATCACTAGTTCAGTATATAGGTTATAGGAAGGATGAAGTTCAATCCAATAGTAACCCTGCTTATTCATCTCATTCAATTGGCTACAAATATGTCTCTGCTACAGGGAAGTGATTTGACCTTCCATGTAGAGAATTCTGCAGCTTATTCTTAAAAAAAATAAAAAATAATAATCAACAGTACATAAGCTGATAATATGTAAATTGCCTTGTGATTTCTCTCTTGACTGTAATGCCTAGTACACACGAGCGGGATTTCTGACGGGAAAAGTTCAGTCGGAAATCCCGAGGGGAAAGCCGAGAACCTGCTCTGTAACTTTTCCCCTGTACACACGGCCGGTTTTCCCTTCGGGAAAACTCTGATGAGAGCTTTGGTCGGGAATCCCGACCATGTGTATGCTCCATCGCAGGTTTTCCCATAGGAAAACTGTCAAAAACTGCCAGGAAAAAGTCCGGCGGGAAAAAAGAGGGCAGGTTCTCATTTTTTTGTCCGGCGGTTTTTGCCAGTTTTCCCGTCGGAAAAACTGCGAGGGAGCATACAAATGGCCAGGATTCCCAACCAAAAGCTCTCCTCGCAGTTTTCCCGTCGGGAAAACTGGCCGTGTGTACGAGGCTTCAGTCTCCTGTTAAAATTCTGCCTTTTTATTAAATAAGGCAAAAGTCAGTATACGAAATGCAGTAATTCCAAACCAATATTTTGCTGATGTGTGATTTTTTTTTATTTTTTTTTTAATCTTTCGGAGAAGTTAAAAACAATTTGCATTGTCTAAAACCTTTTAAATGGTTGTAGGAATTTGGCAGGTAATATCACTTTGTTTCAGCTTCGCTCCTAACAGCGAAGAGCCATCATTTTTCATTAGGAGCAGCGAGAGTCATTTTGATCATAACTTCCATTTATGCCAATAGGAGTTATGACCTGTTGTTCATAATGGACTGTAATAAATTACCTCTGTTAAAGTTCACTGTAAATTTGCCTAAGTACAGAGCACACCGGAAATCTGATAAGGTTTATCCTGGAGGACATTGCAGGGTTTTTCTCTGGAAATGTTACAAGAGTAACTAGACCACCAGCTACAAGCAGACCGCTGCTCAAGTGAAGGAGGCCCCCTGTTCCTGTAGGCTTCTCAATTACTTCCTCACGATATTAAGACTTTCAATAACAGAGTGTACTACTGTATGACAAAATGTAAAATCATTTATTCATTTCCACATTTATATAAATAGTTTCTAGCCTACTCCTATTACTCTGAGCAATATTGAAGTCTATAAACTTAATAGTCCCACACATTTACTTCTTTGAATTCTGTGACCTGTATACATTATGCCCTGTGAGTAGGCACTTCTGTGTCACACATTTTTTATGAGCCTGCCTTCTGAACTACAGAGGCGCTGGGAGGAGGAGTTTCAGGAGACAGAGTCAGTACGGGAATCACTGCTTGCAGGCAGCAATGTACCATGGGATATATAGTCCTGATGGGAAGTAAACAGCAGAGGAGAAGCTGCAAAGCATGCAGGGAATCCAGGAAATTGTGGAAAGAGATGACCAACAGAGAGGCAACACTCACAAAATGAAAGGAGATTTTTCAAGTAAGCTTATATTGGATTGTGAAAAATGACTACGATTTGTATTGTTATTACAGTGCTGATGTTTTAAAATTAAAGTGTATTCTGTGACTATATAACTTCTTTAACAGAGGGATGCTGATCATTTCTACAGAAATAGGGTAGCTGCCAGGGCTGGATGCATGGACATGTGTCCCCTGTATTTTGGTAATGTAATATTACATGAGGCAGCCCAAGGAGTTCTTAGGAATCTGTACTGTGATGGCACAACACCACTCAATGAGCTATGGTACTTTGTATTGGGGCAATGATGGGGGCATTTAGGAAGGGGAGGCATGTTAAATGATGTCATTTAATTCACTATTTGGGACATTCCTTTTTAGCTGTCCAATAACATTCAAATTACTATTAAGCTGTGTTTCACAGTACTTTAAAGGTGTATTAAACTTACAGCGTACCGATCATTGGATGTAGTGGCTGTATTCGTTTTCTTTTTTAGGCTTTTTCACTCACTTTTTTTACCTAGTGATCTGGCCAATAATATGCCTCCTGTGAAGGAGCAACAGAGACATCTTTGTAAAGCAGCATTGTCAGTCTGGGAGGGAAGGGGAGTGTTAGATGTACTAGCAGATTACATACAGTAAACAAATTGAAGCCAAACTCCAGGTGGCACTTTATAAGCGGTTACAGGATTTTTTTGTCCTTTTGGGAAAAAGATTTTACTTAAAATAAAGCTGATCATTGTAAGCATCCCTGTCCCTGTTAAATGGTTTGTGTCAACCCATCAACTGCTTCATCTGCCTGACCGCTTGTTCTGTTAAGAGATGTTTGCTTTTGGGTTTAATATCGCTTTCAACTTGTTTCTTACAGCAAATTATCACCCTCCCCCATTTTTTTTAAACCTTTGCTTACCGGGTGCTGGTGGTGTCCTTTGAAAAGTTCACATACTCATCCACCCAGTGGATCCAGCATTGTCTTGCTGAGATCCTCTTGTCTTCTGCCATCAATTGAATCCCGCGCTGCCATGTTCCTTGAGACGTCATCGGGAGGCTGCTGGCTCTTCCGGGTTAAGCTGACAGTCCCTCGATAAAGCACCACTAGCCCTGCCCCCTCCCCTCCCCCTCTGCAAATTAGACTTTGCATCCTGAGATATGTAACGTAGCACGGGAGGCACAGTGCACATCATTCGTCTAGGCTAGTGACATGCATGGGGAGCGAGACTGAACGTTTTACATAAGGAAAAAAAGGCACCGTTTGTGTAGCGGATCTGAGGAGGGGTGGAGAGGGGGGAACTTTGCTTTGAGCTTGAATATCCATTTTAAGATTGACACATTAGAATCTTTGTGATGTTTACTTTCACAAAATAATTGCAAAAATGTATGTGAGGTAAGCTGTTTTGTAGTTCACAAAAGTCTAACTAACTAAACAGGGCTGATAACAATGGCTTTGTGTAGCTTATGCAGGTGACTACAGCAAGTTAGAAGTTCACTGCAGGTTTGGCAGGATCAATAGGTAATTTTCTTGCACCGATCAATCACATATAACAAAATACATTCCATAGTGTATTTAACAGTCAAATATGTAACATATGGATAAGTTGACCGTGAATGTTTTAATGAACATATTTAATGATGTTTTCTGATATTATTATACAGGATTTATATAGTGCCAACAGTTTGCACAGCGCTTTACAACATGGGCGCAAACAGTACAGTTACGGTTCAATACAGGAGGGATCAGAGGGCCCTGCTCGTTAGCTTACAGTCTAGAAGGGAGGGTCAATTGGTACAAAAGGTAATAACTGTGGGAGATGATCAGATGGAGAAAATGAAACTAAAGTTGTTAGGTGTGGGTAGGATAGGCTTACCTAAAGAGGATGGTATTCAGGGATTGTCTAAAAGCTAATAGAGTAGGAGATAATCGGACAGATTGGGGTAAGGAGTTCCATAGGATTGGAGAGGCTCTGGAAAAGTCCTGGAGGCGAGTATGGGAGGAGGTGATGAGAGAGCTAGAGAGCAGGAGGTCTTGAGATGAACGAAGAGAACGAGTAGGTTGGTATTTTGAGACTAGATCAGTGATGTAGCGGGGGGGGGGGGCAGAGTTGTGGATGGATATGTTGTTAAGTCATTCCTGGTCCTGTCTGGTTTCTGAAATTTTACTGGTCACCATGGCTGTAAGTGACCAATAGAAAGGGACAAATTGACATTATTTAGTAGCATAGGTTTTTTTTCTGTGATATCACAGGCGCACACAATTTTAATGAAAAAAATCTGATAAGGCAGAACTAGAACCATATATTATTAAGGTGACACTGTAAATAATGTGAACCAGTCCAATAGAGACATGTGAAAAGTAAATAAAATCAATGAAACATAGTGTTCATTTTGCCATTCATAGAAAATCCACTTAAATAAATAGTTCAAATAATGTGCTTATAACAGAGATCCAACAATCCACACAATGCTCCCCTCAGATTAAAAGGTTCATTGGTGCTCTAGAGAGAAATGTAAAAGGAATCCTCAGCACACCCCCTGGACAGCATGAACTCGCCAGAACATGGATCTATTGCACTCAATCAGATAGGTAATATTGCTCCACTCCTCTGGACCCACCAAGCTCCACCGTGAAAGAGCAGAGAAGACATGATGAGAAATTGATAGAAGCGGTGTTGAAACTGCTACAACACTCATTAAAGAAACACTCAGAAAAGAAACATGGTATTCAAGGTGACTGTTTGTTTCTTTTCTGAGTGTTTCTTTAACGAGTGCTCTCATCAATGAACTCATCATAGCTCCTTACAGTAAATGTGATCCAGACCGTCGCATTGAATTTCATTAATGTGAACCTTCACCTAGTACGCCTTTTCCCCCCTCTCATATTTTGAGATATATATATATATTTTTTTTAGACGGGAATCATGTTTGCCCCTAATTCTTGATGTGGGTCTGGGGGGTAATGGACCAAAACTCAAGGGGACTGAAGTTCCTCCACTCCCACCAAAGTTTATTTTTATTTTATAGTTTTTGATGGATTGGGAGGTTACAACCTGTGTGCCTTTTTAATCCGATTATTCCTACCTTCATGTCTGATGGGTATCAGACAAAACTCGAATTGAGGGGAATTCCACCCAAACGAAGGGCACATACAGTAAACCATATTTTATTATAGGGAAGGGTTAACACCTCTCAGGATTCTTACTGTCTCTTCCCTTGTTCAGTAGATTTCATTTTTGTCCAGGTGACAGAAAAGGCAGTGAAGGTAAGTCTCTTTTGTGGGGGCTCATAAAGGAAAACTTTGTTGGCACAAACATTTAAAACCCTATTGAGTTTCCTTCCTTTTTGTCTGCTTTTTTCAAAAATAAAGAAAATGGTTTTACTGGAGCTCAATTTTAAGGAAGATCACCATCGATATTCACATTTGTTGCTTTTCCCTGCCATTTCGTTGCTCCTTTAGAGTTGCAGATAAGTACCCAGTTATCGAGGATAATGTGACCTCCTCACATGATTGCCTTTAATGGGCAGGATCTCTATTGTAAATAAAAATAAATGTTCATTATTTGTCTATGCTTGCCATAGCTGGGGCAGTTTCCTTTCTAGCTAATTCCATTTTTAATAACCAAATTTTGGAGCTTAAAATTGATTTTATAATGGTAAATGTTTGCTCGAGCAAAATGACAGGCCCGTTTCTTTGTGAAGCATTTTGTAGCAGATAATGTTCGCAATGAAGATAAAATTCATTCTTTCATAATTCATTGTCTGGTGGTGTTAATGCGCTTTTCAGTATTAACATTTTGAAAATGTCATGTCAAAAAATGTGAAGTCAGTCTGTCATGTACTCACATGCAGAGTTAGAATATATTTTGGTACCTCATATCTTCTTTGCACAGTGCAGGCAGCCGTTTTTGCTGGTGATGTAGGTCACCATTTTCTAGGAGGAAGCTATTTGTGTAAATTAATGGACTTTGCTATTCAAAGCTGAAATTAGAATTGTGTATAATTACTTGCAAGTAAAATCGCCTTCCTAGTTTCTTCTTCCTACTGGGAGGCACTTTTGTTAAAATACCAAAATTCCCATTCCTGTTATGCCGTATCCATCAGAGGACTATGCAGAGAATAGTAGCACACAGAAACTATACTTTTGTGGGAGAGAGAGAAAAAGATGCAACATGTTTCAGGCATATTTGTGCCATTTAAGTCTGATAGTTATATAAACCTGGTTGGTGAGTCATCTTTCCAGTGCCCACTCAATGCTGAAATATCAGTTTTGGACTATGGTGGCCTTTAAATGGAAAGTTTATCTATTTTTATTTTTTTTTTTTTTTTTTATGACCGTTTATAAAAATCTATGAAACATCAATTTATAATTTTGTAAATATTTTAGAAGTAAGTGCAGGGTGCACCCGTGACACTCAATACTATATATTAGGCAAGAAAAAGAAGCCACATTGCTCTCAATGAGCACTTAATTACCCAAATGTTATTTTAAAGATCCACATTTTATCAAAAAGATACATTTTTATAAAATGTGGATCTTTAAAATAATGTTTGAATAATAAAGTGTTTGTGGAGTGCAATGTGGATTATTTTTCTTGTTTTTTATAAGTATTATCGAAGCATGCACCTATGTATCTTTTTTGTAGTACATCAATGTAGAACAAGATAAATTGCTTAGTTGGGAAAAGTGAGGCAGCGATTAGGTATTAAATAATAAGACATCTCTGTATGCTTGGAGACATTCTGTGGTTACCTGTCTACGACTGTCCAGAGAATTTTAGAGGGTGGTTGGCTGTGTAGACATATCTGACTGCTCCTAGAGTATCAGTGGTGTTCTGCTACAGAACATGAGCTGCAAAGGCAGATAATGTTGGGTTCTGCTTACATCGGTAGGGTCGAGGGTTCTCCCACAGTGACAACCAGTGGCCAGACGGTAGTTTGTGTGAGCTTTGTACATAACTGCATCTTTTGCATGGGGCTTGCTAACTCTAGATGTTAATTGTGCAATAAAAATACTTTCTTTATTCTTCAAGATAGGTGTACTTTCCGACAATACATTTTTCCCACCCAGTCTAGCTCCAGTCTAATTGGTCTAACCATCACATCATTCTAACCATTACATCCCAACTACTTACTTACCTAAGAATCACAACCAATGCCCAGCCATATGTTAACATCATTTGGCTTTAAATTCAGCCTTGCTGTTGGCTGAGGCAGTGAAGGGAGCCCTAGACTTCTAATGCCACGTACACTGTCGGAATTTCCGACAGAAAAGTCAGATGGGAGCTTTTAGCCGGATATTCCGACCGTGTGTATGCCCCATCTGACTTTTTCAGATGGGGCATACACCTGCTCTATTTTTTCTCGTCGTTTTTCCCGTCATTCTTTTTCTCGTCGCGAAAAACGGTCGTGTATATACTTTTCCGAGGGGAAAAAAAGCACGCATGCTCAGAATCAAGTATGAGACGGGAGCGCTCGTTCTGATAAAACTAGCGTTTGTAATGGAGATAGCACATTTGTCACGCTGTAACGGACTGAAAAGCACGAGGCTGAAAAGCGCAAATCATCTTTCACCAAACTTTACTAACACGAGATCAGAAAAAGCAGCCCAAAGGGTGGCGCCATTCGAATGGAACTTCCCCTTTTATAGTGCCATCGTACGTGTTGGCGTACGTGTTGTAAATCACCGCGCTTTGCTCGAGCGTTTTTTTCATGAACGTGTGTATGCAAGGCAGGCTTGAGAGGAATCACGTTTGAGAAAAACGTCGGTTTTTTGCATGACAGGGAAAACGATGGTGTGTACGCGGCATCAGAGTTGAGTAGTTTAATTCAGGAGTTGTAGGTAGGGTGGGTTATCGTACGTTGATACTTAGGGCTCATTCTCACACCTCCATTTTAAGACAAATGCTTTTCATTAAAATCATTGTGCATGCATGAAAACTGAATGTTGACATGAAATGAAAAGTGTATTGGAAAAACATATTCACGCATATTTCATGCATTTCCCTTAAATTTCAATGAAAAATGCATGTTCCCAATAATGGAATTGAGTGCAGCCTTACCCTTTAGGGTCTCTTCACATATATGCAAGCAAGTTATGGGCCATTATAGTTTTTGATATTGAAAACACGCTTGCCTGCAGCATAGTATATGCATACCCCCCACCTTTCTGAGATAAAACCACCATTCAACACAACCTAAGCCACTCAGCAGAGACCAGCCAAGATTTGACCCTTCTATGGACAGGCTGGTTGTACTAAAGTTGATCCATTGATCGATTTCAGCACAACCAGTGTCTGATTTTTTGCATGCAATCACTGCCGATGCCTTTAGCCACTAGCAGTGATCATTGTGTTTTGCCGGCAGGGAAGGTTCCCTGCCAGCAGAACACAAAGGCGCTTCAGGGGTGATTCCCCCATGAACACTGACTGTGTTGAGGATGAAAGAAAATTGCTCGATTCCCCCATCATGGCCTGCTTTATATAGTCAAAGAATATACACCCAGCTCAAGGACCAGACAAAACTAATACACAAAAATGAAACCCACAAGTGTTTGTCTACCACTAGGTTGCCTCTATATAATGTATTATTTGGATTGACACATCAGACAGAAAAAAGGACAGCGGGGGAGGAAACCTTAGACATTTAGTTCTAATAAATAGACACCTTTCAAAGGATGGTAGTTTGGAGCTATGCAGATAGGTAATACTTCTACTTGAAATGCATTTTTTAATGGGAACGTTTTAATAATGAATTGGTAATAAAATAACAGCATCAATGCTGACAAACACATGCACTATGTTGTATATATTCAGTCAAAGGAATAGATAAGACGAGGTCTCTGCAATATAACAGGAATGTGTTGCCTAGACAATGGGCAAGTTATTAATTTTTTTTAAGGCAAATCAAATAAGAAACTTAATCAGACTGTTGAATTGAAATGCATTTTAACTTCATGTGTATGACATCATGGAAAGGGACAGATATGAATAGGCCCTGAATGTTTTAGTCCTGAACATAATTAAAGCAGTAATAAACCCTCACCTTTTTTTTAGCCTAACACATTGAGCATAATAAAATAAACATTACCAGTAAACGATTTGTTAAACTTCTTACTCTAGCATTTGCAGTTTACGCCTTGCTGCTGGCTCCTGCTGTTTCAGTGTCGCTTCCCTTAATGTCTGTTTTTTCACTGTGAAGTATTAACAGTTGACAGTGCAGTCACCAGCCAGCAGGGAGGAGGAGGATGGAGGAGCAGGGATGTACCCTGCCATCCTAGGCTATGGGGTTACCAAACAATGCACCTCTCCAGGCTACTGCTCACTCTATGGATGCCACACCGCTCCACAATCTTACAAGGTGCAAGCCCATCACGCCTGCCGCCACTGAAGCATGTAAACAAAATTAAGATGGCTGCACGTCTTGACCCTTTGTTTTATTCAAAACCATACACTGACATCATGCAGTGGGGGAAAGAGAGGATGACACATTTCCTGCCTATCTGGCGCTTAGTCGTGGCCCAACCCTAGGCTATGGGTTTGTGTGTTTCTATTGGTGCACATCTAGCAAGGGTGGCGCCATAGGATGCTGCAGGAGAAAGAAGACCCCCTGAAATGGGAAACCTGAGGCAGTGGTGATGCCACCAACTTAAACGGCTACATAGGCAAGGATTAAAAGATAATGAAGCTTCATATTCAGTAAGTGATTAAATCGGCTACTAAAGTGCTTAAAAACGGAGTGTTTAATATGACTTTTAAGCAAAATGATTACAAGAAATAATTCCTTTAAATAAGGTTCCTGACACTGCAAAGTTCTGATTCTTTGTCTTTATCACATACACAGGCTTTTTTTCAGCATTTCATAACAAAGGGCAGCGATGATTTATAAAATGTTGTTACCATAGCAACAATTAAAATATATTTTAAGTAACCTGCCTACAGGAAAATTAAACCTGATTGATTATTGAATGTAACTACGTTTGCTTGTCTTTACGCTGTCAGCAGTGGACTGGATTTCTGTACATATAATGTGCTTTTAGGAGCTGTGCCTATGTTTAGCTTAAGTAAAAGTCTTACACAGAAGGAACCTTTTTTGAGAAGATAATTAATCTTTTTTTTTTCCCTCCAAGTTGAAGATTTTCTGCTTATTGACATATAGGATTATTCAATGTTCTGCCTGTGTATGATACCATAATCTCAGATTTAGTGCAGTGCATCTTGCCTGGATAAGATAGAAAATCCCTTATTTTCTGAAATGCTGGGAGGTTTTCACATCTTGAGCTTTTCCTTTTTGATCTTTCTTCAATATATTTTCAATATTAGTTTTGTTGTCATTGTTAAACAACCAAAAATGAGAAAATATAAAAAGGTATATGGAAAAGGGTGAGAAGCTAAGCAAGCATTTCAAGATAAATACAGATGGAGGCTTGCAGTGAAGGCCCTGTGCTGTCCTCGGTGTGAGAATGGAAAAAAGTTAGTATATGAAAAATATAAAAGTACAGACAGTCCCCGAGTACAAACAAGACAGGGACTGTAGGTTTGTTCTTAAGTTGAATCTGTTTGTAATTTGGAACAGGTACATTTTTTAAGTGTAGCTCCAGCCCAAAAATCTATTTTTATGCTTTTTTGATAGCATAGGGAAGGGTTACCTCCCCATGTAACATTTGTTTTGCTGCCTGTGCCCCTGTTCAGAAGATTTCACCTCACTTTCTGTCCCAATGAAAATTGGATTTTGAAAATTTTGGATTGTTAGGGAAACATGGACTGGTCATAAAGCATCAGTGGAGGTACCTTTCTCCCATAATAATGCTTACTGCTGTCTCCCTCCGTTTGTAAGTAGGAGTCGTTTGTAAGTCGGATGTTTGTAAGTAGGGGGCCGCCTGTATAGACAAGTCCTGTATTTGTGTGTAAGCGTGTATGTATTTAGAGTTCGGAGTAGAGCTTAAAGAAAGCAATATGCTACCATATGAGAGTCGGCTCACAATTTTGTTCATGAAAATTATTTTTCCTATGAATAAAAGGTTGGGGTTAACTGATCTGTTCATCCTAAACTGAAATTGTATGTTTTGATAGATGAGAGAGTTAAACACCCATACTGTCTAAAAGGTAATTTATTGGTGTGGTAACTGCTGTTGGTTTCATGGGTCTGCATTCCTATTGTGGCAATTATGAAGGGTCTGTTGTATTTATAATTTTTTTTATATTAAGAAGAATGGACCACGAGGCGTGGAAACACCCAAGATGCCAAGGTGGACAGGGGCAGAGTATTTCGACATATTGGAAGCTAGGGGTGCACACGGCCCACCTGAACCTACCTTGTAACTAAAATACTTCTTTTGGTTGAGCAAACTCTCTTTATCATGGTTTAAGTGAAATTTGGGTGTTGTAGATTAAAGTGATTGCAAAGTCTCGTTTTTTTTTCCCCCTATAAAAATAACAAGCATGTTATACTTGCCTGATCTGTGCAGTGGATTTGCAGCCTGGATCCTCCTCTTCTGTGCTTCTGGCCCCTCCCTCCTGTTCAGTGCCCCCACAGCAGCAAGCAGCTTGCTATGGGGGCATCTGAGCCGAGTCACAGCTTCCTGTGTCCATTCAGACATGGAGCCCTGCCACCACTCTCCCTTGATTGGTTAGCTGACTTTGACAGCAGCGGCAGCCGATGGCGCCGCTGCTATGTCTTAGCCAGTCAGGAGGAAGATTCTCGGATGGATGAGACACTCATGGACATCGCTGGACAGAGAGGGGCCTCGGGTAAGTATTGGGGGGCAGAAAGGGGCTGCTGCACACAGAAGGGTTTTCATCTTAATGCATAGATTTGCATTATTATAAAAAAAACTTTCTGCCTTTACAACCACTTTAAGATGAAGATTAAAGCACAATTATGTTTTTAATATTATTTGCACAGTTATGGAAGTCACGCTTTTTTTTTTTTTTTTTTGCTTTCTCCCAGCACTGACAGTTCAGCAGTTAGTGAAAGTTAGTAGACTGCACACTTTTAACCATGTAGTGAAGCAGTAATAGCCCATTTTGAAGGGTGCTGTTTCCTCAAGCAAACCCCAAATCCAAGGTAATAGTACAAATATAAATCAACAAACACTTCACTTTAACCCCCCCGAAAGTGGGTCTTTATCTATGGGGCTACATATATGTATACTTATGCTTGTGCCAAGAATGCTCTCCCAAAGCTGGCCTGGCTCCCAATCACCTAATTGCTGTGATAGGCTCTAATTGGCTATCCTAGTGATCCGTCACTGAACAGCCCGCCCCTGTATTTTTTTTTCTCATCTTGAATGGAGTGAATCAGACCCCCCCTATATATGATATTTTCATGCTTTTGAGGTGCTTTGGGATGTTCTCTAGAAACACATACTGGTAGGTAAGTTGACTTTTAATCAAGTTGACTTTCACACGTTCAAAAGCTTTTATTAGAGTTTTAAAAAACTTGAGAATAGAACATAAGGACAGCCATAAGCAATGGCAATTACAATATCCAAGACAAAGAAGAATTTCTCACCATTTTCGATCAGAGGTCTCAGTTCAATAAATCAAAACAATTGCAAGAAAGGCTAATAACATCTTCGTAAACATAAATACAAAAAGAAGAAAGGAAAAAAAAAGAAAAGGAAAAAAAGGGGAAGATACAGTTATGGGAAGTTGACTAAGTGTATATGTGTGTGCACTTTTATGTCTGCTGCAGGAATATTACATTATAGTGTCCTGTAGGACTGATGGTTGTTTTATATACTCTATTAAACTTTGTGTAATAAGTTGGCATTGTATAAATTCTGGATTTAAAAGACTTCGTGACCGCTGTCTAGTGAGGCTGCGATGCAATGTTTTGCCTGTAGGTGTCTCCGCATGTAAATTATGAAATTGCTACTCTCAGACCCAACACATAGGGAAGAGAAGAGATTCCTTTGTACAACTGCAGCAGAGGTAACGGGAGCAGTACCAGTGACTGCATTTTCTATTACCTTGAAAAAACCTTTTGGTGTTTATTTTCTATATTTTGCTATGTAAACTTTTTAACATTGCATTACTTAAAAATGATTGTTCTCATCTGAAGTCAATTTGATAGCCCATAGGTACAAGATAAATTTTAGCTTTGTTCATATTAGCCTTCAGCTTGCACAAGTTTAATAATCCTCCAATTTTCGAGCTTCGAGCTGAAAATTAGGCACAGTAAGGAATGATTTAATACACTCCCTTAATAATTCTCAAGCACATCTTTTCTTTCTTCTGTATTCTAATTACATCCAAAATTGGTTTTCTCTGGAGCCCCTGTTAATTAGTAAGATGGTGTCCGTTAATGTGCACAACGGCTTTTAAAATACCTTAAGTGCACAGTGATCAGAATATGCTTTCTGAACACATCTCAATTCCATGACCCCGCCAAATGAAACACATATATACGTCTGTCAATGGAAGGCAGCCTGAAATTGGATGTCATGGTACAATGCTGAAGAAACTGATTTTAACTCATTTTACTAATAGTATTTTATACTGGCAGTTACATAAAAATGGCAGTATTTACAATGTAATTGCTAGTAAATGTTGCAGTAAGTGAATATTAGGCATTTCTTGGGCAAAGATAAGCAGAGTGATACTACTCTACCTTTGGTAAGGCTTCATGTACACGGGACGTTGTTTAACCTCTCCTGAACGATTTAGCTTGACAGCTAGTAACCGGCGTCTAAAAATGTCCGTTTAGCGATGTTTACATGCCACGTTTAGCCGCGTTTGCGTCTGGAAGCATTTGTATTTTTAGTTAAAATTAAAAACATCTGTAAACAAAACGCTGCTAAAACGCGACTTACCGTGTTTAGCAGCGTTTACAAGCTGTTACAGGCATTTGGCGTTTCAAATGCCTCTGAACATCCGTCTGAACTAGGGATGAGCTTCGAGTTCGAGTCGAACTCATGTTCGACTCGAACATTGCCTGTTCGCCCGTTCGCCGAACAGCGAACAAATTGGGGTGTTCGCGGCAAATTCGAAAAATCTATGGGAGAAATCTAAAGTGCTAATTATAAAGGCTTATATGCAAGTTATTGTCCTAAAAAGTGTTTGGGGACCGGGGTCCTGCCCCAGGGGACATGTATCAATGCAAAAAGAAGTTTTAAAAACGGCCATTTTTTCGGGAGCAGTGATTTTAATAATGCTTAAAATGAAAAAATAAAAGTGAAATATTCCTTTAAATTTCGTACCTGGGGGGTGTGTATGATATGCATGTAAAGTGGCGCATGTTTCCCGTGCTTAGAACTGTCCCTGCAAAAAAATTCATTTTTGAAAGAAAAAAATGCATTTAAAACTGACTTGCGGCTATTAATGAATTGTCGGCTCCCGGCAATACATACAAAAGTCATTGATAAAAAAAAAAAAAAAAGCGTGGGGGTTCCCCAGAATTCAATTACCAGGCCCTTCAGGTCTGGAATGGATATTAAGGGGAACCCCGCCGCAAATTAAAAAAAAAATTGACGTGGGGTTCCCCCAAATATCCATTCCAGGCCCTTCAGATCTGGCATGGATTTTAAGGGGAACTCCACCCCAAATTTAAAAAAAAATGGAGTGGAGTCCCCCTAAAAATCCATACCAGACCCCTTATCCGAGCACGCAACCTGGCCGGCCGCAGGGGAAAAGGGGGGGACGAGAGAGCGGCTCTCCCTCCCTCCTGAACCGTACCAAGCCACATGCCCTCAACATGGGGAGGATGTCCCCATGTTGATGGGGACAAGGGCCTCATCCCCACAACCCTTGCCCGGTGGTTGTGGGGGTCTGCGGGCGGGGGGCTTATCGGAATCTAGAAGACCCCTTTAACAAAGGGGACCCCAGATCCCGGCCCTTCCCCCTATGTGAATTGGTAAGGGGTACATTGTACCCCTACCATTTCACGAAGAAAGCGTAAAAAAATGTTTAAAAAAACACACAAACACCTTGAAAAAGTCCTTTATTTAAAAAAAATAAAAAAAAACATTCCAGCGGTGAAATCCAGTGTCCCGCGGCGATCCCGATGTCCAGCGCTGTCCTTCATTGGTTGTGCCTGAGCGGACCTGATGGGGAACTCCCTCTCAGTATTTTAAATGTATAGACCCGCCCCTTCTAAAGTTCCCTATCAGGTCCGCTCAGCGGACGAGATGCGGAACATGAGAAGGGGCGGGTCTATACATGTATTACCAAAGTGAGAGCAGTCCCCCATCAGGTCCGCCCCCTCGGTATGTCGGACCCGCCTACGTCATTGGCTTGAGCGGGGAACTTCCTTCACTGTGAAATTTAAATTTACACAGTGAAGGAAGTTCCCCGCTCAAGGCAATGACGTAGGCGGGTCCGACATACCGAGGGGGCGGACCTGATGGGGGACTGCTCTCACTTTGGTAATACATGTATAGACCCGCCCCTTCTCATGTTCCGCATCTGGTCGCTGAGCGGACCTGATGGGGAACTTTAGAAGGGGCGGGTCTATACATTTAAAATACTGAGAGGGAGTTCCCCATCAGGTCCGCTCAGGCACAACCAATGAAGGACAGCACTGGACATCGGGATCGCCGCGGGACACTGGATTTCACCGCTGGAATGTTTTTTGCTTTTTTTTTTAATAAAGGACTTTTTCAAGGTGTTTGTGTGTTTTTTTTAAAACATTTTTTTACGCTTTCTTCATGAAATGGTAGGGGTACAATGTACCCCTTACCAATTCACATAGGGGGGCCGGGATCTGGGGGTCCCCTTTGTTAAAGGGGTCTTCCAGATTCCGATAAGCCCCCCGCCCGCAGACCCCCACAACCACCGGGCAAGGGTTGTGGGGATGAGGCCCTTGTCCCCATCAACATGGGGACATCCTCCCCATGTTGAGGGCATGTGGCCTGGTACGGTTCAGGAGGGAGGGGGGCCGCTCTCTCGTCCCCCCCTTTTCCCCTGCGGCCGGCCAGGTTGCGTGCTCGGATAAGGGGTCTGGTATGGATTTTTAGGGGGACTCCACGCCATTTTTTTTTTAAATTTGGGGTGGAGTTCCCCTTAAAATCCATGCCAGATCTGAAGGGCCTGGAATGGATATTTGGGGGAACCCCACGTAAAAAAAAATTTTAATTTGCGGCGGGGTTCCCCTTAATATCCATTCCAGACCTGGAGGGCCTGGTAATTGAATTCTGGGGAACCCCCACGCTTTTTTTTTTTTTTTTTATCAATGACTTTTGTATGTATTGCCGGGAGCCGACAATTCATTAATAGCCGCGAGTCAGTTTTAAATGCATTTTTTTCTTTCAAAAATGACATTTTTTGCAGGGACAGTTCTAAGCACGGGAAACATGCGCCACTTCACATGCATATCATACACACCCCCCAGGTACGAAATTTAAAGGAATATTTCACTTTTATTTTTTCATTTTAAGCATTATTAAAATCACTGCTCCCGAAAAAACGGCCGTTTTTAAAACTTCTTTTTGCATTGATACATGTCCCCTGGGGCAGGACCCGGGTCCCCAAACACTTTTTAGGACAATAACTTGCATATTAGCCTTTATAAATAACACTTTAGATTTCGAACGTTCGAGTCCATTGTATTTAATAGGGTTCTAAAGTTTACACAAACATTTTGTCTGTTCGCAGGTTCTGGTGCGAACCGAACAGGGGGGTGTTCGGCTCATCCCTGGTCTGAACCCATTTTTTTGCGTTCCAAAAAAAGCTTCTAAACTCAACTGCCTAGAAACGACTATAAACAACCCTGTGTACATGTACTGATAAGATAACATAGAGGAGAGTTCAGGGGCAGCTGAAAAAAATGCCCAACTGCTCCTAAACGTCTGTTTACCAGCAGCAGTGTACATAAGGCCTAACTTAAAGTGGTTGTAAACCCACTTTGACAACAAACACCTACAGGTAAGCCTAGATTAAGGCTTACCTGTAGGTGTTTGCAATATCTCCTAAACCTACATGGTTTAGGAGATATTTGTCATTAAGAATGCACCGTTGTCTACGGCGAATGCGCGCCGTAGATAACGGCGCAGGCTCACTGAGAGCTTCCATTCATAAATCCGGCAATGACGGATTTGAGGGCTCCCGCGCACATGCGTGAGTTTGACATCATAGCCGCTCCGGGCAATCACCGCGCCGGAGCAGCGAAAACAGGAACTAGCGACGAGGGGACATGGCGGTGGACGGGACCGAGGCGGACTTCGGGGGCTTCGATCTCAGGTAAGTGACACATAATAAGCTAGTATGCTGTGCATACTAGCTCATTATGCCTTTCTCTTGCAGGTTATTTTTATATAAAAAAAATATATACAAGGGTTTACTTCCTCTTTAACATTGACTCGCTTGGGGCCTCTTTATGGAAGTGGGACAGTTGGAGTATTGATTAATAATAACCCTTGGTACTGCAACATAAGACAAAATATTTCGGAAGGTTGAAAAAAAAAGACTTTGTGTATATACATTATACTTTTAAAGCGTACATAACGCCAACATTTTTTGTTTTGGATAGAACGTGTAAGAAACCGAACCTCTATCAGGTTTTTATTGCTTTCTAGGTTCCTGACTAGGAGATTCACTCCTCCTATTTGTTCTGCTGACTATTATCTCCAGCATTTGTAAAATCAAAATGTTTTAGTTGTTACCAGCACTAGGGATGAGCCGAACACCCCACAGTTCGGTTTGCATCAGAACATGCGAACAGGCAATAAATTTGTTCCAACATCCGAACATCGGTAAAGTCTATGGGACTCGAACAAGAAATATGTGCTAATAAGTGCTAATTTTAAAGGCTTATATGGAAGTTATTGTCATATAAAGTGTTTGGGGACCCGGGTCCTTCCCCAGGGGACATGTATCAATGCAAATTTTTTTTTTTAAAAACTGCTGCTTTTTTCGGGAGCAGTGATTTTAATAATGCTTAAAGTAAAACAATAAAAGTGAAACATTCCTTTAAATTTCGTACCTAGGGGGTGTTTATAGTATGCCTGTAAAGTAGCGCTTGTTTCCCGTGCTTAGAACTGTTCCTTCACAAAGTGTAATTTCTTAAGGAAAAAAAGTAATTTAAAAGTACTCGCGGCTGTAATGAATTGTTGGCTCCCGGCAATACAGAGAAAAGTCATTGAAAGTCATTGATAAAAAAAATAAAAAATGCGTGGGGGTCCCCCCAAATTTAATTACCAGGCCCTTAAGGGGAACTCTGCGCAAAATAAAAAAAAAAGGCGTGGAGTTCCCCCCAAAAATCCATACCAGACCCTTTATCCGAGCACGCAACCTGGCAGGCCACAGGAAAAGAGGGAGGACGAGAGAGCGCCCTACCCTCCTGAACCATACCAGGCCACATGCCCTCAACATGGGGAGGATGCTTTGGGGGTCTGTGACCCCTCAAAGCACCATGTCCCCATGTTGATGGGGATAAGAGCCTCATCCCCACAACCCTTGCCCGGTGGTTGTGAGGGTCTGCGGGCGGGGGGCTTATCGGAATCTGGAAGACCCCTTTAACAAAGGGGACCCCTAGATCCCGCCCCCCTATGTGAATTGGTAAGGGGTACATTGTACCCCTACCATTTCACAAAGAAAGTGTAAAAAAAAACAAAAAAAAAACACACAGACACCGTTGGGATAAGTCCTTTATTAAAAATAAAAAAATAAAAATAAAAAAAAGATTCCAGTGGTGGTAATCCACTCTCATACTCCACTCCAACGCTGTCGATATCCTGTGATGGATGATCTCCTCTCCAGGCTCCAGCAATGAGATGTCCAGCGCAGCGAGGAACAGCATCCTGTCTCCACCGGAGACACCCAAGGAATGACATTGCGGCAGCCTGACAGGTCTCGTATGTAGCTGAGGACGGGGCCACCCGTCACGTGACCACGTCTCCCTCTGACGCAAGGGGAACTGATTGGACAGTCTGTGTGAAAGGGGCCAAAAAAAATGTTTTTATTGCAAAGGATGCCCTAAAATTTGACTTGAATTTTAGTGCAAACTTCTGGGAAAATTTATGAGCTAATCACCCAAGCAGGAAATTACATTACTGGGGAGGTTCTGTGTATGGAACGCCTCCAGGTTGCCATATTGCATTGAATTTTACAGAGAATTTCAGTGCTGTAGGATGAAATGGGAAGGTAATTTTTAATAACATTTAAAAAGAACTAAAGTCAAACCTTTTGCTTGCTCCATTTGGATAGAGTAAGTACCATTGTCATTAAAAAAAAAAAAGTTTATCGATTTCCCCATTCACACCCATTCCCCCTCGATGTTGATAGGGGAATCCTCTTGTATTCTCACAGCGGGAAGGCTTCCCCGCCACCAGAATACACCAATCAGCATTGCAGGCTATAGCCTCCAGCCCTCATCAAGCAGGGAAACCACAGCAGTTGTACAGAAGTCAATCGGTAGACTTCTGGCCATACATGGATTGAAATTTAGCCAGCCCTTGCAAGACTCACTGAATTTCGATCCATGTATGGCTGGCTTAAGAGTTTAGTGTTTATGCCAAATCTTTATGATTGGTTGGTAAGTACCTCAATAATAAATAAGCAACAATTGTTAAGTTTGAATCCAGTTCATTCGGTTAAAACTGCTGTAGATAAAAAAACATAAATTCTTACTGAGATAGGGAAGAGCGAACACAAGAGTTGGTCTAATTAGTTTGTATTAAATAAACATTAATGAAAGCAAGCAAAACTGTTCAACGCTATGTGTCTTTCTTAGATGTTAATTTACCCCTTGTGTAATAATGAGATGATTTGGAGTTCACAAAGAACTAATTAGTTATAATAATTTGATGGATAAGTATGAAGAGATGGTTTTAGTAAACAGTTAAGAATTTAGGGTCCGCCAGGGTTGACGGCTGATCATTGCATTTATTTATTGATTTTCTGTTTTTATTTCTGTGCTAGTAATAAAAAAAACACTAAATCAACTCAATCAAGTTTTTGTTTTGTAAGCATGGCTGCAGTGCTTGCTTTAAAGTTGGCCACACACTGATCAATTCAGCCAGCTCAGCAGGGACCGGACGAACTTCAATCAGTGTAGCCGTTCCTGCTCAAAAAAAGGTGATCATTTGATTGACTTCTGTCAAAGGGACATGCTGGAAATTTTTGGGTAGAATACAGTGTCCCAGGGGGAGGGGGTAAGAAGGATTCCTCCATCCATCTAGTTTTTTTGGATGGAGGAATTTGTACTTTTTTTTTTTTTAGCTCACTGGCTGTACCCATTAGGGTTGAGACAAACCATTTACCACTGACCGGGGTGCGCACAATGATCAGCTTTTATTGTAACTGCAGTGTGAGTTTGGATCCAATTTGGTAGTGAATCTAAATTTGCTAGTACATCTATCACTCCCCTCCCCCCAGAATGGCAATGCTGTTGTCCAAAGGTGCCCCTGTGCTCCTTCATCCAGAGTGGGGGCACTCAAATACAGGAGGTGTTACTGTCCAGATCACCAGGTGAAAACAGAGGGGAAAAAGCCTAAAAAAACGAATGCAGCTACCACATTTAAGAACTGGTAAGCTGCAATATATTAAGTTTTGGGTTTAATACAGCTTGAAATGAGGTGCCAGTATTTGCTTTCTTTTTTTTTTCTGGTTATCTGCCCAAAAACAGGCTTCCTGTCTTAGGGTGGCTGCACTCTGGGTGGAGGATAAACAGACACCCTTGGACAGCAGCATTGTCAGTCTCGGGAGAAGGTAGATGGACTAGTAGATTTAGATGGACTTCCAAATTAAAGCTGAACTCCAGCTAACAATTTTTAAGCAGTTGGGGCCCTTTCACACATGCGGACCGTATGTCCGTTTTTCATCCATCCATTTTCGGATGAAAAACTGACATACATGTATCCCTATGGGATTGTGGATATCAACAGATGAACATCCGCTGACACCCGATCTCATCAGTGTCCGCTATGCTCCATCCTATTTTTCCATCCGTCTGCGGATCGGATGAACACGGACAGACAGTCCGTGTTCATCCGATCCCCCCATAGTGGAGAATGGAGATCTGACAGGGCGGTCCCTGCACAGTGTGCAGGGACTGCCCTGTCATCTGCCGACTCAGCAGGGATGAACAGAGCGATCCCCGCTGAGCAAGCGGATGTATAAGGAACGGATCCTCACGGGATCCGTGGGTGTGAAAGGGCCCTTACAGTATTTTTTCCTTTTTGGGATAAAGGATTTTTAAAAATGAATACAAGTTGACCATTGTAAGCATCCCTCTCAGGGTTAACTGGTTTTCCTCAACCCAACTGCCACTTTTGATCTGTTAAAGGAATCTGAAAAATAACACTTGCTGGCTGGTTCGCCATGTAAAAATAAAGGAAAATAAAGCTCAAGAATGCAAACTAGTGCAGCCACCATGTCTGAGAATGAATTAATAGTAATATATAGGGATGAGCTTCGAGTTCGAGTCAAACTCATGTTCGACTCGAACATTGCCTGTTCGCCCGTTCGCCGAACAGCGAACAATTTGGGTTGTTCACGGCAAATTTAAAAAATCTATGGGAGAAATCTAAAGTGCCAATTATAAAGGCTTATATGCAAGTTATTGTCATAAAAAGTGTTTGGGGACCCGGGTCCTGCCCCAGGGGACATGTATCAATGCAAAAAGAAGTTTTAAAAACGGCCGTTTTTTCGGGAGCAGTGATTTTAATAATGCTTAAAGTGAAACAATAAAAGTGAAATATTCCTTTAAATTTCGTACCTGGGGGGTGTGTATAATATGCATGTAAAGTCGCGCATGTTTCCCGTGCTTAGAACTGTCCCTGCACAAAGTGTCATTTCTGAAGGAAAAAAAGTCATTTAAAACTCACTCGCGGCTATTAATGAATTGTCGGCTCCCGGCATTACATAGAAAAGTCATTGATAAAAAAAAAAAAAAAGCGTTGGGGTCCCCCCAAATTCAATTACCAGGTCCTTCAGGTCTGGTATAGATATTAAGGGGAACCCCGCCGCAAATTTAAAAAAAAATGCGTGCGGTTCCCCCCAAATATCCATACCAGGCCCTTCAGGTCTGGCATGGATTTTAAGGGGAACTCCACCCCAATTTTTTTTTTTTAAATGGCGTGGAGTCCCCCCAAAAATCCATACCAGACCCTTATCCAAGCCTGCAACCTGGCAGGCCACAGGAAAAGAGGGGGGGACAAGAGAGCGCCCCCCCTCCTGAACCGTACCAGGCCACATGCCCTCAAAATGGGGAGGATGTCCCCATGTTGATGGGGACAAGGGCCTCATCCCCACAACCCTTGCCCGGTGATTGTGGGGGTCTGCGGGCAGGGGGCTTATCGGAATCTGGAAGACCCCTTTAACAAAGGGGACCCCCAGATCCCGCCCCCCCCCATGTGAATTGGTAAGGGGTACATTGTACCTCTACCATTTCACAAATAAAGTGTAAATTTTTTTTACAAAAAACACACAAACACCTTGGAAAAGTCCTTTATTAAAAAAAACACATTCCAGCGATGAAATCCTGTGTCCTGCGGCGATCCGATGTCCAGCGCTGTCCATCATTGGCTGAGCCTGAGCGGACCTGATGGGGAACTTCCTCCGCAGTCTATCAAATGTATAGACCCACCCCTTCTAAAGTTCCCCATCAGGTCCGCTCAGCCAATGACTAGGTGTAAGGCTAAGTGGACCAGATACGGAACGTGAGAAGGGGCGGGTCTATACATTTATTACACAGTGGAGGAAGTTCCCCAACAGGTCCGCTCAGGCCAATGACGTAGGCGGGGTCTGACATACGAGGGGGCGGACCTGATGGGGAACTTCCTCCACTGTGTAATAAATGAATAGACCCGCCCCTTCTCACGTTCCGCATCTGGTCCGCTTAGCCTTACACCTAGTCATTGGCTGAGCGGACCTGATGGGGAACTTTAGAAGGGGTGGGTCTATACATTTAATAGACTGCGGAGGAAGTTCCCCATCAGGTCCGCTCAGGCTCAGCCAATGATGGACAGAGCTGGACATCGGATCGCCGCGTGACACTGGATTTCATCGCTGGAATGTTTTTTGTTTTTTTTTAATAAAGAACTTTTCCAAGGTGTTTGTGTGTTTTTAAAAAAAAATGTACACTTTCTTCGTGAAATGGTAGGGGTACAACCCCTTACCAATTCACATGGGGGGGCGGGATCTGGGGGTCCCCTTTGTTAAAGGGGTCTTCCAGATTCCGATAAGCCCCCCGCCCGCAGACCCCCACAACCACCGGGCAAGGGTTGTGGGGATGAGGCCCTTGTCGCCATCAACATGGGGACATCCTCCCCATGTTGAAGGCATGTGGCCTGGTATGGTTCAGGAGGGGGTTGGCGCTCTCTCGTCCCCCCCTCTTTTCCTGCGGCCTGCCAGGTTGCGTGCTCGGATAAGGGTCTGGTATGGATTTTTGGGGGGACTCCACGCCATTTTTTTTTGTAATTTGGGGTGGAATTACCCTTAAAATCCATGCCAGACCTGAAGGGCCTGGTATGGATATTTGGGGGGAACCGCACGCATTTTTTCTTTTTATTTGCGGCGGGGTTCCCCTTCATATCTATACCAGACATGAAGGGCCTGGTAATTGAATTTGGGGGGACGCCCACGCTTTTTTTTTTTTTTTTTTATCAATGACTTTTCTATGTATTGCCGGGAGCTGACAATTCATTAATAGCCGCGAGTGAGTTTTAAATGACTTTTTTTCCTTCAGAAATTACACTTTGTGCAGGGACAGTTCTAAGCACGGGAAACAAGCGCGACTTTACATGCATATCATACACACCCCCCAGGTACGAAATTTAAAGGAAAATTTCACTTTTATTTTTTCATTTTAAGCATTATTAAAATCACTGCTCCCGAAAAAACGTAAATTTTTAAAACTTTTTTTTGCATTGATACATGTCCCCTGGGGTAGAACCCGGGTCCCCAAACACTTTTTAGGACAATAACTTGCATATTAGCCTTTATAATTAGCACTTTAGATTTCGAACGTTCGAGACAATTGTATTTAATAGGGTTCTAAAGTTCACGCGAACATTCTGTCTGTTCGCAGGTTCTGGTGCGAACTGAACAGGGGGGTGTTCGGCCCATCCCTGGTAATATAGTACATTTTTGTTTGTGGGCTTACAGCAATCCTGCTTTAATGTAAAAAGTATAGGTTCAGTCAGCACAAAACCAAAGGACAATCCTAAAGCCCTGTACACATGATCGGATATCCTATGGATTCTAATCCGATGTTTTTTTCCATCGGAAATCCGATGAAACTGTCTTCCATCAGTCTTGCCCACACACCATCAGTCAAAAAACGGACCTTTTCAAACGCGGTGACGTAAAACACTCCGATGAGCCGAGAAAAATTAAGTTCAATGCTTCTGAGCATGCGTCGACTTGATTCTGAGAATGCGTGGGTTTTTTATCCGATGGATTTCCACACAGACGATCGGATTTTGCTATCGTTTTTTTTTCCCATCGGATAAATTTAAAACATGTTCTATTTTTTCACACCGATGGAAAAAAGACCGATGGGGCCCATACACGATCGGTTCGTCCGATGAAAACAGTCCATCGGACTGTTTTCATCGGTAAAACCGATCGTGTGTACACGGCTTTACACAAGTAGCTGGACACTCAAGGTTAATATATCAGAATCCTTGAAAGAGTAATTAACCACTTCAATACAGGGCATTTTCACCCCCTTCCTGCCCAGGCCAATTTTTAGTTTTCAGCGCTGTCGCACTTTGAATGACAATTGCGCTGTCATGCAACACTGTACCCAAATGAATGTTTTTACCCCACAAATAGAGCTTTCTTTTGGTGGTATTTGATCACCTCTACGGTTCTTATTTTTTGCGCTATAAACAAAAGAAGAGTGACATTTTTGAAAAAAACACAATTTTTTAACTTTTTGCTATAATAAATATCCCAATTTTTTTTTCCTCAGTTTAAGACGATATATATTCTTCTACATATTTTTGGTAAAAAAAATTGCAATAAGCGTATATTGATTGGTTTGAGCAAAAGTTGGCATCTACAAAATAGGGGATAGATTTATGGCATTTTTTTTTTAATAGTAATTGCGGCGATCTGCGATTTTTATCATGACTGTGACATTGCGGCGGACATATCGGACACTTTTTGGGACCATTCACATTTATACAGCGATCAGTGCTATAAAAATGCACTGATTACTGTATAAATGGGACTGACACGGAAGGGGTTAACACTAGGGGGCGATCAAGGGGTTAAATGTGTTTCCTAGGGAGTGATTATAACTGTAGGGGGAGGGGACTCACAAGGGCAGGAGACCAATTGGTGTTCCTCTGTACTGGGAACACACCATCGGTCTCCTCTCACCTGACAAGACCTGGCTCTGATGCCGGTAATCGCAGGTGCCAGGCAGAAATTGCGGCCTCCGGGCACGCGCACCGTCTCCTGAGTGACGCGGAAGCCGAGGACGTCCTAAGGACGCCCGCCCAGGATGGTTGATCCCTCCTGCGGACGTCTCATGACTATACGTGAATAGGGAAGTGGTTAAACAAAAAAGCAGTGCAGCGCTACAAACAAAATAATAACTGAAAATGCATAAGAACAGATTGCTGGCAAAGGTAAGACGTAAAAAGTCCCAGTTCATATTATATAAGAGCAAGACATGACATAATGACACCAAAGGACACATTATAATATTCGTGTGTCCTTATCAGTGCCTCCACCACCATATGTTTACAGGCCGCTCACCTCAAACTATGGACCTGTGAGTTAACGGATAGGTCAATCAGGTATTCCTGGCAGGGGTAATCAAGGATGAGGAAATGCTTCTAAGGGATCCAAAGATCGATAACCAACCCTGTAAATGTCACTCTCATAACCAGTAGATATGACCATCTCTCCGATCTCCCGGCTCTGACGACACTTCTAATTATCCCCGCTCACATGACCGGAGGAGGCGGGTGCTGCGCTTCACATGACCTGAGGACCTCTGTGAAGTGGTTCTACTTTAAATTGATTATTCAATCTGTGTGCATGTTCTTTGCAAGTTGCCAAAAAAGTCAGACTTTTTTGAAGAGGTTGGCAATGGCAGCCTCCTTATTTCTTTAGATTTGTATATAACAAGGCAGCAGTTAAAGAAAAGTTCCAGTCTTTTTTCAACCTTACAATGTTTCCAATGCCCCCCTGGTGTACAGTGCTAAATGTTTCTAAGTACTTTTTTTTACATGTATATCTTCAGGTGGCACTGCCCAGCCGCCTAGGCGATGATGTCATTCGGTGACTCCCATTGACTTCTGGGATTTCGCTGTCCTCTATCCCAGAAGTCCCAGGGAAGCCTAATGAAATCTTGCTGTAATTGAATACGGCAATCAACTGCGCCACGCAGTGTCATTACTGCGCTGGCGTGAGATCGGGAGGTGCGTGCTGGGTAGCCAGCTGCACCGAATCTCGTAAAAAGACACAAGCCGTCTTCAGATGCCCACATCAAAGATGGCCACCTGCCTGCTTCTGAGATCAGGTACATTTTTTAAAGATGTAAAATCAACCAGCATGAATACTGTTCTAACAGTATTCTAATTGTAATGTACAAGTAATAACAATCAAGGGGGGGATTTTTGATAAAAATTGATTATGGAGACTTGATCTCGACTTTAATAAATAGTTCTGACCCCTTCCAAGGGGCTACTGAATGACGAGCCAGGTGGCACGATACACATGAGCTGTTGTTTGGGCCATTTTAGGTCTGTGGCTTCCTAAAGTATATGGTATATTGTCTCCATCAGAAGAGTGGGTAGAATCTAGTGGGCCACCACTTCAACAGTATGGCACTGGATGTCAGCCCAAATCTCTCTCTTGATGGCTATTATCTAAACATATTTCTTTTACATTTTACAGTGTAAAGTGTATACCTAAACAGCCACAATCGACAAACAATATGTTTATTAATACACCAAGTTTTTCTTTTGTGAGCATTTTTAATCTATACACTTCCAAATTTTCATGCAAAAGCCTTTATTGGATATTTTGTTATAAGTTTCTCTGTATCTGTATGTTTTTGTTTTTTTTTTCCCTGCCCAGGGCTTCTATTCAGTACATTCAATTTTGTTCACTAAAAAAGTAATTTGCTCCTTAATTCACTTTTACAATGCTATTCAGTTGTAAGATATTTAACAGAATGCTAATGCTTTGTAAGTTTGCATGTGCGTAGCCATGTGTGCTTGTTGTGCTTTTGAGGGGTACGGAGATGGTGAGATCTGCTAGTCATTATGTTGCAGTTGATCACAGCCCAAAGAGCAATTATAGGCAACAAGTGACTGTTCACTACTAGGTCAGCCAGCCTATACATCCAAATTGCTGTTATCCGATAGTTTATCTTAAAGCAGACCTTCACTTATACAAAACACTTTACATCCCTACAATCTTGTCCCCCACTCCATCCCAAACTGCACAATCTGAAAAGATGATTTAAAAAATAAATAAAAAATTTGGCTTAAAGTATTGTTTCACCTTTTCACAAGAATGAAAAGGTTAACAAACATTGTACAATACTCCCTGGTCTCCGCTGCCTTTACCTCCGTGAATGATTGGCTTTCACTGCCCAAGCAGCTGGTGCAGCGGTCTGGAAATTTGAAAGCCATCTCCTTCCCCTTCTTTCCTTAGGGATACCAGAAATGGTCAAAGCGGTCACGTGCCAGTGCTGACCTTCTAGAATCTCTGATATGTCCCAGCATACCTAAGGAATGAAGGGGGCAGAAGACCATGGCTGTCAAATCCCCGGACCGTAGCACCAGCTGCGTAGACCGCAAAGGCTAAATATCCATGGAGGTAAATGCAGCGAGGACTGGGACGAAGGGTGTGGGGAGGGTGTGTAGTGTGTTAGTTCACCTAACTTAAAGGGGTTGTAAAGGTTTGTTTTTTATTTTCTAAATAGGTTTCTTTAAGCTAGTGCATTGTTGGTTCACTTACCTTTTCCTTTGATTTCCCTTCTAAATATTTTTTTTCTTTGTCTGAATTTCTCACTTCCTGTTCCTCCTCGGTAAGCTGTTCTGGCTGACTCCACACCGCTCGGATGATGGTGTGAAGTTCAGTGAAGAGAAACAGGAAGTGAGAAATTCAGACAAAGAAAACAAACATTTAGAAGGTAAATCAAAGGAAAAGGTAAGTGAAGCAACAATGCACTTGCTTAAAGGAACCTATTTAGAAAATAAAAAACGAACCTTTACAACCCCTTTAAGGTGAACTTGCACTTTAACACCATCTCCATTCTGGCCTAACTTAGAATGTACGGGTCCCTATCGGCCAGTGGGACCCCATGGGATAGCTCAGAGGGGCCAGGTGTGTCTCTCTTGCCCTTAATTCTATCTACAGGTTGCTATTGGTCACTGCAGCAGACGTTTCTGCTTGGCGACAGGTGCAGGATTGGATAGTTTTGACGGGCTTGATTTGCCCACGCAGCGGGAGGTAATAAAAGGCCAGCCAGCAGCTGTGGGGTCAGTCGCCACGCGGAAAAATGACTGGACCACAGCCCCCGCCCACCCTTCCATATTAACGTATATATAGTCGTCATGCTGTCTTTCAGCGGGGATTAGTCATCCAGGATAACCTGCATGACACCATGTCTTGATTTACTGATACGTGATTAATAGCCAGAATGGCTTAATTTCAGTTAAAGGCTGTTTGTGATATTTTATTAGGGTTACCCCTTGAATGAACACCGTGGCCAAAAAAATTAATTTTGCCAAAATAAATATTATTGGTTTATATGTTTGAGTGTGTCTCTTTATTTGGTTACAGTGATTCCCTTTGTGCTATCCCATGACATCTCCTCCACCCCTGAAGCCTCCTGGGATATCGCACTACATATCCCATAATGCATCAGTTTCAACACAGTGGCCTGTTAGCACCTGACAGCCCGTTATCAGGGGGTTGGCTGTCTGAGGGAGATTGCAGTGTGCTACCCGGTGTTAAGCAGCTGATCACAGCAGAACAGCACTGGATTTGATGGACCTATGAGTGTGTGTTTTTTTGGGGATAACCCAGCAAGATCAGAGGGATTTTTTTATTTATTTTTTAAGTACGGGGAAGTGAAGGTCCTTGTTAAGTTGTACAGGAATATATAGAGAGAAAAAAAACTGTGAGACTCCTGTTGCACTTTAAAACCTTTAGCCAGGCTGTTAAAATAAGAAAGTTACAGTAAATTCTGATTTCATGCATATTAGCACTATACTGTATAATACCCTTCTACATTTAGCAAAGAATAAATTTAGCTTTCCTGTTAATATTGCACTGGACTAGTCAGAGAATCACTCAGATTTTCCTTTTTATACTTCCCCACCTGTCTTTGTTTTTTCTTCCTCCCATCTGTCCATTTTTACACCATAACGGACCAGAAAAATAGAGCACCACTTATGTACGCTTTATTATTGCCAATAAAGCCACAAAGCCGATAAAGCCACTTGTTTGGTGTTCTGCAATTACTTCACGATTATCTGATGATTTTCTAATTATATATTTTCGCATTACAAAGGATTATGCCAAGAAGGAACTACATCAGCCCGAACTCGAACTGGCTTTTTGTGTGAAATTTGCTTTTATATATAAGCTACTTCAAGCTGAATTCCTGAAAACTATTTTTTTTTTTTACATTTGCGATGTAAAAATAAATGACCTCTAATGATGGGTGCCCCAGGTGTGGATGCTGCTGTGTAAGGATTACCCATACTCCATTATAAGTGCTGAACGTCCTGCACTGAAACTTATGCCGCATACACACGATCCGATTTTCCGTCGGAAAATACTTGGATGGCTTTTACTCTATTTTTGTGCATAACCTATTGTATGTGCTAATTACTGGAATATGTGGTAATGGCAGTGAATATTAGCATTAAAGTGAACATGTGCCCAGATGGTATACTTAAATATTCCCAAAGTGCAGTGAAAGTCCTTTAATACAAGCCTTCATTAACCTCTATATCTACAAGCAATGTGGCGTAATTAATTTTCAAAATTCATAACAAAAGCTGTGGGTTTTTCTATGAGAACAGATATCGGCACCCTGCCAGAACTCTTATGTAAACACACAGGAGGTGTTTTATAATCTGTTTGGAATGGACTGAAATGAATCCGGGGTCTCTTTTGGGATCATTAACCACTTAAGGACCGCCGCACGACGATGTACGTCGACAGAATTTGCACGGCTCGGCACAAGGGCATACAGGTATGTCCCCTTTAAGATCCCAGCGCTCGCGACACGGTCCTGAGCTTCATGACCGCGCCCGTGGGACCCGTAGACCCGATCGCCGCCAGTGTCCACCGATCGGGTCACAGAGCTGAAGAAAGGGGAGAGGTGAGTGTAAACAAACCTTTTCCCATTCTTCCTAGTGGCAGTGATCGTCTGTTCCCTGTCATAGGGAACGCCGATCAGTGACGTCACACACCAAGCCACGCCCCCCTTCAGTTAGAATCACACATTAGGTCACACTTAACCCCTACAGAGCCACCTACCGGTTAATCCCTTCACTGCTAGTGTCATTTTTACAGTAATCAGTGCATATTTATAGCACCGATCGCTGTAAAAATGACAATGGTCCCAAAATGGTGTCAAAAGTGTCCGATGTGTCCGCCATAATGTCGCAGTCATGATAAAAATCGCTGATCGCCGCAATTACTAGTAAAAAAAAAAATATTAATAAAAATGCCATAAAACTATCCCCTATTTTGTAGACGCTATAACTTTTGCGCAAACCAATCAATCAACGCTTATTACTAATTTTTTTTTACCAAAAATATGTAGAAGAATACGTATCGGCCTAAAACTGAGGAAATTTTTTTTTATATATATTTTTTGGGGATATTTATTTATTATAGCAAAAAGTAAAAAATATAGAATTTTTTTCAAAATTGTCGCTCTATTTTTGTTTATAGCGCAAAAAATAAAAACTGCAGAGGTGATCAAATACCACAAAAAGAAAGCTCTATTTGTGGGAAAAAAAAGAACGCCAATTTTGTTTAGGAGCCACGTCGCACGACCGCGCAATTGTCACTTAAATCGACGCAGTGCCCAATCGCAAAAAGTGGCCTGGTTCTTTAGCTACAAAATTGGCCGGGGCTTAAGTGGTTAAACTATTTAAAAAATCAACCTTTTTTTTTGGGGGGGGGGGGTATTTTGGATAGAGTAAGGGAGGGTAAAACTGGTGTTTTTTTTTTTTTTTTGCCATCTGTTTCCCCATTAGGGAGATTTCCCTCACTTTCTGTCCCATAGCCAAAACCGAAAATGAAATTCTTTTTAAAATGTGGGAATTCCTGCTTGTCACCAGGACTAGTGTTCCTACTGGAAGATTTCCCCACTATTACTGTTCTGAGGACAACCCAAAATTTCAGATTTCTTTTTACTTTCACTTTCGGTGATGACGGTGAACAGGACAAATAGAGAGGGTATATTTTCCTAACAGGGACACAGACGGCAATAAAATAAGCTGCAATAAATTACATGTATGTTATTAGGTTATCCTTTAACACTCCATTGCTATTTATAAAAATAAATAAAATGATAAATTCTTATCTGTTCCACTGAAAGCCACTTGCAGCTCTAACCTTTGCTGAAGTATGTTCAACATCCAACACTTCCAGGAATATCGGATGCTGGTGTCTCCTCCGGCTACATCTCTGTGGGACTTTAGTCACATCAGAACCATCTCAAAAAATTTGAATATTATTAAAAAGTTGAAAAAAAAGTTATTTCAATAATTCAATTCAAAAAGTGAAACTCGTATACAGGCAGTCCCCGAGTTACGAACGCATTAGGGACTGTAGGTTTGTTCGTAAGTGAAATGTGTTCGCAAGTCGGAACACTGCTTGTAAAGCCTCGTACACACGGTCGGACTTCCATCTGACTTTTCCGTGTTTTTTTTGTCCGAACGGAGTTGGTCGGGAACACCCATAGCATACACACGCTCGGCCTTTTCTGCAAACTTTCCCAAAACTTTTTCCAACATCATGTGGTTTTTCTGCTCTTTTCTGCTCTTTACCGCCACCCTTTGGTCAACTTCTGCTATTGTTGGTTGATTGTAACATTATTTGTTTTGTCAATCGGACAAAAGTCAGATGGTTTTCTGTACATACGGTCGGACTTTGCTCCATCTGACTTTTGTTGGCCAAAAGTTTGTCCGTTTGCAGACCCAACATTTGTCCGATGAAAACAAAACAAAACAAAAAAAAAGTTTGTCCGATGGAGCGTACACACGGTCAGATTGTTGGTCCAACTTGCTCAAAATGAAGTTTGTTGGCCAAAAGTCCGACCGTGTGTACGGGGCCTTAGTGTAACTCCCGGCTGTGCAGGGATGTGGGATGTTCCGGCTTCCGCCTGTGCAGGGATGTGGCATGTTCCGGGCTCTTCTGGCCATACAGTACATGAAGTACTGCTGTGTGGAATGTGGAAAGGTAGCTGCTCAGGGGTAGGGATGGGCCCGGTGCTCGATTCGAACCCATGTTCGAATCGGGCGTTCGCTCGCTCGTCGAGCCCAGAACTATTTGGGCCGTTCGCATCACATTCGTGTGATGCGAGCGGCCCCGCAATGCATTGCGGCCGGCGCGGCCGGCGCAGTGCATTGCTGGCTGATGATTGGCCAAGCATGCACTGTGACCCCGCATGCTTGGCCAATCACAGCGCCCGAAACTCGGAGAGCAATAATTGGCTACAGGCAGGACGCCTGTAGCCAATTACAGCTCAGGGGCTTTAGTACACGCCCCACCATTTAAAAGGCCGCCACGCCATCGGCCCCGGTCACATGAGTTCCGGCTTTAGGAGAGATTAGTCTGCTGATTCTGTCTTTGCTTGATACTGAAAGATTTGCTCTTCTTTGCTAAACCATTGGCTATTTCTTTGCTAAACCATTGCTACCTAAGTCATTGATCGTTCATTGCTGCTGATTGCACAGTTAGTGTGTTATTAGCTGCTGCTGGGGATTAGTCTGGTGCGTGCTTACTGTTAGTACAGTATTGCAGTAGTACCAACCGCAGTGCTGTTAGCACAGCATTGCACCCCAACAGCACCCATAGGACTTCTAGTGTGTTAGTGGCAGCAAACAGAGCTCCTATATTTTCTTCTCAGCAGCACCCATAGGACTTCTAGTGTGTTAGTGGCAGCAAACAGAGCTCCTATATTTTCTTCTCAGCAGCACCCATAGGACTTCTAGTGTGTTAGTGGCAGCAAACAGAGCTCCTATATTTTCTTCTCAGCAGCACCCATAGGACTTCTAGTGTGTTAGTGGCAGCAAACAGAGCTCCTATATTTTCTTCTCAGCAGCACCCATAGGACTTCTAGTGTGTTAGTGGCATCACACAGAGCTCCTATATTTTCTTCTCAGCAGCACCCATAGGACTTCTAGTGTGTTAGTGGCAGCAAACAGAGCTCCTATATTTTCTTCTCAGCAGCACCCATAGGACTTCTAGTGTGTTAGTGGCAGCAAACAGAGCTCCTATATTTTCTTCTCAGCAGCACCCATAGGACTTCTAGTGTGTTAGTGGCAGCAAACAGAGCTCCTATATTTTCTTCTCAGCAGCACCCATAGGACTTCTAGTGTGTTAGTGGCAGCAAACAGAGCTCCTATATTTTCTTCTCAGCAGCACCCATAGGACTTCTAGTGTGTTAGTGGCAGCAAACAGAGCTCCTATATTTTCTTCTCAGCAGCACCCATAGGACTTCTAGTGTGTTAGTGGCATCACACAGAGCTCCTATATTTTCTTCTCAGCAGCACCCATAGGACTTCTAGTGTGTTAGTGGCAGCAAACAGAGCTCCTATATTTTCTTCTCAGCAGCACCCATAGGACTTCTAGTGTGTTAGTGGCAGCAAACAGAGCTCCTATATTTTCTTCTCAGCAGCACCCATAGGACTTCTAGTGTGTTAGTGGCAGCAAACAGAGCTCCTATATTTTCTTCTCAGCAGCACCCATAGGACTTCTAGTGTGTTAGTGGCATCACACAGAGCTCCTATATTTTCTTCTCAGCAGCACCCATAGGACTTCTAGTGTGTTAGTGGCAGCAAACAGAGCTCCTATATTTTCTTCTCAGCAGCACCCATAGGACTTCTAGTGTGTTAGTGGCAGCAAACAGAGCTCCTATATTTTCTTCTCAGCAGCACCCATAGGACTTCTAGTGTGTTAGTGGCAGCAAACAGAGCTCCTATATTTTCTTCTCAGCAGCACCCATAGGACTTCTAGTGTGTTAGTGGCATCACACAGAGCTCCTATATTTTCTTCTCAGCAGCACCCATAGGACTTCTAGTGTGTTAGTGGCAGCAAACAGAGCTCCTATATTTTCTTCTCAGCAGCACCCATAGGACTTCTAGTGTGTTAGTGGCAGCAAACAGAGCTCCTATATTTTCTTCTCAGCAGCACCCATAGGACTTCTAGTGTGTTAGTGGCAGCAAACAGAGCTCCTATATTTTCTTGTCAGCAGCACACATAGTACCTATAGTGTGTTAGTGTCAGCACCCATAGGACCTACAGTGTGTTGTGAGCACACATAGGAGTTCTATTTTTTATACTATATACACTACCGACTACAATGGCTGGAAGACCGCCAAGGAGAGGCAGAGCGTGCCGAGGCAAGAACACAGGGCAGGCAGGCTCTGTTTCTAGAGACAACAGTGCTGGCCGTGGACGTGGTCGTGCATCGTCATCAGCACGTGGCCATGGGACACGCTTGTCTTTGTTTTCGGCAGCTGGACATGTGGAGCCGCATCATGCCGAAGGCTTGGTAGAATGGATGACCAAGCCCTCCTCATCCTCCTCATCCTCTCTCACCCAGGCTCAGGGTACTGGCAGAGCAGCTGCCAACGCGTACTCAATGGCATCATCAGCCACCCCTTCCCTAGACCCACCATGTCCTCCTGAGGAGTCCCCCGAACTGTTTGAGCACAGTGTTGGGTACATGCTCCAGGAGGATGCCCAACGATTCGAAGGCTCGGATGATGATACCCAGCTTGAGGAAGTCAGTAGTGTGCGCGCAGAGAGAGGGGATGCTGAAGGACAGCAATCTGGCAGTAGTGTTCCACCAGCTGCAGCTTACTGCCAGGTTTGCTCTAGTGGTGAAGAGGGAGGGGATGATGAGGTCACTGACTCCACGTGGGTGCCTGAAGGGAGAGAGGAGGAGGAGGAGGAGGATGCAGCGTCACATGTCCAACGAGGCAGGATGCCCCCTGGAGGCCAGCTAGAGGCCAGCACAGCAACTGTACCACACCGCAGAGCTCCGCCTGTGCAGGGCGCTGCCTCTGCACGTTATCACAAAAGTTCTTTGGTGTGGGCCTTTTTTGAGACGAGTGCATCAGATCGCACCACTGCTATTTGCAATATTTGTCTCAAGCGTATCTCGCGTGGCCAAAACATCAGCCGCTTGGGCACCACAAGCATGAGCAGACATATGTCGACCTGCCATGCAGCTCGTTGGCAAGCACACATAAAAGACCCACACCAAAGAACAAAGCGGACCTCTCCTTGCTCCTCATCAGCTGGGATCTCCATCCCCACTATATCTTCAGTCCTCTCTGAAAGCTGCTCTGAGAGGACTGAAGGTGTAGAATTAGGTGTGTCACAACCAAGTACTTGCAGTACACCGACGTCCGATTGTAGCAGGCAAATTTCCCTGCCCCAGCTGCTGGACCGTCGAAAGAAGTATACTCCCAGCCATCCACATGCCCAGCGGTTGAATGCTAGCTTGGCTAAATTGCTAGCACTTCAACTGCTGCCTTTTCAGTTGATAGACTCGGCCCCCTTCCGTGAGTTTGTTCAATGTGCGGTTCCTCAGTGGCAGGTTCCCAAACGCCACTTTTTCTCACGGAAGGCGATTCCGTCTCTCTACTGGCATGTGGAAGGCAATGTCCATGCCTCGCTGGACAGGGCGGTCAGCGGTAAGGTGCATATTACCGCTGACTCATGGTCCAGCAGGCATGGACAGGGACGTTATCTTTCTTTCACGGCCCATTGGGTCACTCTATTGGCAGCTGGGAGGGATGCAGGACAAGGTGCAGTAGTGTTGGAGGTTGTTCCGCCACCACGCCTCCAAAATGCTACTACTGGTTGTGACACACCTCTCTCCTCCACCCCCTCCTCTTCTTCTTCCTCCATGTCCTCTTCGAGTGCTCTGTCCTCGGAACCAGCGGTGCTCCGTAGGCGTACAAGGGGCTACGCGAGTACGCAGGCAAAAAGATGCCATGCCGTGCTTGCGCTGGTGTGTTTGGGGGACAGGAGCCACACTGGGCCAGAGGTTCTGGCAGCTCTGCAGGGGCAGGCCGAGAGGTGGTTGACGCCACGCCAGCTTAAGCCAGGAATGGTCGTTTCTGATAATGGCACCAACCTCCTCTCCGCCCTGCGACAGGGGCAGCTCACCCATGTGCCCTGTATGGCTCACGTCCTCAACCTGGTGGTGCAGCGGTTCTTGGGCAGGTTCCCAGGCTTACAGGATGTCCTGAGGCAGGCCAGGAAAGTCTGTGTGCATTTCCGCCGATCTTATAATGCCAGTGCTCGGCTGACTGAGCTGCAAAAGGAGCTGAACCTGCCCAAGAACCGCCTAATATGTGACATGCCCACCAGGTGGAACTCAACGTTGGCCATGCTGCAGCGACTGCACACGCAGCAGAGGGCCATCAATGAGTACCTTTGCGACTACGGCACCAGGACAGGGTCAGGGGAGCTTGGCTTTTTTTCCCCACGCCAGTGGAGCATGATCAGGGATGCATGCACTGTCCTCTCACCATTTGAGGAGGCCACGAGGATGGTGAGCAGTGACAGTGCATGCATCAGTGACACTGTACCTCTTGTCCACCTGTTGGAGCATACGCTGCGTGGGATAATGGACAGGGCACTTGAGGCAGAACAGAGGCAGGAAGTGGAGGACTTCCTTGTCTCTCAAGGCCCCCTTTATCCAGACAATGTTCCTTCTGTCCCACCCATCACACAGGAAGAGGAGGAGGAGGAGGAGGAGGATTGTGTGAGCATGGAGGTGGAGCCTGGCACTCAGCATCAGCAGCAGCAGTCTTTTAGGGATGATGTACAGTCCCAACAAACCAGTGGACTTGTACGTGGCTGGGAGGAGGTGGCTGGCGATCATGTCATCCTCAGTGACCCAGAAGACTCCGGACCGAATGCCTCAGCTAACCTACGCTGCATGGCCTCCCTGATCCTGCAAAGCCTGCGGAAGGATCCTCGTGTTCTTCGGATCAAGGAGAGTGACCATTACTGGCTGGCCACTCTCCTTGATCCACGGTACAAGGGTAAGGTTGCGGACCTTATCTTGCCGTCGCAGAGGGAGCAGAGGATGAGACATCTCAGGGAGGCCTTGCAGAAAGGTCTGTGCAACGCGTTCCCAGAAACTGGGAGGTTACAAACTCCTGGTCCTGGACGACGAGTTGCTGAGGCTTCAGTCAGTAGCAGAAGGAGCGGTGGGGAAGGTGGACGTCTGACCGATGCGTTCAGACAATTTTTTAGTCCGCAGCCCCAAGGTATGATCGGTTCCAGCAACCATCGCCAGCGTCTGATATACATGGTGCAGGAATACCTAGGGGCAAGGTCAGACTTGGACACCTTTCCCACCGAAAATCCTCTGGCTTACTGGGTCCTGAGGATGGATCACTGGCCAGAGCTTGCACAGTATGCAATTGAGCTACTGGCCTGTCCTGCATCCAGCGTTCTTTCCGAACGCACATTCAGTGCTGCTGGAGGATTTGTCACCGATCATAGGGTGCGCCTGTCCACCGACTCGGTTGATCAACTGACCTTCATAAAAATGAATCAGTCTTGGATCACCACCAGCTACCAGACACCTAAAGGGGATATAACGGAATAATTTATAATGTCACATCCCTTCAAGACTGCCTATGCTGATGCTGAGTGACTGTCCTGTTATGTTCACTGACTATCCTCTTCCTCCTCCTCAATGATCCATGCCACCACACCAGTGCCTAAGGCACAATTTTTCAGCCCCTGTATAACAGGGGCGTGTAATTACAATTTTTTAAAAAGATGCTTCGCAACAGGTGTGACTGCTGTGCTCAGAGTACAGTATCTGTGAGGGGTTGCAGTGTTGTGGCACCAGCACCAGTGCCTAAGGCACAATTTTTCAGCCCCTGTTGGGGCGTGTAATTACAATTTTTAGGCAATGCTTTGCAACAGGTCTCATTGCTGTGCTCAGAGTACAGTATCTGTGAGGGGTTGCAGTGTTGTGGCACCAGCACCAGTGCCTAAGGCACAATTTTTCAGCCCCTGTATAACAGGGGCGTGTAATTACAATTTTTTAAAAAGATGCTTCGCAACAGGTGTGACTGCTGTGCTCCAAGTACAGTATCTGTGAGGGGTTGCAGTGTTGTGGCACCAGCACCAATGCCTAAGGCACAATTTTTCAGCCCCTGTTTAACAGGGGCGTGTAATTACAAATCTTGATCTAATAGTTCACAGCAGGGCCCATTCCTGCGCCCACCAAGAGTAACTATGAGGGCCTACAGTCTTGTGGCAACACCGTCCACCACCACCACCACCACCAAAGGCCCAATTTTTCTGCCCTGTTCAACAGGTGCATGCAATTACAAATCTTGATCTAATAACTCACAGCAGGGCCCATTCCTGCACCCACCAAGAGTAACTGTGAGGGCTTACAGTCTTGTGGCAACACCGTCCACCACCACCACCACCACCACCAAAGGCCCAATTTTTCTGCCCGGTTCAACAGGTGCATGCAAGTACAAATCTTGATCTATTAACTCACAGCAGGGCCCATTCCTGTGCCCACCAGTCTTGTGGCTACACCAACATCTAATAGGGCAAATTTCTGCAGAGTATATACGGCAGGCCCCTACTTTCAAACATCCAACTTACAAACGACTCCTACTTGCAAACGGCAAGAGAAAACAGGAAGTGAGAGGAAATCTACCCCTAGGAAGGAAAATTCTATCCTGTTAGATTTAATTTGGGAAAAAGGTATCTCCTCTCTACTGATGCTTTATCACCAATCCTTGTTTCAATTAAAACCCCACTTTTCCAAAAACATTTGTCATTGGGATGGAAAGTGAGGTGACATGTTCTGAACAGATGTGCAAAGACAGCAAATGTTACAGGGGTGATAACCCCTCCCTATGTTCTCCAAAAAGCTTAAAAATTGATTTTTTTGGGATGTAGCTACACTTCATAATGTACCTGTTCAGATTCTACTTAAGAACAAACCTACAGTCCATGTCTTGTTTGCACCACCTATATACTGCTGTTCAGAGTATATAGGGTTGTAGGTATAGGGTTTTATTTTGGGTGCGGGGTCCCCCTTAGTTTCCATACAAGACCCAAAGGGGCTGGGGTGGGGGGGGGGTGATGGGGTAGCCATGCCATTTTTCTCAAGGATTTTCAGCCATATGGCGGCCAGGACAAGACATGACATTAAAGCCGCAAGTGGTTTTAAATGGCTTCTTTTTTTCCTTTACAAATGTCATTTTGTGCAAGGACAGTTCTAAACACGGGAAACACATGCCACTTCACAGGCATACTTTAGACACCCCCCAGGTACCATATTTAAAGGAAAATTTTTTCACTTTATGCATCATTAAAATGACTGCTCCCGAAAAAACTTTAGTTTTTAAAATTTATTTTTGCATTGATATATGTCCCCTGGGGCAGGACCCGGGTCCCCAAACCTGTTTTATGACATTAACATGCATATTGGCCGTTGTAATTAGCAATTTTGATTTCGAACGTTCGCGTCCATTATAACGAATAGGGTTCGAAAATTCGCGCGAACTTTCGGTCCGTTCGAAGGTTCTGGTGCGAACCGAACCCGGGGGTGTTCGGCTCATCCCTACTCAGGGGTATTCAGGACGAGCGTGGAGCACGAGCAGAAGGAATGGAGGCCGTTCGTAATATAGGAGTCGTTCGTAAATCAGGCGTTCGTAAGTCAGGGACTGCCTGTATTGTATATAGATTCGTTACACACAGAGTGATATAGTTCAAGCATTTCTTTCTTTTAATTTTGATGATTATGGCTTATAGATGGTGAAAACCCAAAATTCAGTATCTCAGAAAATTCGAATATTACATAAGGCAAATAAAAAAGATTTTTTTTAAGACAGAAATTATGGCTTACTGAAAAGTATGTCCATGTGCAGTATAGTATGCACTCAGCATGTACTTGGTCGGGGCTCCTTTTAATGAATTACTGTATCAATGTGGCGTGGCATGGAGGCAATCAGCCAGTGGCACTGCTGAAGTGTTATAAAAGCCCAGATTGATTAGATAGCGGCCTTCAGCTTGTTTACATTGTTGGGTCTGGTGTGTCTCCTCTTCCGCTTGACAATACCCCACAGATTCTCTATGGGGTTTGGGTCAGGTGAGTTTGCTGGCCAATCAAGCACTGTGATACCATGATCATTAATCCAGGTATTGGTACTTTTGGCAGTGTGGGAAGGTGTCAAGTCCTGCTGGAAAATGAAATCAGCATCTCTGTAAAACTGTTCAGCAGAGGGAGGCATGAAGTGCTCTAGAATTTCCTGATAGAGGGCTGCGCTGACTTTGGACTTGATGAAACACAGTGGACCAACACCAGCAGATGACATGGCTCCCCAAATCCTCACTGACTGTGGAAACTTCACACTGGACCTCATGCAACTTGGATTCTGTGACTCTCCACTCTTCCTCCAGATTCTGGGACCTTTATTTCCAAATGAAATGCAAAATTTACTTTTATCCGAAAAGAGGACTTTGGACCACTGAGCAACAGTCCAGTCCTTTTTCTCCTTAGCCCAGGTAAGACACTTCTGATGTTTCGTCTGGTTCAGGAGTTGCTTGACACAAGGAATGCGACAGTTGTAGCCCGTGTCCTGTATACGTCTGTGTGGTGGCTCTTGAAGCACTGACACCAGCCGCAGTCCACTCCTTGTGAATCTCCCCCAAATTATCGAATGGCCTTTGCTTCACAATCCTATAAGGCTGCAGTTATCCCTGTTGCTTGTGCACCTTTTTTCTACCACAACTTTTTCCTTCCACTCAACTTTCCAATAATATGCTTGGATACAGCACTCTGTGAACAGCCAGCCTCTTTGATCTTTTGTGGCTTACACTCCTTGTGGAAGGTGTCAATGACAATCTTTTGGACAACTGTCAAGTCAGCAGAGTGAGAGACCATTTAAAGGATCAGGAAACTTTTTACAGGTGTTTTGAGTTAATTAGCTGATTAGAGTGTGACACCATGAGTTTACAATTTCGAACTTTTTCACAATATTCAAAGCATGGTGGTGGGAGTGTTCTACTCTGGGGCTGCATGAGTGCTGCTGGCACTGGGGAGCTAAAGTTCATGGAGGGAACCATGAATGCCAACATGTACTGTGACATACTGAAGCAGAGCATGATCCCCCTTCCCTTTGGAGACTGGGCCGCAGGGCAGTATTCCAAAATAACGACCCCAAACACACCTCCAAGCTGACCACTGCCTTGCTAAAGAAGCTGAGGGTAAAGGTGATGGACTGGGCAAACATGTCTCCAGACCTAAACCCTATTGAGCATCTGTGAGGCATCCTCAAATGGAGGGTGGAGGAGAGCAAGGTCTCTAACATCCACCAGCTCTGTGATGTCGTCATGGAGGAGTAGAAGAGGCCTCCAGTGGCAACCTGTGAAGCTCTGGTGAACTCCATGCCCAAGAGGGTTAAGGCAGTGCTAGAAAATAATGGTGGCCACACAAAATATTGACACTTTGGGCCCAATTTGGACATTTTCACTTAGGGGTATACTCACTTTTGTTGCCAGCAGTTTAGACATTAATGGCTGTGTTGAGTTATTTTGAAGGGACAGCAAATTTACACTGTTATACAAGCTGTACACTCACTACTTTACATTGTAGCAAAGTGTAATTTCTTCAGTGTTGTCACATGAAAAGATAGAATAAAATATTTACAAAAATGTGAGGGGTGTACTCACTTTTGTGAGATACTGTGTGTGTGTGTGTGTGTATATATATGTGTGTGTGTGTGTGTGTGTGTGTATATATGTGTATATATATGTGTGTGTGTATATATATATATATATATATATATATATATATATATATATATATACACATACATACACTCACACACACCCACACTATCTCACAATACCATCAATATCAATACCATCTCTGCATGCACAACACATCGAATTTTGAAGCAGATGGCAGAAGAAGTGTGGTCTTCAGCAGCAGCAGAAGACCACACCGGGTGCCACTCCTGTTAGCTAAGAACAGGAAACTGAGGCTACAATTCACACAGGCTTACAATAGAGTGGAAAACGTTGGCTGGTCTGATGAGTCTGAATTTCAGCTGTGACATTGGTAGGGTTAGAATTTGGTGTAAACAACATGAACGCATGGCTCCATCCTGCCTTGTATCAACGGTTCAGGCTGGTGGTGGGGGTGTAATGGTGGGGGATATTTTCTTGGCATACTTTTGGCCTCTTAGTACCAATTGAGCATAGTTTAAATGCCACGGCCTTCCTGAGTATAGTTGCATGAATACACAGCATTTTCTGATTGGACAAGGTGGAAAGTGTAATGTTATTGCCCTGCCTCTGCACTCTCTGCACAATAAAATAAATGAAGAGTCAAAGAGAGCATGAGGATTGGGATATGTTTCTGGAAACTGCAGAGTTTTTTTACCGTCAAGAACCCCCAAAATATAGAAGTCCATTAAGACCCCTGATCTAACTGGCGGCCCTCCAGCTGTTGCAAAACTACAAGCCCCATGAGGCACTGCAAGGCTGACAGTTACAAGCATGACTCCCACAGGCAGAGGCATGATGGGACTTGTAGTTTCACACAACAGCTGGGGTGCCGCCAGTTTGAGACCCCTGCCATAGATGATCCAGGCTGCTGATTTCCAACCAAAACGGAAATCTCAATAATGAAAGGATTAACTCTTCACAGAACATTTATACTAATTTATTTTACCTAGAATTATTCCAGTGAAATGTTAAAAACTAGCCATAATGCTATAGAAACCTAATGAGTAACAACAGGGGAGCAATGATTACATTTTAACTGCTTCTGCCTTATATTATACCACAGCTAATAATAATTGTATAATCGTTATCGCGGCTTGAATATAATCACATCTAAATATTCTTTTATTTTTTTTACACCTACAGTAAAGCTGGCCTTTTCCCACTTAATAAAAAGCAGGAACTCCTCTCTAAAATGTTTCCTTATATTGGTGTCACAGTAGAAGTATTCTGGTTCATTCAGAGTTCAGCCCACAAGATGAAATAAAATCATGCTTGTGTATCTTTGGCTTTCAAGTGCATTTACATACATTTCTTCAGTTGAGTTTGAATTTATTTGCTTTTCTGAAGTTTTGTGGCGGTACATTAGCCTCCATTAGTCTTGGCCTCAAACATCACGATAAATGGCCTGATCCCGTAGTAGGACATCATTCAAACTAAGGTTTTGTGTTGAAGGCATCAGTTTGACATCACTATGAAATGCTTCTGAGATTATTCCAAATCCATTGATGGGTGCCATGTGATGCAAAAAAATTGAGTCTTACTAGGAATGCACCGATACCAGTTTTCTAAGACGGAGTACAAGTCCCAATACTTTTTCGCAAGTACTCGCTGATACCAATTTCCGATACCTATTTTTAGTGTCATGTGACAGTTTTTTAGGGCCCGTTCACACCATACATGCATAAAAACTGATGAAAAAACACCCAGATTTTACTTGCATAGACATCAGTTTTACATCAGTTTTCATGTGCGCTTCAGTTAGTTTTTACAGCCTGTTCACAAATGTGTGGGCCGTCCACAGTGCAATTTGAAAAAGAGTCCTGTGCGATCTCTAATCTCATACACTACAATTCGGACTGGATTGGCACCTGAACTGCTGAACGAAATCTCACCATACCAGGCTTTAAAATCCCACTGCAAACAGGTCAGTCTGAAGGTATTGGTTTTAGTATCGGAGCATTTGCACAAGTACAAGTACTCATGAAAATGTTTTGTATCGGCACCTATACATTCTGTTTCTTTAAGTATGTATCGCCGGGACTGAAAATCCAAAATTTTGAATTGTCAGGGGAACAGGAATAGAGGAGAAATCTCCAGATGAGGACACTTGTAGTTACAATGATTTAAGAGAGGATCCTCTGCACTCTATCGAGATTTCCTTTTGCATCTACAGGACAGAAAGAAAAGAGAAGTTTCCCCAATGAGGCACAAACGCTAAATATGCTTTAATCTTATAACTGACGGTACCTTAAAGTAAACCTGTTCTTTTGCTCATTCTACTACATCTTTGTGGTAGGAGGGGGAAAAGCCAGTTTCTGTTTTACAGGGCTTCATCAGACTATTAGGGGAATTCTGTGGGTTCCTCTCCGGCTATACCCAGCAAAAACACTTCTAGGCAAGGCTTAGGTGATCTCTACTCAAACATGTACACATACTTTTCATCTGCTTGTCCTTTTCCCAACTTTCAGGGTAAGATCACAACATGAATCGCACACCATGCGATCCAGGTGCAGTGCTAAATCATCCTATTCATCTGAATGGCCTGGAATTGCATGGGACCACAGCAAAAGTAATGCTACTTTACAAAACACAGAGCAACTTGATCACATGGTACTTCTGTACCATGCACTACGGTGGTTTGCGACCTACGTTTGGATGTTTGGAATGTGTTTAGCATTGCACTGACACCCGTTACAAATCACAGGTGCAGTGCGTTTTGACCATGTTCTGGTGTGAACTGGCCCCCGGGCTGACTTTGCTGTCTACAAACCAAGTCTCTGTTGTTTACAGGGTTGCTTGTATTAACCAGTAGAATATGGGAAAAAATGGGCAGTGCCAGGCATGAACAGGGAAACCAGGAATCGTGAAAGGGCAGAAAAGTAACCAACTATAAACGAAGAATGAAAAATGAGTTGTCTCTTTTAAACCACGGTTGGTAGTCTGGATCCATGCAGTACTTTCCTTTTTAGATTATTATAATTAAATGATTTGCATCCTTGCGTGTGAAATGGGAAAGCTTTCAAAATTTTAACAAATATGAAACAGTTTACTTAATTGTGTGCATAGTATTCACAGCTCGTATAGTTATATTACAGCACAGTGAATGGCATTATCATATAGAATTCTATAAGCTCAATTGTTTCCTTGACAACTATACAGCTGGTAGGTTTTTCAATTTTTCAGAACCTATTTCTCAACGGTGCCTTTTGCTTACTTTTGCAACGTACAACATTGTTCATTGTGACTTCAGAATGCGTTACCTGTTTTGGCCTTTTTTGCTATACTTTTTCAACTATAATATAATTGGCAAGCTGCATTGGTGCTGACATACAGTGCCTGTAAAAACAAAATCAGTTTATCAATCTATTATGTAAAGTACAATATGTGAAAAGAGATATTTGCCCGCTCCTCCTCAAAAAAAACTTGACTGCCTTGGCCTCCAAAACCCTGCTCTTTCCTGGTTCTCCTCCTACCTATCTAAGCGCACTTTCAGGTCGCCTACAGCTCTATCTCCCTCCTCTCCTCTTCCCCCAAACATCTGTCCTCTGACACCTTCTATTCTTTATCTACACCTCCTCCATGGGTCAGCTGATAGCCTTCCTCAGCTTTCTATACAACTTCTATGCTGAAGACACCCAAATTCGTTTGCTCCTCACTCGCCCCTTCATTATATCCCCACTTCCATGACTTTTCGGTCAAGATCAATAGCACAACATCAGTTCCTTTCCTCATGTCACAGTGCTAGGTGTAATCCTGAACTCTGATCTTTCCTTTGGACTCCGCATTCAATCACTTTTCAAACCTTGCCACCTTTACTTCTGTGACATTTCCAATAGAAGTCCTTTCTTAACCAAGGACATCACAAAGCTGCTTTTGAGGAGGGGGGGGGGTTGTGGATCACGCTGGAGTGACTCAATCAGTCACTGTTGGGTAGGCAAAAGTGTGGGCGGATAGGAAGGGTTTGTTCCAAGAGGTTCGTGCCCAGCTTGGGAAAAAGGTGGTGGTGTGCCCTGTTACGACCTAGGCTGCTATCTTGGGGTACGGCCTTGTGGTCAACTCCCCATATGCTTGAGAAGAAATAAGTGAAAGAGCGCCCGGTGTCCAGTAGATGCAGATATTAAAATGTTTTTATTTTGAGTCACAACAATAAAAAAAAAGCAAACGCGTTTTGACTCCCTCTTCATCAGGGCTGTTTGGAAACATGAGGTAAAAAACAGGTATATAGAAATATATACAATCAAAGTGGAAAGTAACAATTAGAGAAAATGTTTTACTAATGTTACACAAAAGCTCAAAATACTTTATATGAAAGATACAGTAAAACCTCGGATTGCGAGTAATGCGGTTTACTAGCGTTTCGCAATACGAGCTGTTTTAAAAAAAAATCCTGACTCGATTTGCAAGACTAGCAGGATTCAAGCCTCTGGGGTGTGCAGTACCACATGTGGCCCGAGGTGGGGGTGTGCCGGTGATGCTCGGAAACAATCCATTCCCGAGTGTCTCCGAGCGCCTCAAAGTGGTTTCCGAGCGTTTGAGTGTCTCCGGCGCCCCCCCACCTCTGGCCACATGCGGTACTGCATACACACTAGCAGTAAAACTGGAATGAATTATCAGAGTTTCCATTGATTCCTATGGGGAAACTCGCTTTTGATATACGAGTGCTTTGGATTACAAGCATGCTTCTGGAATGAATTATACTCGTAATCTAAGGTACTACTGTATATACATACATGTATAGTTGGATAGTATGTATCAATTATATAATAATATTTGGTAGTAATATTGATACATACTATCTATACACCTCAGATTGCGAGTAACGCGGTTAACGAGCGTTTTGCAATCCGAGCACTGTATTTTTTTAAATCGTAACTCGGTTTGCGAGTGTTGTCTCGCAAGACGAGCACGATTCAGGCCAAAGCGGTGTGCAGTACCGTGTTTTGGCCTGAGGTGAGGGGTTCCGGAGCCGAGCAGAGCTGAACGTCGCCGATCGGCGACGTTCGGTAATGCACGGAAAGGCCCGAGGACAGCACAGCTGACCTCGGCAAATCTCGGGAACAAAGTCTTTCTGAGGTCATTCTGAGGTTTGCCGAGGTCACCTGAGGTGTCCTCGGGCCTTTTCGGACATTTCCGAGGCTCCCATTGAAGTCAATGCGGAACAAATTATTTTCCTGGGCTTTTGCCCGCAGTGCCTTCCAGTGACATCAGGGGAATGTATATGACTTCAGATCTCCCCAAGAAGCCACTCCGAGCACTATGCTTAAATGTCTCCCCATGAGATTTGGAGTTTCCAGGAATCTGGTCAGAGGATGATGATGTCACCCCCTGCACTGCAGAAGCCATTGAAAAGGTAAATAATTTTTTTTTCCTTTTTTCGCTTTAAAGATTTCCTGTCCCATTCCTTAAATTATGATTTTTGTAATGTTTTTACCAAATGTGTTGGATGTTTTTCCATATCCTTTGAATTCTAATACTAATAACATAAAGCTAGATACTTGTATCCATGTAATAAAATTAAATAGGGTGTGCTGCTGAAATTATTTTTATTTCACTTTACCCTTAATACTTGGGATAGCTCTGGGATAGCTTTTACAAAGCATTCGTTTTTCATTCATATTTAATTCAGTGAATATATGCACCTTCTGCTCCATAATGCTCCCCGGGCAGAGTCATAACCGGTTATTTAAGTGCCCCATGATAAAGACTGGAGTGGCTATGGTTATGCTATGCTATGGCATATGTTTTCTTATGCCGCGTACACACGATTTGGAAATTCCGACAAGAAAACTGTGGATTTCTTCTGACGGAATGTTGGCTCAAACTTGAGTTGCATACACACAGTCACAAAAATTTTGTCGGAAATTCCAACCATCAAGAACGCCGTGACGTACGACGAGCCGAGATCAATGAAGTTCAATAAGCAGTTTGGCTCTTTTGCTTGATTCTGAGCATGTGTGTTTTTTTGCATGTCGGAATTGCATACAGACGAGAGAACCTGCTCTCAACCTTTTGTTGGTGGAAATTCTGACAGAAAAAGTCAGATGGAGCCTTCACACGGTCGGAATTTCCAACAAAAAGGACTTTTCTTATCGGAATTTCCGATCGTTTTGTACGTGGCATTCCAGTTTTTGTATTAAGAGGTGTTCAGCAATATCTGTCTGTAAGGTTATTGAAAATATATACTGTACATTTTTATAACCTAAACGTTTCTAGGAGCATCAAAACCTATGCACCATTGGTAGTGCCTAGACCTTGGTTCACAAACTTTGTCAAGTCATGACACCCACTATAAAACGTTGCTTTTGGCACAGCATACCTTTATAAATAAAATTGAAAAAAATCACAAAAAAAGAACGTTTATCTTTTTGGAAGCAAAAATAGAACTATACAGAACTATGACATGTATAACCCTTCAATGTACAATGTTTATTTCTTAGCTAAAGCAAATACATTTTCTGCCAACTGTATAATGAATGCCGTGCATACTTTATTATTGAAAGTGCATGTATGGAGTCATCATTTGAAGTTCTAGATGTAATGGTAGGCTGTAAAAGCATTCCACCTTAAAATTGCAGTCTGTATGTTCCCATGTATACAATATAACAGACTCATTTATCCAATAAACACTTTATCCCAATAATCACCTTTGTCCCCATAAACTGCAGATCAGTGAAGTACTAACACCTACCTGCAGAGGGATGACAAAGGGATGTTTTCATCAGAGGTCAAAATGTATGTTTTATTCTCACACACTTCCCCCAAAATGTGTCAATTCCACTGGTTTTGCCTATTTACAAAAGTGCTGCATGCAACTTTGCTGCTCATTTCTGCCATATTTTTTCTACACCTACATAAATCTGCCGTCCAGGTCCCTTGCCAGCGACATTTCAGGCGTTTGGGGGACCATTAATCCAGCTTTACAAATGTGCCTGCAGTGGTCAGACCCTGACAGTCCCTTTGCACTAACGTTACTGCTGCAGACTCCTCTTCTGGATACTGAGGGGACCCCACCACTGAACAGTCAATAGAAAGTATTCACATCACCCAAGACACTACTTAGACACCCTGGACGTGGCCACCTGGAAAAGGACCCTGCCTCATGTAAACAGAAAAGCGAAAGGACTTGGAAGTTGTCATGCGACTGTGGCTTTAGGTGAGTATAAGGAGCATGCATTTATTCATTTATTTATTTTTGTACTGCCAGTCATCAGACAATCTTACTGGAAACCTGGAGATCAGCGGAACTGGTGTAGCTGCTCTGTGGTAAAATGGTGATGGTTAAATCTGCCCAGTTGCAAACATAAACTCAAGGGCACTGGTGAGCTCTGTTACAATGGAGAAAATAGCCAATGCTGTCCTTTTGGAAAAGGGAAGGTGACAGTACTTCTCTGTACCCAGATAACAAGCAATTGTACTGCAAGTTTGAAAATGACTTGCTAAGCTATTGCTAGACAGGCTTCACAAGTTTGTTGCACAATTGCAGCAAGTCTGCAAGTTCTGGTTCAGTTAAATTGTGCAATAGTCATCCCACCACAGGGGGCACTGTGGCTGAATTTTAATGCTACAGACTTGCAAAGCTCTTGTGGTAGACTCACTGCTGCAACTTTTTTTTTTTTATATCAAAAGGTTTTTATTGCTCACAAAAAAATACAAGGTACAAAAACATGCAGCATATTATATCTTTTACAAGTAGCAAGATACGTTTTTGACATTCCTTGGTCACATCAAAAATCACATACATTAAACAATCCGCTCAGAATTTCAAATAGCATAAGGTGAACTGTACACAACCCATCAGTCTATCCCCCCTCCCACCCGCCCATCTGTTGCCGGTGGGAGCACGCTACACACCTCCCAACAGCCTCATCCTTACCAATTCCATGGGGCTTAAACCCGGTACAGCAAGCCATGCATCCCAGAGCCTATCAAACTTTCCTGCATTGCCCCTGTGCTGGTATATGTATTTCTCCATCAAAAGCATTTTACCCATCTGCTGTATCCACAGTTTGACCGTGGGCGGCTCCTCAGACTTCCACAGTAGTAGAATAGTTTTTCTCGCCTGGAACAAACCCTAAACAACCAACCGTATCTTTTGTGAGGTGGGTCTCCTGGAGGCCCACGATAGCTGGGTGGATCTTTTTTAAACACGAGTTAAGCATTGTGCGTTTCAACGAATCATGAACCCCACAAACGTTCCAAGTTACTATCGGGGTGGTGGCCATGGTGAGTGGAAAAAGTGTTAATCGCCGGGGGCCAAAGGCTCCGGCACAAGAGTTCTGGGCATCCAGGCACTAGAGTCAGATAGGAGAGGGGTCATCACCAGTGGGCAGATCTTCAACGGGTGTTCGGAAGGGATCAGAGCAGGAAAGTTCAGCAAGCACTGTGACAATGGGAGCAAGAGATAACTTTTAAACAGTCCTGAACAGCCTCTTTGAGCATGGATAGTGTACCCGCTCGGGGAGGGGGCAGGCCACCCCCACTCATCCCCAGCTCCTAGGAATGTCAGGGAATCCGTGCCAACAGGGCACTGATAAACATGTCCCCACAACTGGGACTTCAGATAGTCAAACGTGGCAGACGGGGCATGCATCCCCCTCTGTGGCGCAATAGCCAGAGTAAACAAATTGTAGTCTTCCAAACGCTCTTATTAATCGCTAACAATTGAAAAAAGGGTGAAATGTCCCGCTATGGGTAAGGCAGACTCAACTGGCCTGCAGGTAACATACCAACTTCACGTGTGATAATCCAGGGCCTCAGTCACCCACATCAGCATCCCGGCGTCTCCTGAGGTCCTGTTCGTTGCGATCCAGCCACTCCGCCGCCTCCGCAGCGGATTAAAAGAAGGAAGCTTGACCACGGACTGTAATATGCAGCTTGGCGGGATACAACATGGCATATGTTAGTTGGAGCCTCTGCAGACGTTTCTTTACATCAGCGAATTTAGCTCTCTTGCGTTGCACTTCAGCAGAGAAATCCGGGTAAAACAAGATCCTAGCTCCATTGTAGTGCACCGCTCCCCTTTCCCTGGCCAGTCTAAGTATAATTTCTCTGTCCTTATAATTCAGGAGCCTGGCAAGCATTGATCTGGGTGGGTTACCCGGGGGGAGGGGTCTGGGTGGCGTGCGGTGCGCTCTCTCCACTGCAAACAGCGTGGTAAATGCCTCTTTACCAAAGATTTCTTGGAGCCATGTTTCTGTAAAGGCCGTGGGGTCCCTGCCCTCCACCTTCTCAGGGAAACCCACGATACGGACATTGTTCCTCCTTAAACGGTTCTCGATGTCATCAGTCTTTGCGTTCGCCTGCGCAGATTGCTGCAACGCAGATCTGGTATCTCTGGTGAGGGGTGGGAGCTGGTCCTCCACTTCACTAATCCTACCCTCCACAGCCGTGGTCCTCTCTCTAATTTTCTGGAGGTCATGTCTAATAAGAGATACTGTCTCAGTAAGTGCCCCAAACTGTACCTTTAAACTGTCCACAGAGGCCGTCACTGAAGTAGTGCAGCGGTGTACAGCTCGCAGGATCTCACTCAGTGTGGGCTGGGGTGCATCCTCCTGCAGCTCATCAAAGATATCATTGATGTGGTCAGACGAGTTTTCTAGGGGCACAGTGTCATCCAGGGCAGAAGCGCCATTTTGCTCCAAGGCTCCCTGCACAGGCATCAGCGGTGGTGGGGGAAGAGAGCAGCTAGGGCCCTGTAGTTTTTGGGCATAGTAGAGCATGTCTCTGGGCTGATCCTTCCCCTGCTGTTTGTGTGCTTTGAGCGACTTACCGCCCGGGTCCTGTAGCTTATCCCCCGCTCCACGCGTCACTCTCTGAGGGAGAGGGGAGCCGGCGCTATCTTGGATATCCATGGCCGCCGCTACTGCAGTGTTCTTCGTCCCTTTGCGCCGAGGACAGTGCTGCGGTGCCTTGTCCCTGGATCAAGTGCCGGTACAGGATCAGCGCGGGATGAGGATCAATGGAGGATCGTCAGCGGGAGCTCCATGCTGTGCGACCGCTCACATGCCTGTCCAGGCCAAGCCCCCCCACCGCTGCAACTTTGCTCTTGCTAGAGACTTGCTACGCAAATTTGCTACAAATTGTAAAAGTTGCAACTAGAACTTCAAGTGCTTCAAGTGCTCTGCAAATGTACAACTTACCAGTAAAAATGTGCAGCAAGTTGAGAAGACTTACAATTCTACACTGCCACAAATTTGTGGCAAGTTATCTTTGCTATCTGGGTAGATAATTAATCATAAACCTTACAAAATTTCACAGTATCCGTAAATTAATTCCTCCGCTGTCCTACTAACATAGTGTTTTAAGTGACAAAATGTATGACATACACTATGCATGGTCCAAATGCCTCTTCTTCCTGTAATTTTTGTTGGGCTGAGCAGATGCCCATCATATTTGTAGTGACCTCCTCTCTCTCACTCCGCTGCTGGCTGGTTTCTGCTTGTCTAGGGGTACTTTTGGAGGAGAGAGTGCGGGGTCACCACGCCAAGCCTTCACCGCAGATGTTTATGTGGTGCAAGCAAAGTTCCTATACCTTTGGGTCGGTGTTAGAAGCCTCCGCTCCTTCTGTGGAACAGTGTCTGCCAGTAAATGAGCCCCACACCAATAAAAGTCCAACACTCCTTTTATTTTTCCAATGTCCAGTAGGGATGAGCTTCGTGTTCGAGTCGAACATACGTTCGACTCGAACATCGGCTGTTCGATCGTTCGACGAAGATCGAACGATTTGGGCCGTTCCCACCAAATTCGAGTGACGCGAACGGCCCACAATGCACTACGCCATCGCAGTGTCATCCAGGCGCTGTGATTGGCCAAGCATGCGGGGTCACAGTGCATGCTTGGCCAATCACAGCGCCGGCAGCGAGGAGAGCAATGATTGGCCACAGGCAGGATGCCTGTGGCCAATTATTGCTGAGGGTGTTTAGTACACGCCCCACACTATAAAAGGCCGCCAGCACGGCGGCCTAGTGTAGTGTGTTCCGGAGCAGGGAAAGAGAAGCATAGGCAGGGACAGTGACATTTATTTTTTCTTGCTTAACCTGGATTCCTTTAGTTTAGGGAAAGAGAAGGATAGGTAGGGAGAGTGTCAGTGTGTTTTACTGTGCGAATCCTTGTTTCTAGGGACAGGGAAGGACAGTGAGGGAAATTCTCCTTGTGCTATAGTGTGCTTTAAAAAAACATTTTTTCTAGGGACAGAAAACTATAGGTAGGAAGAGTGTCCGTTTCTTTCACTGTGATAATCCTTGTTTCTAGGGACAGGGAAGGACAGTGAGGGAAATTCTCCTTGTGCTATAGTGTGCTTTAAAAAAACATTTTTTCTAGGGACAGAAAACTATAAGTAGAAAGAGTGTCAGTTTCTTTCACTGTGATAATCCTTGTTTCTAGGGACAGGGAAGGAAAGTGAGGGAAATTCTCCTTGTGCTATAGTGTGCTTTAAAAAAAACATTTTTTCTAGGGACAGAAAACTATAGGTAGGAAGAGTGTCAGTTTCTTTCACTGTGATAATCCTTGTTTCTAGGGACAGGGAAGGAAAGTGAGGGAAATTCTCCTTGTGCTATAGTGTGCTTTAAAAAAACATTTTTTCTAGGGACAGAAAACTATAGGTAGGAAGAGTGTCAGTTTCTTTCACTGTGATAATCCTTGTTTCTAGGGACAGGGAAGGACAGTGAGGGAAATTCTCCTTGTGCTATAGTGTGCTTTAAAAAAACATTTTTTCTAGGGACAGAAAACTATAGGTAGGAAGAGTGTCAGTTTCTTTCACTGTGATAATCCTTGTTTCTAGGGACAGGGAAGGAAAGTGAGGGAAATTCTCCTTGTGCTATAGTGTGCTTTAAAAAAACATTTTTTCTAGGGACAGAAAACTATAGGTAGGAAGAGTGTCAGTTTCTTTCACTGTGATAATCCTTGTTTCTAGGGACAGGGAAGGACAGTGAGGGAAATTCTCCTTGTGCTATAGTGTGCTAAAGCATTCCTCATCAACCATCTTTGAAATCCTTGTTTTTTGGACAGTCAGGGAAATTGTCGTTGTGCTATTCTGTGCAAAAGCAATCATCCTCAACCATATTTAGAAATCCTTAAGTAAAGGGACAGAGAAGGACACCTGAAGGTAGCCCTTATTGCTTTTTTCCCATCTCCCTGCAGGCCATCTATTAGAATGTCTGGAAGGCAAACAAGGAGAGGCAGACAGTCAGGAGGCAATAAAAGAGGGCAAGCAGGCTCTGTGTCTGGGGGCAACAGTGCTGGTTGTGGACGCGGTGCATTGTCATCAGCACATGGCCATGGGACACGCTTGTCCTTCTTTTCGGCAGCTGGACATGTTGAGCCACATCATGCCGAAGACTTGGTAGAGTGGATGACCAAGCCCTCCTCCTCCTCCTCATCCTCTCTCACCCAGGCTCAGGGTACTGGAAAAGCAGCTGCCAAAGCGTCCTCTTCCCTGGTATCAATGTCAGACTCATCATCAGTCACTCCTTCCCTAGACCCACCATGTCCTCCTCCTGAGGAGTCCCCCGAACTGTTTGAGCACAGTGTTGGGTACATGCTCCAGGAGGATGCCCAGCGTTTCGAAGGGTCTGATGATGAAACCCAGCTACAGGAAGGCAGTAGCGTGAGAGCAGACAGAGGGGATGCTCAAGAAGGACACCAATCTGGCAGTCATGTTCCAGCAGCTGCAGCATACTGCCAGATTGGCTCCAGTGATGAGGAGGGAGGGGATGATGAGGTCACTGACTCCACGTGGGTGCCTAATAGGAGAGAGGAGGAGGAGGAGGAGGATTGTGTCAGCATGGAGGTGGAGGCTGGCACTCAGCATCATCAGCAGCAGTCTTTTAGGGATGATTTACAGTCCCAAGAAACCAGTGGACTTGTACGTGGCTGGGAGGAGGTGGCTGCGGATCATGTCGTCCTTAGTGACCCAGAGGACTCCGGAGCGAATGCCTCAGCAAACCTACGCTGCATGGCCTCCCTGATCCTGCAAAGTCTGCGGAAGGATCCTCGTATTCTTCGGATCAAGGAGAGGGACCATTACTGGCTGGCCACTCTCCTTGATCCACGGTACAAGGGTAAGGTTGCGGACCTTATGTTACCGTCGCAGAGGGAGCAGAGGATGAGACAACTCCGGGAGGCCTTGCAGAAAGGTCTGTGCAACGCGTTCCCAGAGACTGGGAGGTTACAAACTCCTGGTCCTGGACAACGAGTTGCTGAGGCTTCGGGCAGTCAAAGAAGGAGCGGTGGGGAAGGTGGCCGTCTGACCGATGCGTTCAGACAATTCTTTAGTCCGCAGCCCCAAAGTATGATCGGTTCCAGCAACCATCGCCAGCGTCTGATAAACATGGTGCAGGAATATCTAGGGGCAAGGTCAGACTTGGACACCTTCCCCACCGAAAATCCTCTGGCTTACTGGGTCTTGAGGATGGATCACTGGCCAGAGCTTGCACAGTATGCAATTGAGCTACTGGCCTGTCCTGCATCCAGCGTTCTTTCGGAACGCACATTCAGTGCTGCTGGAGGATTTGTCATGGATCACAGGGTGCGCCTGTCCACCGACTCGGTTGATCGACTGACTTTCATCAAGATGAACCAGTCTTGGATCACCACCAGCTACCACACACCTGATGCTGATATAACAGACTAATTGATTTTAACATGTCACATCCCTTCAAGACTGATGCTGATGCTGAGTGCCTGTGCTGTTATGTTGACTGGCTATCCTCCTCCTCCGAGTCCTCAATGATACGATTGATGATGATAGCTTGGAAGATCATTTTTGTTTATGGGTGCCGCCACCAGTGCCTAACGCCCAATTTTTCAGCCCCTGTTTTACAGGGGCGTGTAATTACAATTTTTTTAGCAATAATTTGCCATAGGGCTCATTGCTGTGCTCCAAGTACAGTATCTGTGAGGGGTTGGAGTGTTGTGGCACCAGTGCCTAAGGCCCAATTTTTCAAGCCCCTGTTTAACAGGTGCGTGTCATTACAATTTTTGAAGCAATACTTTGCAACAGGGCTCATTGCTGTGCTCCAAGTACAGTATCTGTGAGGGGTTGTAGTGTTGTGCCACCAGTGCCTAAGGCCCAATTTTTCAGCCCCTGTTCAACAGGGGCATGTAATTACAATTCTTGATCTAATAATTCACAGCAGGGCCCATTCCTGCACCCACCAAGAGTAACTCTGAGGGCTTACAGTGTTGTGGCAACGCCACCACCACCACCACCACGAAAGGCCCAATTTTTCAGCCCCTGTTCAAAAGGGGCATGTAATTACAATTCTTGATCTAATAATTCACAGCAGGGCCCATTCCTGCACCCACCAAGAGTAACTCTGAGGACTTACAGTGTTGTGGCAACGCCACCACCACCACCACCACGAAAGGCCCAATTTTTCAGCCCCTGTTCAAAAGGGGCATGTAATTACAATTCTTGATCTAATAATTCACAGCAGGGCCCATTGCTGCACCCACCAAGAGTAACTCTGAGGGCTTACAGTGTTGTGGCAACGCCACCACCACCACCACCACGAAAGGCCCAATTTTTCAGCCCCTGTTCAACAGGGGCATGCAATTACAATTCTTGATCTAATAATTCACAGCAGGGCCCATTGCTGCACCCACCAAGAGTAACTGTCAGGGCTTACAGTGTTGTGGCACCAGCACCACCATCAAAGGCCCAATTTTTACTACCACTGTTCAACAATTATATGTAATTAAAATTCCTGATATAATAGTTGACAGCAGGGCGTTCCAGCACCAACCAAGAGTAACTGTGAGTGCTTACAGTGTTGTGCCAACACCAACAACTAAGGGGCCTATTTCTGCAGAGTATATACGGCAGGTCCCTACTTTCAAACATCCAACTTACAAACGACTCCTACTTGCAAACGCAAGAAGACAACAGGAAGTGAGAGGAAATCTACCCCTTGGAAGGAAAATTCTCTCCTGTAAGAATTAATATGGGAGAAAGGTGTCTCCTCTGTACTGATGCTTTATCAGCAATCCTTGTTTCAAGAAAAACACCACATTTCAAAAACAGTTGTCATTGGGACGGAAAGTGAGGTGAAATGTTCTGAACAGGGGCACAGACAGCAAAACAAATGTTACAGGGGTGATAACCCTTACCTATGTTTTCCAAAAAGTTTAAAAATAGATTTTTGGGCTGGAGCTACACTTCAACAATGTACCTGTTCAAAATTACAAACAGATTCTACATAAGAACAAACCTACAGTCCCTGTCTTGTATGCACCGCCTGTATACGGCTGTTCAGAGTATATAGGGCCTTTTTTATTTTATGTGCGGGGTTCCCCTTAATATCCATACAAGACCCAAAGGGGCTGGTAATGGGCTGGGGTAGGGGGGGGGGGGGGTCATGGGGTAGCTATGCCATTTTTCTTAAAGATTTTCATCCATATTACCGGGAGCAGACATTACATTAAAGCCGCAAGCAGTTTTAAATGGCTTTTTTTTCCTTTAGAAGTGTCATTTTGTGCAGGGACAGTTCTAAACACGGGAAACACGTGGCACTTCACAGGCATACTTTAGACACCCCCCAGGTACGATATTTAAAGGAATATTTGACTTTTTTTTTTTCACTTTATGCATCATTAAAATGACTGCTCCCGAAAAACGACCGTTTTTAAAACTTCTTTTTGCATTGATATATGTCCCCTGGTGCACAACCCGGGTTCCCAAACCCTTTTTAGGACAATAACATGCATAATAGTTGTTATAATTAGCACTTTAGAATTCGAACGTTCGCATCCATTGTATTTAATAGGGTTCTAATGTTCGTACGAACTTTCGGTCCGTTCGCGGGTTCTGGTGCGAACCGAACCCGGGGGTGTTCGGCTCATCACTAATGTCCAGATGAAACACAATCAGTTGGACTCCCTCAACGTGCAGACAGGGGGTGTGGATACGAGTAGGCCCAGGCACAATGAACTCCCCTATTCCTCTATAAGCGAATAGGTTTGGCACATGATCTATGCCACCTGTTGAGAATCTTGGTCGCTGCCACCGACCGGATGAACGGTGAACCTTCCTCCTGACTGCACTCGGCCCCTGTTTGGGAAGATACCCCTCCAGGCGGTCTCCTGAGGCTCACCCGGCACCTGCAATCTGCTGCATCAGGTCTTCGGGTGAGAAGCTCCTCCGGTCCCTTACGCCTCTGGATTCGGGTACCCCACTCCCGGGGTCCCCAAGGAAATCCTTCCCTCGCGGAGCCCAGCGGAGGACACTGGGCCCCAGGCCTCCAACCGAGTACCTCACCCCAGGCTGAAGGTGCCTGGGGTGGAACACAAGCTCCGGGTGTCCAGGCCTAGGCCGCCTGGACGCCAACCACGAACCACAGCCCTCAGGCTGAAGGTGCCTGGGACTCGACCACCCGTGACCAAAAATGGCTGACCCCTGTATACCCTCCCCCAGCAAGCCCAGCGGAGCCCCCGCCCCGCTGTACTCATGCTGCGAGAGGCCAAAAAGGGTATGCCACTGCAACGATGGCTCAACCCCGGGCCCAAAGTGACAGCGCCACCCGCTGGGCCCCAGGGAACCACACATCACAGATCCCCCACATAATTCAAACATGATAGAAAAGCATATACCAGCTACATATTGTAGGAGCGATATAGAGGTATAGGAGACATCAGGTCAAGCCTCAGGTTTTCTTCTAATGTCAGAATTTATATAAATGAGGGATTAGGTGCTTGGCGTACTTAGAAAAAGAGCTCTGGGTAATCTAATTTTTACAACTATTATAAACAGAATAACCCAGCATGGTAAATTCACTAAGACTTGTTTTCACAACCATTTTTTCTTTCATGAACATATTCACTTCCCAAACATTAAAGTAATACTATAGGCAACATTTTTTTTTCATTTTGGATAGAGTAAGAGAAGGTCACAACCCCTGTCAGTTTATTTTTTGCCATCTGTGTCCCATTGGGGAGACTTTCCTTCATTTCCTGTCCCATAGTCAAAATGGGAAGTGAGAGTAAATCATTGCAAATAAAGGGAATCTCCTAGGGATCTCTAGGTCACCAGAACTAGTATCCCCATTGGAATATTTCCTCTCTATTAATTTTCTGGGGACAACCCAAAATTTAGAATTTTCTTTTACTTTCATTATTGATGGTAAGCAGGACAAACGGAGAACATGAATCTCCTTAACGGGGGCACAGACAGCAATAAAACCTGACGGGTGTTTTAATCCATCTCCACTTACCTTTAATTGTACTTTAACGTATGATTGTTAAAGAATTTGTATTTTTTTTTTAATTGGTGTTTTTACTTTTTCTTATGTATTGGTATTTTCTTATGGTGTGTTGAGCCAGGGAATACTAAATTGCCTTCAGGGGATCAAAAGGGAATTTTTGTCCCACTGGAAAAAGTTGAATCATGCTTTATAAAAATCAAAAATAAATTGCCTTCCTCTGCATCAACTGTGGGTACAGAGTTCTGTATATGCAGGTTTTTGATTTTCTGTTTATTTTTTCTGTTGGTTGAATTAGATGAACTTGTCTTTCTTCAACCTATGTAACTATGTCTTGTAAATTTTAAATCCATCTTCTCGGGAATCCTCCCAGCTGCTGAGCTGTGGCGTAGAAGATGTAACCTTGGAGTATGTTTCTCCTCCGCAAATAACGCCGCTGTTGATGTACGGGATCAGAGCTTCGCTCAAAGTGCTGGCGTGGAGAACAGGTGCAGAGTCTGAACTGCTGCCCTTCTCACATAAAAGTTATGCCACGGGCTCCTATATTTATACTCCAAGTCCTTTTCGCACACTCAGCAGTTTTTGTGAAGTGAAAGGACGCTCTGAGAAATTTAAACTGGCCAGCTTCCAAATGTTACTCTGCTACTAAGGAAGCCAGTTTATCGGAAATGTGAAATAAACATTGCAGTTTAACAAGAGGCCATATAAAGTGTTTTCTTTCAAATAAAGATTTCTTCATTATTTATTTACAGGGCAATTGTCCCAGCCAATGCTTCTGTATAGTTGATTAGAACTTTCTTCTTTTCTGTAGAGTTGTGTTTTAGAAACCAAAAGAGTGACGGCAGAAAAAAGACCAAGTTGTTCATTGCGCCATTTTCCTTGGAAATATATAATTCTTTATTTAGCTACGTTTTGCGTATAGATTTGTTTGTCCCAAGCATGTCTGAATCCACTTAATGTTGACTACCTCCCTACCTCTGCTGGAAGTCTATTCCAATCATCAACTATTCTTTCTTAAGATAATACTTCTAAGATTTGTTTTGAACTTTGCTCCTGCTAGTATGAGTCCCCGTGTTCTTGAATCTTGGCTTCATATTGACGATACTGCCCTCCTGATCCTTATTCACCCCCTTGATGTATTTAAAGGTTTCAATCATGTCTCCTCTTTCACTTCTTTCCTCCAGAATGTACATAATACATTCCTGCAGTCTCTCCTGATATGTTTTATCCCCCAGACCTTTCACAATTTTTGTTGCCCATCTATGACTTGGCAATATCTTTTGGTAAGTGAGGTCTCCAGAATTGGACACGGTATTCTAAATTTTACAGTGGCTTACTGGTTAGCACTTCTACCCTGCAGTACCTAAGGTACTCAGGGGTCATCCGTTCGGACCCTGGTCAGGAACCTGACTGCATGGTGTCAGCATGTTCTCCCTGTGCTTGCATTAGCTTCCTTCAACAATTCAAACACGTGGTGGTAGGTTAATTGGCCCTAGTATGTGTATGTACATTACACGTGCATGCAAGTTAGGAACAGGGACTGATGTAAATATACAGTATGTAAAGTGCTTCATAAATTGTCAGCACTATGTAAAACCTTGGATTGCAAGCATAATTCGTCCCGGAAACATGCTTGTAATCCAAAGCACTTGTATATCAAAGCGAATTTCTACATAAAAAAAAATAAAAATGGAAAAGCAGATGATTTGATCCACAACCATTTGTTCATAGTCCTTCAGTTTATAGTCCAAATAAAAAGATTATAGCAATGTAATAGGTTGTGTAAGGCCTCATGTATACTGCTGCTGGTAAACAGACATTTAGGAGCTATTAGGCATTTTTTTCAACTGCTCCTGAACTCTCCTCTGTTATCTTGTCAGTACATGTACACAGAGTTGTTTACAGTCGTTTCTAGGCAGTTGAGTTTAGAGGCTTTTTTTGGAATGCAAAAAAATGGGTTCAGAGGCATTTCAAGCACCAAACGTGGCTAAACGCGGTTACTCGCGTTTAGCTGCGTTTCATTTATAGGCGTTTTTCGTTTTTGGCTATTTTTAAAAAACAAAACAAAAATTGTTCTACTTTTTTACTGGAACGCACTGGAACTGCAAGCACTGGTGTGAAATGCCATGGGAAACCATATAAACTACCGTATTTATAATTTTTTTCCCTTAAAATCAGGGGAAAATTGTGGGTGCGTGTTATACGCCGATCCCTGCTGTCTTGGAGGGGAAGAGGAGCGAGCGCTGCCGAAATAGACCGAGCCGAGTGTGCTCGGCTAGGCTCGGCTCCGCTCGCAGTCACGCCCAGTCCCGCCTCCTAGCCTTTACCTTCTGCCATTGGACCGGTGTTGTGTCCATCATTGAAGCCGGGGCCAAGGGGCGGGATGGGGCGGGACTGCGAGACGAGCTGAATACACAGGACATCCGGCTCTGTGTATCTCGGCAGCGCTAAAATTTAAGAACCCATCATGCTGCAATTTTGGGCAAGGCTGCAGATGGACACTGGGCAAGGCTGCAGATGGACACTGGGCAAGGCTGCAGATGGACACTGGGCAAGGCTGCCGATAGAGACACTGATAAGGTTGCATTGATGGGCATTTAAAATGTACGTTTTTTTTCCTTAAACTTCCCTCCTAAACTTGGGGTGCGTGTTATACGCCAGCGTGTGTTATACGCTGATAAATACAGTACTTTTCATGCAGAAAAAAAACACGCTGCACTGCATGTGGTGTCACAAATTATTTATTTTTTTTATTATTATGCACTATTTTTGTTGGCAGTTCTATTTTGTACTACTTTGTGCTATCCAACAATGTCTTATCTTGTTAGCTTTAATAAAAAGATTGTCACAGAAAATGAAAGTGTATGCTGTAACCATGGATCTCCTTTAAGTTTTAATAGTAATAACTGTGGTAGTATATAAAGTAGTGCTACAAATAATTGTAGTATCGATTTTAAGTATTTTTGAGTTGTATATGTGGCATTAGTAATGTTATCTAAAATTTATAATGCACAATATATAAATGTGGATTTTATCCATCAGGTGGTCCAGGCCTGTCCTTGGCTGTCAGTCTAACAGGTATCTGGGGACCTAAACTGTCTGGCTTACGGAGATCCACGCTCCTTTTACTGCTCTGACAGCTGCCTCAGGTGAATGCCGCCAGAACAACTCTGGGGTAATTGCTAGCAAAAAAAGTGCAGCTATGAAATCCACTGGGGTATACCGGATAATTGGTTGGATTGGGATTACATGCGGCTGTCAAGGGGAGTTAAAAGGGTATTTTATGTTGTCTGCTACCGTAAGAGTTTCTACCACAATTTAGCTGCTCTGCGATACGTAATTATGTGAACTGACGAATAAATATTTTGAAGCATCATAAAAAATTAAATAAAAAAAAGCATGAAGCGAGGGCGAAGAATAAGTAGAGGAGGAGGTGCTTTCTCTATAACATATGCTCGTCTCTTTATTAAATAAAATCCGACACATGGTTGGATGTTTTTCTCTTGTAAGCATTTGTTTGGAAATATTTATGAAATGACTTGCACACAAAAAGAAATGCAAGTCTAATTCCAGCCATTTAATAGAATGGGGAAGAGTTAAAGTGTAACTCCACTTACGTTACAATGAAAACAATCCAAGGATTTTAACCACTTCAGCCCCGGAAAGGTTTTACCCCCCTTTCTGACCAGGCCATTATTTGCGATATAGCACTGCGTTACTTTAACTGACAATTACGTGGGCGTGCGACGTTGTACCCAAATAAAATTAATGTAATTTTTTTTCCACAAATATTTTTTTTTTTTGGTGGTATTTGATTACCTCTGCGGTTTTTATTTTTTGCGCTATAAACAATAAAAGAGCGACAATTTTGAAAAAAAAATGCCTATGGGAGTCCTGCTTGTAACTGTTTAGCCTTGCAATTCCTCATGGGAATTGTAGTTCTGCAACAGCTGGAGGGCCACCAGTTTGAGACCCCTGGTCTACAAACTATGGGATATTTTTATGGTATTCTTTTTTTTTTTTTTTACTAGTAATGGTGGTGATCAGCGACTTATAGCAGGACTCCGACATTGTGGCTGACAAATCGGACACCTGACACTTTTAACACTTAATTGGGGACCAGTGACACCAATACTGTGATAAAAAATATGCACTGTCACGTCCTAATGACACTGGCAGGGAAGGGGTTAACACCAGGGGCGATCAAAGGGTTAAATGTGTTCCCTGGGAGTGCTTGCTAACTGTGGCGGGTTTGCTCTGACTGGGGGAAGACAGATCCGTGTTCCTGCTTAGCAGAAACACAAGATCTCCATCTTCTCCACTGGCAGACCGCCGTTCTGCCTTTCTCTGGAACAATCGCGGATGGCCGGCGGACATCGGGTTCGCTGGACCCGCTGATTGGCTCCCCTTCTTTCCAATCAGCGTGCGATCAGGTCTTTGGTGATAGAGGATATTGCACAAAATAACATACAGGTGCATGATTTCACGCATTAGAGCCAGTAAATGTACGTTACGCGGTCTGCAAGTGGTTAACTAAACTTTGTAGCACATTATTTTTTCTGCTCTGAAGAAATAGCCATCACCATGTCCTTTACAGACTAATTTTAAATGGAGCGTCTGTTTCATTATCACCTGGTGCACTCTGAGTTCTAATAAGAAAAGCTGCAGGGTCTGCATCCCTTTAGCAGTATTTAACCCTTGGGGAGTATCTCACCAAAACCACATTTTCTATTGTATACTAGTGCAGACTTCTGCAATTTTCAGTGGCATTTTCTCTTAACTTACTGAATGTGTAAAAATTACATGCAAGGACAATTTTTTATTTTTTTTTGCATGTGATTGGATGAGGAAAGTCATCAGAGCTTCTTTACATTCAGCAAACTAAAGCTGGCCATATATTATACAATTTTATTATTCAATTTCATTTAGATTTACCTTCAACTATGTAGTGCAAGGGCCTGCCTGATTGCATACAAATTAAAAGTGTTTAGGTTTGATCTGAAATTCTTTGGTTTTGGTCAATCTAAAGGAAAATTGAACAAGAAAACTAATGTATGGCCAGCCTAAAAGAAAATGCTCTTGCAAAGTGAGCAACCACTTTGCCTTTAGTAAATTAACCCCAGTGTATGACCAGCTTGACTTTAAAGCGGAGTTCCGCCTGGGAAAAAAAAAATTAAAAGCCAGTAGCTACAAATACTGTAGCTGCTGACTTTTAATATATGGCCACTTACCTGTCCAGGAAGGCCCGCAATGTCAGTACCCAAAGCTGATCTTCTGATCCACTCATGGGTGCTGCCGCTGCCATTCCTAGTAAGGGAACCAGGAAGTGAAGACTTTCGGCTGTACTCCTGGTTCTCTACTGCGAATACGCAAGTCGCGCTCCCAGAAGACAGCGGGGGAGGAGGGTCCAAACATTGCGTAGATCGCCGCAGAAAGTGCAGCGATCAATGCCCGGAAGTGGGAGCAAATACCAGAATTTGACAGGTATCCGCTCCCCACTCCCCTCTGAAAGGTGCCAAATGTGACACTGGAGGGGAATCCATTAAGCGGAAGTACCATTTCTGTGAGGAACTCCACTTTAAGCACCTTTTTAAATTGATGCACCTGGAATGTATTTAGCTGCTTTAAGCCTTAGGCCTGGTTGACACTGGGGCGACAAACGCTCCGACATTGGGAGCTCATGTCGCATGACGTGTGAAAATCAATGTTTCCCTATGGGAGCCGTCTTAACTGGTCCGACACATGTCGGTCCGACTTTGAGAATGCTCCCTGTACTACTTTGGTCCGACTTTGATCCGACTTCAGCCCATTGACTATCATTGAAGTCGGATCAAAGTCGGACCGCAGTCTTGCATGATCCGACTTTGGCATGCGACTTGTGCTGTGCTGCTCTTGAGGGGGAACTCCAGGCCAAATTTTTAATAAAAAACCGGCATGGGTTCCCCCTCCAGGAGCATACCAGGCCCTTGGGTCTGGTCTGGATTTGAAGGGGCGCCCCTACGCCGAAAAAACGGCGTGGGGGTCCCTCCAAAATCCAAACCAGACCCTTATCCGAGCACACAACCTGGCAGGCCGCAGGGGAAGAGGGGGGGACGAGAGAGCGGCCCCCCCTCCCTCCTGAACCGTACCAGGCCGCATGCCCTCAACATGGGGGGTTTGGTTCTCTGGGGCAGGGGGGCGACCTGCGGCCCCCCCACCCCAGAGCACCCTGCCCCCATGTTGATGAGGACAGGGCCCCTTCCCGACAACCCTGGCCGTTGGTTGTCGGGGTATGCGGGCGGGGGGCTTATCGGAATCCGGGAGCCCCCTTCAATAAGGGGGCCCCCGGATCCCGGCCCCCCCGCCCTATGTGAATGAGTATGGGGTACATCGTACCCCTACCCATTCACCTGGTGGAAAAAAATTGCAATAAAAAAACACTACACAGGTTTTTAAAGTATTTTATTACACAGCTCCGGGGGTCTTCTTCCGTCTCCGGCGCTCTTCTTCCGACTTCCGGCGGTCTTTTCCGACTTCGGGGGTCTCCGGTGTCGTCTCCGCGCTCTCCGGTTCTTTCTTCCGCCGGGCCTCCGCTAACTTCTTTTTAGCTCTTTTGCTAACGGAGGCCCGGTCTTCTCCGTCTTCTCGTCCGGCTCTCCGTTGTCCTTCTGCCGGCCCCTCCACTAACTTCTTGGTAGCTCTTTCGCTAGTGGAGGGGTCGGTCTTCCCGTCGTCGGCTTCTTCTTCCCTCTTCTCCTTCTCGATGTTGACGCGTCGCTTCCTCCCGCTGTAATACTGGCTCTCCGCTCCGCTCCGCATTAATATAGGCTTTTTATGACGTCACAGTCACATGTTCCCATGACGTCACAGTCACATGCTCCGGGGCCATGTGCCCCGGAACATGTGACTGTGACGTAATGAGAAGCCTATATTAATGCGGAGCGCAGCGGAGAGCCAGTATTACAGCGGGAGGAAGCGACGCGTCAACATCGAGAAGGAGAAGAGGGAAGAAGAAGCCGACGGCGACGACGGGAAGACCGACCCCTCCACTAGCGAAAGAGCTACCAAGAAGTTAGTGGAGGGGCCGGCAGAAGGACAACGGAGAGCCGGACGAGACAACGGGAAGACTGGGCCTCCCTTAGCAAAAGAGCTAAAAAGAAGTTAGCGGAGGCCCGGCGGAAGAAAGAACCGGAGAGCGCGGAGACGACACCGGAGACCCCCGAAGTCGGAAAAGACCGCCGGAAGTCGGAAGAAGAGCGCCGGAGACGGAAGAAGACCCCCGGAGCTGTGTAATAAAATACTTTAAAAACCTGTGTAGTGTTTTTTTATTGCAATTTTTTTCCACCAGGTGAATGGGTAGGGGTACGATGTACCCCATACTCATTCACATAGGGCGGGGGGGCCGGGATCCGGGGGCCCCCTTATTGAAGGGGGCTCCCGGATTCCGATAAGCCCCCCGCCCGCATACCCCGACAACCAACGGCCAGGGTTGTCGGGAAGGGGCCCTGTCCTCATCAACATGGGGGCAGGGTGCTCTGGGGTGGGGGGGCCACAGGTCGCCCCCCTGCCCCAGAGCACCAAACCCCCCATGTTGAGGGCATGCGGCCTGGTACGGTTCAGGAGGGAGGGGGCCGCTCTCTCATCCCCCCCTCTTCCCCTGCGGCCTGCCAGGTTGTGTGCTCGGATAAGGGTCTGGTTTGGATTTTGGGGGGACCCCCACGCCGTTTTTTCGGCGTAGGGGCGCCCGTTCAAATCCAGACCAGACCCAAGGGCCTGGTATGCCTCTGGAGGGGAACCCACGCCGTTTTTTTTATTTAAAATTTGGCCTGGAGTTCCCCCTCAAGATTCATACCAAACACAGTGCCTGATATTGGCGGGGATCCAAGTCGGATCCCCGTTCATTGAAAGTCGGACATATGTCGGCTTCATGTCGCAGGGCAAAGTCGGATCCAAAGTAGGACAGATGTCGTGTCGCACTAGTGTGAACCCAGCCTTATCTATACAGATGTTCCAATCCATACACCCATGTGAAGGGTCATCTTCACCCACACAGGGTGTACAGGTGTTCCATGCAGCCAGTCTGCTCAAATCAATAACGGGAGGCCTGCCTGAGCGGACCTAAATGGATCTCCACGTGCACCCCAGAGTGTACATAAATGACAGTCCTATGAATGGATCAGAATGCAATTGGTCTGTATTCAGATTTGTCCAGCAGACACGCACAGATGTCCAGTCAGGGATGTGCTTGGATATCTGTGTAGGTCCAATACAGCCTGATTTGAGCAAGCTACCTGCATGGGTGAAGATGGCCTTTCTCATGGGTGTAGGGACTAATACACCTGTGTGAACGAGGCCTTTAACTAAAAGTTCAGTTTGACTTAAATATTTTTCAGATTCTTTCTGTCTAAAGCTGGCTATACACTTGTAGCGGGTGTCAAATTTGGTGGGGTGTATCTGGGCCATAGATGGCCCAGATACATTGATTTTAGGAATTTATGGACACTTTGGAGTGTGGGAGGTATGAATGGTGTCATGTTCCCTGCGGTCCCTAGGTGGCGCTGTCGCCTGGGACCGGGGTTGAACTGCCATTCTAGAGCCGTGCCCTTTTTGTCCTCTCGCAGCAGTAGTACGGCGGGGCGGGAAAACCACTGTGCCTGCTGGGAGAGGATATAAAAGGGGGCGGACATCTTGCGCACGAGGTCCATTCCCCAGGCACCTTCGGCCTGGGGGCTGCTGCGGTTCGTCTGTGCCCAGGCACCCTTGGCCTGGGCGCGTGGAGTCAGGTTCCATCCCAGGCACCTTCAGCCTGGGGTGAGGTACTACATCAGGAGGCCTGGGGCCCAGTACCTTCGACTGGGTCCCGCGAGGGCGAAGCATTCCTAAGGTGCCCCCGGTATTGGGTGCCTGAATCCTGGGCGTAAGGGACCAGAGACGTGACCTCCCCGAAGAGCCAGCGCAGCATTTGCTGGTGCCGGTGGAGGCCTCTGGTGACCGTCCGGATGGATGTCTTCCTCTGACAGGGGTCGTTTGTTCTAAAGAAGGCACTTCATGTTCTTATGGTCTGTGGCAGAGACCCATCTTTCTCAGGTCAGTGGCAGGCCTCATCCAAGGCCTGTGGCAGGGGCCTCAACGTTCACCCAGGTCTGTGGCAGTGACCAAATTCACGGTCGGTGGCAGCGACTGTGCGCCAAGCCTGCTTGCACTAAACGGAACAGGAGAAACGTATTCATTAGTTGTGCCTGGACCTACTCTTCCCTATACCTTGTCTGTTCTTTTAAAGTTCAACCAGCCTACCCATTGATCTAAGCAAATAAAACAGAGTTGGACTTTTTATGGTGTGAAACTCGTGTGTCAGTGGCAATCATTCTCCACAGGAGAAGCTGAGGCTCCGGCCTAAAACGCAGACCCGAAGGTGAACGGTTTTGCTCATATCTCTGCATCCTACATCAGAGAGCCGAGCTGGTGGTGTGCATCTTTCCCCCTTCTCCCAGATACCCCTAGACGAGTAAAACCAGCCGTGAATAGAGGGGGGAGAAGGTGGTGGAAGACCGCTACACACTTGTAGAATTTTATTCAGATTTTTTTGTTTTAGGAACACGCTTTTGATTTCCTAATAATCAACGTTCATATTTGGCTTCAGTGAAAAATAAAGTTTGAAGAAGCAGGATAGAATATTTGTCTCAGATATCGGTGTATGTAGCTTTCATTCAGTAAAGTCCATTCATTCCGAAATCGAATGTTAAAAGCAAATGTAATTGACATTCAACAAGTCATGGAATGTACTGGGATTTGTTGTGTGAAATTTCACATAAACATCGATGTCAAACCTTCGACTGAATAGCTACTAATGCAGAGGTAGGCGACTTCGGCCCTCCAGCTGTTTTTAAACTACAAGTCCATGAGACATTGCTAGACTCTGACAATCGCAGGCATGACTCCAAGAGGCAGAGGCATGATGGGATTTGTAGTTTTAAAACAGCTGCAATGCCGAGATTGCCTACCCCTGTTCTAGTGTTTAGTCAGCTTAAGGCTGCATTCACTATTGGTTGCTCTGAAAATGCGGGCACTGTTGTGCATTTTTATACACACATCAAAACGCATAGGGGCCCTCATTTCTTAACACCACCCAAACGTGGTGTGCTTTTGGTGCATTTGTCGCATGAATAAATAAATGAAAATCATGGCAAACCCCACGTCACCAAACACGCCTGGCTCTGTCACACTTTGGTCATTGGGCTGCGGCAACAAAACCGCACGTCGCAAAACGCTACATGCCGCATTGTTCAGGTATGAATGGGAACTAAAACAAAAACGAGTTTGTTTTGTGAAACAGTAAGTAAGGATGTATGGGTGTTTAGTGAATTTCACTTTAATGAGGTGTGTGTGTCATTCACAGTAGGCCTTATCGGGACCCTGCCGCTAATATCAATATATCCGTGTGCTGCACAGCAACCTGATCAATTATTAAGAGTGGATGTTTGTATCAGTCTTCAAGGTGTGAGCTCTGCTCTAGTAAATTATTTGTCTTAGATCCAGTCTTTGACATCTCTAAGTCACCTGTGTTCTCTTTCTTTTTAATACAATAAATTTTTAACCGATTTTATTATCTAGCGATACATTTTTTCCCTGCATTGCCTATGGCACACTTTGTACGGTTTCTTCTTAAGTGTACATTGTTGCACTTTTTATATTTTTAAATGATTATGAAATATTGAAGCAAGTGTTATGAATTATAAATCTGTTAGCATTGCTTTTAGTCAAATCCATTATATGTTTAAAATTTTTCTGCTGATCTTTGTTTAAATGGTTTAAAATAGCCCATGTTAAATATTAATTAAGATAAAAGCTCCGGCAATTAAAGAAAACTAACTTTGTACAGTATTGTAATATGCATCTGATTAAATTCCACTGCTGTATTTCGTAATCATTAGGACTCCTGCACACTGGGCATCAAAAACGCTGCTTTTACAGGCGTTTGGCATTTTTTTCTGTCTGTAAATGCCCATCTGTTTTAGCCTATGTGTCCATCCCCACATAAGTGTATACAGGTGTTTAGAGTGTGAAATAAATAAAAACCTCACTTGCGCATTCAGGAGAAGAGTGTGAGAAAAAAAAGTGTCTAAATGCGCCTAAATGCTAGGCAGGTTAGGAGCTTTAGCGTTCATTCCAATGGCCAGAATAGTTTAATATTCTGGCCAATAGAATGAATATTCAAATGATTGATGTGCCTAAACGCATTAGGTGTGTTTTAGGCTAACAATGAAAGTCATACCAGCGCAATGGGTGTATCAATAATAACTGAATCCCCAGCAAAGCTACTCAGTATGTGCCTTACTCTGTGTGCACACTAATGAGGATGTATAACAAAAAAAAATTGGCAGTGCTAGGGACAACAAAAAATGCAAACCAAGAATCCTATTTAAACTAAGTTTGCAATTCTACCCAAATGTGTATAGACATTCCATTATAAGTGAACCAGTCCAAATGTGATGTTTCTTCAAAAAGCTATCCCAACATATTACTGTGCTCAGAAAATGTGTCATTCAATGAAGTTCAATACTTTAATTCACTCTGTGCTGTGTGCTCAGCTATAAAATGTAAACAGTATGTCAGTGCCAGGTACCCCTGTTAGCAGGGGCGTTGCTAGGTGGCAAAAAGGGGGCTTCAGCTCGAAGTCCGAGTCCGGCACCGAGGGGGGGGGGTGTTACCTACCTGACGTGCACTGACCTACCTGACGTGCACTGACCTACCTGACGTGCACTGACCTACCTGAAGTGCACTGACCTACCTGACGTGCACTGACCTACCTGACGTGCACTGACACACACTGACCTACCTGACGCACACTAACCTACCTGACATTCACTGTCCCACACTGATTTACCTGACCAAACTAAAGGTGACGTGACCTCCTCCTGCAGCTCAGCCGTAGTGTGTGGCGCGCCCATCACAGTAGAATAGACAGCAGGGCCTGCTGAGCAGGCACTCCAGGCAGCCGCAGCCAGAGCCAAAGCCATGACGGGACACAGGACAGGAGGGCAGGAGAGGAGAGCAGGACAGGAAAAGTCACAGGAAAGGAGAGGAGAGCCGTGCCCGTGACAGGACAAGACACAGGACAGGAGACACAGGACAGAAGAGGAGAGTCTCCTGCCCGTGCGGGGATCTTCTCAGTGATGCGGCGAGGCGACCATATTGTAGTTTCCACCTTCTAGAGCCTGCAGCGCCTATGATGGACGTCACACGTCTCGCGGTCCCCGGCATTGGACCAGTTGGAAGTCCATCATAGGCACTGCAGGTTTCAGAAGGTGGGACCTGCTATGTCACTTGGACGCACTTGGCTGCGCTTGGGATCAGATCAGTCCCCGCTCGGGGCTAATAGAATTGTCCATGCCCGAGACCCGGGGCTTTTTGGGAACCCAATCGGGGCTCCAGCCCCCCCCCCTCACGACTCCACTGCCTGTTAGGTCTATAGACTCACCAGAAATGTATGACCCTAGGTGAATAATGAGTCAATAAATGCTTTATTAATCATGAAAATTTACTGATCTCTACCACAATGGGCTGGTCTATATCAGTGGTCTTCAAACTGCAGCCTTTTGCTTGCTTTTATTCGGCCCTTGGGGCACTATTGTTTGTTTTTCACTGAAACCAATGAAGGTACAATTCCTTCTAAAGATTCCCAACAATTGGGCACAGTTCCTACCAGTGACATCAATGATGGGCTACAGTTCCTCCCAATGACACCAACAATGGGGCCCAATAACACCAATGATGAGGCACAATTCTTCCCACTGATACAAATGATGAGGCACAATTCTTCCCACTGATACAAATGATGGGGCACAATTCCTACCAATAACACCAATCATGGGGTACAATTTCTACCAATAACACCAATCATGGGGGATATTTTACTCCCGATGGTGCTGGGACATTTTGTACTCCTGATGGCCAGAGTCTGGCTCCCCCTGTAGTCTGAAGGACAGTTAACTGGCCCTTTGTTTCGAAAATCTGGAGACCCCTGGTCTATATCAATGTCTCCCAGACATAGGGACAGAGAAAACAGCAGAAACACACATCATAGTACATACCGTTTATTAAAAATATCCACAATACAGAAAAAAAACAATTTGTTACACTCACATTCTTGAAAGCTTAGACTGGCACCCGGTGTATCCAGATATGGTGCTACTATGCTGCCATTGTTTTGAAAACCTGTAAACAGTGTGGGCTCCACTCGCGGGAACTGATTTAAGCATCCTTAGACCCGCCTCAGCGCATTTCGGCTACAGAAGGTCGTCTTCAGGCAGTGGGGCATGAATTCATCTTGGTCTAGGCCGGAAAGTAGGAAAAGTTTTTTAAACCTTTTTTGTTTTAAAGGTATATTATCCTTTTCGATAAGAGGGAGGGAAAGAAACCAAAAAAGTAAACTCTAAACATAAAGTTTGGCCTACAGGTAAGCTTATAATAAGTCTTATCTATAGGTACTCTGAACATCTCCTAAACTTGTGCAGTTTAGGAGACATCCACATCGACTTCAACCGATGATGCCGCTGCACACGTGGTGAGCCCTGTATTCAGGGCACTCTGAGCCTGCCATGAATGCAAAGAGAACCATGCAGTACTATGACTCATGTGCGCATGCAGGGGAGAGATGTCATTGCGGCCCTGTTATTCACACAGCTAAAAACAGTGAACCCGGAAGGAAGACCATGGGAAGATAGTAGCACCAGGAGTAGTGACAACTCAGCGCTAGAATGGTCCATTTTAGATGTTAATATGGCAGTAATATGCTAGTATGTAGTGCACACTTGCATATTATGGCACAAACCTGCAGGGGGCCCATTAAAACATTTTTTTATAGAGTTTACTACTGCTTTAAGATTCGATCGTGACTTTCTATTGAATGCTATTAATCACATTTCTGTTACCACCATGTGATCTCATAATCTGAGTTACTGAAATACAATTGTATTCATGAACAGTATCTCAGTCCTGCTGATTGATGCAAAACTTTAATACATTTTCACCCTGGCCAATTGACTCGGTTTGACTGAATCCAAAATTGAGTCCAAATCGATCAGAGGGGAAGTTATAAATATTCAGTAGTTTTGAAAATTCTCTCGCTTTGACTGACCCGCACATGGATCAGATAAAAGAAAAATAAATCAAAGCGTATGTAACCATCATTTGATTCCAGCAACGAGGACTGCTATAGTGGCATCTTCCTTTCTCAAGTCTCATTATAATAGGCAGCTTTGTGTCAAAGGACAGGGTTAACGTTATTTACCACCTCCATCCAAAAAACAAATGCTTCACACTGGTTAAAGCAAAGAATGTGAAGACTTAAGCCGATCGATCAGTGTAGCTCACGACTTATACCATTCCTCTGAATGTATCTTTAGATGTATGTAGATGTTAGGTGTGTTGTTCTAGGGATAAAGCATCAGATTCACTTTTCTACAATGTATTGATTGGCGGCTCGCCTTGCGTCTTTCTTGTTCAACCTGTGTGTTTGTTAGCTGATCATCTGACATTTTCACTGCATTCTTTGGTTGTAGTTTTTGCTCATTATGATGAATCTATAATTAGATTCTGCAAATCATCACTTAATTAGCGCCTTTTTTTTTCAATGTGCTAAGACTTACAGAATCCTAACGGAGAAAGAGACTAGATATGAAGGTTTAGAAACATTGCATTGCTATGTTACAGCAGAGGTAATTTTATACCTAGCTCAGTGGGAGTTTAACCACTTCAACACTGGGCACTTTCACCTCCATCCTGCCCAGGTAAATTTTTAGCTCATAGCACTGTTGCACTTGAATGATAATTGTGCGGTCATGCAACACTGTACCCAAATACATTTTTTATCATTGTTGTTAGACAGATAGACCTTTCTTTTGGTGTATTTAATCGCTACTGGCTTTTTAAATTTTTGCATAACAAACGAAAAAACGTTGGTTTTGGAAAAAAGTTTTTCTTAGTTTCTCTTTTAAAATGTTGCTAATAAGTAATATTTCTTCTTCACTGATGGGCACTGATGTGCGCTAATGAGGCTGCACTGATTTGTACTCAGAAGGCTGACCTGATGTTCACTGATTAAGCTGCACTGATGGGCTCTGATAAGTGGCACTGATAGGCAGCACTCATGGGCAATAATAGGTGGCACTGATGGGGCTGCACTGATGATCAGTGTAAACAATGTACTCACTGTGCCCTGTCAGACTTGCCAGGTATCAGCTCTCCTTTCCTCACACAGAGACAGCATGTATGGAAAGGAATGTTCACATGTAAAGGGCCGCTGTGATATATAGATATAGATATATCTGTGTGTGTGTGTGTGTGTGTGTGTGTGTGTGTGTGTGTGTGTGTGTGTGTGTGTGTGTATATATATATGGGACGCCTGCCTTTACACACGCATGAACTTTATTGACATCCCAGTCTTGGTCCGTAGGGTTCAATATTGAGTTGGCCCACTCTTTGCAGCTATAAAAGCTTCAACTCTTCTGGGAAAATTGTCGAACCAAGATTTTGTTTTGATTCTTCCAGAAGTGCATTTGTGAGGTCAGGCACTGATGTGGACGAGAAGGCCTGGCTCAGTCTCCGATCCAACATAACTGTGCACCAGTGCACAAAGCACGGTCCATAAAGACATGGATGAGTGAGATTGGGGTGGAGGAACTTGACTGGCCTGCACAGAGTCCTGACCTCAACTCGATAGAAGACCTTTGAGATGAATTAGAGTGGAGACTGTGAGCCAGGCCTTCTCGTCCAACATCAGTGCCTGACCTCACAAATGCGCTTATGGAAGAATGGTCAAAAATTCCCATAGACACACTCCTAAACCTTGTGGACAGCCTTACCAGAAGAGTTGAAGCTGTTATAGCTGCAAAGGGTGGGCCAAATCAATACTGAACAATACGGACTAAGACTGGGATGCCATTAAAGTATAGTGCATAGTTCCCTGGGGCCTACAGGTGGCGCTGTCACCATAGGTCCGGGTTAAACCACAATACAAGGTTGTGCCTTTTCTTGTCCCTTCTCGGCAGCAGTACGGTGGGGCAGGGAACTTGCTGTGCCTGTCGGGAGAGGGTATAAAAAGGGGCGGCCTTCTTCGATGGGGGTTCGTCCGCGCCCAGGCACCTTCAGCCTGGGTGTGCGTGTGGGTCATCTCCGGGTGCCCTAGGCCCAGAGGCCTGGTTCCTGTTCCATCCCAGACACCTTCAGTCTGGGGTGAGGTACTATTTTGGAGGCCCGGGGCCCAGCAACCTTCGGATGGGGTCCGCCAGGGATCGAGAGCTCCCAGGGGTGCCGCCTTGCGAGGGGACCCGTATCTGGGATGAGGAGGCCAGGAAGTTAACCCTTTCAGAAGACCCAGCGCAGAGTCGTGGTGACAGTGAGGGCATCTGGTAACTCTCCGGAGGGATGTTTTCTCCTTGACATGGGCCAATACTTTAACAAGGAAGTTCACCAGGTCAGTGGCAGTGACCCTACTCATTCAAGTCAGTGGCAGTGACTTCATAGGGCAAAGCCCTATTCACCAGGTCAGTGGCAGTGACCCGTTCTCCAAGTCAGTGGCAGTGACTTTTATTCACTCGGTCTGTGGCAGAGACCAACCTCACGGTCTGTGGCAGAGATTGTGCGCCATAACTGTTTGTGAAACCTAAACAATCAAATAGTCTGATTCAAGTTTGTGCCTGGACCTCCTCCCACCTAATCTGTCCTGTGTCTTGCTCCAACCTGTCTGCTGTTAAAGAGGCATATTTATTATCCGTGTGAAATAAATATAGAAGTTGGACTTTCAGTTGGTGTTGACAGTTACATTACTGGGGGAAACATAAGGACTTGCATCTACCTAAGGTAGAGGTGAGAATCGCAGGCAGGCCCGAAAACTAACACCGCTCAACCTCCTTACTCAGGAGGGTACGGGCTTGTGGTGCGGTGTGCCTCTCCCCTCCCTGCGAGGAGCCGAAACTAAAAGGCAGGTAGGAGGAGAGATGAGGGTGTTGCATATATATATAATATATATTTTATATATATATATATATATATATGTAGCGGCTACTTGAATTTAGGGGAAGCATCTGGCTGGTAGTGTAACCCAGATGCCTTGATTGTTAGGAAATTCAAGGTTCCCTTTGTGAGTCTTGGAGGACTCTGGTGGTGTGAAGTTCCCGCCGGCCTATAGGTGGCGTTGTTGCCTTGGACCGGGGTTGGGCTCGCACCGCAAGACTGTACCTTTTTGTCCTCCCCTGGAGCTGGTACAGCGGGGCGGGGAACCCGCTGTGGCGCGAAGGGAGAGGTCATAAAAGGGGCGGACGCCCTGATCACGGGGATAGAGTCCGGAGTCAGAAGATGCGGCCGCACCCAGGCACCTTCGGCCTGGGTGCTGGCATTCCGGTGTTCCAGGCCTAGGTGCCCTTGACCTAGCCGGAGCGGAGATGGAGTCCATCTCAGGCACCTTTAGCCTGGGGTGAGGTACTATGGCGGATGCCTGGGGCTCAGTACCTTCGACTGAGTTCCGCGAGGGTGGAGGAATCCGAGGGGGCCCTAACTCCTTGGGTGCCCGTGTCTGAGTTTGTGAGGACTGGTGTGCAGAGTCTGGCGCAGCATCGCTGGTGACGGAGGGGCCTCCATTTCTCCCTTGGACTGATTTCTTCCTCTGACAGGGGCAGAGTGAGCGAAGGTAATTCACGTTCTATATCACCTAGTCAGTGGCAGTGACTATTCACCACTGGTGACAGCACAGTGGTCAGCAGCAGAAGGGAAAGGATTGTGCCTCGATCTGTCCCCAATTTCCAAAGTAAAGAAACTGTTTTATTGCTTGGCAAGAAGAATAAAACTGAGTTGGACCTATTCACTGTGTGGAACTCTGGTTACTAGAAGCAAAGGAGTCAGGGACGAAGTACTGGACTTGACTCTAGGACACCTACACAAAAACCCAATTTGCTGGCCTTCACCTCTTTGCTATGGAGGACATGGGCCGTGGTGTGTCTTATCCCTCTCTCCCAGGTACCCCTAGACAACAGCCATATAACCGATGAAGATAGAGAGAGGAGGTAGCAGCCCCGCTATATATATATATATATATATATATATATATATATATACACACACACACACACACACACACACACACACACACACACACACACACACACACACAGTGGGTACGGAAAGTATTCAGACCCCCTAAAAATTTTCACTCTTTGTTATATTGCAGCCATTTGCTAAAATCATTTTAAGTTCATTTTTTTTCCTCCTTAATTTACACACAGCACCCCATATTGACAGAAAAACACAGAATTGTTGAAATTTTTGCAGATTTATTCAAAAAGAAAAACTGAAATATCACATGGTCCTAAGTATTCAGACCCTTTGCTCAGTATTTAGTAGAAGCACCCTTTTGATCTAATGCAGCCATGAGTCTTTTTGGGAAAGATTCAACAAGTTTTTCACACCTGGATTTGGGGATCCTCTGACATTCCTCCTTGCTGATCCTCTCTAGTTCTGTCAGGTTGGATGGTAAACGTTGGTGGACAGCCATTTTGAGGTCTCTCCAGAGATGCTCAATTGGGTTTAAGTCAGGGCTCTGGCTGGGCCATTCAAGAACAGTCACGGAGTTGTTTTGAAGCCACTCCTTCGTTATTTTAGCTTTGTACTTAGGGTCACTGTCTCGTTGGAAGGTAAACCTTCGGCCCAGTCTGAGGTCCTGAGCACTCTGGAAGAAGGTTTTCGTCCAGGATATCCCTGTACTTGGCCCTTTCCCTCGATTGCAACCAATCATCCTGTCCCTGCAGCTGAAAAACACCTTCACAGCATGGTACTGCCACCACCATGATTCGCTGTTGGGACTGTATTGGACAGGTGATGAGCATTGCCTGGTTTTCTTCACACATATCGCTTAGAATTGAGGCCAAAAAGTTCTATCTTGGTCTCATCAGACCAGAGAATCTTATTTCTCACCATCTTGGAGTCCTTCAGGTGTTTTTTTAGCAAACTCTATGTGGGCTTTCATGTGTCTTGCACTGAGGAGAGGCTTCCGTTGGGCCACTCTGCCATAAAGCCCCGACTGGTGGAGGGCTGAAGTGATGGTTGACTTTCTACAACTTTCTCCCATCTCCCGACTGCATCTCTGGAGCTCAGCCACAGTGATCTTTGGGTTCTTCTTTACATCTCTCACCAAGGCTCTTCTCCCCCGATAGCTCAGTTTGGCCAGACGGCCAGCTCTAGGAAGGGTTCTGGTCGTCCCAAACGTCTTCCATATAAAGATTATGGAGGCCACTGTGCTCTTAGGAACCTTAAGTGCAGCAGAATTTTTTTGTAACCTTTACCAGATCTGTGCCTTGCCACAATTCTGTCTCTGGAGCTCTTCAGGCAGTTCCTTTGACCTCATTATTCTCATTTGCTCTGACCTGCACTGTGAGCTGTAAGGTCTTATATAGACAGGTGTGTGGCTTTCCTAATCAAGTCCAATCAGTATAATCAAACACAGCTGGACTCAAATGAAGGCGTAGAACCATCTCAAGGATGTTTAGAAGAAATGGACAGCACCTGAGTTAAATATGAGTGTCACAGAAAGGGTCTGAATACTTAGGACCATGTGATATTTCAGTTTTTCTTTTTTAATAAATCTGCAAAAATTTCAACAATTCTGTGTTTTTCTGTCAATATGGGGTGCTGTGTGTAAATTAATGAGGGAAAAAAATGAACTTAAAATGATTTTAGCAAATGGCTGCAATATAACAAAGAGTGAAAAATTTAAGGGGGTCTGAATACTTTCCGTACCCACTGTATGTGTGTGTGTGTGTGTGTGTATATATATATATATATATATATATATATATGTATGTATGTATATAAGAATATATACATAGAACTTTACACACATACATATATATATATAATGTGTGTAAAGTTCTATGTATATATTCTTCTCTGATTTAAAAATAAAAATTAACTAAACATTGGCTTTAACATGGGGGCAAAACAAATATTTTATAATCCAGGGGCTATTTAGTCAAGTCTATCAACTACTAATACAGGACAAAGTAGAGTAAATTCTGCTTGTCCCCGTCATGATACCTCTGTAAGTGTCATGAATATGCAGAATTTTGTATACACAGCATATGTAATTTGTTTTTCTTATAATTTGTTAATTGTATGTATGCCCCTGAAGAAGATTTTTGATAGAAGTAATTGAAACACGTTGGAGTCTATACGGCAGGATTTATCAATGGAGAAATTCTAATGTTCACTCCTATGAACCTGTCGGTGACATATATTAGGGGGGGGTTGATAGTAGGTTCAATATCTATAACGGCATACCAGGGTAATGTATGTTTTATGATGTGCTATGTTTGTAATATAGCTTTGTACAAATAATGTAGTCTTTTTACACATAATTAGTGATGTGGTGTGACTTATGCAGGCCATACATGGTCGAAATTGGAACAAATGTTCTTTTCAAAATCAAAGGTTTTTTTTTTTTTTTTTTTTTTTGTGATCCGATGATGCCACCATTGATTTTCGAAATTCAGCCGACCAAGCCTTCATGTTGCTACAGAAAATAATTTTTGTGGCCGGGAATCTTCTTTTCTCTCCGGGAATTTTCTTTTTTTCCACAGGCGCATTTTTTTTTTTCCTATTACATTTCTCGCACGATTCTCCCATCATTGATTCCCAAAATTTCCAACATGTCCGATTCCTCAAATTTGATTGCCGCACGAAAATCGGCTGTTGTTGCAGCCCTCTAACGATGCGAAATTCGTACGAAAATTCTTGGATACGATTTTCAAAAGAAAATTCTTTTGAAATTCGAACCGTGTATGGCCGGCATTAGGCTGCAATATTCCCATGGAGAAACATAAGACATGGACAAGTCTACAAATTACTGGCCAATTTTAGGAAACCATGGATGGGCAGACCCTCCTTTATTTGGGGAGATTGGCTACGTCTACAACAAAACTAAAAGATTATTATTATATTTGTATTGAGTACTTTCTCACCAAAAAATTTGTGTCCATAATAACTTTTTATTTTTCCAGAAATTGTCTCACCTTTGTGAATGGCAATGTTTCCTTTATTTCACAGAGCATTGAGCTTGTCAGCGCGCTGTCTGTTAATGTATTGTGTCCTGTCACCTTGTCATGCATTTCTGTCCACCATTTATGTTAAGAAGCAAGATTTATGAATACAGCGTCTCCTTCCTTGTCTGTAAATATAATTTATTTATAACCTTGCCTCAGAGAAAAATAAACTAAAAAGTTATGATTGTCAGAAGAGAATTTTCTTGTGCTGTGTTCACGGAGCTTAGTGTTCTGCCCAATACTAAGGTACAGCCTGTTTACTAAAGGGAATTGTAATTCCACTCAGTCCTTGCTTTTAATACAGAAAAGTGCTGTTTGAGTGGCAAGTTGTGCTTTATTAATAAAGAATTGAAGATATTTCTATGCCTGACTGAAGAATCTGCCAAAATGAAAAACTGTTTTTCTTTGCAGGCAGTTGTTTGCTTCTGTCCAAGTCTTCTGTCCAAATATAATTTTTTTCCAATTCTTTGTTTACTGTATACAGAAATAAAAAAAAAAAATCCAATAAAAGAAAGATAAGAAAAAAAATAAAGAGTAGGGAAGATTTTTATTGTGATCTATGTCTTCACTAGGGAGATTGGACCATTCTGCTTTTCCTGGTAACCATTGTCAATGGAACAGAAAGTACTGGGAAATCCAAAATGTACAATTCTCACCAGAAGGGCAATAGGGGGAAATCTTCCAATGGGAACCGCTGTCTTAAGTGCTGGTTCACACTGGAACGCAGTGCGGGAAACCCGCTTTCTGTGCGCGTGAACTGCACAGTGTTCCAAATGCACTGGGTGTAGAAAGAGCGAGGGGGACGCCGGTTGGCGCTTTGGGACTTTAAATGAGATGACATCAGAAGATGTATCTCCATCCCGTATTGAAGAAAAATAGACAGGGAATTTGGTAATTTAAATGAAACCGTGGGCCTAAAGGGGTGACAAAAATGAATAGAACAAAACACTGGAAATTTGCATGCGTGTATTGTAGTAGTAACAGGTACATATGAAACCGGTAGCGTGTGCAAAAGCACAGGGCATTACCAATAATACAACCAGGTCTTCTCTGGTGAAATTGAGTTCATACCCTGATTAGAATCAATTCTGTTATTTCAGATATCCCATTGCATCTGCCCCTGAGGAGTGTTTTTTACACGAAACGCGCCGGGCCTTCAATGAATGATGCAGCTATTGCGCAAATGGGACTCTATTCAGATTTTTATGACCCCCTTTTCTTACATTTTGCATGTATACATTATCACATGTTGCTGTGTGCTGCTTAGCTTTTATGTATTTATACGCAACTATATCGATTAATAATTTATTGCTATGTGTGTTTATATCAAATATATGTATATGGATGTACTATTGGTAATGCCCTGTGCTTTTGCACACGCTACCTGCTTCATATGTACCTGTTACTACTACAATACACACATGCAAATTTTCAGTGTTTTGTTCTAATCATTTTTGTCACCCCTTTAGGCCCACTGTTTCATTTAAAGTCCCAAATTCCGTGTTTACTTTTCTTCAAATGTACTGGGTGTGCCCACATGGCAAGGGTTAAAGCTGTGTTAACCACTTTTTTACAGGGCACTTTCACCCTCTTCCTGCCCAGGAAAATTTTCATCGCTGCCGCATTTTGAATGACAATTGCACGTTCATGCAACACTGTACTCGTATGAAATTTGAGCTTGTTTGGCTGGGCTTCTCCTATGGGTCACAGGAGTGCAATTCGTTTTGCACTCCTGTGACCCATTTTCAGCGGAGAGTGGTCTGAAGTCCGTTCTCTGCTGACATCGCACAGATCAGTCCAGGCAACCACGTCATCACAACAATAAAGACTGGATCCGCCAGGTGCCTGGATGCCTGTCTCAGCCTCTCGGCTAACCGCTGAGAGGCTGAGACAGCCACTCCCTGCCCCTCCACAGCTCAGCGCTCCAATGGAGAAGCAGAGAGGAGAGCTGCTGACAGGCAGCAGCTCTCCGCTCAGGGAGGTGAGAGAACAGAGCCATCTGCAGTGTTCGATGGCTCAGTGCAGAGGCGCCATGGGACAGATGCAGCATCGGTCCGATGCTGCATCCACCTAGGTAAGTATAATGGGTAAAAAAGGCAACATTTTGAAAAAAAAAAATTTTGTTTCTGTTATAAAATTTTGCAAATAAATAATCTTTCTTCATAAATTTAGGCCAAAATGTATTCTGCTACATTTCTTTGGTGAAAATATCCCAAACGCGATCTGGCAGTGGACTGTCCCTCTTCATCACTACTTCCCTGCTCTGCTCTTGATGACTTCAGGATCAAGAACAGGAGGTTGGAGTGTGGAGGTACAGAAACTGCGGGAACCGTTATAACTGTGGGGAGGAATAGAGGATCTGGTAAGTAATATCTTTTTTTTTTTTTTGTTCCCTTAGACAAAAATGAGCAATTAACCCTTGAAGTGTGGGCACCGACCAACTGCAAAAGGATAATTTTTTATTTGGAAAGTTTGGTCCTTCGCGCTATCAAGTGAATCAATCTAATCTAAATAATAATCTGGAAAATTGCTGCTAGACCTAAAGTGTACACAGTGCACAAAAATTGGTATTGAATAAAAAAGTGATCAGCCCAACTTTCTAATAGTAAAAAATCACATGTATGTGCTAAACTGACTAATAAATCATATGCAAATATCTACTGTGCAAAATGAGCAATAAGCAATATATAAAACTGTGCAAAATAAACAAAATGTCAAAATGACTGTGCAAATAAATATTAAAAAGTCTAAAATAACTCTGATAAGTAAAGTGCTGAAATAAGGTCCACAATATCTTATGTAAACAAATAAAGTGCTGAAGTAGCTGTGATGAACGTAGTGTCAAAAACAGTGTCTTCTATGGGAAATCTTTGTGACTACCACTCAATGCTCTCTGGACTCTTACCTCAGTAAGGAGTATATATTGCCTTGACAATTTCCTTAACTGGGGGAACGGGGTAGATCTCCTGGTCTTTGAATACAGTAATGGACGGTGGTGTCTCTCCAGGTTATGGTTTCCAAATAAGGATGATGGCTTCCAAACTCCCCAGCGTGATTTATTCGCACCAGTAATGGATGGTGGTGTCTCTCCAGGTTATGTGTTCCAAATAAGGATGATGGCTTCCTAACTGCCCGCAGTTCAGCTTTAAGTCTAGGGGAAGATGAAGAGGCTGTATTACTTACCCTACCCTGTGCTCCAGCCATTAACTGGCACTTTCCTCCACTCCCTCCGGCACTCCAGGCTGTAGGAGACCCCACTGCAAGGGTCGTTTTTCTTCCTTACGCTCATAGTTGTACTTTAAAATGAAGTGCTCATTTACACCAACCTACTCACTAAAACTAGTCATTTCAGAGTGCAGCCTGATGTACATGCCTAGAGAGGCTTTGCAATATTAAAACTCAAGGCACGGTTTCCTTTTCTTTTTTTAAACTTTATTGATATGACATAAATTACATTTTACATAAATTACATAAATTCATTCCTATACACCACAGCTCTGCTTCAGTGCAGTGACTGGCAGTGACATATGGTGGGGTCTAATATGTTGCAGAAAATATCTGTATCCTTGTGTAGTGCACTGAAACCCACCTCAAGGCATTGTTGCGGTGTGAATAGGGCATATAGAATATAGTTGTTTTCTATGTTCCTTAGAGTTAAGCCTGCTTTGTTCTGTATAGATTACTGCATGTCACTGTGCATTGTATGAACGTGCCCTATGAAATCCAGACAACGATTATGTTGACTGTGGTAGGGTCACAAATAATATTGCTTAACTGCAGAGTATCGTTAAAGTAGTTCAGGTTTTAACAGTTGCATCACAGAGAAACCCAATACCTGTTCAGACTGGAAGCGTTTTTAAATGGAAACCAAGCAGACTCGATTTGGTCAAAACAATGAGGTTTGTGCTTGGAGTTTCTGTGATTTTTCTATTTGGGCAAATATTCAGTCTCAGGCAACCATTATTTCAGTGTCTGAATGTGGTCCAAAGTCCAAAATCTAGGACTGTTAAAGAAATGCATCTATAGACTTGTGTTAATTCAGACAAACTTATTTACTTAGCATTCTTGTTCTGGTACCGCGGGCCAGGATTTCATCAGAAACAACCAGGGGGTTCCACCCTGGGTGTTGTCTCCCCTGAGTCCATAGCTGCATACTCGGAGAAAGTAAAAGCCGATGCGACATCATCGCTATTTGCCCATAGTAGCTCTTGCGACATAGTCTCAAACAAATCGTCATCCCCGCTAATGTCTGACAAAGAATCTATCTCCGAATCTCCCAGCTCTTCCGCCGGCAGATAATCATACAGTCCCCAACATGCTCCCCTTAGATCTCACACCTATTCCTGTCGTGGACTTCTCGGAAATCAGACTTTTCTCCGGGTCCGGTTCGGGCAGTCTCTGGGGTGGGCCTTGTCTGCGACCGCGGGAGGCCTTCAAGTATCCCACCTTCCTTTGTGCAGGTGCAGTGGAGGTAGATACAGTTGAGGTGAAAATAGCGGCGATGTCCGCTGATGACTTTCCCATAGCGGTAACAGCGCCATTCCTCTCGGGATTACTCATGGCAGCAGATGCGGCAGATGTAGGCCTAACCACTGGATTGAAGGCAGCAACTTCTTCTGTTACGCTGCCCGTGGTCCAGTCTACTCTGTAGGCACGAGGCAGCATGGTGGTTTGCTCCACAGTAAACAGGTACTCCCCGCATTGTAGACATAAAACAAAAGGACGGGCGTGAATAGCCAGTCCATCGCACCTGTTACACAGCATCCCCAAAGCCTCTACATCACTGATTGAATAGAGCACGAACCGCCAATGTGGCTCCAGACAAATGCCAGTGTCCGTCAGTACAGTCCCCGGCAGTATGACACTTGTGGAGGTACCCACAGGAAACATCCTGGGCCCTATAGCAGATTGCGTTGCGTTGATAGGGTTGAAGACATGGTGGTGTTCCGTCTCTTTCTGGACACTGGACACACACGCAGCGTCTCACGCGGCAAGCAGGTGGGAACTCCTCCCACTTGTTCTTTTTGGCACGTAGCTCGCGGGCTTTCTTACTTTCTTGGCTCCGCCCACGCAGCCTAGAAGTGATCGCAAAGTTCTCACCCCTCTCCTTGATGGAGAAAAAAAATGACAAAGTCCAGAGCCCTCTGTAGCATAAGTCCCAGATGAACAGTTCACTTTAGTTGCTATAGGTAATGGCAGATATCCCGAACTAGCCCCCACGTGTAGCACTACCCCCGTAGGAGCTGCTGGTTTAAAGTTTTAGGCCCACCTGGGTGATATTGGCGTAAAGCATTTGGCATAACTATTATGGTTAGATGATTAGTCACATTGTAAATTACTGCCATAGCCTTTCTTGCACAATATTTTAGCTGATTGCATCTCCATGATTACGTAATATTTATCACCATGATAATAAAAACTTTGCTTGTGGATTAACATTGGTGTGTAGGCTCAGGTTTCAGTTCGTAGTAACCTAAGAGAGAATGAAGGCAGTTTTTGTTGATGTCTCCTTCTAAAAGTTGAGACTTTCCATACTTAAGTACTCTCTGGCTCTGACTTAGAAGAAGTAGGCAGGCTATAGGCTCAGTTCAAAAAGCTAAAATGCCAAGGGAAAGATGCTTATTTTCAAAGCACAGTCCAATGATATTTGAAAATTGCAGTCACAGACTGTTGTCCTTATGTAAAGGTTTTGTAAACTGAGCCTTATTGTTGTGTAGGCGGATTTGGAGGTTTTACTCTTTAATAGTCTGCTTTATCCCAGGTAACTTCAGACATTGGTAGTCCCTTTTAGTTCTTCCATTTAAATTATATGACTTCATTATATGACTTCCATTGACTAATTGTATCCAATATCGCACCTCCTAAAAATTGTTTGGATATATTTTGGCCCAGGTAATTTTTCTTACTGCCTTCAAGCAGTCATGATTTTTTTTTCTCTCTTATGAAGCAAACTGTACTGTACTTGCCCAGTGGGACTAACATGTCACTTTTTTGGGGAAAGAGGTATGTAAATGTGCTGAGAAGAAATCTGTATGTACAAGGTGTGTAGAGTAGATGAAGAAGGAAGATCTCTGGATACATAATGACAAGAAGGCATGCAAGGCGTATCAGGCCAGTGGGTCAGTTATTATTATACAACGCTTACTGATTAACTGAATAATTAGAGTCCTACGGGCCCATCTTGTATAAAACTTAATTTATTAATATTGCAATCCAGAGAGGTCAAGAGCATTTAAAGTCAAGCTTGGAGCCTTAATAATGAAATCATACTGTTTTATTTTACAGTTCATGTAGTTCATTTTCTGCTGCTGACTTGATAGGTGATGTGTGAATAAAATAATAACCAGCGTAACGTTAAAGGAATTTCATAAAGACCTTTATAGATATCCAATCTAACTAGGAGCAGCTTTACAAAACCACTGTCTTTAGAGGACATACCTTTTTATCTTGTACTGTAAGGCAGTTCTCGAGAAGAAGTGTTTATATGCAAACTCACAGTAGTCTACAAAAGTTGGTGTTTACCATACTATTTACAGTATTTTGTTTGTTTTTTTAATCTGAAGAATGTGGGACATAGCTTCAAAGCTACCATATGTCACAACAGCCTGCTTGGATACAAGTTGTGACCAATGAGTTCCTGGGATTTTACTAAAAGTACTTTTGGGCACCTTGCATTGATTGCAATTAAGCAGTTAAGTTGATTAATACACATATGTTAAAGCACCTACTAGCATATGTTAATGCGTGTTGCGTAAAGGCAGCCTATTCAATATCATCCCTTTCTTGGCCACATAGCGCACCACAATGTGCAGTGTATGTTTTGTGGTGCATTTCCATGTTTTGGGCTCTATTGTACAATGCATTGGGGTGCTATTCACAATGAATGGCCTTGAAAAACACCACGCATAGAGTAGGTGGGTTGCTATGCACTGTGGTAATGTGGTTAACACAACACTCAAGTGTCAAGGGGCTCTCAGGTATTGGTAATATGAAGTATGAGGTGCTATTCACAATGAATGGTCCTGTAACGCACCACACATAGAGTAGGTGGGTTGCCATGCATTGTGGTAATGTGTATTAACAGCCTCAGACAACGTACAATGACGGAACGCGTAAGGCAGGGCTACGCACACACATCACGTCCGGTCTAGGGAAGTTCCGGTCTGTGGAACGCACGCTGACCTAGAGCGCTTGTTTGTTTTTTCGAACTGTTTGGGTTGGTGAATACCACCCATATGTTTTTAAGGAGATTCCTGCTTTTAAACAATTACTTTTAATAAAAAAAGTTTTGGTTTTCACTATAAGAGCCCATCTCATTTATGTATGAGGATACAACACTGGGGCTATAGAGAAGGAGACTGCCATAAGCAATCCCAAGGCTAACAGCGGATCCATAACTGTCCCTCGAGGGCTTGGAGGCGTGGACATCCTAGGACGTGCTGAAGGAGGAAGAAACCGGCACAGTAGCTGCCATACACTCACCACATGCAGTTTTCCCTTGCAGGGGTGTCAGAATCTGGTGACCAGGGATTCAAAGGGGGAGCACAATAGTAACCTTATGACTTTGCACAAGGATTGGAATCGAGTTCAAGCACCAGTCACTTTTGAATATTGCACAAGTCACTTGAAAATTGTGTCATCAACTTATATACAAGATTGGACTGCCTTTTCATATACATATATATTTTTTATGCTTTCTATTAGGGTTGAGCGAATCCGAACTGTGAAGTTCGGGTTCGTACCGGACTTTTGGGCTTTTGGTACCCGGACCCGAACCCGAGCAATTTACTGTATGTTCGGGTTCGGGTTAGGGTTCGGTGTTCGGCAATGTAATGGCGCATTTTAAAAAGCTGCAGGGCAGCCAATCAACATTCGTTTAACTTGTGTGCCCTTAGGAGGCATCACAGCCATACCTATTAATAGCATGGCTGTGATTGGCCAGTGCAGCATGTGACCCAGCCTCTATATAAGCTAGAGGCACATAGCACAGCACGTCACTCTGCTTTAGATAGTGTAGGGAAAGGTTGTTGCTGCTGCTTTTGAGGGAGAGAATTAGATAGGAGTCCTGATTCAGAAATCAAATTACTCAGCGATCTACCTTGATTTTGTCATGTGGGTGCAGTGCACAATCTTTTTACCCTGCCCTGAGCCCAGTGCCAGAGAAAAGATAACTTTTATCCGTCTGTTAGGTTGGCGTGGGCAGACATTTTATGCAAGCTCAGTGCGCCAGCACTGCATATGTTACTGTGAGGTACACCCTTTAGATACTGTTGGTCTATTCTGCTATTCTAAAAAAAATATATTTTGCTGCGTTTCCTGCATATCTGTATTTAGTGTGATGCACACTTTAGATACTGTTGTTTCATTCTGCTATTCAAAAAAATAATAATTTAGTACAAAAAAAAAAAAATTTGCCAACGTTTTCTGCATATCTGTACGTGTGAGATACACACTTTAGATACTGTTCTCCTATTCTGCTATTCCAAAAAAAAAAAATTTAGGGGCAAAAAATTTTTTTTGCTGCGTTTTCTGCCTATCTGTACGTGTAAGATACACACTTTACATACTGTTGCTCTATTCTGCTATTCTAAAAACACCCATTTAGGGCAAAAAAAATAAAAAATTCAGTGTTTTCTGCATATTTGTACGTGTGAGATACACACTTTAGATACTGTTGTTTTATTCTGCTATTCAAAAAATAATAATTTAGGGCAAAAAATAATTTTTTTATGCGTTTTCTGCATATCTGTACCTGTGAGATACACCCTTTAGATACTGTTGCTCTATTCTGCTATTCCAAAAAAACACATTTAGGGGAAAAATCTTAAATTGCGGCCTAGTTTGTATCTGTACGTGTGAGGTACACCCTTTAGATACTGTTGCTCTATTCTGGTATTCCCCCAAAAAAACAGATTTAGGGCAAAAAAAAAATTTTTGCAGTGTTTCCTGCATATATGTACGTGTAAGATACACACTTTAGATACTGTTGCTCTATTTTGCTATTCAAAAAAACACATTTAGGTGAAAAATCTTAAATTGCGGCCTAGTCTGTATCTGTACGTGTGAGATACACCCTTTAGATACTGTTGTTCTATTCTGCTATTCTAAAAACACCCATTTAGGGCAAAAAAAAAATTGCAGCGTTTGCTGCATATCTGTACATGTGAGATACACCCTTTAGATACTGTTCTATTCTGCTATTCAAAAAACACTCATTTAGGGCAAGATCCTAAATTTTGAGAAATATGAGGAGAACGTCAAATAAGGGACGTGGCAGCGGTCGTGGTGCTGCTGGTGGAGCTCATGTTGCAGGGAGAGGATGTGGTCGATCTGTGCCAGCTACACGCACAAGTGAAACACCTTCCTCAGGTGCGAGTAGGCGACAGAGCCTGCAGTGGTATTAGGTCAGGCCTAATTCGGCTCTACGAATGTTGAGGCCAGGACAAGTACAGGTGATGATAGATTGGTTTGCTGACAGTGCCTCCAGTTCGTTCACATTGTCTCCCACCCAGTCTCCTGCTGAAAGATCAGAGTTGGCACCTGCAGCCTATGTCCATCAGTCTTTCACCTCACCCCCTTGCAAATCAGCCAAGCAGTCTGAGCCCCAAGTCATGCAGCAGTCTCTTCTGCTTTTTGATGAGTGTTCTCAGGGTTTCCCAGAGCCATCCACCTAGCCCTGCCCCAGAAGTGAAAGAGATTGAGTGCACCGATGCCCAACCACTTATGTTTCAAGATGAGTACATGGGAGGACCATCGCAGCACGTCTCGGATGATAAAGAAACGCAGGTGCCAACTGCTGCTGCTTTTGCAATTGTGCAGACCGACAAGGAGGGCAGGGGTGAAGACTGGGTGGAAGATGATGTGGAGGACGATGAGGTCCTCGACCCCACATGGAATCAACGTCATGCAGGTGACCTGTGTAGTTCGGAGGAAGAGGCACAGAGCCACCAGCACAGCAGAAGAGGGAGCAGGGTGCAAAAGCGGAGCGTCCATCCCCTAGACAGTACGCCTGCTACTGCCCAACGCAGCAAGGGACCGAGCACACCAAAGCCAGGTCCAAGGAGTTCCCTAGCGTGGCAGTTCTAAAGACAATGTGCTGATGACAAGACACGAGTGGTTTGCACGCTGTGCAATCGGAGCCTGAAGCGAGGCAGAAACATTCTCAACCTGAGCACAACTTGCATGACCAGGCATCTAAGTGCAAAGCACGAGCTGCAGTGGAGTAGACACCTCAAAAACCAAGAAAGGTCTCTGGCTCCTCCTGCTTCCTCTTCTGCTGCAGTCACGGCCTCTTCATCCACCTCTGTAGTGACAGTGGCACCTGCCACCCCGCAAACAGAGGATCTGCCAGCAACACTACCACCTGGGTCACCAACCATCTCCACAATGTCCCATGGAAGCGTTCAGCTCTCTATCTCCCATACACTGGAGCTGAAGAGGTAGTACCCCCCTACCCACCCGCGATCCCTGGCCCTGAATGCCAGCATTACAAAATTCCTGGCCTTTGAAATGCTGTCATTCCGTCTGGTGGAGACGCAGAGTTTTAAAAGCCTGATGGCATTGGCTGTCCCACAGTACGTCGTGCCCAGCCGCCACTACTTTTCCAGGCGAGCCATCCCTTCCCTGCACAACCAAGTGGGGGACAAAATCAAGGGTGCACTGCGCAACGCCATCTGTGACAAGGTCCACCTAACTACGGATACGTGGACCAGTTTGCCTCCTGTTGCTAACTCTTCCTACTCCGCTTCCTCATCCTCTACCGCCTCCTCATTCGGTCAGCGTAACACCTTCACCACCAACTTCAGCACAGCCAGGGGTAAACGACAGCAGGCAGTTTTAAAACTTTCCTGTTTGGGGGGGAAAACCCCACACCGTGCAGGAGTTGTGGAGGGACATGGAACAACAGACCGATGAGTGGTTGGTTGCAGTGAGCCTCAAGCCCGGCCTGGTGGTTTGCGATAATGGGCGAAATCTCGTAGCAGCTCTGGGCCTAGCCGGTTTGACGCACATCCCTTGCCTGGCGCATGGGCTGAATTTGGTGGTGCAGAGGTTCCTTAAAAATTACCCCGATATGCCAGAGCTGCTGCATAAAGTGCGGGCCGTCTGTGCGCACTTTCAGCGTTCTCACTCTGCTGCTGCTCGCCTGTCAGTGCTTGCAGCGTAACTTCGGCCTTCCCGCTCACCGACTCATATGTGACGTGCCCACAAGGTGGAACTCCACCTTGCACATGCTGGCCAGACTGTGCGAGCAGCAGCAGGCTATAGTGGAGCTTCAGCTGCAGCATGCACGTGTGAGTCGCTCTGCGGAACAGCACCACTTCACCACCAATAACTGGGCCTCCATGCGAGACCTGTGTGCCTTGTTGCGCTGTTTCGAGTACTCCACCAACATGGCCAGTGCCGATGACGCCATTCTCAGGGTTACTATCCCAGTTCTATGCCTCCTTGAAATAACGCTTCGGGCGATGATGAAAGAGGATGTGGCACAGGAGGAGGAGGAGGAAGAGGGATCATTTCCAAGGCTTTCAGGGCAGTCATTCACAAGAGGATCTGAGGGTGGGTTCCTGCACCAACAAACGCCAGGTACACAATTGTCCAGCAAGGCACAGTTCTGGAAGATGATGAGGTGGAGGATGAGGAGGAGGAGATGGAGGAGGAGGAACCATGTTCACAGCAGGGTGGCACCCAGACCAGCTCATGGCCATCACTGGTGCGTGGCTGGGGGGATACAGAGGACACAGACGATACACCTCCCACAGAGGACAGCTTTTCGTTGCCTCTGGGCAGCCTGGCACACATGAGGGATTTACATGCTGCAGTGTCTCCACAACGACCGCTTAGTTGCCCACATTCTAACTGGTGCTGATTACTGGGTGGCCACGCTGCTGGATCCCCATTACAAGGACAACGTAACGTCCTTAATTCCCTCACTGGAGCGTGATCGTAAGATGCGCGAGTACCAGCGCATGCTGGTAGACGTGCTGCTGGTGGCATTCCCACCTGACAGCGGGGGCACAGTGGAAGCACAAGGCGAAGGCAGAGGAGGAGGAAGAGGTCGCCAACGCAGCCGGGGCAACGCCAGCACCTCAGAAGGCAGGGTTAGCATGGCCGAAATGGTGGAAAAGCTTTGTCAGCACGCCACAACAACCAGCACCACCAGCTGATATGGAACGTCTTAGCAGGAGGCAGCATTTCACCAACATGGTGGAGCAGTATGTGTGCACACGCCTACACGTACTGAATGACGGGTCTGCCCCCTTCAACTTCGGGGTCTCCAAATTGAGCACGTGGCCTGAGCTTGCTCTTTACTCCTTTTGGAGGTGCTGGCCTGCCCTGCAGCCAGTGTATTATCTGAACGTGTATTTAGCATGGCAGGGGGCGTTATCACAGACAAGCGCAGCCGCCTGTCCAGAGCCAATGTGGACAAGCTCACGTTCATTAAAATGAGCCAGGCATGGATCCCACAGGACTTGTCCGTACCCTGTGCAGAATAGACATGTATACTGGCCTTACCCAGCCATTGTTGTATCTTTCTCACTCTTTTGGGGTGTACCCTAATTTAAAAATAAATATTAAAAACAAAAACCAGTGTTGGCTACCTCATCCTCCTCCACCGCCGCTTCCACCTACACTGCCACATCCACCGCCGCTTCCACCTCCTACTCCATATGGACCTCGTCCTGCTAGGTCAAGATTATTATTTTTTATTTTTATGTTATTTTAAGTTATTTCCCTATCCCCATTTGTTTGCAGAGCACTTGCCATGCTCTTAACAACATTTGTCTGCCATTTGCAGCCCTCTAGCCCTTTTCCATTACTTTTTTAGAGCCATTTTAGTCCTCAAAAGTTCGGGTCCCCATTGACTTCAATGGGGTTCGGGTTCAGGGTCAAGTTCGGGTCCCGAACTCGAATTTTTTTGCGAAGTTCGGCCGAACCCGTCGAACCTCAACATCCAGATGGTCCGCTCAACTCTACTTTCTATACTATATATATTTTTTGTATCATAGACTTTTTGTGTCTAGTTGAAAAGTTCAAAGGACAGTCATATCACTTTAATTGTGGTTAACAATACTTGCATGTAATTCTTATCTGCATTTAACTATATGTATAAGAGGGGACTCTAGAAAAACAGAGTTTGCAAACTGCTGTCACTAAGTGCAGAGTAATTTTGATGTAAGCAAGTTGGGTTTACACAAAGGTATTTTGTATCTTATCACCTATATAAGATGGAACATTAGCGCACATTTATTCTTTAAGGACACCAAATAACCACTATAGTCACTCAAGAAGAGCGATCTACTGGATCACTTTTCAATTTACGCGCAGAGCCACTTACCCCTCACTTATATACAGTGGGTACAGAAAGTATTCAGACCCCCTTAAATTTTTCACTCCTGAGCACTCTGGAGAAGGTTTTCGTCCAGGATATCCCTGTACTTGGCCGCATTCATCTTTTCCCTTGATTGCACCCAGTCATCCTGTTCCTGCAGCTGAAAAACACCTCCACAGCATTATGTTGCCACCACCATGCTTCACTGTTGGGACTGTATTGGACAGGTGATGAGCAGTGCCTGGTTTTCTCCACACATACCGCTTAGAATTAAAGGCCAAAAAGTTCTATCTTGGTCTCATCAGACCAGAGAATCTTATTTCTCACCATCTTGGAGTCCTTCAGGTGTTTTCTAGAAAACTCCATGCGTGCTTTCATGTGTCTTGCACTGAGGAGAGGCTTTCGTCGGGCCACTCTGCCATAAAGCCCCGACTGGTGGAGGGCTGCAGTGATGGTTGACTTTCTACAACTTTCTCCCATCTCCCGACTGCATCTCTGGAGCTCAGCCACAGTGATCTTTGGGTTCTTCTTTACCTCTCTCACCAAGGCTCTTCTCCCCCGATAGCTCAGTTTGGCCGGACGGCCAGCTCTAGGAAGGGTTCTGGTCGTCCCAAACGTCTTCCATTTAAGGATTATGGAGGCCACTGTGCTCTTCGGAACCTTAAGTGCAGCAGAATTTTTTTGTAACCTTGGCCAGATCGGTGCTTTGCAGTTCCTTTGACCTCATGATTCTCATTTGCTCTGACATGCACTGTGAGCTGTAGGGTCTTATATAGACAGGTGTGTGACTTTCCTAATCAAGTCCAATCAGTATAATCAAACACAGCTGGACTGAAATGAAGGTGTAGAACCATCTCAAGGATGATTAGAAGAAATGGACAACACCTGAGTTAAATATATGAGTGTCACAGCAAAGGGTCTGAATACTTAGAACCATGTGATATTTCAGTTTTTCTTTTTTTAATAAATCTGCAAAAATGGTGCTGTGTGTACATTAATGAGAAAAAAAATGAACTTAAATGATTTTAGAAAATGGCTGCGAAATAATAAAGGGTGAAAAATGTAAGGGGGTCTGAATACTTTCCGTACCCACTGTATATAAAAAATGTGTATTAACATAACACTCCAGCGTCAAGGGGCCCTCTGGCATTGGTAATTTGAGGTATGGGATCATGTAGGCATATAGAGTTAGGAGTGTGTTTTGTAAAGTTTTCTGACTATAAATGGTAATTGGAAAGTATCAAATAATGTGATACCTAAGAAATCCGTTATTTCTTATTTGGTGAAGGTCTGTCGACATTATCAGTGGTACGGTGTATAAATAACTGTTCTGATGTCCATTGACTAATTATGCAAGTGATTCTTTTATCTCTCTGACATTTTTGAAGTCAAACATTTTGTCGTTTTTAACATGCTATCATCTGTTGTCTGGTTGCTGCAGTTTACATCACTAATTTCTCTGGCTACCACAAGTGTATTCTCTATGCAGCACACATGCAGTGGCTAAAAAATACATAGGCCTTCAGGGGGTGCAAGCAATCAAGCTAAAAGAAGAAGTTGGCATGTACACAATTTTCACTAACACGGGTCTCGGTTCTGAAAAACGGATACAAACATGTTTTCCTGTAGGATAGAGTTCTGTCAGAATTTCAAAAACATTTTTTTTTCTTCAGATTCAAAAATACAGGAATGTGACCACTATAAGGGAGACCACACAAGACCTACCTATTTCTGATCCCATTATAAAGTCAAATACAATGATTGGGCAAATATCAATCCATGTAAGACATTCTTATGGGGCAATAACACTACTTCAGTATAACACGGATAGGGGATCTATTGATTTTCTCATATTCAAGAAGAAGAGAAATTTAACACTGTATGGCTACCCTTAGACAATTCTCCCCATTGGAAGGTTTCCCTCTCTATTACCATTCCAGTGACAATTTTAGATTTCCAGGACTTTTCCCAATGGTCACCTGCACAAATAGAGAGTGAGATTCTCCCGCAGGGGCAAAGACCGCAAGAAGGAAGCTGACAAGGTTTAAGTAGGGCCAAAGCTCTTTAGTTCCACACTCTTTTGATCAGTATTAAGCCAACAGTCTGCTGTCGGCTCACATCACTCAGCCAGTCCAGGCTCTGAAGGGATCCTGTCTTTAATGTCAGGATCCACCCAGATGCCTGGATTGGCAGCTGGCTCAGCTTCTCAACGCGCCACTGAGATCCTAACCAAGCAGCTCCCCACCCCTTCCACTGCCTGGCTGTGCAGTGAGCGCTGGAGGGGCAGAGCAGAGAGTCGGCTCACAGAAGACAGAGCACGAAGTGATCAGCAGTCTTTGAGCGCTCAGTTCTCCAGTCTTAGAGGTGATGTGTGACAGATACAGCATCGGACTGATGCGGCATTCCACCTTGGTGTGTATGTAGTTTTTTTTTTGTTTTTAGTCCTTCCCTACCTCTCGAAAACCAAACATTTAGCCTTTGGATCGTTTAGGGTAAATTGAGTGAGGTTTTCAAGTTTATAACAGATGCTGTGTTTGCCAGATAAGAAAACATTTTCAAACCCTCGTAAAGAGAGCTTTTTTTATTTTATTTTTCAATCTACAGCATTTGTGGTTTGGGGTCCCCTGGCTCATGTAGCTGAATGCCACATTTCACAGTAGCGGCAATTCCCCCACTAGATTAAAGTAGGTTTAGAAATAGACTGTTTTACAATACAATTGACTTCTTTAAGAACGTTGGAGTGTGTAAGTGACCAGGCAGCTCCCTGTGTACAACTGAACAATCAACTCTTGGAGAGAAGATCAAAAAAGCTATTTTGTAAGCCTCGGCATTTGGAACAAATCCTTTAGAACAATAAGGCACTGTAGTTCTCATGTTATTTAAACCGACTTGCAGCTGTTTCACTGGACACCAGCAATGCTTTTCCCATCAAGAAATCCTCTATCCTTGTTAGAAAGTAGCAAATTAGATTTTTTCACTAGGCAGCAATTCTATCTTAAATTTGGTTCTGTATCTGTGTACGGTACCTGTGCTGAGTTCCTAGAAAGAAAATTCAAAGTGGTGTAATCATGTAAAAAATTTATTCTTGGACATTGGTTGCTATTTGAATTTTATGTGCAGTATCTGATATTATTTTGCTTTTATTGCATCGGTTTGATCAATATAAAGGACAGTCAAGTACAGAACCCAGAGCAACCAGCCAGAAACTAGCTTCCAACATCTTAGAACAAGAAAGAGAATGAAAATCAATTTCTGTTTTGTTGCTGTGTGAGATTCTATACTAATATTTTTTTCTTACTAGATAAGAAAAGCAAATAGAGTAACTGGAAAATATGGCCGTAGCTAAAAGGAGCACACAGCATACTTAATGTGATGGTAAACCCAATACCATACATGGGATTTATTGTAGCTTAAAGTGGTTGTAAACCCGGTTTAAAAAAAAACACCTGCAAGACAAAGCCATAATGAGCTAGTATGACTAGCATACTAGCACATTATGCATCACTTACCTTAGATCGGGGCCCCCAAAGCCGTCCTTGTCTCCCCCTCCAGCCGCAGCCATCGCTCCACAGATACCCAGACGGTTACTTCCGGGTATCGCCGCTCTGGCCAATCACAGCGCTGCTCCGTGTCAAGGTCACCTGTGGCCAGGTGACAGATGCACACCGTAGGGGGACAGGAGTGCACCGCGAGGTAGTGAACCCTATGGCTGGCTTCTGCGGATAGGAAACTGGGTGGTTGTGGAAAGCGGGACCAGAGGAGCACAACCGGGATCCAAACGGAAGCTAGAGCCAAGATTCCCCAGGGCGCGGAGTCTAAGACCCAGCTGGTCTTCTCCAGGGCCTCTAGTGGTGAGGATGTTAGCTGCAAGCTGGGACCAGGTCGCGGCCCCTGGAGTTTCCTAGCTCACGCCCCGTAGGATAAGGGGAAAAGAGGGGAAGCAGCAGCACACGATAAGAGAGAACCGAATAACAAGCTGAAGGTCAGGGGCCACAAGCAGACAAGGATAACGAAGAACGAGCCGAAGGTCAAGGGTCACGAGCAGACAGGGATAGTCGGGGACAAGCCAATAAAGTAACAGAGAGACAGACGTAGCACACGGCAGGCAGGAACCCAAACACACAATGCCTAACAAACACGTTGATCAGCAAAGCAGGCTTGCAGTGCACAGGTTAATATAGTGTTCTGTGATAGGGCCTGGGGTGGAGTCTGGCTGGGAGGAGATTATAAAGGAAGCCAGGTGAAAGGGCTCAGGCCTCTAAGATGAACACATGGGAAGGAAGGTAAGCTGACAGACAAACACTACTGCATATCCATGACACTCCGGCGCTGTGATTGGCCGGAGCGGCGAAGATGTCACTCCGCGCGGGAGCTGTCAAATCCGGCAAAGCCGGATTTGTGAATGGGGATTAACCCTGTGAATGCATGCATGCATGCGCCGTAGACAACGTTGTGAAACTTTTTGGCAAATATCTCCTAAACCGTGAAGGTTTAGGAGATATTTTTTGTACCTACAGGTAAGCCTTAATCTAGGCTTACCTGTAGGTGCAAGTTGTAGTGGAGTGTTTACAACCACTTTAACAATCATTAGATATTGTGGCTGCATTATTTTACTTTTTCTAGGCATTTTCCCTCCTGTTTTTCCACTCTTCTAAATTATTAAAGTTACTCTCTAGTTCAAACTAAATATATACAAGGGATGGAGCACACAGACTAAGAACAAGCAAACTTCAAAGACTCGGATTTCCATGAGTTAATTTCAGTTCTATGACATTTTTTTGTAAACTAGACCAGGAAAAAATTGTCCTCAAACAAGAAACAAAGCAGCCTTGTATTAGTCACTGTTCTGTAAAATGTATGCATTGCCCCATTACACAACAAAAAAGGGATGTATTCCTGAAAATCCAATTAACATTTATTTATTTTATTATAGCTTAGTCAGATTGCATGCTACCGGTCATTGGGTATACAGTATGTTACCATTCTAGAAAGAGGGGCATGCTGTGCACCATTAAACAGCATAAAGGTGCAGTAATTAGGAAATGTACTCAATGTTTTGTCATGTGCACAGCACGTTACCTTTTTTACAAAAAAAAAAATGTTTGTAGGACAATTTATCAATACAACTCTCCAATAAATAGGTCTGGTAACTCCTTTTCAACGTTTGTGGTTAAAGTGGACCTATGCTCAAATATTACCATAAAGGCATAGTCTATTTAAAAAAAAAAAAAGATAAAAGGGCTGGAATACCTCCCGTTACTTGAGAAAATACTGCTTCTGACTCCTTTCAGTGCTGGTTATAAGTATTAAGGCTTAGGTATTAGATCATGGTGAAAGAGAGGACTAAAGTTAAGATTAGCCGATTTTAAAGCCCTAAATTGGCAAAGGGACATTGTGTTTATTTAAAGCTGATGCTAGAGCCTAGAGGGAGTGGTGACGTCACCCACTTTATCATGATAATTCTTGGGCCCATTGATTGGCTGCTAGGCCCCACCATTTTATCATGGGAGGAGGTTGCATGCTCTCTCATACCTGGAAGTAGAATATTTTATGCCTGTTTAAGTGGAGGAAGGTGCAGTAAATAAGCACTGGAGATGTTTTGGTAAGTCCAGTGTACAGGTCTAGGGCATGTATCACTGGGCATTTGCTCAGGTCAGACAGGTTTAGCATTCCCATACAAGTTCATGAGAATGCAAATCCTGCCAGACCCAGCTAAAATGCAGGGTAGGAATTAGATAATTTGCAGTTCAGTTGCATCTGTCAAATTCTGAAGGGTCTCAGATTTGTCAAACTGGTACCATCTACACAAGCCTATTGACACATGCACTTGCACAGGACCTGAATGGGTATAGGGAAATATCTTCTTAAAGCGGAGTTCCACCCAAATTTTGAACTTCCGCTTAATCCACTCCTCGCCCCCTTACATGCCACATTTGGCATGTAATTTTTTTTGGGGGGGAGTGGGGGCTACAGTAGGAGTGGGACTTCCTGTCCCACTTCCTCCTTCCGCCCTGGGGCTGCCTAGGCGACACGTCATATCGCCTTTTGGCGGCCCCTCCCTGTAGGCGATCACCTGGGACGTGACAGGTCCCAGGCGATCACCTGTCCACTCAGAGAGCGCTGCGCTGTTCGCGCATGCACAGTGAGTGCCCGGCCGTGAAGCCGAAAGCTGTCACGGCCGGGTGCCCACACTATGAATGGAGGCGCCGGCGGAGAAGGAGGGGAGAGGAGCGGAGCTCCGGGCCGCACGTCGCTGGACAGTGGAACAGGTAAGTGTATGTGTATTAAAAGCCAGCAGCTACACTTTTTGTAGCTGCTGACTTTTAATAAACATAAAAAAAGGCTGGAACTCCCCTTTAAGGAAAGATATTTCTACCAAATTAGGGTTTTCTAAAGGCAAATAGGCTGTACAATTTGCAAGGGAACTTACCCTTAGATTAGTGATTGAGGCGATGTGCTGCTGAGTTCCATCATCCAATTATGTGCAAAATAAAATACTGTGTTTTTCCTTGCACGTGATTGGGTATTCTTGGCAAAGTGAATTTTTAGCTATTCACTAAGCTAAGGGAAAATTACCTTGCAAAATGAATAGCCTAGCCTATATGCCTTCAGTAAACCACTTTATTTATCTCAGCAAGACTGGTACATGACTTGGGTCAGTTTGAAAGGGCTGAACTAGATTTTGTACACGAAGGGCAGATTGAGAAGAAATTCCAGCATGTGTTGATTGAACCTTGCAACTCTCTCCACTTTTCCATGAGGGGGATATGGAACTGAACAGGACTGCATTGTCAAACATGGGCACATGATGCAGTCTGTTTAATGCAGCATAGAGTAATTCAGGAGAAGATTTGAATTTTTTGAATATCATACATGTACAGAATTTGGAACACGGTTAGACAAATGTATTTTTACTAAATAGTTTTCAGGTAATTATTAGAACAGCAAGTCAGCATGCCTATTGCCAGCAGATAATAGCTTCAAGTAATGAAGGTCCACTTTTTCAGTGCAGCCCCCCCCCCCCTTAAGGAATAAATAATTAAAAAAAACATCTGTAGAGGGAAAAAAGATAAATGATATACTTGTCTCTCCTACAGCTTCCATAGGATAGGTGGTGACTTCATCCTCCAGCTAATGAAATCCTAGGAAATGGTGAGCACTCCAAATCTCATTGCTGAGCACTACTAGAAGTGTCTTCTCAGCAAGTTTTAGTATACTCTACATCAGGGATATGCAATTAGCGGACATCCAGCTGTTGCAGAACTACAAGTCCCATGAAGCATAGCAAGACCCTGACGGCCACACACATGACACCCAGAGGCAGAGGCATGATGGGACGTGTAGTTTTGCAACAGCTGGAGGTCCACTAATTGCATATTCCTGCTGTACATTTATGGGGATATTTCTGGAAGAAGGATGATGTTTCCCTCGCCTAGGCACCTCAGGTGGACGCCCTAGCTTTGTTTGTTTTTGTTTTTTTTTGCAGGGGGGGGGGGGGTTGCTACTTAAAAAGCTGACCTTACATTTAAGCAAAATAACAGTATCTAGAGCAGTGATGGTGATGGGTCTTAAAGGAACCAAATATCCTTCAAGCCACTCCAAAGGCTTAAATCATACAATGTTTATTTTGTTATTTTGTTATCACTGTGGCAAATCCTAAGAGCAAAGAGATTAATTAATTTATTCTTTATTAGGAATAGTTGGTGGAGCCATGCAAATGTTTCCTTTTTATGTTTTTGGGTTGGTTCAACAGCCACTTGTATGTAGCACAGCTGACTGTAAAAGATCAGGCAGTATTACACCAGCAGTTGTGAGTTGGCCCAGATAAAGCAATTATTTTCATGGCTCCACCCGCACGCTTTTAAATGAGAAATAAATGTTTTTTTTTTAATTTGTGATGCAAATATGAACATATACATATCTATAACAAGACTCTAGCATCACTACAAAACACAGTAGTGACTTGGCATCTGGCAGGAGGGCCAACGCATGGGGTAGGACCAAAACATGAAGGACACGCAATCTTACACACCCAGATATAGTAGGGGTACTGGTATCTCTTGAAGCAAGTGATTATTTAACTTGTTGCCCACTGAACAGGCAAATCTGGTTCTTTTACAAGATGCCCACAGGGTCATTTGAAATTAAACCTGAATTGTGATTGGTTTCTTTGGATTACTACATAGTACTCATCCTTAAGTAGGACATCTTTTTTTTAATAAAATATTATTATTTTTTTGCAGATAAATATGGAGCTGCGACCACAAGGGAAACAGATAATCAACATGCTCTTACTGCTACTGTGACTATGACAAAGAGACATATACAACACGGTAAGTAGATTCCATTTCTGAGCCACGTCTGCCCAACGTCTTTTAGCTTACCTAATTGATTATATTTTATACCTGCTTTTTTATTATTATTAATTTATATTTCTAGAGTGCTTTTCTCCTTGGGGAATCAAAAGAGCAAAATGTATTTTGTATTATATTTCATTCATCAGACATCCCTGATTGCTTGACTGATAACACATGAAATATATTTGTATTTGCTAGTAGATCATTGTATTATTGTGAAGCCGATGTAAAATGGGGGCTGTTTGACAGCTAAATCTATCACAAGGTTATAAAATGATTACTTGGACATGGAACATTGTGTTATTTTGTTCTATTGTAATGTTATGTGATTTTGATTTTTATATGTATGGTAACGTTATTTATTCCTTCTAAAAAGGATATTTTTGCTGTAGTACATTTCAGTCTTATCTGTGAAACCAACATTGCCATGCATTAGAGCAGGATATAATTCATGCACAGCTTTCTGCATCGCTCATTTATATAAATCAGAAGGCGGAAAAAATGGTATCACACAGTCAGTTGTTCATCACAGAATGGAAAAGTGACTTCTGGAATCTGAACGGATGATGTATTGGCAGCTAGCTTGGTTTGCACACCACTGTGTATATAGTTTACTTGTGAATATGATATATACTGTATGTATGTATACTGTGTGTGTGTGTGTGTATATACTGTATGTATATATAATATATATATATATATATAATATATTTGCAACTTTTATATGTATACAGTGTTACTCTTGGAAACTGATATCAAATATAGGTGGACAAGAGTGGTGTAAGGATTTTTGAGGTGCAAAGAAAATATATCAAATATATTATTTAAAAATATTTTACTTTTTATTTTGAGAAACAAAATAAAAAATAGATAAAAGATGTATAGCAATGGCAAGTACAGATATCACAAATTTTACAGGACAGCATGGTAGAATGGTGCTATAAACTTTAGCTGGGGTACCCACAAACAGAAAACCTGTTGCTATCAAATATAACAATTCAAAATATGCTTTATAATTCAAACTACAAATGTGTCATTATTAGAATTATGTAACCTAAATATCATCCATGTTGATTGAAAAACACTAATTTTGCCCAATTATCACCTTTGTGTCATTACATTGATTTACATGTCGGTATGACATTCTGAGTTAACGCGTTCATGATTTGTTACAGAACAGTTTATATCTTTCATTGATGGCATTTTATTTTCAGATGACATGCCATTTCTGTAAGGATTTATGACACACTGCTAGATCAGATGCCTGCAGCGGAAGATAAGAGTCTAACCTGGTGATTTTATTCAGCTAGATAATTTATACCCGTCTCAACACAGCTATCATATCCTAAAATAGAATTTAAATACCTCAAATGCCTTTAGGGTCGTCATCTAAAATATATATAATTCTGTACTTTGACCAACGTGGTCATATGGGACAGAAAATTGTCTACATTGTGAAAAGAGTTGGACGTCGTGGCATGTTTTTTTATTTTTTATTATTCTTGGTATTTGCATAGCGTCGTCAGTTTACGCAGCGCTTTACACATATATAATGTACATTCACATTAGTCCCTGCCTTTATGGAGCTTACAGTCTAAGGTCCCTAATGGCCCGTACACACGATCCGAATATCGGACGACTTCTTGTCCGATTTTTCCCGGTTTCTAGTACAAATACCTATGTATCGCAATACTCCCATTCTTAACCATCCTTAGGGCCAATTTAGACAAGATCCAATTAACTTACCAGCGTGTCTTTGGAGTGTAGGAGGCAACCAGAGTACCCGGAGGAAACCCACGCACACACAGGGAGAACATGCAAACTCCAGGCAGATAGTGTCACTGTCTTGGTTGGGATTCGAACCAACAACCCTATTACTACTAGGTGGAAGTGGTAACCACTGTTTGACAAATTTCAGTCTTTGTGAAAGGTATTGTTTATGTTCTCCTAGTGTGTCTAATTTTCAGGATCATGTGCAAAAATTTTTTTTTTTTGAGTCTTTGCTCCAATGTTGCCACTCTTCCTACGCATTATGACTTAAATTAATACTAAACCCATTTGTTCATGCTTTGACATATGGATAGTGGAAAATACTGTATGTTGCATTAGAATTAGCTCAGTCATGTGATAATTTTCCAGTCCCTCCTCGACTCAATCCTTAACTATCAATTGCGCAGAGCTGGTGTCTTGGTGATCACATGACTATTAAAAAATATATATATATATATATATATATATATATATATATATATATATATATATATATATATATATATATAGCTGAATGTCTGTATTAGACAGTTGTTTCTAATGTAGTGCTACAGCTGGATAGGATGGGTCCTCTGTTCTTTGCTCTCAACCTTCTCAAAAAGCTCAGCTTCTGTTGAGGGCACAAACATACAATATCACAAGAATTCAAAGAAAGTAATACTTCGTACCCAATAGTAGTGCTGCATCAAAGAAAACGGGGACCAAGCCAGGTAGTAAAGGCAAACTTAATATATTTTCACCAAGTAGGGTTGGTAGTTAGGCAATAATAGAATGGATTACCAATGGTAACACAATTTAGCATAAAAAGTGATTAACAATAGTGACTAGACATAAGATGTCCACTCCTACTACACAGAGCCTATTGGGATCTGTAGTGTAAGCAGTCTTGGTCCTCCAATTATATGGCTGCAATCTCAAACTACAACTCCCAGGATTCTCTGCGCTTTGCATAGAAGTTTATGGGCTTATTACGCTTTAGCTCTCTCCCTGTTGGCCAGAGAAGAATGGTGAAGCATAACAGTTTCTAAGTAGAGGGAGAGGAGAATAAAAGCCATGGTCTTCCTCTCCATATTACTGTAGCCCACCACCTGACTACACTAAAAAGACATTTAACAAATACAGTAATGCTTAATATAAATGTTCAATATTATTCTTAGAAATAAAGGGTCATTTTTTTATGTTTAACTAGTATTTTACTTTAATTAACCCATTGCTTACAGAAAAACTAAATTCTTTATAATCTTAGCCTCCTCACATGACACTTCTGCATGTCATTCAAGGCAGTTTCCTGATTATCAGAGCTCCCCTGCATTGGTCATGTGACTGAATTTTGAATAGTAAGAAGATCTAAATATCAATAACATTATAAAAAAGCAAATTTAAGTACTGTTTGCTTTGTTTTGTTTTTTTACCATTAATTTACATGATGACACCGGCTTTTCCTTCTTATTATTTGGCCCACTTGACACTCTTGTAAAAACACATCACACTGTCACTTAAAAGTGCACACACCCTCTGATGTGGCCCACGATCTCCTGCTCTGGGATCAGGGGACCGACGAGCCCAAATTGCAGGTTGCTGACCTGCCATCCCAGAGCACCATAGTGGATGATGCTTGTGACGGAGGAAGCCAGCAACTTCGAAGGGAGGAGGAGCCGCATAAGCCAATGCTTCCTGTATACTCTGTCTCAGAAGAAGTGCATTTGGTATTACTCCACCTGGGACAGGAACCTTTCTAATAGCCAGCAATGCCAGCAGAAACTGAAAGATAAAAGGTCAGTTTATTAACCACTTAGGGTCTGCCCTATAGCAGTTTTACTGCTACAGGGCAGCACCTCTCCAACTGGATCATGTGTATATATACATAATCTGGCTCTTCTGGGCAGGGGGCACGCATGCACACCGCAGGCGGCTCGCTCCCACTGTGATCACACACAGTGGGAGTCGGGGGGGCAGGTACCACAAACTCGATATCCACCAGCACCCACCAATCATCAAGCAGAGAGGCAGAAAGGCGGTCTGACAGGAGGTAGAGATGAAATTTGTGTCCCTGCAAAGCAGGGAATAAATGTAATCTCTCCCCCTAGTAAAAGCACCTCCCACAGTTTAGTAAAACACAGGTTAGGCACACAGTTAACTCTTTGATCGCCCCTAATGTTAACCCCTTCCCAGCCAGTGTCATTAGTACAGGGGCAGTGCATATTTTTTAGTCACTGGTCCCCAAAAAGTGTCAGTTAGTGTCAGAATGTCTGCCGCAATATCGCAGTCCTGCTATAAGTCGCTGATCGACTAGAAAAAATAAATAAATAACAAAAAATATCCCATAATTTGTAGATGATATAATTATTGTGCAAACCAATCAATATACACTTATTGGTATTCTTTTTGACCAAAAATATGTAGCAGAATACATATTGGTCTAAATTTATGAAGAAATTTGATTTTTTATTTATTTTTTTGGATATGTTTTATAGCAGAAAGTAAAAAATATTGAATTAAAAATGCACAGGTGATAAAATACCATCAAAAGAAAGCTCTATTTGTGGGAAAAATTACATTTTTATTTGGGTACAGCATTGCACGACCACAAAATTGTCAGTTAAAGTAACACAGTGCCGTATCGCAAAAAAATGGCCTGGTCATCTTCTGGAGGTCAAGTGGTTATACTTAACAGTTTAGCAATGGGCATGTTATGTATTAACCACTTAACGACCGCCCACTGTATATATACGTCGGCAAAATGGCACGGACGGGCACAATCACGTACCTTTACGTGACTGCCTTCGTATGGGTGGGGGTTCCGATCGGACCCCCCTCCGGTACAGTTGATGGTCGGGATCGCTCTGGGAGCGATCCGTGATGAGGGGGCGGCCATTGGTTTCTGGCCACCCCCTCGCGATCGCTCCCGGCGAATCAAATGCTTCCTCTGCCTGTGTAATGTAAACACAGGCAGAGAGGAAGCAGCAGGAAGTGATGTAATCTCTCCTGCGGCGCTCACATATACCGGAGCACCGTGGAGAGAAGATATCAAGTAAGTGCACAAGCAGTACACTGACACCAGGACACATAGGCACACGATCGCCCCCCCAGTCACCCCAGATCACCCCCCAGTCACAGTGTCACCGATTGCAGTGATCATTTATTTACTGATCGCTGCAATCAGTGACATTTGTAACTGTAAAAGTGTCAGGGCAGTTAGTGTTAGGTCCCTTAGGTCCAGTGTAGCCCCCTAACCCCCCCCCCATAAAGGTTTAACCCCTTGATCGCCCCCCCAGGTAACCCTTTCAGCCCCTAGCACCACTGTCACTAATCAATCGTTTTTCTGATCGCTGTATTAGTGTCGGTGATGCGCTAGGTAGTCAGTTATTTTTTTATGTTCGCCGTCAGGTTTTTGTAACGTCAGGTACCCCCATATATATTGCTTAATAAAGGTTTAACCCCTTGATCGCCCCCCAGGTAACCCTTTCATCCCCTAGCACCACTGTCACTAATCAATCGTTTTTCTGATCGGTGTGTTAGTGTCGGTGATGCCGCTAGGTAGTCAGTAATTTTTTTATGTTCGCCGCCAGGTTTTTATAGCGTCAGGTACCCCCATATATTACCTAATAAAGGTTTAACCCCTGGATCGCCACCCAGGTAACCCTTTCACCCCCTTTTGCCAGTGTCACTAAGCGATCGTTTTTCTGATCGCTGTATTAGTTATGCTGGTGCCGCTAGGTAGTCAGTTATTTTTTTTAGGTTCGCCGCCAGGTTTTTATAGCGTCAGGTACCCCCATATATTATCTAATAAAGGTTTTAACCCCCTGATTGCCCCTAGTTAACCCTTTCACCAGTGATCACCGTATAAGTGTTACGGGTGACGCTGGTTAGTTTGCTTTTTATAGTGTCAGGGCACCCGCCGTATATAACCCAATAAAGGTTTAACCCCCTGATCGCCCGGCAGGTGATATCAATTAGGTTTTAGCATCAGAGAGGGTCTGCGTCACACCCCAGGCAGCGTCAGGTTAGTGCCAGTAACGCTAATATCCACGCGCAAAGCATACACCTCCCTTAGTGGTATAGTATCTGAACAGATCAATATCTTTTAACTTTTTTATTGTTTTGTTTTGAAACAAACAGAAAGCAACAACAGATATTATAAGGTACATTCTACATACTTCTTGTGTCACCGACGGACATTTGTCTTCTACTATATATATCATACATCCTAATATACAATATCCACCATTCTATGTATGTTAAATCCTCACCTCTCGCCCGGGCCTCACTCATATTACTCATAAACCTTTAAGTCATTTGTATCCCCACCATTGGGCATCCGATCCCCCCCCCCCCAAGGCCCTGCTTTGTCCTCAGGCTGGCCGGGGGATTTCTGCCCCATTTATTCCTCTATCTCATTGACACGCTCTTTATTTAAACTTAACCCCCCCCCTCCAAAAAAAAAAAACAACAAAGAAAGGGAAAAAAAAAAAAAACCCTAAGGGGGCTTAAAGCTCCCACTCTCTCTCCTCTTCGCCCCCCTGTCCCCCAACAGCCGTTCAGTTATGGTCTATTAGGGTTTTCCCCTCCTCTGAGTATTTAAAAACATTCCATTCTGACCATGTTTCAAGATAAACTCCCCTTTTCTGCCGGGAGGTCCAGACCAGGTCCTCCATCATATTCAAGTCTTCTACTCGCTTAAGCCACATCCCTACTGACGGTGGCTGGGTCTGCTTCCACATTGCTGGAATACAGGCTCTTGCCGCATTCATAAGTTGACAGAGGATCGATCTCCTATACTGTCTCACCGCAGTGTCCGAATCCTGTAATGCCGCGTACACACACGATCGGTTTTTTTCGACGGTGAAAACACCGTCGAGAAAATCAACGTGAAAAACGAGGAACAGCTTGTTCCCCCCACACACGGCCATTTAAATGAAAACGAAAAAAACGACCGTGTGTGGGCTCCGCGGCAGTGTTTCCCTATGGGAAAACTGCCGCCGAAAAAAACGACGGGAATCACGAGAAAAATTAGAGCATGTTCTAATTTTTCTCGTCATGAATAATGCCGTTTTTCCCATCGAGAAAAACGACAAAAAGCCCACAGACGATCGTTTTTCTCGTCCAAAGGGAAAAATTTCATTTTTCTCGACGGGAAAAACGGTCGTGTGTACGCGGCATAACAGGAAGAAAGTCAGATCCTCCGGCAGCTCCTCCTCTCTGAACTTTTGCGCAATTTCTCGAAACTCCTTCCAGAAACTCTGTATTCTGGGACAAGCCCAGAAGATGTGTATTAACGTCCCTCCGTTTCCCCCGCACCGCCAGCACTTATCTGCTATATCTAAGTAACATCTGCTTAATACAGCTGGGGTACGGTACCATTGCGATAGGATCTTAAAGTTCATCTCCTGCATTTTTATACAGACTGAGGATTCAAACATGTTACGTAGTATTTTATTCTTTTGCTCCTCCGAAAAAACCCTATCCAACTCCATCTCCCACCTTCTAAAGAAGGGCAGCTGAAACTCTTCGCCAATATCTGATCTGATCAGATCTATACTAGCGTCCCCAGCAGTTTAGGGTTCCCAAAAACGCAGTGTTAGCGGGATCAGCCCAGATACCTGCTAGCACCTGCGTTTTGCCCCTCCGTCTAGCCCAGGCCACCCAAGTGCAGTATCAATCGATCACTGTCACTTACAAAACACAACACACATAACTGCAGCGTTCGCAGAGACAGGCCTGATCCCTGCGACTCCAGTGCTGTAGGAGATGATTTCACCACCACAGTTAAAAAAAAGAGCATGTATGCCTAAGCATGGGGGCAGCAGGGGCGGAGGAGCGATTTTGCTCCTAATGCCGCGTACATACGGTCGAAATTCCGACGGAGGCTTGCCCGTGGAAAAGTCCGACCGTGTGTACGCGGCATAACTTTTGCGGAATGATGCCCCCATGCTTCGGCATATATAAATGGTGCATGTATGCCCATCATTAGAAGTGGGTGAATGAAGGGAGGTATTCTAATGGTGGGCATACCCACCGATCAATCTCCTTTTTTCGTTCAGCCAAGAGGCTGCATGAAAAAATTACAATACATGTCCAACAAGGACCAGCAACGTACTGGTATGTTGCTGGACTTTAAATGGTCATACCAGAATGATGCCTGCGGGTTTAGGTATCATCTTGGTATCATTCTTTTCAGCCAGCGGCCGGCTTTCATGTAAAAGCAATCCTAGCAGCTAATTAGCCTCTGGACTGCTTTTACAAGCAGTGGGAGGGAATGTCCCCCCCCGGATATAAAAAGCGCTATTGGGAAAGCATTTTATCACACCGATCTTGGTGTGGTCAGATGCTTTGAGGGCAGAGGAAAGATCTAGGGTCTAATAGACCCCATTTTTTTCAAAAAAAGAGTACCTGTCACTACCTATTGCTATCATAGGGGATATTTACATTCCCTGAGATAACAATAAAAAATTATTTAAAAAAATTAATATGGAAGGAACAGTTTAAAAATAAAATAAAAAAGCAAAATTAATAATTAAAAAAAAAAAAAGCACCCCTGTCCTGCCCTGCTCTTGCGCAAAGGCGAACGCAAGTGTCGGTCTGGCGTCATATGTATAAATCTAATGTGGTAACCTGTAAAGGCTTTTAAAAATGTATGTAGTTTGTCGCCACTGCGCATTTGTGCGAAATTTTAAAGCATGTCATGTTTGGTATCCATGTACTCAGCCTAAGATCATCTTTTTTATTTCATCAAACATTTGGGCAATATAGTGTGTTTTAGTGCATTAAAGTTAAAAAAAAGTGTATTTTTTCCCCAAAAAATGTGTTTGAAAAATCGCTGCGCAGATACTGTGTGGAAAAAAAAATGCAACACTCACCATTTTAATCTGTAGGGCCTTTGCTTTAAAAAATATATATAATGTTTGGGGGTTTAACGTAATTTTCTTGCAAAAAAAAAAAAATGTTTTCATGTAAACAAAGTGTCAGAAAGGGCTTTGTCTTCAAGTGGTTAGAAGAGTGGATGTAAGCTTCCTAATGTTGTGTATAAAATGCCAGAACAGTTCAAAACCCCCCCAAATGACCCCCATTTGGAAAGTAGACACCCCAATCTATTTGCTGAGAGGCATGCCGAGTCCATGGAATATTTTATATGTTGACACAAGTTGCGGAAAAAAAATCTTTTTTTATTTTTTATTTTTTTGCACAAAGTTGTCACTTAATGATATATTGCTCAAACATGCCATGGGCATATGTGGAATTACACCCCAAAATACATTCTGTTGCTTCTCCTGAGTACGGGGATACCACATGTGTGAGACTTTTTGGGAGCCTAGCCGCGTACGGGACCCCAAAATCCAAGCACCACCTTCAGGCTTTCTAAGGGTGTAAATTTGGGATTTCACTCATGACTTAAAAAAGGGGGGTAATACTGCGCTGGACAATTATATGTGCACCAAGGGAGCCGCCAACACTACCGATAGAAAAAGGGTAAGAGTAATGGAAAATAAAAGTGTAGCGCTACCTGGAAAAATGGTGTGTCATAATGAATAAATACACAATTATAATGAAATAAACACGTGAAAACACCCAAAATAACGTGCTAAGTGATACATGTGTTGTGATGACTAAACAATAATGGTGAAACCCATGATGGTAAACACAACATGAAATTACTTTTCTAATCACACAAAGTCCATGGAAAGAAAAAATATATCTAAGTAATAAAGTTCAATCCTGGAGAACGTGTTCGGTCAAAACGTGAACTTGCATTCCAAAAAGTTTTTTCTGTGTAGAAAAGAAATGTGAAAACCGCCACCAGGGGTGAGTTGTGGGAGGCTTACCGGAAGTCTCGGACTTGGAGAGGCATACGCCACCCAAATCAGAGAAGGCTTTGAGGGTTGGTTAAACCCAATATAGATGGTCTGGAAGTGAAGGGTATTCTGGAATCGAAGGAGTTTATCCACTTCAGTCAAACAGGGTATCCAACACGCCAATCACCAATATATATAGGGGCTCGGTATCCAGAATGCATGCGTGTGAAAATAAAATAACTCACATAGCATGATACCGTTTGGAAAGGATTTAATAAAAAAGCGTAACAAAGTAACACTCACATTTAAGATGGTCTTAAAAGCATGATATCAGGTACAAGAGCGATGTGTACGAACAGGTCCACCCGACTAGTTTCGACTAAATAGTCATCATCTGGGGTAAGGACCTTGTCCCACACACATCGCAAATAAATGAACAAATTGACCTCCACAATCCCGGAAGTGAACCACCATTACTTCACTTCCGGTTTCGTGTTTCATTGTGGATGGTCAAAATAACAAAGGTTTCACTCCTGACTGCCTATCACAGTTTCGGAGGCCATGGAATGCCCAGATGGCACAAACCCCCCCCCCCAAATGACCCCATTTTGGAAAGTAGACACCCCAAGCTATTTGCTGAGCAGTATGGTGAGTATTTTGCAGATCTCACTTTTTGTCACAAAGTTTTGAAAATTGAAAAAAAAAAAAAAAAAAAATTTCTTTCTTCATTTTCAAAAACAAATGAGAGCTGTAAAATACTCACCATGCCTCTCAGCAAATAGCTTGGGGTGTCTACTTTCCAAAATGGGGTCATTTGTTGGGGTTATGTGCTATTTTGGCATTTTATGGCCTTCGAAACTGTGATAGGTAGTGAGGAGTGAAATCAAAAATTTTTGCCCTTAGAAATCCTAAAGGGGGTGCTTGGTTTTCGGGGTCCCATACGCGGCTAGGCTCCTAAAAAGTCCCACACATGTGGTATCCCTATACTCAGGAGAAGCAGCAAAATGTATTTTGGGGTGCAATTCCACATATAACCATGGCATGTGTGAGCAATATATCATTTAGTGACAACTTTTTGTAATTTTTTATTTTTTTTTGTCATTATTCAATCACTTGGGACAAAAAAAAACAAAACAAAAAAAACAATGGGCTCAACATGCCTCTCAGCAATTTCCTTGGGGTGTCTACTTTCCAAAATGGGGTCATTTGGGGGGGTTTTGTACTGCCCTGCCATTTTAGCACCTCAAGAAATGAGATAGGCAGTCATAAATTAAAAGCTGTGTAAATTCCAGAAAATGTACCCTAGTTTGTAGACCCTATAACTTTTGCGCAAACCAATAAATATACGCTTATTGACATTTTTTTTTACTAAAGACATGTGGCTGAATACATTTTGGCCTAAATGTATGACTAAAATTGAGTTTATTCGATTTTTCTTTTAACAAAAAGTAGAAAATATAATTTTTTTTTCAAAATTTTCGGTCTTTTTCCGTTTATATCGCAAAGAAAAAAATCGCAGAGGCAATCAAATACCATTAAAAGAAAGCTCTATTTGTGGGAAGAAAAGGACACAAATTTCGTTGGGGTACAACATTGCATGTCCGCACAATTTCCAGTTAAAGCAGCGCAGTGCCAAATTGTGAAATCACCTCTGGTCATTATGGTCCGTATTGGTCCGGTCCTTAAGTGGTTAAACATCATAGTTTTGCAATGGCCATATATGAGCTCTTTTAAAAAAGGATTATTAGGCTGCTTTCACACTGATCCGCAGATGCGGTGCAGTGTGCCTGCCACTTTCCTGCGGGTTACCTGCAATGAGCCATGGACTTCTATTATTATATCCTGCAGGTTTGCTGCTCTTTCTGAAAATGCACCAAAACTTCTGAATTCAGAAGTTTCGGTGCACTTTTAGAAAATATATCACACCTGCAAGATATAATAGAAGTCTTTGGTAAAGCTCAGCTAACCCACAGAAAAAGCCACATGTGCATAACTCCAAACTTTTTGAGATGGGAACGAGGGACACCTATTAACAAAAGTATGTAGGCATAGGACACACCCCCTGTCATGCCCTCTTAAAAGAGAATTATCCCAAAAAATAATAATTAAACCCACAGGTGCTTTTTTTTTTTTTTTTTTTTTTTTTTACCACTACTGTTTATTTACATTGGCTTTTGAAATTTACAGGTGCAGCAATTTAGAAATTGGATGAAAGGTTTAGCACTGGGAAACACTTTTTGAAAGATAAAAAGTGCATTTTATATACAACTATATAGATTAAACCAAAATTAGGGACAAATGAGGAGGAAAGAGGAACAGAGGGACTTTGTTCTAAATTAGGGACAGTCCCTCAAAAATCAGGGGCAATTGGGAGCTATGTGCAGGTGCACTGTGCGCTGCACCCGCAGTGCGGGTAAACCACAGTGCATCGGTGTGAACACAGCCTTGGGCTCTTTTTACTTGATCGGTCCAATTGGTTCCGCTTGTCTGTTTTCTTTCTTTTTGTGATTTGCACAGTGGGTAAACCAGGATCAGAGCAAGGAGTTGGCAGAAGGGGAGGCTGCCCTGGGCGCAGCATGTATTGTTGGGATGGAGGCGCTGCAAGTTCCTTCAACTATAAGGCTGATAGGAGTAGTGTCAGCGGCATCACTTCTGTCAGCCCAGCGTTGGTAGCAGCAAGGAGAGGAGGAGAGAGCTGGGAGGAGGTGCAGGCTGTGCTCTCTCCCCCCCTCCTCCTTATAAGCTTGCACATAATGATGAGGGGGGGGCGCAATTTGCCATCTTTGCCCTGGGCACTGGATGATCTTGTCCTGACACTGGGGTAAACATCCATCAGGGATTGGTCCTACGGAAAATGATGATCCGGATTGTTCTTTAAAATCTTCAATATGCTATTCAAAATAAAATAAAAATAAAAATCTGAACTATTTCATGCCATTGTGGCCTGCGACCAGTTACCAAATCACTTAAAGTGGAGTTCCACCCTAAAAAAAATAAAAATAAAAATAAAATCCTGCAAAAAAATAGAAAAACATTTTTTTTACTCACTAGAAATACCGGTTGCTATGCGGAAGTCCCTAATCTGCCTCTTCCTTATCCGTGGCTGGTCTTCTTCCGCATCCTCCTCGCGTTGTCTTCTGGTGAATGGGGCGCGATCCGTATAAATGAATATGTAGCGGGGTCTCCGTTGAGGCCCCATGGACTACGTTACCCAGAACCTCGTTTGGCACCCAGGGTGCATTGGGCTGCCGCAGAGACTCATGGGTGGGGTATAAAAGGGGAGGGCGAGGCTAAGCTCGGCCTCTTTGGACACCGCACGGCTGGCAAGAGGACTTCCTGTGCGGACCTGCTGCGAGTGCAAGGCCCGAGGCCTGGGCCTTGCATACTTCCAGGGAGCCTTCCACCTTGCTGCGGAGCATCTGACATCTACCTGCTTTGCGGACGTCAGTTGGACCAGAGATCCGGTTGTGGCAGATCCTGTGTGTGGAGACACAGCGGTGGGAGTCCCGGACTGGGATCGAGTCCGGAGGGGTGAGAGAGCACCTGCTCACAGCTATAACAGAGTACTTTGTTAGGCCTATTGACTGCCTTGGCCCATTGTGTTATACTTGCCTTCCTGACAGGAGACTAGTTGCAGAACTGAGTTTATATAGTCTCCGGGGAGTTGCTTCTATTGCCATTGACCATTATTGGATTACAAATTTGTTGTTCCTGTATGTGCACCACCGATCATCTTGCATGCGAAGATTCCTCACTTAAAGACTGAGTTTTAACTGAGTCAGGCCTGACTGGGAGTTTATAGCATTTCTGAGCGCCATATTGCTCACAGGGAGAATAGCTATATGTCAGTGTGTGATAGAACTATATGTGCACTATAGTTGACTCGTGTTATTATTACTGCAGGGCTCTGCATGTATGTGTTCTATGGTATTGATCGTTAACCTTTATATACAAGTAAATCTATTACAGTTAATCATTCTGGTATTGGCGTCCATTACTATATTTCACAACTGTTTGGTTTATTGTGGAATTGTTCATGAACTGGTATAAAGCCATACTAATATACCACCCCTAGACTAGCTGTTCCAGAAAAGGGTCGAGTAGATTGCCGGGAGTTGGCTGTGCTGTGTACAGGGCCCAAAACAAAACCAGCGGCTCTCTTAGTTTGGGGGTATCGCTACAAATATAATATTTAAAATTGAACTTCAGGCTTTACAGGAGATTGGTGATACCAACAAGTCAAGCTCAGGTACTTTAAAACAATAGTTGCATTAACAAAAAAAATTCATTCATCAAAATTTGTGTTTTTTTTTTTTCTTACCTGCCTGTAGTTTGATTATCTGTAAAAATTATTTACATTGACTTTTAATGTTAATTGCGAAGCCGTGCTGTAAATGTATTTATTGCTTATTTTATTTACATTTCTATAGAGAAAAGTACAAGTGTTGCATACAGAAACCTGTTCTTATTTTCTACCTGTAGATATAATTTATTTTGTGATAAGTGGTTATCTCCAGTATAATCAAAGTATTGTGCAGTATTTTTTTTTTTTTCTTTTAAGGATGGAAGCATCACAGATTGTGGCATGGTTTTGTCTTTTGCCATAAATATTTGGCCCCAAATCGCAGCCTGTACCATCTTGAGAAATCGGGAGGTACATTGCACCTTAGCAATGCAGAAAATCCAAAGAATGGCTAAAATAAAGTATTTTTTAAATTTTCTCTAAAACTATAGGGATTTTTCTGGATATAAACAGGTTTTACTACTAGTGCACAGATTGCAGCTGTGCTAATCTGGATATTAATAACAAAAAAAAAAAAGTTTAAGAAGGCTAGAGTTTTATCTAGTGGCTGTCACATATGTAACAACTGTAATCCTATGTTATCCATGCTTAGTGTATGAAATTACAGGCAGGTCTTGATCAGCTGCAGAGACGTTATCGCAAGTTTTCTCTGCACAATGAATATATTCTATTTACTGTAGAGCTTCTGCTACAATAGGCATGCATGTAGCAAAGCTAAGGTAGCCCAATCTCCAATTTTCCAGAAAGGAAGAACATTCGTTTAATAAGCATTAACTGTTGCTATAAATATTTAAACCACCTGTTTTGCCTACGCGTATGATTAACATGAGTTTCTGCTTTTATCATATTCATGAGCAAACTGTTGGGAAGCCGTGTTCTAATAATGGCAGGAAGCAGCGCGAGAGCTATTTTCAATTATATTTTTTTTTACCACCTCCTGATTTGCAACAAATCCTCTTATAGGAGCATGAAGGTTTTATAATAGAGTGGAAATGCCAGCTTTAGATGGAGCACAAAAAGGATTAGAACCTCTGCCATGTTTTTATTGCTGTTTGTGTCCCCATTTGCATTATTTACCCTCACATTCTGTTGTAATGCTGATTGTGTAGTTAAGAGGATACCTAGTACAAACTTCCAATCTCACTTTAAATTTGTTATAAAAAAAAAAAAACGTATTCGTAACAGCAGATACAGCGAACACCGTTTGTGGGAAAGGAGTCCCGCCCTTCTTCAAATACATAATCCAGTGAGAGTGCCAAACAATCATTCAAGAATCCAAAGTAATTTAATGATAATATTGATTCATTGCAGAATAAAACCAACATGTTTCAGGACCAAATACCCCTTCATCATAGTGTTACAATGTTGACTGTGCTTAAATGGAGTAGATTCCAAATAAATCTGCACTCTTTGCTGGACAGTCATGGTGTGAGGTTGACGCTGTCAACCTTTTTTACTACACACCACCTGACTGATCTATACTATGAGGAGACATCTTTTGTTCCTTTTTATGTCTGTGTTAATGGGGGAATTGAGCAAATTACTTTCCTGCAATCCCTCCCGCCGAGCCACTTTATTCTCCTGGGGAAGCCGCCTCCACCGGGAGAAGATTGTGATTATTACTATAGCAGCCGCTAGCGATAACTGTGTAAATTAAACCGTGTAATGTAAATTCCGGCAGGCTGGATTGATCAACTTTGGTACATTCAGCCTGCCGATCAGATCTAACAGCATGTAAACGGTCGGCTGGCTCTACCTAATTGTGTTGGCTGTATCTGTTGTTCCTAACAAAGTTATTCAATAAATTTCAGGTGAGATGGACGTTCTGTCCTAGGCACTCCTAATGACACACTAATCGGTCCTACCTTTGTTGAACAATCGGGCTATCGTGATCGGATAGGCAGCAGCCTAGGCCCAGAACTCGGTCCTTACCTATACCCCAAACAAAGCACTGACATAGAAACTCGTATTCATTTATATTTACCTCTACTCGCATTGGTCCAGCACTATCACATGCCTACCGAGATCTTGACACCCAGAACAGGTAGTGAGGGAAAATCTCAGCAGTGGGAAGACACCAGTAAATACTTGACATGAGCTGTGACCCTTCTCCACTTGATTCCAAACTAGGAAACTATTTTGGTTTGAGTTCCATAAAATGCAGTTGGACCTATTTTAACAAACAGATTTAACAAGGCAACGTGAAGATAGACACTTTGCAGGGTCAAATACTGTCAAATCTTAAATGCCCTCTCACCTGTAAAGAATCAAAGTCCATATAAATAAAGAGAAATCGGGGACCAAAGGTGATGAGAAGTGGTGGGCTAGAGCCAGTGGCCATAGAAATAAGTCACTATTAACATATCGGAGCACCTGATATTTATTTAGGGTACCCAGGGGGCCCTGCAGAAAATCAAGCATGGCATACAAGTACATGAGCATATACTTCTACTATTACATACATACAGATTTGACATAAGACATAAAACGCAGGTTCTTACATAAGCCCAATCATGGCTAGTTTTCTTTAAAGACTGTACTGTTTTAGGTGTATTATTCTGTGACCTCTGTGAAATGATTACACAACCACATAAGTGAAGTGTTCAGATATTAAAGAGCTGCGTGCAAACAGAAGCCAGCCCCCCCACCTTTCTCAAAGATATCCAATACACAGCTCAGCTTACCAACTCTATGAATTCAATAGCTAATGTTCTACATTAGTAGCTCATTAGATGCAAAGTCAAATCATAGATCCTGGCTGAAACTTGCACCCTCGAGGTATGGACAAGGTCTTAATTGTGCTTGCTGCCACCTCTGTATTTATTGTACTTTCTAAGTAGCAAAAATATCAGCTGCATCAGCTAAAGCATCTAATTTTTTTTTATTATTTTGTGCATATTACAGTTACATGGAGAAACTTATAGGATGTAATGCACAGCTAATAATATCTTGGCAGCAGTCATGATACTCTGTCACTGAGCTGTGGTCAGAAATAGTAAATTAGATTTTTCGTCTGTTGTTCACAAACACCATTGTGCTTTTATGAACAATTTACATAATATGCTTTTATTTTCATTACATTTGAAACACTTATTGTTTTATTAAATTACAAGATGCAATAAGATCCAGTTGCCCAAAAATAAACCTTCAAAATCTATCTCTTATTTTCTGAATATGCAAAATACAACATTGGATCCCATGTGAACTGACAAAGTGTGGAAAGCCACACACTGATATTCAGCCCAGTTAGAATATGTAAGAAGATGGCTTTGGCTCGTCTCCTCCAGAAGCCAAGCCACTCTAAAATGTTTCACCCACCCCTGCCTGGGGTCAGGTGAAATGCGTTACAGGGGCATGTCTTCTGAAGGAGGAAAGCTGAAGCGGTTTCCTTACATTTTCTAATTGGGCTTAGAATCGGTGTACAGCTTTCCACACTTTCTGTCAGTTCACTTCATTGGGCTGCGCATGCCTGCACCCAACAGTTGTGGAGTCACCGGAAGCCTGATGTCACTTTGAGAGGTGCTTCTGTTTTTGTCTGGGGTCGCATTAGATCCCATGTGTCCCAGTAGAACGGAGAGGGAAACTTTGGCACGCTGACTATGGTGAAGAGACAAATCCCATCATGTCTCTACCTTTTGATAGTTATGCTTGTGGTTGTCAGAATCTTGCAATGTCTTTGCAGATTCACCACAACACAGAGTGCCAAAGTTGCCTATCTCTGCAGCCGGTTATTAAACTTTTCATTCAAAAAGTCCATCAAAGGAAACCTGTTAGGCAGCAGTTTTTGAAATTCAGAATACCTAAGAATAGGTACTGCAAGATGCTATTACCATTCTTTTCCAGAAAAGAATCCTTTGTAACCTATGTGGGATAAGTCCTTGACTTCACTGACTTTGGACATAAGCCGTGTCCACCCACTGGGACCCTTTTCATTGATTAAACCTTTACACCCCATTCAAACTTGTGCGACTTGTCATATGACTTTGGACATCAAAGTCACTTGACAAGTCATACCACATGTTTTCCAATGATAATCATTCATATATTTGCAACTTAAAGTCATAACATCTTCAAAGTAGTTCATGCAGTACTTTGGTTCGACTTTCATGTGACTTGAGAGCCATTAACCACTTCAGCCCTGGAAGAATTTACCCCCTTCCTGACCAGAGCACTTTTTGCGATGCAGCACTGCGTCGCTTTAACTGACAATTGCGCGGTCGTGCGACGTTGAACCTAACCAAAATTGATGTCCTTTTTCCCCCACAAATAGAGCTTTCTTTTGGTGGTATTTGATCACCTCTGCGGTTTTTATTTTTTGTGCTATAAACAAAAGAAGAGCGACATATTTGAAAAAAATGCAATATTTTTTACTTTTTGATTTAATAAATATCACAATTTTTTTTTTTTTAAAACAATTTTTTTTCTAAGTTTAGACCGATACGTATTCTACATATTTTTGGTAATTTTTTTTTGCAATAAGCGTATATTGATTGGTTTGCGCAAAAGTTATAGCGTCTACATAATAGGGGATAGATTTATGGCATTTTTATTTTTTTTATTTTTTTCACTAGTAATAGCGGCGATCTGCGATTTTTATTGTGACCGTGACATTGCGGCAGACACATCGGACACTATTGGCGCGTTTTTGGGACCATTCACATTTATACAGCGATTAGTGCTATAAAACTGCACTAATTACTGTGTAAATGTGACTGGCAGGGAAAGGGTTAACACTAGGGGGCGATCAAGGGGTTAATATGTTCCCTATTGAGTGATTGTAACTGTAGGGGGAGGGGACTCACAAGGGGAGGAGACCGATCTGTGTTCCTCTGTACTGGGAACACACATCGGTCTCCTCACCTCTGACAGGAGGTGGATCTGTGTGTTTACACACACAGATCCACACTTCTGCCGTGATCGCGGGCAATCGCGGGTGCCCAGCGGACATCGCGGCCGCCGGGCACACTCACCGGGTCACGAGCGTTGCCGCGGGTGCGCCCCATAGACGGCCGGGAAAAAAGGACGTCATATGACGTCCGCCCGGAGGGAGGGAGGGTTCCTGCCGGCGTCATATGTCTATGACCCGGTAGGAAGTGGTTAAAAGTTGCATGAAAGTCGTACCTGAATGTTTTACATGCAACAGTGGTGCAACGGTGGGTCCAGAGGGACAACTAGCCACATTTAAGTCCCACCCATCAAAGATGAGTCAAAGTTGTACAAAGTTGCACTTTAAAGTTGCACAACATTGGAATAGTACAAGTGTGAATGGAGCCTTATCGAGAAGCAGGTTATTGCCTCTTGGTAAGGTGGACACCTTGTGTATAGGGTCTAGATTTCAGTTTGGGGACATCAGATCTTCATAATGAATAGGAGGTTCACTCTCAGTATTAGATGATATTGGAGATTTGTATCAAAGAGGCAAACCTTTTTTTCCTGACAACGTGCATGTGCTTTTTTTTTTACTGGTTCTGTGAAGTTGTTTTATGGAACGCCAGTCAATAAAACCTAAACTTGTCCCACCTGCATTACTTGCATCTTCTCCCCTCTGCTAAGTTAATACACATCTTTCCTGCTGCCTTTCTTTACCCTTTTACCGTTAAGAGATTAAACTCCGTTATGCAGATTGCACCAGCAGAGATGTGTTATCTGAAGATGATTCATAGAAGAGCTGTGGTGGGAAGGACAAGGCCAGTTCAGTCGCACTAGGTCCTGTGACTTCACAAATAGCATAAAGGATGCATTGAGAAATATATCTGCGCTCTACGCCTAGCTCTGTTATCAATCGTCTGCAGACAGCACTGCTGTCCCATCTCCCTGACGCACTTTGCATAACTGTATTATCTCTATATAGTGAAGGAAGAGGCCATCACAGGTGTGCCCGCTTCAACCCCTGTTCCTAGGCCCCTGCTGGTCAATTGGCATTATTTAATAGCTATGCAAACACAGATTATGTGTTGTCACCATGGTGATTATATCAGAAGTCAACTTTTATCAATTTGGTATAATTAGATTTCTAAAACTCATTTGTGTTTGGTTGTTATGGGTAACCGATTGCCTTTGATGTTCATACTTTTTAAATACAGTCCCCTTGGCTTTGTATCTTCGTAACTACCAATTGTTCTCTGCACTTGCTCACCGTCTTGTGGAATGTTCCTCACATGAACTGTGTATTTCATGGAGGAAAAATCAATTACTGTGCTTCTCATGCTTCACATAAAAGCAATTAAAATACAAAACCGGTTTCCTTTATTAAATGACTTTACACAGGTTTCCCACGAGAGCTACACATGAATGTGACATTTTCAGTATAGTCTATAGTGTGTGTGTGTGTGTGTGTGTGTGTGTATGTATGTATATGTATATGTATGTGTATATATATATGTATATGTATGTGTATATATATATATATATATATGTATATATGTGTGTGTGTGTATATATATATATATATATATATATATACACATGTGTGTTGTCTCTTTAGGAAGCTAATCACCCAACACTTGCTGGGTAGATCACAACAAATTCGATCTTTTACCATCTGCTGTTGTAATATATTTTACCAAGGAATTTTTCTTTAATGAAGTATAACATTTTACTGCACGATAAATTAAAAGGATGTAAAGAGCAAGTTGTAAAGGAAGCCCAAACCCTTCTTATATGCTAACATGAGATATATTTTACAGTCCCAGACTGCCCTATCACTAATCTAATAGGCAAAGCTGTCTAATATTTACCCATCAGAATCTCTTGGCTTATGCCAACAAGTGAATGTAAAGCGCAACAGTAAAAGTTTAACATACTCTTAATGGGAAGTGGCTGGAAAAGGTTTAATGTAAAAGGAATGTAAATTGGACTTTTAAGCGTCTATGTATAATGTATGTAAATGACACAATAACCGGTTTATGTATTGTCACTGGGGGTTGAACAGTAAAGGATTAATGCACATTAAATGGGGTTGGCACAATAAGGCCATGTCCCACTAGCAATTCTATCACTGCCAACTTTTGACATGATCGCTAATAAAGAGTGAACGCATAGAGGTCCTAATGGGTCGCTCTCTTGCAAGCCGAACCAGTAAGGTGTCGCTTTGGGACCGCTCACTCACCGGTGAGCAAGATTCTGCAGCATTTCGGCAGTAGGAGCAGGTGAGTGCATTTTTTTTAGCGTTCCTATTGCTGACAAGTTACTGCCAATAACAGGTCTGCCAGTGTTACATAGGCCTAAGGCCTATTCTATATTGAATAGTTGTACAGTAATTGGCAAATGTGCATTGACTGGGAGTTGCACAGTAAAGGGTTAAGGCACATTGATTAGGAAGTGCACATTAAATCAAAATCATATACCCTGCTTAGATGGGGCATAAGCAAATCTTTGTATTGCAAATACCACTCGATGGGGAACCCATTCAGTCCCGGCGTTTTGTTTCTGGCAATGGACTGGATAGCCTCCCCAATTTCCTCAGTTGTCAGAGGAGCGTCAGAGGAGCGTCAAGATCTGACGCCTGCTGGGTCTGAAGTCTGGGCAACGAAATATCAGCAAGATAGTCATCCAATTCCACAATCGTGTAGTGAGCTCTAGTAGCATATAGGGAGGAGTAAAAGGAGATAAAGGCTTCCATGATCTCATTGTTTTGTTCTACCACTATGCCCTCTGCGCTCTTAATTCTGGGTATGCTGCATGGTTGATAGTCAGGTTTAGAAAGATATGCCAACAAACGGCTGTTCTTGTCACCAAACTCAAAGATTCGCTGATTCTGGTATAACAGCTTCCTCTGGGTGCGTTCCAAAAGCACTAGGTCCAATTCTCTGGACCCATGCTTCCAGGCAGCATGTGTCTCAGGAGAGGGAGTCGCGGTATAAGCGGCTTCTGCCTCCCTGAGAGCCCCCCCTGCATCCATCAACTTGGACATAGAGGCCTTGCGTGTCTGACCAACCGCCGCCGCAAAAGAGCCACGTGTAGTGGCCTTAAAGGCATCCCATACCACTGGAACGAATGCACTCTGTTTATTAAGTAGCCAGTATGATTTCATCTCCCTCATACATTGGTTCTCCAAAACGTACTGTAGTTGTGATCTGCAGCGGGTGTCAATGTTAACGACACTCCAAATGCTGTGCGTTTTGCCTGTACTGGATCTCATGCTACAGAAGTACCACACAATCTGGCTGCAGCACGTTTTTCTTTTTGGTGCGGTCTAATGCAATTCAGCCCATTCAAAATAAATTGGCTCAAATTGCACATAACTACACTGCACTGGTGTGAACAGGCTCTGAAGCCTCGTACACACGGCCGAGTTTCTCGTCGTAAAACAAACGTCGTTTTTCTCATCGGTTTTCTTGTCAAGTTTGACGAGATTCTTGTGAAGCTTTGCTTGCATACACACTGTCATTCCAAAATCTTATCGGTCTAAAAACGTGGTGACGTACAACACGTACGACGGCAGTATAAAGGGGAAGTTCCATTTTCATGGCGTCCTCCCTTGGGCTGCTTTTGCTAATCTTGTGTTGCCGCGTGTTAGTTAAAGTTTGGGAAGAGACGATTCGCGCTTTTCAGACTTCGTGCTTTCAGTTCGTTTTCTGCGGTTCAGTAGGTGCTTGTGGGTTCGTATCTTGTCTTTCAGGGTGAGTAGTCAGATCGTATCTGTTTTTCAGTGCGTTCTTGTCCACTCGTTTCTGTTTTTCAGGTCGTTCTTCATAGGCCTTGCTGTTCTTCAGTGTCTTCTGTTTAGTTCGTTCTGTTCAGACGACCGTTTCTTAGCCATGTTGCGGATATGTTCTCATCGTAGAGATCGTGTTGTGCACTGACTTTGTGTGTCTGTTGGTCTTCTTGTATTGGACCAAGACGAGTCTATGAACAGGGTGAGGAGGAGTTCATGGACCAAGAATTGGTTGCTCCAGCGCGACCAATTCTTTCACATGCCTCTGCTGCGGGAGATCGTGGAGAATAATCCTGAGGACTACAGGAATTTTCTGCGGATGTCTGACCCCATATTTCAGCATCTGTTGGCTTTGGTGTCCCCCTATATTACCAGGCAGGACACCGTTATGCGGGAAGCCATCAGTGCTGAGCAGAGGCTCATCGCCACGTTGCGCTACCTGGCGACAGGGAGAAGTCTGCAGGACCTGAAGTTCACCACAGGCATCTCCCCCCAGGCTCTGGGCTTCATAATCCCAGAGACCTGTTCTGCTATCATCCAAGTCCTGCAGGATGACTATATGAGGGTAAGTTTTCGTATATAATATCACATTCTATGTATTTAATGCATTATAATGTATTTCTTTCATCCTTCCCTAATTAGCATGATTGTAATATGCTAAGAATGTCCCCTTTGTCCCCATGCATGCTGTCCTTTTTTAAGTCATTTTTTGGCCTACATGCATTTTTACCTTTACTTACCTCTCCAGCATGCTCTCCTGGGCCCAAACCCATCTAGCCTAGTCTGTTAACAATGTTTTTTTTCAGATCCCTTGTAGCTCACCCCCCCCTCAAATTGTTAATTAATTTTCCTGATTGTGAGATTTGGGGGGTCCCAAACACATCTAGCCCCCCCAAAGAAAATAAATGGGCCATCAGAGGGGGATGAGCAATGTGCGAATTGTGAGTTTGTTTCTCTTTTTTTAATAATCCTTAACCAAAATGTTATACTTATGTTGGCCACAAATGTTTTTGTCTAATCTGCTTGCAATGTTATTTGCAAAAGTACCATTTTTTTTTATCTTGTTTGATTCCCCAGCTTCCTTCCACGCCACAGGAATGGCAGACTGTGGCATTGGAGTTTGCCAGGCGGTGGGTCTTCCCCAACTGCGGAGGAGCCATTGACGGAAAGCACGTCCGCATCGTGCCACCACTCCGTTCTGGCTCCTTTTTTTACCACTACAAGGGGTTTCATAGTATCGTCCTGATGGCGGTGGTGTCAGCACAGTATGAATTCCTCTATGTGGATGTAGGGAAGAATGGCCGGATGTCGGATGGGGGAGCCTTCGCCCAGACGGAGTTTGCCATTTGTCTACAGAGTGATGACCTTGCATTGCATTGCCACCGGATGCAGGGAATGTGGAAGGACTCCCCTTTGTCTTTTTGGCTGATGAAGCCTTTGGCCTGGGTCGGCATCTCATGAGGCCTTTCCCCCAGAGGACCCTCACCCCGGAGAGGAGGGTCTTCAACTACCGGCTGGCCAGAGCCCGAAGAGTTGTGGAGAATGCCTTCAGGATAATGGCCAGCCAGTTCCGTCTTTTTCTGACTCCTATTAATCTTGCGGAGTACAAATTGAACTATATTGTGTTTTGTTGTTGTCTACTGCACAATTTTTTGAGGAAGAAATCTCCTACATATATGGCCACAGTTGGGCCCGAGCCAGGACTTGCTGCGGACAATGCCCTGCCGGGCCTGGAACCTGTCCATGCTGGCTTGCCCCCCCCCCAAAGTGCCCGTGCAATCAGGCAGAAATATGTGGATTATTTCATGGGTAGGGGGGCCATTCCAATGCCAGAGAATCTGTCCGAATTGTAATTTTGCCGTAAAAAAATAAAAAATATCAACTTTCAATTAGTAGTTTTGCTTTGTTTATATTTGAGGTGTGTGCTACTTTTTCAAAGTGTACTTGTAGTGCCAAGTGTATTTTCCTTAGTAAACAACAAACATTTCACTGCTAACAACAAAACTAAATCCCAAAAAGGTTAGAGTGGTTAAAAAAAAAACGAAATTTTTTGTATTTTCTTGTATTTTACTCAATCACACATATGGTTAGGTATACATTTTTGGTGTCTCAACATTTTAGAAACCCATTTTCGCCTTTTCACCTAACAGAGCAAATTTTGCTGCTAATGAACTATGAAAAATCTCAACATTCCTCCAAATACAACAATGTTAAACGTATAGGCAAAATGTCAGACCAATTTTTTTTAAAACAAATGTCTATCTGCCCTTCCTCAAAAATGGAGTGTTGTCACCCCTGAACCTGACAAATTTAGAAGATGCACACATTTTTAGGGGGGGGAAACTAGGTTATTTACTTCCTCATCCCTATTGTCAACATGTGCTACCCGCCATCATGGGGGATCATTCAACATGTTTTGGGGGGGCAACCCCTTCTTCCTTTCTCCTACTTGAGTTGTGAGGAAGAGGTTGCACCCCCAAAACACGTACATGGAGATCCAGTGATGGTAGATAGCACATGTTTGACCCACTGTGTGCATCTTCTAAATTTGTTTTTGCAACAAAGTGCTACAAAAGTGAACACAGACTAGAGAAAAAAAGGGGTGTTTTAGTCTATTCTCCCCAACACGTCTATGATGTCCTTAAATGTATTCTCCATATCCTGAATCTTTTTTTTAATGAAGTCCAGATGAGTACTACAATCCATTACTTGTTGTATGAGTCTTTGTGCACTATCCCTGGAGAATCTTGGACTTTCAGCAACATCTTCATCACCTAAAAAAAAAAGAAAAATATAACAATCTCCAGGCCTACATCTCTTTTACCTGAAGCTGTGGTGACAGATACTGACCTGTTGTAGTGAAAAGTTCCACCACCTCATCCACCTCGCCTTCCTCGACTTCTTCTTCCTCCACCTCTCCTTTATCTAATTTGACATCCTCCACATCCTCAGGTTGGGCTTGTTGGGGAGGTTGGGGTTCTTTAGAAGGTGTGGCTTTGCTGTGCTCCGAGGAGTGGCGTCCTCCCAGTCTTCTCTCCCCTATGAGATTCAAACAAATGGTACACTTAACACACACATATATGAAGTCAGAACTAGGAATTTGAATCATTGTTTGCAGGTGGGTTACACTTGTCTGTTTAGGCCCAGTTCCAAGATGAAGACCAGATTCGAGAACTATACAAAGCTAAAAAACAGACCTTTTGGTGACAATTTTATCACATGCCCCCCCCCCCCAGTACCCACTGTAGCACCTGTGGTGGACACCCTAAAAAGGTTCTTATGGTGGCCCACACTATAGTGCTCCTGTGAGTGCAGATGTGTAAACAACTGCTGAGTGTCCTCTCCTTTACATTGATTCAAGTTTGCATTTCATTCTAGTTTCAAACACATCATCTAGACAACAATGTCATAACATTTAGTGATTTTAAACATACACTTTTTGTTGGAATTAAAAAAGAATGGATATTGCCAAATCATCGTATGTAGTGTGCAAACGATGTGTCTATATCGACCGATTACTGTGCCCACTAAATTGTAGAAGATGTCATTTAAGAATGTTAATTAATAAAAAACTACAACAGGGAGCAACATGCAAGTTGTGAAATACAACAATAGGGACACAGGAGAAGTACTTACTTTTTTTAAGCATTCTGTTAATGCTCCTCAACTGCTCCGGCTCCCTCAGTTTTAGGTCAAACCACCTCTTTCTGAGCTACTCCTTGGATCTTTTCATCCCGAAATTATTATTCAGACTTTTCACTACTTTCTTCATAATTTCGTCCTTCCGAAGATTAGGGTGGGAATACGGCCCATGCTTGGCATCATAATCACAATTGTTCAATATGGCCACCATTTCCACCATCTCCTCAAAGGACATATTAGATGCCTTGTAGCGCCTCCTTGTTCGTGACATTTCCCGCTCTGGGCTGGTCTCCTCATTGGAATTCTCCATGTCGCCTGCGCGCCGAAAGAGAAGGGGCGGGGAAACATCAAGAAAGACCGCCATGGGCGGGCGACGTGTGTCACGCATGCGTAGTGTATATAAAGCTAATACACATGTGACGTACCTACGTTCTGTGTGCGGCAGAAGGAGTTTAGCGCGCCGAACGTTAAGCCCGAAGGTATCATTTACTAATTGGTACGTCAGTGGCCTATACTGCATAGAGATTGGAGAGGCATATATGGGCATAAAGATTTCACGAGTTTAGAGTGAGATTGACATTTTTAATTTTGTCTGGTGTTTTGTCTTGTAGAAACAATGAATGTGTTTGGGGGAAAAAGAATTTCTAGCGGAATTCATTGACAGATTAAGGGAGCTGCCCGCTCTGTGGGAGACCAAAAATCCACAGCATAAAAAAAAGGGGTTCGGAGAGCAGCGCTGGAGAGCCTGCTCCCATTTGTGCAGACCAGGGCGCCCCATGCAATCATTGAGCAGCTTGACACCAAAATTGGGACCTTGAGAGGCACATATAGGACTGTGCGCAATCGGGTCCTGGCATCTCAGAGGTCAGGAGCAGCAGCAGGGGAGGTATATGTCCCACATTTGTGGTACTATGACAGGTTGGCCTTTCTGAATGACCACATTACAGCAAGGGAATCACTGTCCAGCCTTCCCTCCAGCCTTCCGTCCAGCCTTCCCTCCAGCCAAGATGATCCTTCCCAGGATCAGGAGGAGCCGTCCATCTTGGAAGAGGACCCAGATCTGTCCGTCTGGAGCCAGGTATAGTATTTTCGACACATGCATTTTTCCCAAATGAATGAGGTAAAATAGATGTTAAGATGGGTAAAAATGTAGGCAATCAAGAAAAAGGGATTGACATAGCAATAGACAGTAGTGGGCAAAAAAGTTGGGGAGGATATAGGAAAATAAAGGGGGCATAATGAGAGTATTATATACACACACATTTTGAAGGATTTGCAACAGTCAATGATCTGAACATTGTGGGGGTGCTTTAAGAATAGCTAATCCACTTTGCACTACAAGTGCAAAGAGCACTTAAAATTTCCCAAAAAATGAACTTGGAAGTAAAGTCGCTGTAAATCAGAGGGGTAGATCGGAAATGAGGGGAAGCTCTGCTGATTTTAATCTCCAATCATGTGCAAGCTAAATTTATGCTTTTGCTTTGCTTTGCATGTCCCCCTCAGATCTCCAGCGACTGCACTTCCAAGTCCACTTTCCAAGCAATTACAAGTGCACTTGTAGTTTGCACTTGTATTGCAAAGTGGATTTGCCTTTACAAACGAATCCCCTGTGTGTGATTGATGAAAACAAAATCTAAAATATGTCCCTTTTTTTTACACAGGAGGAGGTCAGCCAAGATGAGAGGGCGGAAAATGTCAGGCAGGAGGAGGCTTGGGTTAGTGGCAGAGAGGAGGTGCCTGGTCCAAGTGGCAGAGAGGAGGTGGCTGGTCCAAGTAGTAGGACAAGGTGTCAGGTGCCACCAATTCGCATGCCACCAAGAAGGGGCAGGAGGGATAGGGCTGTGAGTGTGGCAGCACTGGCCCTCATTAAAGAGGCCCATGCCACCCTCCAGCAGCCCCCAACCCCTGATGAGGGCTATGCGGCATTGGTGGGCATGAAAATTCCCCAGATGCAAACTGAACAGAGGCTACTTTGTGAGTCCCTGCTCATGACCCTTTTAAATAAGGGGTTGAGGGGCAGACTGACAGAGAGCACTGTTATCTGTGACCACGGCCATCCTCCTGCACCTTCCTATTATCCTCCCACCTCCTTCTTCTCCACCTCCAATTTCACAACCTTCTTCTCCTCCTCCTCCTCCTCTTCCTCTTCCTCCTCTTCCTCTTCCTCCTTTTCCTTTTCCTCCTTTTCCTTTTCCTCCTTTTCCTTTTCCTCCTTTTCCTTTTCCTCCTTTTCCTCCTCCTTCTCCTTTTCCTCCTCCTTCTCCTTTTCCTCCTTCTTCTCCTTTTCCTCCTCCTTCTCCTCCTCCTTCTCCTTCTCCTTCTCCTTCTCCTTCTTCTTCTCCTTCTTCTCCTTCTCCTTCTTCTCCTTCTCCTTCTCCTTCTCCTTCTCCTTCTCCTTCTCCTTCTCCTTCTTCTCCTTCTCCTTCTCCTTCTTCTCCTTCTCCTTCTCCTTCTTCTCCTTCTCCTTCTCCTTCTCCTTCTCCTTCTCCTTCTCCTTCTCCTTCTTCTCCTTCTCCTTCTTCTCCTTCTCCTTCTCCTTCTCCTTCTCCTTCTCCTTCTTCTCCTTCTCCTTCTCCTTCTCCTTCTTCTTCACCTTCTTCTTCTCCTTCTTCTTCTTCTTCTCCTTCTCCTTCTTCTTCTTCTCCTCCTTCTTCTCCTCCTTCTTCTCCTCCTTCTCCTTCTTCTTCTCCTTCTTCTGCTCCTCCTTCTCCTTCTCCTTCTTCACCTTCTTCTCCTTCTTCACCTTCTTCTCCTTCTTCTCCTTCTTCTCCTTCTTCTCCTTCTTCTTCACCTTCTTCTTCTCCTTCTTCACCTTCTTCTTCTCCTTCTTCACCTTCTTCTTCTCCTTCTTCACCTTCTTCTTCTCCTTCTTCACCCTCTTCTTCTCCTTCTTCACCCTCTTCTTCTCCTTCTTCACCTTCTTCTTCTCCTTCTTCACCTTCTTCTTCTCCTTCTCCTTCACCTTCTCCTTCTCCTTTACCTTCTCCTTCTCCTTCTCCTTCTCCTCCTTCTCCTCCTTCTTCTCCTTCTCCTCCTTCTCCTTCTTCTCCTTCTCCTTCTCCTTCTTCTCCTCCTTCTTCTCCTTCTTCTCCTTCTCCTTCTCCTCCTCCTCCTCCTCCTCCTCCTAACATGAGTACACCTCGTACACCTCCTCCTCCTCCTCCCATGAGTACACCTCCTCCTCCTCCTCCTGACATGAGTACACCTCCTCCTCCTCCTCCTGACATGAGTACACCTCCTCCTCCTCCTCCTGACATGAGTACACCTCCTCCTCCTCCTCCTGACATGAGTACACCTCCTCCTCCTCCTCCTGACATGAGTACACCTCCTCCTCCTCCTCCTGACATGAGTACACCTCCTCCTCCTCCTCCTGACATGAGTACACCTCCTCCTCCTCCTCCTGACATGAGTACACCTCCTCCTCCTCCTCCTGACATGAGTACACCTCCTCCTCCTCCTCCTCCTCCTCCTGACATGAGTACACCTCCTCCTCCTCCTCCTCCTGACATGAGTACACCTCCTCCTCCTCCTCCTGACATGAGTACACCTCCTCCTCCTCCTCCTCCTGACATGAGTACACCTCCTCCTCCTCCTCCTGACATGAGTACACCTCCTCCTCCTCCTCCTCCTCCTCCTGACATGAGTACACCTCCTCCTCCTCCTCCTCCTGACATGAGTACACCTCCTCCTCCTCCTCCTCCTGACATGAGTACACCTCCTCCTCCTCCTGACATGAGTACACCTCCTCCTCCTCCTCCTCCTGACATGAGTACACCTCCTCCTCCTCCTCCTCCTCCTCCTGACATGAGTACACCTCCTCCTCCTCCTCCTGACATGAGTACACCTTCTCCTCCTCCTCCTCCTCCTCCTGACATGAGTACACCTCCTTCTCCTCCTCCTCCTGACATGAGTACACCTCCTCCTCCTCCTCCTGACATGAGTACACCTCCTCCTCCTGACATGAGTACACCTCCTCCTCCTCCTCCTCCTGACATGAGTACACCTCCTCCTCCTGACATGAGTACACCTCCTCCTCCTGACATGAGTACACCTCCTCCTCCTCCTGACATGAGTACACCTCCTCCTCCCATGAGTACACCACCTCCTCCTCCTCCTGACATGAGTACACCTCCTCCTCCTCCTCCTGACATGAGTACACCTCCTCCTCCTCCTCCTGACATGAGTACACCTCCTCCTCCTCCTCCTCCTCCTGACATGAGTACACCTCCTCCTCCTCCTCCTCCTCCTGACATGAGTACACCTCCTCTTTCTCCTCCTGACATGAGTACACCTCCTCCTCCTCCTCCTGACATGAGTACACCTCCTCCTCCTCCTCCTGACATGAGTACACCTCCTCCTCCTCCTCCTGACATGAGTACACCTCCTCCTCCTCCTCCTCCTCCTCCTGACATGAGTACACCTCCTCCTCCTCCTCCTGACATGAGTACACCTCCTCCTCCTCCTCCTGACATGAGTACACCTCCTGAGGCACAGCCTCCAGCCAGGCGGACAAGGAAGGCTGCAGGCAAGCCTACCCAGAAGGGGGCAGGGAAGCGGAGCAAGGATACCAGGAAGTGATTCCCTTGCTGCAATGTGGTCAGACAGAAGGCAGCCTGTTGTAGTTCCACAGACTTTGGACATGTATCTAACCTGCTGCTGTTCCTGACCTCTGGGAATCCAAGACCAGATTGTGCTCAGTAATGTATATGTGCTTCTCAAGGTCCCAATTTTGGTGTCCACACAGTCGCACAAATTGCAGCAGGCTCTCCAGCGCTGCCTTCTAGTTTGGTTATTATTATTTTGTATACTAGAATAAATGTTTTTTTGTGTTAGTTAATACTTGCCTATGTGTTTTTGTTAAAGCTACATATTTAGCTGGTGAGTAGGCAGGTTATTTACTAAAACTACAAAGCTAGAGTTTAAATGCAACAGAACACCAAAAAATAGAGGATAATTTTATACAATTTATGTCAAATTTACACCGGATAAAAAAAAAGGAGAACACTAGAAATTAAAGAAAATTTTAAAATGCATATCTGAAAAAAATCATACAAATTAAAAAAAAAAAATCTTGCTCGATCAACTAAAATAACATATTCATGAGATCTGCATTCAGAAATGTTGGTAAAAATTTGTGTAGCGGCCTCCTCTCTCCCCTCTCTTCTATCAGCTCGTCTGTCTCTTGTCTAGGGGTACTTCAGAGGAGAGAGAGCGGGGTCACCACGCCAAGCCCTCACCGCAGATGTTTGTGTGGTGGAAACAAAGTTCTTGTTTTACCTTCGGGTCAGTGTTCTGCACCTGGAACCTCCAATGAGAGTTACCTTGAACAATGTCTGCCAGAAAATGAGCCCCACACCATTAAAGTCCAACACTCCTTTATTCTTCTTGAATGAACACAATCAGTTAGACTCCCTTGTAGAACAGAACAGAAAAGGAGGTGTGGATGCGAGTAGGCCCAGACACAATGAACTCTCCACTTTCCTTCCTGAAAGTGGGATGCGGTCTCCGAGCAAGGGGGGATTTCCTTCCAGGCGGTCTCCGATGGGAGGCTCACCTGTCACTGGCAATATGCTGCACCGGGTCTTCAAGTAAGTATCTCCCATTGGTCCATTACGCCTTCCGGATTCGGGTACCCACTCCTGGGATTCCTTAGGACCTCCTTCCCTCGCGGAAGTGTTGGGCACTGAGCTCCAGACCTCCTCTCGAGTACCTTACCCCAGGCTAAAGGTGCCTAGGATAGAACACGACCTCCAGGCCTAGACCCGCCTAAGTGACCGACACGAACCACCGCCCTCAGGCTGAAGTTGCCCGGGCTCGACCCCCGCCACCGAAAATGGCCGTCCCCTTTATACCCCCTCCCAGCAAGCACGGCAGGTTCCCCGCCCCACCATACCACCGCTGAGAGAGACCAAAAGAGGTACGCCACCGCAACGATGACTCAACCCCAGGCCCAAAGCGACAGTGCCACCTGGCGGGCCCCAGGGAACCATACATCACAGTTTTCCCCACCAGATTCAAAATATGGAAAGCATATACCCGCTACACCAGTCATAAATATGCGTGAATATCTGCAGCCAAAAAAGTTCATAATTGCGCATCATTGTACCATTCTAAAGAAGATTTAAATGTGTGGCTAAAATTGGTAACGCGTGACGAATGTGCCATCTCCATTCAAAACGCTCGTTTTACAAGAAGGTGCGCTCCCGTCTCATATTGAGTCTGACCATGCGCGGTTTTTGAAGACTCGGAAAACCATACACACGAACGGTTTTCTCTTCCAAAAACAGTCCGACGAGAATCACGCCGAGAAAAAATGAGACTCCGACGAGAAAAAAGACTGCAGGTTGTCTTTTTTCTCGTCGAGATTTTGGACAGTTTTCTTGATGAGAAAGCATACACACGAACGTTTTTCTCGGCAAAAAAAGACAAGAAAACTGTTGGGAGAGCTTTTTTGCTGAGAAAACCGGCCGTGTGTACGCGGCCTAAGAAAAGAAAAATGATGCAGCCACCACATCTAATGATTGGTAAGTTGCAATATGACAATTTTTGGTTTTGGGTTCAATACCACTTTAAAAAATGTATGTACAGTGGTTGGAATGTGTTCTGTAAAACGTTTAATGTATTGAAGTGCCAGTACTGGGTTAACAGTGATGGGAGGCCGATCGCCATGAGTTAAAGGTATTGTATACCAGAGGCGGGAATTCAGCGATCCCCTCCATGGGAGACAGACGGGAATGCAGAAACACACCACCACCCTACCCTTCCTGCCCACAGGAATCAAGCCAATCGGGTCTCAGGAACTGCTTCCTGATTTGCCGGTAAGAGATTTAGGAAGACGATCGCAAATAATAATTTGCTATTGTCACACAAGTGGGTGGGCTTGGGGTGCAGTGCTCTGCGCCCCGAGTCCACCATTTTTTGAAGCCGATTAGAGCATGTGCTTAAAAAAAAAAAAAAAAAACCCCATTGAAATCCATGCGTCCGGTGCCCTGCATGTAGATTAGGGGGCCGGACACATGGATGGGGGGCAGCGCCCGTGCCCTCCACATGAGCGGTCGCCACTGTTGTATACCACCTTACCTGCACCTTTCGTTTTTCACCTGCATAAGGTGTGCATTGATCATGTAGTTTCATGGTGTTATTTGTTTCCCCTGTATGCACAGCCTATAGTAGTGTCAGTCTTCTGGGTGTCATTTCCGGTGTCGGAGATTTGTGTTCAAACATGAGGCATGCCCCATGGCCCTGCACAGATTAATGCATGACCTCTGTCTCTAGTGTGTAACTGACATTTCCTGTTGGGAAACTAAATATCCCACAATCCCTGGGTCTCTGTCTAGTGCATGTGCAGGTGAGAGCTACACAGCAATTAGATCTGATGCAGACAGAACGTTAACAGACACACACAGAGCGCTTACACTATAGCTGGAAGATTATTTTTTTTTTTTTGGGGGGGGGTTCAAATTACATTAGCACTCCCACATTGGTAATGTGACACAGAGCTAGGGTTGCCACCTCATCCCTTAAACCCAAACACAAGAGACAACACAACTTCCTGTTCCAGAACTGGTGTATCCCATCTGCTCTGTGTAGGGTTGCCACCCCATCCCTTAAACCCAAAAACATATTAATTACACAGGTTCTGTGGCTGATTAAGGTGTCAAATAAACTCACTTAGTGCCTGATCTACATTAACTTAGCCTCAGAACCTGTGCAATTAAAGCAGTGTTCCGGTCAAAAAAAATAAAAAATTAAAAGCCAGCAGCTACACATACTGCAGCTGCTGGCTTTTAATAAATGGTCACTTACCTGTCCTGGAGTCCCTCGATGTCGGCAATGCAGCTGATGTTCGGCAGGACCCGGCTTAGGGGTCCTTACTTTCTTTTGGGTACATTATCCTGTGGGCTCCTTGGAGTCCCTTCGTTGAAACTGGGAGCCACATTCATCCAGTATAGCAGCCTTAGCCATAGGGAGGAATCTATATCTGTACATCCGTCTCCTGCCGCCAGTGGATTTGTTTTGCCTTCAACTTGATGATATCTGGTAAGGAGACTACTTGTGAGGTGGCGGTTCACTTCGTGGTGGATTTTTACCCTTTTTATTTTATTATCGATTAAGGCTTGTAATAAACTCTGTCTGGTAAGGAGATTACTTATAAGGTGGTGGCTCACTCCTAGTAAATAGCACACACTTGGTGTTGTTATGTCTTCTTTACTACATAGCACTTATCCTTTCTAGGATTACTTTATGTGGCAGGATTACGCTATGTTTTTTTCTTTTCTTTTTTTTTCTTTCTTTTGTTAAAACATTTTGGATACATATACCTACCCATACTGTGGAGGAGTCCTTCCATTGCTACAGTTTATCATCATCAAGGAAATTTGCACTGGTGTGTTAACCAAAGGCCTAGGCTGGGTCATAGCCATCTGCTTGTTTGGCTTACTATCTGGTAAGCACATATTCATATAAGTTCATATAGGATTTTCGTGTGTTTTTTTTTGGCATTTGTCTACTCCAGCACTTCCAATTGGAATTTTCTGAACTTTGGGAAATTACAACAATTTTTTTCCTTTATTCTGGACTCATTAGCGCAATTTTTTTTCCCTGCAGCTGATGTTTCCATCAGCTGTCGGTTGCTGCTGCCGCCGCCATTGCAGGTAAGGGAACCCGGCAGTGTTGTCTTTTTGGCTTCACGCCGTGATCCCTACTGCACATGCGTGAGGCTCCGCTCCTCTCTCCTATTGGCCTAGTGGCCGGGGGAGGAGGAGGGAGCCCCGCAGTGATGACACAGGCTGCAGCCCGGACTCCCAGGATACCTGTCAAAGATATCCTGTCCCCCCTCCCCCCCGAAAGGTGTCAATTGTGGCACTGGAGGGAGGGGGGGATCAGATGAGCGGAAGTTCCACTTTAAGGTGGAACTCCGCTTTAATATGCATGTTCACGTTTAAAAGGATGAGGTGGCAACCCTACACAGAGCAGATGGGACAGACACGTTCTGGAACAGGAAGCTGTGTTGTCCCTTTTGACAAATAGGGACTAGCTAGTAGAATGAATACATGGACAAATGGGAAAAAATTATCTCTACAAACTGCAGCCACAACATATGAGCCCATCATTGCAAAGTAAGTCAAACTGCACAGGGAATAAGACTACACAAATACATAATTAAAACAACAAAAGCACTTGATTGTGTACAATGTCTTTAATGCACAGTAATGGCACAATGCTGTGATGTTTGCCTCTACTTGCATGATTTCTGGTGTGCGGACCTTCTCCGCCATCACTGGAGTCCAGGGAAGGCATAGAGGTGACCTGCTGCTCTTTTATAAATGCACACTTGGGCAAGTCCTACTTACTCATGGATGTAAACCTGCTGCTTATTGTGTATTGAAGGTATCACACGTAGGGATAGATGTCACTTTGTAAGATAAAATAATCATGACAAAATAACGCTGGATACAAACCATGCAAACCCCCTAATTGGCACAGCTAGAAGAAAAACGCATTTGTGTTTTGTTTTTTGCCAGTTTGCAACATATAACTGTTACTAACATTTCATTACAAAATGGCTTTAAAATAAAAAAAAATCATAAAAGTGGAGTTTTCCTTTAAGCTTGACTACAATTGGGAACATTTTCTTCTGCAGAGATGATTATTTTTCTAAAAGACTGAGTGATAGACACTCCACGGTTTTACTGTACTTACTGCAATGTAATTAGCAGGCTGACAAGTAAATTGATTTGTCTGTATTGGGAGTGTAGGAACACACAATCCGCAGCGAGATCGATACAACACACAAGGTAAAATGTGCAATACTATTATCCCTGTGTGTTTACTTCTTCCCTTTAATGTAAACCTTACTCTCCAAAGGTGATCCATCCCTATTCCTTATAGAACTGAACTTCTCATGAACCATCTTATTGTAATTACACCTAGGAATTCAGCTTTGGAATTGGCTTAAAGGGATTCTATAGGCTTCTCCATTTCTTTTTTAGAGATGTTTGTGAATGTGACTGATAATAGCTCTCTCTGCGTATTGAACTTGAACCCTAGAAAAAATAAACAATTGAAATATACTGTATATAAGCCACCCTTCCTCATAAAAAATCTGCAATTCAATTCAACCAGTCCTGTGATCCTGACACTCTTTCCATACAGCACAGTCTGGTCCTACACTTCCTGAGATCTTTGCAGATTACGCCATAGCTCCCAACTGTCCCTGATTTTGAGGGACTGTCCCTGATTTTGAGCAAAGTCCCTCTGTCCCTCTTTCCTCCTCATTTTGGTCTGATCTATATAGTTGTATATAAAATGCACTTTTTATCATTCAAAAAGTGTTTCCCAGAACTAAACCTTTCATCCAATTTCTAAATTTCTGCATTTGTGAATTTCAAAAGCCAATATAAAGGAATAGCAGTGGTAGTGGGTTCAGCTAATAATTTATTTTTGTATAATTTTCCTTTATGGAGGCGTGGCAGGGGGTGTGTCCTATGCCTACATATTTTTGCTTATAGATGTCCCTCATTCCTATCTCCATTACGCTGTAGTTGAATAATACAGCCTAGTCTTGGACCTGCCCTAGACTGTGATTGGACATTGTAAGAGCAGCAGCACATAGTAATTCAGCCAAGTCTTGGGCCTGCCCTAAATTATGATAGGGCAATGTAGGAGCAGCAACGCACAATAATAGAGCTTACTCTTTGATCTGCCATACAGTGTGATTGGACAATGTCAGAGTAGCAGCACACAATAATACAGCCTAGTCTTGGACCTACTGTACCTTAGGTTGTGATTGGACAAAAAAAGGAGCAATAGCATACTAATGATATCATTACTATGTTTCCTCCTTGACTCAGGAAGATTTCAGTATTAAAGCAGTAGTAAAGTCCGCTTTGTGATTTTTTTTTTATTACCTACAAGTAAGCCTATAATAAGGCTTACCTGTAGGTAAAATGAATCTCTCCTAAACGGGCACCATTTAGAGGATATTCACTCGGGATGCAGCCGGTGACGTCACCGCGCATGCACTCTGAAGGTCAGGACCTTCAGAGCCCCGTGCCAGAACTGAGGGCTCCCATGCGCATGCACAGGGATGACTTCATCGTGGCTCTGGCCACTCACACAGCCGGAGTCTGCGAACACGGAAGGAAGATCGGGGGGAAGATGGAAGCCCTGTCAGTGGTGACAGCGCGCCACTGGAGGGCTTCATTCTAAGGTAATTTTTTTCAGAATGTGCCATTATGCAGTAAATACTAACAAATGATGCACATGTCTTACAGGGGGAAGTTTTTTTTTTCATTTTTTTTTTACTGCAGCGGTTTACAACTGCTTTTAAGAGGACCATCAACTATACAATCTGATTTATACGGACCACGACAGCTGTGTAATGAAAGAGCCTGTGTAATTGGATGCTAGTTTAATGGATTCAACAATCCTGATCATACACAAAACCAAGAACACATCCTCTAAATAGAAAAAAAAATTGCATTTGTAGCGGGTATGTACTTTCCCGGGTGTAAATTTGAACTTGTCAGAGACATTAGTGATGTGTAATTCCCTGCAGCCCAGCAGGTGGCGCTGTCGCTTTGGGCTGGGGTTGAATCATTGCTGTGTGTCGCGCTTCCTTTTTGTCCTCCCTCGGCAGCGGTATGGTGGGGCGGGGAACCCGCCGTGCTTGCTGGGAGAGGGTATAAAGAGGTCGGCCATCTTTGTCACGGGGTCGAGTCCCAGGCACCTTCAGCCTGTGGACGGAGGTTCGTGTCGGTTCTCTAGGTGGGTCTAGGCCTAGAGGACAGCCGGAGGTCGTGTTCCATCCCAGGCACCTTTAGCCTGGGGTGAGGTACTCGGATGGAGGTCTGGAGCTCAGTGCCCAACACTGAGTTCCACGAGGGAAGGAGATCCTAGGGAACCCCGGGAGTGGGTACCCGAATCCGGAAGGCGTAATGGACCGGGGGGAGCTCCTCACTCGAAGACCTGGTGCAGCATATTGCCAGTGACGGGTGAGTCTCTCATCGGAGACCGCTTGGAAGGAAATTCCCCCCTCGCTCGGAGACCGCAACCCACTTTCAGGGAGGAAAGTGGAGAACACATTGTGTCTGGGCCTATTCGCATCCACACCTCCTTTTCTGTTCTGTTTCTACAAGGGAGTTCAACTGATTGTGTTCATTCGAGAAAAATAAAGGAGGTTTGAAATTTAATGGTGTGGGGCTCATTTCCTGACAGACATTGTTCAAGGTAACTCTTGGTGGAGGCTCCAGGTACACAACACTGACCCGAAGGTAAAAGAACTTTGCTTATATCACACTGACACCTGTGGTGAAGGCCAGGCGTGGTGTCCGCCATCCCTTCCCCTCTGAAAGATACCCCTAGACAAGAGACAGACGAGCTGAAGAGAAAGAGGGGAGTGAGGAGGGCGCTACACATTTTTTTTTTAAAGTACAACTAAAGGCATGGAGAGGGATTAGAACACCTGTAAGATTTTATCGCTGTCTGTGCTTCCATTAGGGAGTATCCCCCTCTATCTATCCTGTTTACCCTCACTCTCAATGATGATGGTAAAGAAAATCCCAAATTTTGTCCTCAGAAAAGTAATAGATGAGAAATCTTCCAATGGGGACAATAGTTCTGGTGACCTGCAGGGATTTTCTCCCACTTCCTCTTTTGGCTATGCGATGGGAAGTGCAGGGAAATCTCCCTAATGGGACACAGGTGGTAAGAAAAAAAACTGTCGAGTTATGACACTCCCTTACTCTATCCAAAATGAAAAAAAAAAATCTTCTTTAAGCAAGTTTCACCTAGGCAGATTAATGAGTAATCTTTGGTCATTGCATACGCAGAATAGTTCTTTTTTGACAATCCAATATAAACTTACTTGAACAAATCTCTTTTCATATTATGCGTTCGGCCTGTCTGCTGGTCATCTCTTTCCACAACTTCCTGTATTCCCAGCATGCTTTTCAGGGATTTCTATACTTGCTTCACCTCCTCTCACTCCCTCTGTAACTCCTCCTCTCTGCACCTCTGTAGGCCAGAAGGCAGGATCTGTGAAATGTGACGTAGTGGTGCCTATTGACAAGTTATAGAGAATGTGTCCCAGAATTCAAGGAATTAAGGCAGCTCATAGATTAGTGAGGGTTTTTTTTTTTTTTTTTTTTTTCGACCAGCACGTTGAATGAAGAAAACTGACTCAATTCCCCCATTCTCACACTTGAGGTGGAATCCTCCCCCACTGAGCTATTGTTTTCTGGCAGTAGGATTGATATCAGTTTCCAATGCATAGACATTCATGTATGGCTGGGTTCACACTATCTTCACATGCGTCTCACAGCAGGGGTCCGGTGCATCCCCGTTCACCGTTTCAGGTCCAATTCCAGACAGAATTTTTTAAACCTGAAACAGACCAAAAGACGCACAGGGCTCCTGTGCAAATTTGCAGCGGAGATATGTGAACCGGTTTAATAGAGAGCCGGTCAAAATCTCCTGCCATTGCAAATTGGATGTGGGAAACCTGCATCCAATTTGCAATAGTGTGAACCTAGCCTAATATACATTTTGCAGCATTGGCTTTAATGGCCTCCCAACAAAAATGCAGACAAAAAGGATATGTCTTATTTAATTCATTTTTAATATTCACAGCAAACTCCCTCATCCATCCATGTCTCCATGCTTTATTTTGTTGAGAAGTCACTTTGAACCCCCCCTCCCCTCCAGCATTTTTAATCATGGCCATCTTGAGTAAGATTCATGTAGTATTTACTTCCTGAAATCCATCTACCTTTTGCTCAGGCATGCAGGCAGGAGGATGTGTTTAGCTGAGTAGACCCCTTCTCCAGATGAAGAAGAAAAAATGCCCATGAAATCTCTGGGAATGTATGACATCATTTTGGCCTATGTCAGAAACCAGGAAGCGGCTGAAGAAATGTACCATATTTAAAAAAAAAAGTTAAAACTAGTAAGTAATAATATACCTTCCTATCTATTTATTAAGACCAGTGGCATAAGGATTAAAATATGTACCGTAATTACACTTAACAAAAACTAGAAAAAGGGATGGGCATGCCCATGCACCAGTGGCCAATAAGAGAGAAAAATGTCACCTTTTATTAGATTGTGAAATTTATCATTGAAAGGAAAAGCAAGTAAGTGTACGTGTATATACTTCTAGGATGTAAAACAAGAGCCCTAGTTCTAAAGGAGAACAAAGAGATGGGGGGATACACAGATTATCTTAACAATTGTCCCAATCTGATACTATTTTGCACCCTGTCCCTATAATATAAATATTAGATAGATGGTCTTTATCTATTAGGACAATTTGACTCTCCTATTACCGTGGGATGATGTTTTGCATACAAGCCACTCGTTGGTCTCAGTCAAAAAAATACAGCTCTCATAACTTCATTATAAACTGTTTGTTCACCATCCTAGTAAACCATGTGACCCATGTGATGCCCCAAAATAAAAGTGAAAAATAGGTGCCAAAACAACTCAACTGTACATGTTTCGATCACTAAATGAGCTTCGTCAGGAGTACAAACAAACGTGAGGTCCAGAGTGATAAGAAAAATGGCCAAGCTCATTTAGTGAATGAAACATGTCAAGTTAAGTTATTTTTGCATCTTATTTTTCACTTTTATTTTGGGGCATCACATGGGTCACATGGTTTACTAGGATGATGAACAAGCAGGTTATAATGCAGTTATGAGAGCTGTATTTGTTTTGACTGAGACCAACGAGTGGCTTGGATGCATGACACCATACCATGTAAATGGACAGTCAAATTGTCCTAGAGTGGGAGGTTGTCAGCTTTCCTTGTAGATGGTGACCATCTATCTATCATTTCTATTAAATGTGTAGCGGGTACCCCAAATTTGGGGGTCGCTATGTTCTAAATTTAGGGGTAGTACGAGCCATAGTTGGCTCAGGTTCTCTAATTTGCTAGGTATGGACTCTGTTCTGCTATGGTGTATGGTTCCCCTTGTTCTGTGGTGGCGCTGTTGCCCAGGTCTTGGGTTGAACCACGAGTGGCATTGTGGTGTGATTGGGTGTCCTCTCTCGGCTACCGTGTGGTGGGCGGGGTTTTGCCTGCTGTGCATGCTGGGAGAGGGTACATAAAGGGCAGACGCCATGATCTAGGGAGGTGTGTGCCCCATGGGGGTGCGTGAACTGGCCGAGGAGTCTCGGGCACCTTTAGCCCGAGACTACAACATTCCAGGTAGGCCCAGTACCTTCAACTGGGTCTACAGCCAACACACTGGGGTCCCAGGGAGCCCGTGTGAGGGTGGCCCGCTCTGAAAGAGAGGAAACCGGGGGAGGACCTGTCCAATGGATCGGTGATGGATTTCACGATGAAGGAGAGGCCTGGTTACCTATCAGAGGAAAGGTTCGTGAGTTGCAGTATAGCCCTTGTAGTGTGTCCCACTGACACCTATGGTCTCTACTAATCTACGGGTTTTATTCAGGAGTCATAATTCAATCATTAGGGATTCTGTGGCAGAGGATCTCTAGGACTTGTCCGTGAAGGGGACTAAATTCAAGTAGCAACTGTTCGTGCTTCACTCCGGCTGCTAGAACTGTGAGAAGGATCTATCCGGGTGAGCAAAATTCATACTGAGGCTTGAGTAAAAGAATAGGGTAACTGGGTGCCGCGTGCCTGAACCTATCTCCCTGCCTACTTTGTCGCTATCTTCAACCTGTTCCCAAATCTGTTTGAGCAAGATAAAATAAACTCGGCTGTTTGGAGTTTAAATACAGTTTGGACATTGAGTTTCTTTGGGGAAAGAACACAGACTTTTCCCTACATTCTAGGGACGAGAACCAGTGAACGGGAGGTAACTCGCTGCAGGACCCAAAAATAAAGAACACCGCTCAACCTTCTAAACCAGGAGGAACCGGGCATGTGGCACGGTGTGCCTTTATCCCTGCAAGGAGAAAAGGGTCCGTGTGCTACATATGGACAGGATGGAAAATAGTATCAGATTGGGACAATGGTTAAGCTAATCGGTGTATCCCCCATCTTTTTGTTCTCCTATAGAACTAGGGCTTTTGTTTTCCATCCTATATGTATATACACGTACACTTACTTGCTTTTTCTTTCCATGATATATTTCACAATCTAATAAAGGTTAAATTTTTCTCTCTCTTTTATTGGCCACTGGTGCATGGGCATGCACACCCTCATTTTTAGTTTTTTCAGTATAAGTACTTGTCAGCTTGAGGCCCCTTTCACACTACTGCGACTTCAAAGTCGCACGATTTTACAACGATTCGCGGCCGCGATTTCAAGGAATGCTTGTGTAAGTGGCATCAAAATCGGACCAAAGTAGTGCGGGGACTATTTTGAAGTCAGAACGACTTGAAGTCGTACTAATATGAATGGTTGTCATTGGAAATCATAGGAAACGACTTGTCATGCTACTTTGCCATCACAAATCGTGGGACAAGTCGTATAAGTGTGAAAGGGGCCTAAGAGAGTTTGTATATTATATCAGGCAATTTGTTCCGTAGTAATGTTAAAATAGGTAATGTTGATAGATTACTTTTTATTTTTTTACTTGTTTTTGAGTATATGCAGACAAATGTACATTCACAAAGAAATATTCTGAAGACAGGAAAATACATCCAAAGTGTCTGGTCAGCAAATAACCAGGGTATAAAAGAGGTTACAGGAAACAAATGTAGATAAGAAACATTTACATCTATTGTGAATGTATCCAAAATATAAAAAATAACAGATGGCATATTGTCAGTTAGCCCAACCTTACTTCTAAAGGGATGCAGACCCTGCTACCTTCCCCATTAGAACACTGCAAGAGCATCAGATAATTAATAATGAAAGTCACCCCAAATCAGACTCACTATGCACATTGACATACTCAAACATACAGATTTATCTTCAGAGCAGAAACAGGTAGGAATCTGTAAAGTTTGTGAAAACCCTTGCAATGTACATAGATCACCCAGAGGGGATTGTCTCTATTTCTGAACAAAAGTGGAGCTACTCTTTAAAGAGGTTGTAAAGGCAGAGTTTTTTTTCATCCTTATGCATTTTATGCATTAGGGAAAAAAGCCTTCTGTGTGCAGCAGCCCCTCTAACACTTACCTGTGGTCTCTCTCTATCCAGCGATGTCCACGAGTGTCTCAGCCATCCGAGATTCTCCCTCAGATTGGCTATACTGGCCAATGGCTGCCGCTGCTGTCAATCAAAGTCAGCTAGCCAGTCAGGGGAGAGAGGGGGCGAGGCCAGGTCAGGGCTCCGTGTTTGAATGGACAAAGGGAGCTGTGACTCAGCTTTTTGCTATGGGGGCACTGAACAGGAGGGACGGACCAGGAGAACAGGGATCCGAAAAGAGGAGGACCTGGACTGCACTGTGCAAATCCACTGCACAGAGGTGATAAGTATAACATGTTTGTTATTTTTATAGGAAAAAAACAAGACATTAAAATAACGTTAAGGCCTAGTTCACACCTATGCATTTTTAGTGCTTTTTACATTTTGCAGATTTGCCCTACAGTCCATTTACCATGTTTTTCTATGGAACACGTTCTGTAGTGCAAATCTGCAAAATGCAAAAAGCACAAAAAATGCACAGATGTGAATCAGGCCTTAGGCTCAATTCACACTAATGCGTTTTTAATGCATTTTGAAGAAATGCAGGGAATTTTTTTTAACATGGATTCCTATGGAACACGTTCACATCAATGCATTTTTTTATATAATAAATAAATTGCCGGCTAAAAAAAAATTGTGAAAAAAAACAGCATGGGTCCCCCCCCAGGTCCATACCAGGCACTTGGGTAAAATCCATACCAGACCCTTATCCGAGCATGCAGCCCAGCAGGTCAGGAAAGGGAGGGGACAAACAAGCCCCCCCTCCTGAACCATACCAATCCGCATGCCCTCAACATGGGCCAAAGTACCTTGCCCCATGTTGATGGGGACAAGGGCCTCTTCCTGACAACACTGGTCATTGGTTGTCGGGGTCTGTGGGTGGGGGCTTATCGGAATCTGAAAGTCCCCTTGAACAAGCTGGCCCTCAGATCCCCCCCCCCCATGTGAATGGATATTGGGTATATCGTACCCCTACCCATTCACCAAAAAAAGTAGTGTAGTGTGACAAAAGACTTTTGACAAGTCTTCTTTTTTTCTTTTTATTTGGTCTTCTTCCTCCAGTGTTCTCCTTCTTCCTCCGGTCTTCTCCTTCTTCTCTTCTCCCGTCTTCTCTTTCTTTCTTCTTCTCACGCTTTTTCCGGTCTTCTACTTCTTCTTCTTCTTTCTCCGGTCTTCTCCTTCTCACGCTTCTTCCGGTTTTCTTCTTTCTCCTGTCTACTTTGTCCGGTGTTCTTCTTCCTCTGCTGCCGCTCCCGCCAACGACTCTCCTCCAATGCTGCATCCCGCTAATCTGTCCAGATTCTATTAAGCCTCCCGCCTGCAGACCCCGCCAACCAATGGCCAGGGTTGTTGGGAAAAGGCCCTTGTCCCCATTAACTTGATGTTGAGGGCATGCAGACTGGTATGGTTTAGGAGGGGGGGGGCGTTCGCTCGTCCCCCCCCCTTTTATGACCTGCTGGGCTGCATGCTCGGATAAGGGTTTGGTATGTATTTTGGGGAGCGGGTCCTCTCTGAGTCCATACTAGACCCAAGGGCCTGGTATGGACCTGGGGGGGGGACCCCACGCTGTTTTTTTTATATATTTTTTTTTTTTTAGCCGGCAATTCTTTTTTCTTTTTGCATTCACCTGTCAGCACAGCTGATGACTCATTGGTTGTTAAGGACGTGGCAGCTGGCTTCCCAGCCCCCTTCTTAGCAACAGATATATACAGTGTAAAAAAAAAATCACGGGAAAATTGTGGTAAAAAAGGCAAAAAAAAAAACAGTGTGACAAGCACTGAAAAAAACACTGCAGAAACGCTCACAAGAAACATGCATAGATGTGAATCCCGCCTTAGACCTGGTTCACACCTATGCAGGTTGCAGTTTGCATATTGCAGATGCATTTTGCGTTTTTCAATACACGCTTTTGATCCATTGAAGTCTGTGGAACCAAAAACCAGAAAAAAGTCCCTGCCCTTTCCATAAAATGCATAGATGTGAAATACATCCATAGGAAACCATGGTGAATGGACTGTAGTGTGTTTCTGCAAAACTGAAAACACACTACAAAATGCATAGGTGTGAACCAGGCCTAATGCCGCGTACACACGACCGTTTTTCCCGTCGAGAAAAATGAAATTTTTTCCTTTGGACGAGAAAAGCGATCGTCTGTGGGCTTTTTGTCGTTTTTCTCGACGGGAAAAACGGTATTAATCACGACGAGAAAAATTAGAACATGCTGTAATTTTTCTCGTCGTGATTCCCGTCGTTTTTTTTCCGCGGCAGTTTTCCCATAGGGAAACACTGCCGCGGAGCCCACACACGGTCGTTTTTCTCGACCAAGAGAAAAAATTACGGGAAAAACGACCGTGTGTTTTTCATGTCATGATTCACGGCGGTTTTTTAACCGCCGTGAATCACGATCGTGTGTATGTGGCATTACACCTTTAATAGGTTTTGGAAAAACAGTTGTAATTAGCAGTGTACATTGTTTAACCTTCACATTGAACAACTTAGTTGAGGATTAATTGGTAAAATGCCATTAATTAAATGTAGAATAGTCTCCAGCTCAATCGTGGAGTAACTTTGTCATTAGAGAGGTCAATATTTCCACACTTTCATTGCTGCAAGGGAGCAAATTCCAATCCTGCAAAGCAATGAAGGGATTAAGTGGAGTTTCATGTCTGTAATCTCTTCAGTATTCTGCAAGACCCTCTAGCACTGAAGGGATTAAGGACAAATTTCTAAAGAGAGAACGGTGCAACAAAGATTATGAAGGGTCAAGGATAAAGAAAAACACAGAGCAGGGCTTGGTGTCTACATAAATGGCAGCACAGCGAACAAATGCCCCGAGCTTCAAATTCATAAAATAATAAGAAAAAAATAAAAAACAGCCTCAGAACTGAGATAATTGAGAATAATTTGCCAGTTGGAACATCGTCAGCTAAAGGTCAGGAAATTTGGGGAGACAGATTTGCACATTTAATTTTGTAAGTAAAGACAATAGTAAATAAATAAAAAAATAAAAGAACATTCTCTGCATAGCAATGTCCTTAACTCCCAGAATAAAAGAAAAGCTAATTTAAGGTGAAAGATATTTATGGGGCAATTTTAAGGTACCGTATATACTCGAGTATAAGCCGACCCGAGTATAAGCAGAGGTACCTAATTTTACCACAAAAAACTGGGAAAACTTATTGACTCGAGTATAAGCCTAGGGTGAGAATGCAGCAGCTACTGTAAGCGGAAAAGAGGGTCAACAGTGCCCATTTGCAGCTTCACTGTGCCCATTTGCAGCTTCACTGTGCCCATTGCAACATCACTGTGCCCATTGCAACATTACTGTGCCCAACATTACTGTGCCCATTGCAACCTCACTGTGCCACTCACCTGGAGGATGCAGGAAGCGTCCATAGGCCTGAGTGCAAAAGCCAGGAAAAGAGGGATGCAGCATGGGTGGAGAGGCCGGGAGTACCAAGATGGCCGCCGGAGCCCGGGACTAGACCGAAGTCGCGGTCTGGATTTGGGGCTGCCGCCGTGCGGGAGGGCACCGTTTTGATCAGATCTCCGCCCGGTCGGAAGCCCGTGGAGCAGGATCTGCGAGCAGTGAGGGAGCCAGATACCAGGGAGGCCAGGATACAGTGCTGGTGCAGAGGCCGGGAGGAGCAAGATGGCCGCCGGATCCGAAGACTAGGCCGAAGCTGCGGCCTAAAGTAGTGGCTGCCGCCGTGCGGAGGAGGAAACACTTCAGGTACACTGACTTGAGTATAAGCCGAGGGGGCATTTTCACCCTAAAAAAAAGGGCTGAAAAACTCGGCTTATAGTCGAGTATATACGGTAGGTTGCCTTAAAATGCATTTCTTTTAATTGCTCCTATTTGGTCTGTTAAAGCCAAACTCTGGCCCTAACTTTACTCTTGCACAATTGTAGGCACTTATCTTCTCTACTTAATTTACTTAATTTGATTTTACTGCACACTGTGAGCTTTTCACAGTGTGCATAAGAAGCTGTAACAAGTCAGGTAGAACCCACCTCATTTCCTGGCAGAAGGAAAATCCAGCATCGTCGAGTTCTTTCCTGCCAAGCCTGTCTGTCCTTGGCCTGCCAATTTCATTCATTGAATTTCTGTTCATTCAATAATGGAGGCTCTGCATTACATGTGGGTATTGATAAGGGCAGTTTTCATGCATTGTACAGACACCCACTCCTCCAGACCGATATCCATTCATCCTGGCATTCTGATATTTGTATACTTCCTTCCAGGATCCAGTGCACTGTTTGCATCGGGGCTCAGGGTTCTTGAGAAGTACTGAGTCGGGGTGTTGTGATCTTTTTGGAAGCTGTATCCTGTACCCTTCAGGTCCCTCCCACTAGCTGATAATATCACTGGATCTTAAAGTGGTTGTAAACCCTTTACAACCACTTTTGACTACAGGTAAGCCTAAACTAAGGCTTACCTGTAGTTACCCCGGATATCTCCTGAACGGTTTAGGAGATATCCCCTGTATCGGCATGTGCCAACATCATCGGCACATGCGCACTGAAGCAGTGACATGTCCGTGCCATTGCTTCACTTCGTATGCCATCACCGGCGGCTTCAGTGCGCATATGCGGGAGTGACGTCATCACGGCTGCGTGCCAATCACTTCGCCGGAGCCCACGATACCTGGAAAAAACTCCGGGAGCAATGTCGTCAGCTGTAGCAGTGTACGAGGACCGCTGAACTGGCTTCGATCTAAGGTAAGTAATTCATAATGGGTTAGTATGCTATGCATACTAGCTCATTTTGCATTTGTCTTGTAGGTTTTTTTTTTTTTTTTGGGAGGGGGGTTAACAATCACTTTAACTATCTAGTGTACCACCAGCGAACCATGGGAAACGCAGTGCATCCAAAAACTCTACAAACAATACCCCATAATGACAATGTGAAAGAAGTTTGTTTGAAATCTTTGCAAGGTTTTTAAAAGGGTAAAAAAAAAAAAACGAATTTTCATAAGTATTCACAGCCTTTGCCATGGCACTCAAAATTGAGCTCAGGTGCATCCGGTTTCCACAGATCATCCATGAGATGTTTCTACAATTTGATTGGAGTCCACTTGTAATAAAGTCAGTTAATTGGACATGATTTTGTAAGGCACACACCTGTCTATATAAGGTCCCACAGTTAACAGTGCATGTCAGAGCACAAACCAAGTCCAAATAATTGCCTGTAGAGCTCCGAGACAGGATTGTACCGAGGTACAGTGGCCTCCATCATCTGTAAGTGGAAGAAGTTTGGAACCACTAGGACTCTTCCTAGAGCTGGCCGATGGAGGAGAGGAGAGTGGAACATGAACTGCTGCTAAGGATATGTATACCAAAGCGCCACTAGACCTGTTGTGGTCTTTGTTTAAGGTGAGCTGTTAGGGCACACTCCTGGTGGATGCCTGGATGGTGGGAGCAATTGTGTTCACAACTTTCAAGAACTGTTTTTGAGCATGTGATCTTCACATCTCATCACTTCTGATGCACAAACACTCTATTATTTGGGACTTATTTTAATATTTTTTATATAAAATCTGATGAATATCTGCTTTTTTGATTCAAGCACTTCATCACTGTTTCACATATTATCGCATATTACTGTATTTTGAGGTTTTTTTTTAAATTCAGGATAATCATTCATGCATATTTGTCTATTTTTGCTGCACAGCTTCTTGAATTAGCACACTTTCTCACTGTTTCACATATTCTCACGTATTACTGCATTTTTATTTATTTTTTTAACCACTTCAGCCCCGGACCATTTGGCTGCCAAATGACCGGGCCACTTTTTGTGATTCAGCACTGCGTCGCTATAACTGACAATTGCGCGGTCGTGCGACGTGGCTCCCAAACACAATTGGCGTCCTTTTTTTCCCACAAATAGAGCTTTCTTTTGGTGGTATTTGATCACCTCTGCGGTTTTTATTTTTTGCGCTGTAAACAAAAATAGAGCGACAATTTTGAAAAAAAAAAAGCAATATTTTTTACTTTTTGCTATAATAAATATCCCCAAAAAATATATAAAAAATATTTTTTTCCTCAGTTTAGGCCGATACGTATGCTTCTACATATTTTTGGTAAAAAAAAAATCGCAATAAGCGTTTATTGATTGGTTTGCGCAAAAGTTAAAGCGTCTACAAAATCGGGGATAGTTTTATGGCATTTTTTTTTTTACTAGTAATGGCGGCGATCTGCGATTTTTATTGTGACTGCGACGATATGGCGGACATATCGGACACTTTTGACGCTATTATGGGACCATTCCCATTTATACAGCAATCGGTGCTATAAAAATGCACTGATTACTGTATAAATGTGACTGGCAGTGAAGGGGTTAACCACTAGGGGGCTAAGAAGGGGTTAAGTGTGTCCTAGGGAGTGATCCTAACTGTTAGGGGGCGTGGCTTACTGTGACACGTCATTGATCGCTGCTCCTGATGAGAGGGAGCAGACGATCAGTGTTGTGTCACTAGGCAGAACACTGGCCTCTCCCCGTTCTGCAGCTCTGTGACCCGATCGCGGGACACCGGCGGACATCGAGTCCTCGGGTCCCGCAGGCACGGTCATGGAGCTCACGGCAGTATATCGGCATGAGCCGGTCGTCAACTGGTTAAATTTAGGATATACAGTGGGTACGGAAAGTATTCAGACCCCCTTAAATTTTTCACTTTTTGTTATATTGCAGCCATTTGCTAAAATCATTAAAGTTAATTTTTTTCCTCATTAATATACACACACAGCACCCCATATTGACAGAAAAACACAGAATTGTTGACATTTTTGCAGATTTATTAAAAAAGAAAAACTGAAATATCACATGGTCCTAAGTATTCAGACCCTTTGCTCAGTGTTTAGTATTTGCACCCTTTTGATCTAATACAGCCATGAGTCTTTTTGGGAAAGATGCAACAAGTTCTTCACACCTGGATTTGGGGATCCTTTGCCATTCCTCCTTGCAGATCCTCTCCAGTTCTGTCAGGTTGGATGGTAAACGTTGGTGGAGTAATTTTTAGGTCTCTCCAGAGATGCTCAATTGGGTTTAAGTCAGGGCTCTGGCTGGGCCATTCAAGAACAGTCACAGAGTTGTTGTGAAGCCACTCCTTCATTATTTTAGCTTTGTGCTTAGGGTCATTGTCTTGTTGGAAGGTAAACCTTCGGCCCAGTCTGAGGTCCTGAGCACTCTGGAGAAGGTTTTCGTCCAGGATATCCCTGTACTTGGCCGCGTTCATCTTTCCCTCGATTGCAACCAGTCGTCCTGTCCCTGCAGCTGAATAACACCCCCACAGCATGATGCTGCCACCACCATGCTTCACTGTTGGGACTGTATCGGACAGGTGATGAGCAGTGCCTGGTTTTCTCCACACATACCGCTTAGAATTAAGGCCAAAAAGTTCTATCTTGGTCTCATCAGACCAGAGAATCTTATTTCTCACCTTCTTGGAGTCCTTCAGGTGTTTTTTTTTTAGAAAACTCCATGCGGGCTTTCATGTGTCTTGCACTGAGGAGAGGCTTACATCGGGCCACTCTGCCATAAAGCCCAGACTGGTGGAGGGCTGCAGTGATGGTTGACTCTCTACAACTTTCTCCCATCTCCCGACTGCATCTCTGGAGCTCAGCCACAGTGATCTTTGGGTTCTATTTTACCTCTCTCACCATGGCTCTTCTCCCCCGATAGCTCAGTTTGGCCGGACGGCCAGCTCTAGGAAGGGTTCTGGTCGTCCCAAACGTCTTCCATTTAAGGATTATGGAGGCCACTGTGCTCTTAAGAACCTTAAGTGTAGCAGAATTTTTTTTGTAACCTTGGCCAGATCTGTGCCTTGCCACAATTCTGTCTCTGAGCTCTTCAGGCAGTTCCTTTGACCTCATGATTCTCATTTGCTCTGACATGCACTGTGAGGTGCAAGGTCTTATATAGACAGGTGTGTGGCTTTCCTAATCAAGTCCAATCAGTATAATCAAACACAGCTGGACTCAAATGAAGGTGTAGAACCATCTCAAGGATGATCAGAAGAAATGGACAACACCTGAGTTATATATATATGAGTGCCACAGCAAAGGGTCTGAATACTTAGGACCATGTGATATTTCAGTTTTTCCTTTTTAATAAATCTGCAAAAATGTCAACAAGTCTGTTTTTCTGTCAATATGGGGTGCTGTGTACATTAATGAGGAAAAAAATGAACTTAAATGATTTTAGCAAATGGCTGAGATATAACAAAGAGTGAAAAATGTAAGGGGGTCTGAATACTTTCCATACCCACTGTACGTTCATGCATATTTGGCTATTTTTGTTGTATAGCTTTTTGAATTAGCGCACCATTTTTATTATTATTATTTGTGTTAGAGTGTTGAGGTCACTTGCTAATGGTTGCAGCTTTTTCATGTCTATTTTTAGGGGTATTTAATATTCTTTATTGTGTACATTAGTTTTGGTTGGTTGTGAGGTCCATAGCAGTGCACAAGTACTTCATATTTAATTTCCTTTTCACATTTACCAATCTCTTCTTGCTTGTTGTTTACATAGCTCAATATCTCAAGCTTAAAATGGAGCCAGCCTCCTTGCTGCATTTCATTTAGTTTTTTAAAGCACTGGGTATAATAAACATCCGCCTTTTTTTCATTTATAAAATACTGCTAGTTTTCATCCTTTGCGGGCGGCATCTCAGTACTGCTGATCTCCTTCTGCCTCTTTGCAGCCATGCACTGGACATCTAAATATTACAATACAACATTTCTATTAAGATGTTGTCTTTCAGATGGAAATTGTAAATGAGTCATATACTGTTTATTGATATATCTTGGTGTTTTTCAGGGGATAGCCATTTGTCTAGCAGTCTTGGAAATAGGCAAGTTTAGATAATGATGGTAATTTTATTTTTATTTTTAACTAGATTTGAAACAGTTTATTGCCGCAATCCATTGCGATATACTGGGAGATCTAATTTGATTTCAGTATCTAGGAATGATTCATTTAGAGGCAGCATTGAGAAAGGTGATAAGGCTATATCTTTTACGTTTTTCATGTTGTTATCCAAATTCAGAAGAAAAATCTCTGGCGACCGATCAATGTCACATTGAATGATAACTTTGATATAAAAGCCAACTGTATTCTGGAAGGAATATACCGTAAGACAAAAATAACACGTGGGTTTATTTGCCAGCAACTTCTCTGCATCGCCAGAAAAATATATCATTAGGATTTCTATTATACAAAATTTTACATATACTGTATTTATTGGCGTATAACACTCACTTTTTTACCCTGAAAATAGAGGGTAAACTGTGCCTGCGTGTTATACGCAGGGGGCTGTGGAAAGTTTTTTTTTCCTGAAACTTCCCTCTTAAAGTTAGGGTGCGTGTTATACGCCTGTGCGTGTTATACGCCGATAAATACGGTAGGTGTTATATACCACATGAAGATACATTTTCCTTTCCCTATAAAGAAAAGGAAACAAAGCTTTCAAAGTGAGTGCGCTGTATCTGTCCATCCAAGCCAGCAAGAAGATCATAGCTGATACTGCAGATGGGAAAGTCTCTCAAGGATAAGCAGATGTTTCACCACCCTTCACTCTTAGTGAAACATCTGCCTGTGGTCAGCCTTAGAGACACCAGCCCCACTGACAAATGGCAAAGCTTCTATACTGAAAACTACCATCTGTTGTAGCATTCTAAATTAAAACTTTCTTTTTTTTTTACTGGAAACCTGTAAACAAATTATAATTTAATAGATCAATCCTAATGTAGTGAATTGTTGGTGAAACCTAATGTCCGATGCACAATGTTAAAATAGTGTAAAGGTATCCTACAAGCTTGGCACACCTATTTTTGGGCAGTTTATCCCATTCTTCTTTGAGGACATCTCGAGGTCTATCAGGTTGGATGGGGAGCGTCGGTGCACAGCTATTTTCAGATCTCTCTAGAGATGTTTAATCGGGTTCAAGCCTGGGCATTCAAAGAGTTGTCCCGTAGCCACTCCTTTGTTATCTTAGCTGTGTGCTTATGGTCCTTGTCCTGTTGGAAGATGAACCTTCACCCCAGTCTGAGGTCCAGAGCACTCTGGAGCAGGGTTTTTTTCATCAAAGATGTCTCTGTACATTGCTGCATTCATATTTCCCTCGATTCTTACTAGTCTCCCAGTTCCTGCCGCTGAAAAACATCCCCACAGCATGATGCTGCCACCACCATGCTTGACTGTAGGGATGGTATTGGCCAGGTAATGAGCGGTGCCTGGTTATCTCCAGACATATAAAAAGGAAAAAACTGCGCCAACCCTCTCAAACTTAACCCAAACCCATTCCAATACCACTTGGAGATGTTAACTTGGTAAAAAGTCAGGGTAAAAAATCCAACAGATATTGCACCAATTGAAGTCCAACAAATATTGCACAATAAAATGGTCTGAAGAAAGTCCACAAATCCTTAGGTTAGGGAAACAGAGTGCAGCACCGCAGTGACTACTCAAAACTTAATGTGAGGTATCCACCACCAAAGTAGGGAAGCAGCTTACCAGAAGGCAAGCGGTTTGGGACATTCGACTGTAACCCAGCAACGGCCTTTATTAGTGTAGCAGTAGTCCTTCCTTAGTCAGCAGGCATACTCCGATCGGGTTACCCCCACACACATCCAGATCGTAAGCCCCCAAACATGAAATGGATAGAAAAGGCAGACCAATAGCGTAACTCCGTTTAGCAAAAATGTAATTAAAAATCGTAAGTTATACTTACAAAGTAGAAAAGTAAAAACAGCATGTAACAAAATAGTTGCCGGCCGGCATAACAGGAGCCTCACTCCTCAAGCGTGGTGACGTCACTGAGCGTCGTCCTAGACGCGTTTCGTTATCACTTAGATGTTTTCAATAGGAGTGGGCGCTGCAGAGACGCATCACGCTTAAAAAAGGCCAGACCCCAATGTGAGATGCACGGAACGGCCATCTTAGTTGTGAGCAAAATTGCCCATTCTAGATACAATAACTAATAAACTCACAACTTCATATCTCGAAGCGTGACAGAGGGGAAAACTACATGGAACTAGTGGGCCCCATCTTAGTGAGATCGCAGGACTCAGCCTACGGGCAGAAGAAACGGCTGGCCCACTCGGGGAGGATAATAATATAGTTAGCCTAATTAGGATTTCACATATAACGGAAATAGGTGAACCTCACGGATACATATTAAAATAAAAAGTGCTCTTTGATTAAATATATAGCGGACACAAATAAATATCCCCTATATAAAAGATGTGAAAAGGTGTGTTATCGTCATTCAAGATCATCTATATTCTCAAAGGTGACACCTAGTGAGGAAAACCTAAAATAGCATTAAAGTTGAATTTACTCAAATCCAATATAAAGTGCTCTAACACACAAACATAAAGGAAATAACCATGATCCCAACATAGGTGGGAATGCTTGAGTGAATAAATAAAACATATATATGTTATATAATTAAGTAAATAAATATATTAAGTGAATAACTGTGAAAATATACAAACATATAAATGTGTGAAAATTTAATTGAATAATTAATTAGCTAACTGACTCAAAAACTAAATTTAATAAAAAAGGGTGAAAAACCCCATAAATAACCAGCCCTCATCCGTGCATCACACAGCGGGTTCACATAGAAGATATTACTAGGCATTATTAATAAACGCATTCACATCGGTTTCTATGTTCAACCCATGAGGTGAATAGGTCTTCAAACGATGGATCCAGGCCATTTCTAGCCTTGAAATTTCCCTAACTAAATTACTCCCCCTCCAGTTCGGTTTAAATTTATCTATACCCAAGAAAAGGATATTTGAGGGGTCTTAATCATGTTTAAGCAGGTAATGCTTCGACACGGAGTGGTTCTTAAAACCTGTCAAAATATTTGTTATGTGTTCGTTAAGTCGTACCTGAAGTGTGCGTTTGGTCCGTCCCACATACTGCAGGCCATATGGGCACTGCAGCAGGTACACAACTCCGGCAGAAGCACATGTGATACAGGGTTTGATGGCATGTTGTAACCCTGTAGCAGTAGATGTAAAGGTGGTCGTTCGTCTTCCCAGATTTGAATTCAAAGAACACACCCTGCATCTCCTGCATTTATAATATCCTGTGAGTTGTTCAAAAAAAAAACTCCCAGTCATGGGGGGGTTCACAACTCCAGGGGCAATGCGATTTTTCAAAGATTGAACCCCTCTAAAAATCACCCTTAGCCTATCCGTGAGTAAATCTTGCAACACATTGTCGTTGGCCACAATATGCCAGTTTTTCTCAACCAGCTGTTTAATAGCCCTATGCTGGATGGAATAGGTTGTAATAAAGGGTACCCCAAGTGGAAAAAGACCACCCTCTCGAGGTTCAGGTTCCACCAAAAGATCTTCTCTTTTAGTGTTTTTAACTGAATCCAAAGACTCCTGCAGGGCGTCCGCCATATAACCTTTTTCCAGGAAGCGGCCTGTCAGAACCTCGGCCTGTTTCAAAAATTCACGGTCATCAGAGCAATTTCTCCGCAGCCTTAGATATTGGCTCTTTGGAACCGCTCTAAGCCATGATGCATGGTGGCAACTCCCGACAGGTATAAAAGAATTCCTGTCTGTTTCCTTGAAGAACGTAGAAGTTACAAACTGGTCACCTCTAATAGAAATCCGTAAGTCCAGATACTGGACTTCAGTTTGACTAGCCACATATTTCAGCTCTATGTTCCTCTGGCTGTTATTCAAAGAGTTATTCAGAGATGTATGCTGTTTTTTAGCACACGCTGCTCTTGCTTAGGAAGTATACTGGTCAACCGTTGGTCTCTATAGGGGACTCTTGGGGTATTTTAGGCATTTAAGAGGGTGTTCTTCACGGGGGGGAGGGAGTGGGTTCACCAGCCATCCATTACTGGGGGGGTCTCCTCCGGCTGGAGGGATCCACAGTGATTTGGTGGCCTCTCATATGGGTTTTTATTTCTGGTCACATGTCAATTTGGGATATTAGTAGTGTTTTATAATTTGTATTTTCCTGATGTAGGCTATTAAAATTTGTAATACAATTCATATAGGTGTGTGGAGGTCTGTTCTTTTTTTGTTTTCTTTTTATATATGTTATTCAAAGTGGACATAAACTCAGTCAAACCCTGGTGTGGACTATCCCATAGGAGGAGGATGTCATCAATATACCTGGCCCAGAGGACCACCTGAGGTATATCCCTGGTATAGATGACATCCTCCTCCCATCTGGCCATAAAAAGGTTGGCCAGACTCGGGGCATACTTTGCTCCCATTGCAACTCCAACGTCCTGCCTATAGAAATTGCCATTGAACCAAAAGTAGTTGGAAGCAGCAGCAAACCCCAAAAGGGCCATCAGGAATTCAATCTGCCGGGATGGAAGTCCTGAATCCCTTTCCAAGTAGAATCGTACCGCCTCAAACCCCAACTCGTGGGGAATGATGGTATATAAGGACGTAACGTCCACTGTTACCATCCACATGCCCTCCCTTGGTTCAATTCCTGCCAAAAGATTCATAATATGTCTTGAATCCTTGGCATATGATGGTATATTCCGCACCAAGGGCTGCAAGAAGAAATCAATATATCTGCCCACCCGGGACGTGATTGAATCAATCCCACTAACTATGGGACGTCCCGGGGGGCAGACTGGATCCTTATGCAATTTTGGCAAATAGTAGATGGTGGGTGTACGGGGAGCCTTCAGAATCAGAAACAACCTCTCCTTGGGGGTGAGAATCCCTTTATAGAAACCCCTAGCTACCAGTAGTTCCAAATCCCTACCAAATTTGGTTTTTGGATCCGAGGGTAACAAGGTATAAGTATTGGTGTCATCCACTATTCTATGCATCTCAATCAAATAGTCTTGTTTATCTAGGATAACAATCCCTCCCCCCTTATCGGCCGGTCTAATGACCAGTTCTTTATTGGTACAGAGAGAATTCAATCCCTCTTGCAGTGTCTTATTTAGCCTCGCCTTTTTAACCTCCATTGCATCTAAGTCCCTCAGTAGGACGTCAGGGAAAATTTTAAGGGAAGGTGCCAAAACCCCAGGGGGATTAAATAAGGAAGCATTGGACAATCCTGAATGAACATAATCATCCAATGCAACCCGATCGGTACTAACAATACCTGCCATATATCTCTTTATATTTAATTTCCTAATGAACCTATGGATGTCCATATAGGTGTGAAATTTGTCCAAACTTTTGGGTGGCGCAAATTTAGGGCCTTGATCCAAAAGAAGTTTCTCAGGTTCTGTCAACACCTGCTTACTCAAATTAAAAATGCCCTGACCAGTTACGTTTTGGGTAGTTTTTGTTGTTCTCGACCGCCTCCCCCCTCTGGTTCCTCTCCTCTTTCTCCTAACCGCTTTGTTCCTTGTGTGGGTTTGTGAAAACCCCAGTTACTATGCACATTTTGCCCCCCTGTGCCTCGGGGGAGAGGTGGTAGTCCGGACTCTGGCTGATGGAACAATGGACTATCTTATGAGCAATCATAGAGTGACATTCACCACCGACATATGGGGAGGAACTGCTGGATACATCTATAATACGGAGTGGTTATCCATATGAACCAAAGGCGTACATATTCAGCCTATCTGGTGAGTGGCCAATTTACCTGGTGGTGGTGTATAGCACAACGTGGTGGAGGTGAAAATCTAGGGAATATTTAGCAAGTCACTGGGAATAGAACATACCACCGGCATTGGATCACATGGACATTTTTCTTGGAAATTCATCCATATAATATCTCCATTCAGTTCACTGGGAGGATTTTATGAACTAAAAATATTTTATGGTTTAATTTTATTTCTTATATTTATTAAACAAGGGATTATTTATTCATTGCACATGCACTTTTAAGAAATCACAGCAGGATTTTTGCTACTAATGACACACAGATTGGTATACTAATTGTGGTTTTAAGGTTTAGAACACTGAGTTCACATATTGTTTAATTGTGGTTTTAATTAATAATGTTTAGAGCACTAAGTTTACATATTGAGTAGAAGATCACAGGTTTTAGGATTTAAGTTAGCGCAATCCACCTTTAATATATTTAACAATGGACTATGACTCGGTCCATCAAAAGATGGAAAATACTGTGAGCCATTAAACCCATAGTTCGTATCCGAGGCCTCCATATCCCTCAGAGGAAAAAAGGAGTTCTGGACAGGAACACTATAGTCCCATCCCGAAGCGCCCTCCCTTTGGAAGTAGGAGGGGGATTGAGGGCCAAAATCCCCACCGGGGTCCCGCCTCCAACCTTCCAGCTGGTCGGTATAGGGGCCTCCCCCTCTTAAGTCCCCATGACCCCAACCCCTCCCTCAGGGTTTTTTCCCCTTGGCCTCATAGGAGGGTCATGATAATAATAAGAAGAGCCATTGGTAGTACCTCCTGCTTGCCCTGATCTGGAGGGCCAAGAGGGACCACCCTGATTAGATGGTGGTGGACCACCTCTAAATCCACCCATATCTCGTCTCGGCGACTGATAGGGGTGATGGCCGAAGTTCTATTTGGTGGACCTCTTCTAGAGCCCACAGAGGGCACCGGGGCCTGGCCTTTGGTAGTAGGACCTGATACTATCGGACCCGAAGCCTCCATTTCCCCACTGTTCCTCATGGCTTCCTCCTCCAATAGTTTTTTCTGCCAGTTAAAAACTATATTGCCATGATAGTCCGCAAGGTCCCTATTATACTTTCTTTTTTTCTTACTACGTTGGTCCTTATCCTCTTTTTCAAGAGTCTTAAGTAGACCTTGGGATTTCTCCCTATATGCCTCACTCTCTTTAACTGGGTTCAATTTGTCTCTGATGAGTTTAATCTCCTCATCTAATTTAACAAGCTTAGCTGCCTTCCTTTCGACCAAAAATCGGAGGAAGGACAGCCCAGCCTGATTGAAATATTTGAACCAGTTCTCTAAATCTGTATCGCCTTTTTGAGGGGCTACATCCCAGCGGAGACTTCTGGGGGCCATGGTTTGCTTAATATAGGTCTCCAGGTAGGCAATATCCCATTTCTTGTGATTCTCGGATACCATAAGATTTTTTAATCTAGTAAAAATCCCACCCAGATCTCCTTCCTCATCTTTATAGGATTCAAACACACATATCTCCAGACATGACGCTTGCCATTCAGGCCAAAGAGTTTAATCTTTGTTTCATCAGACCAGAGAATTTTGTTTCTCGTGGTCTGAGAGTCCTTCAGGTGCCCTTTGGCAAACTCAAGGTGAGCTGTCATGTGCCTTTTACTGAGGAGTGGCTTCCGTCTGGCCACTCTACCATACAGGCCTGATTGGTGGAGTGCTGCAGAGATGGTTGTTCTTCTGGAAGGTTCTCCTCTCTCCACAGAGAAACACTGGAGCTCTGTCAGAGTGACCATTGGGTTCTTGATCACCTCCCTAACTAAGGCCCTTATCCCCAGATCGCTCAGTTTGGTCGGGCGGCCCACTCTAGGGAGAGTCCTGGTGGTTCCAAACTTCTTCTTTTTACAGATGATGGAGATCACTGTGCTCATTGGGACCTTCAACGCTGCAGAAATTTTTCTCTACCCTTCCCCAGATCTGTGCCTCCAAACAATCCTGTCTCGGAGCTCTACAGACAATTCCTTTTGACTTCATGGCTTGGTTTGTGCTCTGACATGCACTGTTAACTGTGGGACCTTATATAGACAGATGTGTGCCTTTCCAAGTCATGTCCAATCAACTGAATTTACCACAGGTGGACTCCAATCAAATTGTAGAAACATCTCAAGGACGATCAGTGGAAACGGGATGCTCCTGAGCTCAATTTTGAGTGTCATGGCAAATGTTGTAAATACTTATATATGGGATTTTTTCCTTTTTTTTATTTAAAAAAAAATTGCAAATATTTCAAACTTCTTTCACATTGTCATTATGGGGTATTGTCTGTAGACTTTTGAGGAAAATAATGAATTTAATACATTTTGGAATAAGGCTGTAACATAAAAAAATGTGGAAAAAGTGAAGCACTGTGAATACTTTACGGATACACTGTAGGATGTCTTTCTTGGTAAACATACAAACCGAAGCTGTGATGTCTCTTCACAAGCAGAAAAATAACACTGGCTATATTATAAATGTAACAGACTGCTTATAAACTTGATTCTCGCTCATTTTGGAGAAGCAGGTGATTTTGCCTAAACCAGCGTTTCTCAATGTTTTACCCCAGAGGAACCATTAAACTATTTTTCAGTTCTCAGGAATCCCTTGCTAAAACCAGTCCAAAGAGAAGAATTCTTCTTACAGTGGTAGTCAACATGCAACCCCTATGCACAGCTAAAAAGAGCATTGTCTTCATGCCACTGGCTCTGCCATGTGGCATTGACAGACACCAAAACTATGCAGATATTAACACATGGAATCTCAAAGAACCACTATCAACCTCTGGATGAACCCTAGTTGAGAATAGTTGGCCTAGACCAGTGATGGCGAACCTTGGCACTCCAGATGTTTTGGAACTACATTTCCCATGATGCTCAACTACACTGCAGAGTGAATGAGCATCATGGGAAATGTAGTTCCAAAGCATCTGGGGTGCCAAGGTTCTCCATCAATGGCCTAGACTATACTGGGACATTTATTCTGCTAACAGACTGCAGGATCATCGCTGTTTGTTTTATGCTGTAAAAGAGCCATTCTGATGAAAAGACTGTGCCAGCTAAGAGTGTTCACCTGCTGTTACTCAGCACCCAACCAAACAGAAATATCCTAAGACTTTGGAATTTTTTACCCTCGTTTTTCAATCCTATGTATTTCAGAAAATGATTTCATTATTACTGAGAATGTATTCATTGGCTCTATAGCCTAATGAAAATAAACAGCATAAGGGCTTGGATACGTGGGTGTTTGTGTTTTCTGTTTACATGCGTTTGTAGAGTACAATTGATGGGAATGGAACACAGTGTTTGAACCAAATTGTACGGAGTGGTGTTTGTTTTTGCTGTTCTGCTTTATTTTGGATATTTGTAGATGCAGCCTGGCCTAATTCATTGTAATCAAGTGGCCCCCGTACAAAATACACTTCTCATTTCTCTACTGCTTCATACTAAAATGTAGATAGTATTAATACTCTTTTGTCTATTTCATTGAGTGGCAGTTTTGGAATTTCATTGTCCAGCTGATGATTTGCAGTGATAATCTCAAAGTGCAATTCTCATCATTCTTCTTGGATCACTTGCTCTACTCTTGAAGCTCTACTCTTGAGCAAAAAAAAAAAAAATCCATCTCTGCCACAGACTCTGACAAGAAAGTGATTTAATGATTCCCTGCTGGCCTTATATTAGGAGCAGTCACATTCTATCTGCAGCTTGTACCTGGACATAGAGGTTTGTGTAAGGAATGGTGATCTTTGTAATGGTTTTGTTTGTTGCTAAAATGGTAGTTCAAGGACAGATGCATTACAAGCCCACATGTAAAATAAAAAAACAGACAGATATAAAAACACAATTTACTCTAGATATGTGTTTATTAAAATAATATTTAATGTATTTTTACATATAACTTATTTAATAAACCTGTATATTTTGGTATAAGCCTCTTGTGATATCCATAGCTCCCAATTGTCCCTCATTTTGCTAATTTGAGCTGGCTCCCTGCTAATGCTGGCTTGCATCTGGAATTTGTGAACATAAGTGGAATTTTGAACTAAAGTGGAGAGTTATTAACCAGGAGTTGAAAACAGGCGTTAAGACCGGAGTCTTCTAACCTGTAAGTAACATCTAAAATCTCCTATAAGTAATTATATTGTAACTGGGAAATGAGTGCTAGCAGGGTTGAAGGTTTTTCTCAGTGCACAATGTGCCACATGTATGCAAAATTGGTGCAGGAGCTCCAGGATGGATACTGCTGTGACAGATGTGAGTGGGTTGCCCTTTCTGGAAGCTTCCATTAGAGATTGGGAGGAGAAAGTTGCAACACTGGGCAGAAAGGACAACCTTGAAAGGGGTCCTCTGCTCGCCGAGCAGGTGGCCAGTAGGGTTGATGTGGAGGGTGGAGGGGAAAGTCAGGATTATAAGGTAGGGAGATGGGTTAAGGTTGTTGGAGGGAGTGGAAGGACTTCACAGAAAAGGAAGGCCAGTCCTGTGTTTGTGCATCAAAACAAATTTGCCAAGTTGAGTGAAGATGTGGAGGTGGCAAACACAGAAGTGGCAGCCCTGGCTGTCACTGCCACCCCTAACAGCCGGCAGAGCAGCCCATCTAGTAGGGGTGTGAGGGGAGTGCAGGTAGACCTAGACAGTTGGTGGTAATAGGGGATTCTATAATCAGAAGGACTGATAGAATAATTTGTCGCCAGGATCGCCTCAACCGAATGGTTGCTGTCTCCCTGGTGCCAGAGTTCAGCATGTGGTGGACCGGGATGATAAATTACTGGGGCTGGGCATGACCCAGCTGTCTTGGTCCATGTTGTAACCAATGACAGAATACATGGAAGGTGGAGGTTCCTTAAGAATCAATTTAAAGAACTAGGCTGGAGGATTCTCAGATGGAGCCTGAATCAGCACGGATCCCACGAGTATCATGGGGGTTGAAAGGGAGATCGGTGGCAAACTCGTCTCTGGTATCTATACCAGAACCCAGTGGGCCTATGGGGTCACCAGATTGTGAGACGAGCAGACAAGAAATAGATGAAACGCAAATAAGTAAAGCGGTAAATACACGACGGATCACCTCCATGCCCTCTTTGATAGTGGAACCCACTTTGAGGGACGTTCTTATGGCAGTACAGGCCTGCAATAATTTGCTGATATCATTAACAAATCAGATGTCAGAGCTGAAAGGAGATATCGCAACTATGAGACATGAGAATCAGAAAATCTGCGAAAGGACCACTGCGATGGAAACGAGAGTAGGAGAACTGGAGGACTCAATACCGTTGATCAAAAAGGATCTATATCTGACCAAAACACAGATAAAGGATCAAACCCAAAGAATGGAAGGAATGGAGAATAGACAAAGACATAATAATGTCCGCATACTAGGTTTACCGGAACATGAAGAAGGCCAATCAACTGTCACTTTTTTTGAGAAATGGTTAATTGTCATTTTTGGGGTGGAGGGCTTTTGCAATAGAACGAGCACATTGTATAACAAGTCATTCTCCTTCCCCCGGAGGTAGACCCAGGCCAATTATTATTAGGTTGCTAAACAGCCAAGATAGAGATAATGTACTGTCAAAAGCAAGACAAAGGGGCAGCACGGAGTATAGGGGCAACAAAGTGTCCTTCTACCCATATTTCTCTGTAGAAGTTCAGAAGCAAAGGGCGAAATTCACGGAAGTTAAACGGCGGTTACTGGCATTGAAGATTAAATATGCAATGCCGTTTCTGGCAAAATTATGTATTACAGATCGAGATGGAGTAAAGTTTTTTTGGTACACCAGATGCAGTTAATAAGTGGTTGGATAAGAGACAGGAATAGGCTGGGTAGGAGGATCGGAGAGTAGAATAGAGGAGGTCAGGTGTGAGGGGTATTTTTTGCCCCAGAACCTACCTGTAGTCCATTATTATTTTTTTTCTAGTGGGGGGGGGGGGTTCCTTCTCCCCCACCTGGGTTGCTATATGGTACGGAAGTAATGTCGGAAATGGCTACACTGGGCCCCCAGTATGTGTCCCGAGTGGACAAGGGGTATGTTGATGTACCTGATCTTCTCCCATCAGGGTGGGAATCTCAGCTTGGAATGGTAGTGTTCAGATACAGATTAAAATGGAATGGGTGGGGGGAAGAGAGGTTGGAAGCAATAGGATTTTATGAAGTGAAGGAAGTTTGGGGATGGGGGGTGGTCATGAGTGGGTTTTTTTTCTCTCCTTTTCTCCCTTTCTCACTCTCCTCTTTCTCGCTCTCCTCTCTCCTCTTTCTCCCCCCCTCTCTCTCCCCATCTCCTTCCCTACAGGGTCTTCGGATATGTCCTATTTTTTATCTTAATGTAAGATGACAAGTAAAATTTAATTGATGTCATGGAATGTCAGAGGTTTGAGGGATAGTAGAAAGAGATATGCGGTAAAAGAACTAATCGAATGTTACAATCCCTCAATAGTCCGCTTGAAGGAGACACACAAGGGGAATGAGGATGATAAAATGTTTAGTATATTTAAATATAAACATGAATTTCATGATACATATTCGACATACTCCTGTGGAGTGAGCATTCTGATCTCTAACTCTATTAGGTTTACCTGTAAGTGTATTAAAGACCCGGTGGGTCGATATTTCATGTTATTATGTACCATAAATGAAAGAAAGCTTTTTTTGGTAAACTTGCATATTCTTGATGTACAGATTATAAAAAGGTGGTGTGTCAGCATGCCGCCCGTGCCCCTGGACGACGACAAGTGTGTCGAAATGTCGTAGGGACGTAGGGAGGAGCGGCGTGCTGACGTCATCACATTTCCAACGCAGAGTCACGGAAGGACGGGCTGTGGAAGCCGGCCGGCTACACTATATATTTTTACACGCCTAATAATCTACACAACATTGTAAGTGTGATTCTTTTATTTTAATAAATTAGTTTTTACTGTATCACGCTATGGTGGATTTTTCTTTTTCTGCCATGACGCATATGATGAGCTGAGAGGGATTGGAGGTCCATCTACTACACTGGTGGAGGCAGCTGATCACGCCACTTGGAGACCCTGGCAGGGGTAACAGCAGCAGGTTTAGACTAATCTCTTTCAGGGATCAGTGGCTCTGGTAAGCGACAGTCTTATTGGAGGTGGTAGACTTTTTCTTGTACTGGAATACAGCACTTTTTCTCTGGTGTTTTATCGTTTGAAATCACAGATGCATGTTTAGAAGATATCTCTATCAACTGCATATCAATGCTAATTTTGCAGACTACTTATTTTTACATCAATTTAAATGTGAACTGATATATGGACTTTATATTCACTGATGCACTTTTTATGCGTTTTGTTGCATAGGAGGGTACTTTTGGGGTTTTTAGCCCATGCTAGTCAGTTGTACATGCAATCCTCTTCCTTGTGTGCAGCATAATATGCATCAGTGATTGGACTCGCTGGTCTTATATTTATATAGATTTATTTCACGATTTTGCGCAGCTTGATTTTTTATTAAACGTGCATATTCCCCCTCCATCTAAGGATGACGTACTAAAAAAGATTTTCGAAAAAATGGCACTATGGCCCGATGTGCCAACATTGATAATTGGGGATTTCAATAACGTACTAAATGAAAGAGTATCCAAATAAGAGTTGGAAAGGCAAAGTAATAAAAAGAGCAATGGGAAGGGAAAGGCCAGAAGATTGGCCAGTCAGATACAAGAGATGGCCCTATTAGATGTGTGGAGAGTAAGATTCCAGGTCAGTAAAGAGTACTTATATTACTCAAGTACATATGGATCATTATCCAGAATCGACTTGGCTCTGGGAAATGGTCATTTTTTCCCATTGGTAAAAATAATACAGTACGAAGCAAGGGGAATCTCTGATCACTCCCCATTAACTTTGCTGATGGAGTGGTCGGAACAGTTGACCCGTCCACTGTGGAAAGTGAATCCACAGTGGTTGTCCCTGATTTCAGAGAATAGCCAAATCGAACCACTATTATTGGACTTTTTTGGAGATAATAAGGGTTCAACTACAGCGAGGACGGTGTGGGACGCAATGAAGGCATATCTTAGAGGCCTAATAATCAAAGAAATATCTAAAACTAAACTGGCCACAAGACAACTAGAGGAGGAGGTAACCCAAAGAGTTAAACAAACAGAACAAGAATATATATTAGATACCAATAAGGAGAAAAATGGAGCATGGCAGGAAGCGCAGAAGCTATATAAAAATTTGGTCATAATCAAGGCAGAAAATAGTAGATACTTGCAGAGTCAGAAGCACTATGAAATGGGGGAACAGGTGGGTCATATGTTGGCAATGATGGCACAAAATGAGGAAGGCCCCTCTGGTATAGCTGCCATTGAAGATAGCAAGGGGACAGTGAAGTATGATACAGAGGGTATTCAAATTATATTTGTAGATTTCTACTCACGGTTGTATGAATCTGAAATCTCAAATATAAGGGAACAGACCGAACAATTTTTGGATAATCTAACTATACCCAAACTAAGCTCAATAGAAAGTGAATCCCTGGATATTCCTATAACTCTGGCAGAGCAGGAAGAAGCTGTGGGACAAATTCAAAATAATAAAGCACCAGGGACGGATGGACTTCCTGTGCAGATATATACATTTTATGGTCAGATCCTGATCCCAGAACTTCTCGAAGTATTGAACAAAGCATATATCTCACAGGAACTCCTTAAATCAATGATGGAAACAATAATAACTGTAATTCTAAAACCGGATAAGGACCCATTAAAGCCAGGCTCATATCGCCCAATCTCCCTCCTTACATCTGATGTCAAGATATTAGCTAAGGTTTTGGCAAACAGGCTATCCAGACACATTGACATCTTGATCCACAGGGACCAAACAGGTTTCATTCCCTTTAGATCAGCAGCAACAAATATTCGCAGGCTCTTTTTGAATCTGCAAGTCCCAATGGATAAAGGGGGAGCTGGCGCCATTTTGTCATTGGATGCCCAGATGGCATTTGACATGGTAGAATGGGAGTATTTATGGATAGTACTGACTGCCTTTGGTATAGGCCCTGGCTTCATAACCTGGCTAAAATTATTATATAAAAATCCAAGGGCGAGACTGAGGATCAATGACACTGTCGCCAGCTTTTCCGTTAACCAGGGGATCTAGACAGGGCTGCCCTCTGTCCCCGCTGCTATTTGCATTGGCAGTGGAATCATTGGCCGCTGCAGTCAGACTTATAAAAGTAAAATGGTGCAAAACTGAAAACCAAAAAAAGTATCCAATGGTGAACAAACAAAAAAGTACTGAATGAGCATACAATTATATGCACAAAGAGGCAACAAGTCCACTCTTTGTGAAGAAGTCAATGATTGATGCACATTGGCAGTGCAGGTGCAGTATGCTGGATGGTAATATAAATGTGATATGGTGTGGGAGGGATGAAGAGAGGAAAGGGTTAAGTCCGCGCTCACGGCAGCCATCCAGGGGGAACAGAACTCATGTTCCCAAACACTGAAAAACACAAGAACAGAAAGCGCCTCTGGGTGCAGACTGTATAAAAAGTTTAATCAAATAGAAAGGTTTGTAAAAACACTCACATTTAAGTGGTAAGTTTGTGCATGATAAGGTCCCAAACAACCAGGGTCATCAGTGATATCTGTCTCTATGGAGCTGATGGATGTGCTGTCTCTGCAGTCGTCTCTGTAGCCACTAGTTGGTATACAGCCGGCAGCAGTGGATGGACATCAGAGCGAGGCTTGAGGAGCAGACTGTAATCCAGGCGAGGAAAGATGATGTCACTGGAATACGCAACGTTTCTCGAGCTGGCGTGCCATGAATGATGTGACGGCCATGCTCATTCTTCAGGCTAATTTGCAGGAACCAGTGACAAAGGATATAAGGAGGAGGAGGGGATGGGGTGTGTCCGGAATGGAATGCACTCTGTGCAGAGATACTCAGGTGTAATGCAGATGACACATCACAGGCTGGGAAACGAGGATGTGCTGCAAATGCTTGCTGGCTAATAGCATCATGAATTAATAACACAAACTGATTGGCAGTATCACTGGGAAGACCGGAAATGCTCCTCAAGCCTCGCTCTGATGTCCATCCACTGCTGCCGGCTGTATACCATCTAGTGGCTACAGAGACGACTGCAGAGACAGCACATCCATCGGCTCCATAGAGACAGATATCACTGATGACCCTGGTTGTTTGGGACCTTATCATGCACAAACTTACCACTTAAATGGAAGGGGGTCTGCTGTGCTGGGGGAGAGGTTTATGGGAAGCTTGGAGGAGTATTTAAACCAGGATTGAGGAGATAGGGTGAACTAGAATTCAATCGGGCAGACAGGTCATTTAGGGGTCAGACATTAATGGAGGGTGGAATGGGGATAGATGGGGGGAGGGTTATGGCAGGTGATAAGAAAGTTCTCATGTTGCAAACAACCATTGGAAATTATAGTGCTGTTTGGACTACTAAAAAGCATATGCAAAACACCAGAGCAAAATCTAATACTGCAGCAATGCCAGAAGTCTGCCAAGCAAAATAGGTGCGTTGAAAGCTCTGGTGCACGAGAAGAGCTATGATGTAATCGGTATTGCTGAAACTTGTCTTCATTCCTCACATGACTGGGCTATTAATATTCCTGGCTATGCACTTTCACGGAGAGACAGGGTAAAAAGGGAAGGTGGCGGGGTCTGTCTCCATGTGAGAAGTGATCTCAAAGTGAGTGTGAATGAGGACCTAATTGATGGAGAGTGTGATGAGGCTGAAGCATTATGGGTGGAACTGCCTATAGATGTGCGTAGTTCAAAGTTAATCGTTGGAGTTTGTTATAGACCACCCAATGTTAATGAGGAGGTGGAGACTCAGCTCCTTGCACAGATGAAAAGGGCTGCAAGGGCTGGGACAGTGATAATAATGGGGGGTTTTAACTACCCGTAAATTGACTGGAGTAATTGCAGTGCTGGAACAGTTAACGGGCAAAAATTTATAAACCTATTACAATTTTATGGTCCAGTTTATTGAGGCCCTGACTAGGAATGATGCTCTGTTGGACCTGGTAATCTCAAACCATGCAGAGTTTATTACTTATTTTCCTATAAATGAACATCTGGGTGACCATAACATGATTTAATTTGATGTTCGCTGTAAGAAAAAACACATACGGGAAAGATAAAAACACTTAACTTTAAGAAAACAAATTTTCCATGGATGAGGGCTGCTCTCCAGGACTTAAGCCTCGTACACACGATCGGATTTCCATCGGACAAATCCATGGAATTTTGTGCGAAGGGCGTTGGCCGTGAACTTGGTATGCATACAGATGGCAGAACTTTTTCAGCCAACATACACGAAACTACGTGGTTTTTCAGTTTTTTAGCGCCACCCTTTGGGCAACTTCTGCTTATGTTGTCTTATAGTTAGCATTGGTTCGGAGCATGCGTGTTTGTACTTTGGATTTTTTTCCGAAGGACTTGTCACACGATCGGATAATCCGACAAGACACATTTGTTGTCTGAAAATTTTAAAGCATGCTATAAAACATTTGTTGTCGGATATTCCGACAACAATTGTCCGATGGAACGTACAAACGGTCGGATTATCCGACAAAACCCTGCCATCACACATTTGTTGTCGGAAAATCTGATCGTGTGTACAAGGCTTTTAAACGGGAGGGAATATTAGCATCAATGGACACAGAACAGAAATGGGCATTCTTTAACCACTTAAGGACCGCCTCACGCCGATATACGTCGGCAGAATGGCACGGCTGGGTACAAGCACGTACAGATACGTCGCCTTTAAGAAGTCCAGCCGTGGGTCGCGCTCGCGACCTGGTCCTGAGCTCCGTGACAGTGCCCGTGGGAGCCGTAGACCCGATCGCCACCGGTGTCCCGCGATCGGGTCACAGAGCTGAAGAACGGGGAGGGGCAAGTATAAACAAACCTCTCCCTGTGCTTCCTAGTGTGAGGGTCACTGATCGTCTGTTCCCTGTCATAGGGAACGACTATCAGTGACTTCACACGTCAAGCTACGCCCCCACACAGTAGTAATCACTCCCTAGGAAACACTTAACCCCTTCAGCTCCCCCTACAGGTTAACCCCTTCGCTGCCAGTGTCATTTTCACAGTAATCGGTGCATTTTTATAGCACTGATCGCTGTAAAAATGAAAATGATCCCAAAATGGTGTCAAAAGTGTCCGATGTGTCTGCCATAATGTTGCAGTCACGATAAAAATCGCTAATCGCCGCCATTACTAGTAAAAAAAAAAATTATTAATAAAAATTCCATAAAACTATCCCCTATTTTGTAGCCGCTATAACTTTTGCGCAAACCAATCAATAAACGCTTATTGCGATTTTTTTTTTGATTTTTTTTTACCAAAAATATTCAGAAGAATACATATCGGCTTAAACTGAGGAAAAAAAATTTTTTTTTTATATATTTTTTGTGGATATTTATCATAGCAAAAAGTAAAAAATATTGAATTTTTTCAAAATTGTCGGTCTATTTTTGTTTATAGCGCAAAAAATAAAAACCGCAGAGGTGATCAAATACCACCAAAAGAAAGCTCTATTTTGGGGAAAAAAAGGACGATCATTTTGTTTGGGAGCCATGTCGCACGACCGCGCAATTGTCAGTTAAAGCGACGCAGTGCTGAATCGCAAATAGGGGCCTGGTCCTTTAGCTACAATATGGTCCGGGGCTTAAGTGGTTAAAAAGACTGTTTTTGAACTCAAAGTATATTCCCATAGGCAATAAGTTTAAAAGGCTAAAAATAAAACCTATGTGGCTCATGGCCAAAGTTAAAAAAAAACTATAAACGATAAGAAAATGGCTTTTAAAAAATATAAAAATAAAGGGACATTTATTGTTGTTTAAATGTTACAAAGAATATAACAGAATATGTAAAAAGAAAATCAAGGACGGAAAAATTCAAAATGACCAACAGATTGCAAAAGATAGTAGGACAAACCCCCAAAACTTTTTCAAATATATTATTAGTAAAATGGTCAGGTTTTATAACAAAATTACAAAGTAACTGTGTTACACAAAGAAGTGGGTTATGTTACTGAACAAAAAATAAAGTATGTAACCTATAATAAATCATGTTGTCTATGTCTTACGTAGATCAGGAGATACAGCATCAAGTAGAAAAAGAGGACAACTTCCATATGACTGTGTCAGAAATAATGATCGGGTTATGTGTACATTTAACCAGATGTGTTGGAGGAAGTCTCCATGTATGCTGCTCTAATAATCTATAGAGGTAACATCAGTAATATAAACCATATAACGAGTAAGATTATTGTAACTTGTATCCGTAACTGTCACATTGCAACCCAATATGAGTATGAAGAATGAAGGAATTTGTGGGATCCCTTGGATAGGGTACATCACCACCACACGAGTTAGCATATATATGGTCAGTTGGAGTGCAAGTGCTCAGGGTTAGGAGGGGGTAGGATGGATAGGGAGGGGATCTGAATGGGTGAGAGGGATAAAGAGAAGAAAAAAAAGAAGGGGAGGGTAGGGTCAGTTAGCGAAGGTAGGGAATGGAGATTCCACCTTTTATTTGTGGGTGTGGATTAAGATGTTGAGGAGTTCCCCCGCCTTTTAAAAGTGGAGCCAGCAGGCCCATGTGTGAGTGAATTTCGTGTGAGTGTCACACGTTATGTTGATCAGCTCCTCCATTTCAGCCTTTTGTCGAATGCGATGAAACCATTCGAAATGGTGTGGGTAATGTTGTAGAGCCCCACTTAGGGGGTATACAGCGTCTGGCTGCATTTACAAGATGCATGGCTAAGGACCTTGGGAGTGCAGAATAGTGCAGCAAGTATTGTGCTGCAGTGAAATTGAGCGTATAGATGGTTATCTTGCTGTAGTTATGGTATTGTATATTGCTTTCCAAAAACTTGCAGTTTCGGACATGACCACCAAATGTGTAGAAGGGAATGGGGTTCAGATCCACATCTCCAGCATAGTGGGGAAGGCGCTCTATACCAACCCGACAGTAGATTGTAACCCGTTTCTTGCGTGGTTACATTTACTGACCCCTTGTGGAGATGGGCTAGAAGGGTCTCCCTTTCCTCATCGGTTAAGTCAAGGCCAAGCTGCTGCTCCCATTTCTGACACAGTCTTCTGGCCTTTGGCATATTGTTGGTAAATAGGATTGCATATATTGCAGATATCACATGACATTGTGGCGAGGATCTGGAACAGATAGCTTCAAAGGGAGTGTGAAACCAGTAAGGGGAGATGTTTGGGTATTTGAAAAAGTGTTGTCAAAAGGGGAATGTGTGGTCAAGCATTGTGGCCTGTAGCGCCTTATAAGACAAAAAGGTACCTTTTTGGAATAAATGTTTTGCTGATGAACATATAACTTTTTATTTTTCATGACTTCTTCTTTACAGAACATATATTCATTATATACAATGTAATAGTGTATGCATTTTTATCAGCCCTCTTGCTGCTCCTATATAGCTAGTCCGAGAGAGCGCCACAGAGACTTCTTAAGTATCTACTGGAACATATTCTATAAAATATTGATACTTTAATTACATTTTGTACCCAAAAATATTGTATTCAGTACTGCAAAGCCGAATGCATCAGTTTATTGACATTTTCTCATGAAAAATAAAGAAGTGTAATGAAATATTTGGATTCTATCTAGGTCACTTAGTAATGGTGCCAACATATGCAACAGTCCTGTTCATTAACTGGAAATTAAGGATGAGGTATTTTGCATATATACTGGCAGGGCAAAGAAGTGCAGTAACCCCTGGCAACCAATCAAATGTCATCCTTCATCAGTTTGGAGCAGTCAGAACAAAGAATAATGGTTGGTGATTGGACATTATAAGTTACTATTTCTGTACATTGCTACAGGGCAGAGGCAATAGAATTTTATTTTCCTGGTAGGGCACATTCACACGGCAATCCTGTGTTTAGTTTTTCTAAATGCAGTTGAAGTCATCTCGGACTTTTATGCTTTTCAGATCACTTTTACATGCTTTTAGATTTCCCTGCTTTAGGTTGTGTGCATACTGGGCGCTTAGCCACGGTTCATGAGATTCTGGTGTTTGGTGTGGTCAGAAGGCACAGGTGCACCATCCAGCTCCACTATCGTTAGACTGCAGAACCTTGTGAGAGGCTGAAAACTGTTGCAAATGGATTTTTTTTAAGGCAGTATGTGCCCGGGGGTGACTGCTCAGAATGTAGACTGCTTGCGTTCCGAGCATTCGTCCCTGAGTGCATAAGGCCCTAAATGTTAGGTACGCTGGATGCACCATGAAGCAGTAGCAATCTTTAGCTTTTCATAGAGTTTTACAGGCTGATGACAGCGGGACTGGGAGGTGCACCTGTGTCTTCCACCCACACCACAGCGCCGGGGTCTCATGCACCAGAGCTAAACTCCCAGCGTGCTCTATTTTCTTTAAATGCAGCTAAACTGGTCACACCTAAGCACAGGTAAGATATAAGCATAGCTATAACTTCCCTTCTGATAGTTAAGCCTCGTACACACGGCCGAGAGTCTCGTCAGGAAAAAACCCATTGATTTTCCTGACGAGATTCCTGGCAAGCTTTCTTGCTGGCCGAGTGTACACACGCACGATTCAAAAGAAACGCTGTTCTTTTGAATGGCACAAACGCGGTGACGTCATCGACTACGACGAGCATGCGCTCGTCACATTCAATGCCGTCGCCACCATATTGCGTCACCCTACCTATGCCTTGGAAGCTACCGCGCATGCGTCTAAGTCTCATCGAGCATGCGTGGGCTTACCGGAGGACAGGTAAGCTTGTTGCCGCATACACACACACAGTTTTCTCGTCGGGAAACAGGCCGACGAGAATCCCGATGAGAAAATAGAGAGCAGGTTCTCTATTTTTCTCATCGAGATTCCCGGCAGTTTTCTCGACGAGAAAACATACACACGACCGGTTTTCTCGTGAAAAAGCTCTCCCAGCAGTTTTCTTGCCGAGAAAACCGGTCGTATGTACGGGGCTTTAGACTCAATTTAAACCAAATTTAATTGGGCAGGGTGGGAAATTATCAATTGTTTTGCATTGATCAGAAGCCTTTAAATTTGGCTATGAATTGGATTCTTTTTCAATCAATCAGATTATGAGATTGAATGGCGGAAACAGTGATGTGATCGGTAACATGATCATACAGGTACCTTTCAACTATGGATTGAAATTCACTTCCTCATGTGTGGCATATCGATTAAATTTTATTATAAAAAAAATGGGTTGTTGGCTATAGGTTTATTATTCCTAGTGTGGGGAGATCAATTGGTTCATGTTCACACTATCATGTTATAGGGTTGCACATTGATCAATTTGTTTTCATATTTCTGAAGTTTGTTATTTTATATTGTTATGTGCTTTCATTTTATCTTGATATCCTACCAATAATGCCTTTCTTCCCAATCCTGATGGCTATTGTTTTGGGTGACAATTCTCCCAATTGAAGAGCTGGGGATATGCTTTCCAAGAGCTTGTTGATAGTCTTTTTTGTTTTCAGAATAGCAGATGAGAATAGCCTGAAAAGACATTAAAAAGAGTCCAGAATACTACCACATGGCTGAAAAATTAGAATACAAAAAAGTCATAATTCAATCGGTAAACAAAATACCACTATACATTTCAATACACTATTTACATATGCATGCAAAAAATCTAAAAGATATCACTGTTACGCTTGCGTTTTATCTAGTAAGGTTACTTTGCGGTATAAGCAAGGAAGCTCAGTGTATAAATGTGCTTTTACTTTACAAATACAGTGGAAGCTTGGATTGCGAGTAATGCGGTTAATGAGCGCTTCACAATACGTGCACTGTATTTTAAAAAATCCTGACTCGGTTTGCGAGTGTTATCTTGCAAAACGAGCAGGATTCAAGCCACAGCGGTGTGTAGTACCGCATTTGGCCTGAGGTGGGGGGGCGCCGGAGCCGTTCATAGCCGTTCATAGCCGTTCGGAAATGCTTGGAAAACCTTGGAAATTCTCCATTCCCGAGCCTTTCCGAGGTTTTCCGAGTTCAGCCGAGCTGTCCTCTGGCCTTTCCGAGGCTCTCCGACACCCCCCCACCTCTGGCCACAAATGCGGTATTGCATGCCATTGAAGTCAATGCGGAACACATTTTTTTTGTTTCCATGGACTTCTATGGGGAAACTCACTTTGATATGCGAGTACTTTGGATTACGAGCATTCTCCTGGAACGGATTATGCTCGTAATCTGAGGTTCCACTGTATGCTGTACATACAAAACGTTTACAAAATTAGCAATACAATTCAAGACTGACAGATATAACAAGCAAGATGGCAAATATGCAGAAACTATGGTCTGTAAGGCCTCGTACACACGACCGAGTTTCTCGGCAAGAACCAGCAAGAAACTTGCTGGCAGAGATGTCTTGCCGAGAAATTTGTTTGTGTGTATGGTTTCTCGTCAAGAAAACCGACAAGTAATCTCGACGAGAAAATAGAGAACCTGCTCTCTATTTTCTCGTCGAGATTCTCGTCAGCCTGTTTCTCGACGAGAAAAGTGAGCGTGTGTACACTTACCTGTCCTCCGGGAAGCCCGCGCATGTTCAAAATGAATTCGATGCATGCGCGGTAGCTTCCTAGGCATAGGTAGGATATACCAAGATGGCGGCGACGGCATCGAATGTGACGAGCGCATGCTCGTCGTAGTCGATGACGTCACCGCGTACGCTCCATTCAAAGAACTGCGGGTTCTTTGAATCGAGCCTGTGTACACTCGGCCGGGACAAGTTTCTTGTCCAAGAATCTCGTCGAAAAAAACGACATGTTTTTTTCGACGAGAATCTCGGCCGTGTGTACGAGGCTTAACAGTAGAAAAACGCTTAAAAAGTTACTTAACTCCTGTTACTGTGTGTTTGTGATCCGTTGACAATGAGGACTCATGTTTCTTAAGCAGTTGCTGGAGAATCAGCGAAATCTGGTCTGGCACTGACCATGTTTTTATGGTGTTAATGCATCATAAAGTCCCTTCCAGCTTATACCTTTTTATATGTCAGGTTGTTTACCATAGTCATTGACAAAGGGTACAAACGTGTTTACCCTAACAACAGACTGCTCCAACTGCCAACAGTTCCCATTGTTTGAGGACAGCCTGTATTACTAAGGCAATAGTTTGAGAATTATCCACTGAAACCCATCCTGATTTTCTGTTTCTGCAACAAACTACTAAACAGATTGTCCCATGTACAGCTATGCCTGATTAATAAAAAAATATAAAAATCATAAATATTTATCAAATGCAACACAATCACACTTTATAAAAAAAACGTAAATGGTAATGAACATCCGTAAATACATTTTTAAGGGTTTTTATAAATTGTGATATCTTGTTGATGTTTGTGTAAGCGATTTATGTACCATGTATTATACACATGCATAATGCAAAATTATTGTTGATTTATATTCTTTGGTGGTGTATTTAGGTGCTAGCACCTTTTTTCATAATTTAAGTTGTGCCTAGAATCTACGAGAATAATCAGTTTATGAATGAAATCAGTGTGCGTTAGTGTTTTGCAACCTATGGAATGTTTGTAGTTCTACCTGTACATGGGGGCAGAAATTTGCTTACTACATGTAGAGCCCTTCTACTTTTCAAGTAGGCGCTATGTGTTAAATTTAGTTGTCTGAGCTGTAGTTTAGCTCAGAAGGATTACGCTAAATTGTTGGCTCTGTTTCAGTCCAGCTGGGTTGCACGTTTTTCCACTTGACGGTAGGTGTCACTGTCACCACAGGTCAAGGTTGGAAATGCAGCAGACTGGATGTATTGGGTGTTCCTTTCCCAGAGGTGGCTCAGGGGGCATGGTCAAGCCGCTGTGCATTCTGGGAGGGGGTACTTAAGGGACAGAGACTTCTCTGGCGGGGTTTGTTTGCCGGATCCTGACGTGAGGGCCCTCCTGGCCTCAGGGATGTGCAAGACGTTTTTGGCCTCGGGGCCTGCTGGCCCGAGGCTCTGCAACTGAGAGTAGGCCCAGGAGTTTCTGGGGCCTACTAGTCCAGGGATGGTCCTACGCGGTCTTGCTTGCGGGAAGATGCAGAACAATTGGGGACTCAATTGAAGGACGCATCCTGGCCAATTTACTTCACAGTGCTGTCGGCTGGCTGGCTGAAAGATCCTGGCACCGTGAGCTGTGTATTTTCTGAGGAACTTTGCAAAGCGTCAGTGTGGTTGCACGATCTTGTGGCAGGAGATCGTGAAACGACTTGACGGCACTCATCAAGTCTGTGGCAGAGACTTTGAACGAGCTTCGCACCAGTTGCTAGGTCAGTGAGAGTAGGCCTATCCAGTGGTTTCTGAATCCAGAGTGGAACCGATTTGTCCTCTGGATCTAAGATTGTGCCTGTGATCCGCAAAGCAAGGTACCTGAACCTCCCCTATCCTTCTATCCCTCTGTTGGAACCAGGGCTTGAGTCCTGTGGGAACGGCGTCCCTGCACTTTTTTCACAGCAGGAACGCCGTTCCCTTTACAGCCCCCGAGTGGCGAGCGCCGGGACCGATCTGATCCCGAGCGCCGCCGAGTGCCATAACAGCAGGTCCCACCTTCTGGAGCCTGCGCAACGCCTATGATGGACGTCCCACTGGTCCAATGCCATGACCGCGGGACGTGTGACGCCCATCATAGGCGCTGCAGACTCCAGAAGGCGGAAATTACAAATCGCCCGCTGCGCCACATCCCCGCTTGGGTGGGCGGCTCTTCTCTCCTCTCCGGCTCTCCTCCAGACTCCTCGGCTCTCCTCCCCTCCAGGCTCCTCCTCTGATGGAATGACTGACTGCAGTAGTGCCTGCTGTGACACCGCTGAGCTGAGGTAGGTCAGACAGTGTAATGTGTATGGATAGGTCAGTGTAGGTAGGTCAGGTAGGTCAGTGTATATAGGTGTAGCGGGTATTTGAATTTAGGGGAAGCATCTGGGTGGTAGTGTAACCCAGATGCACTAATTGCTAGGGGATCCGGGACCTTTTTCCGGTTCTTGGAGGACCCTGGTGGTGTGAGGTTCCTTGTGGTCCATAGGTGGCGCTGTTGCCCTGGGCCGGAGCTGAACTCACCCCGCAAGACTGTGCCTTTTTGTCCTTCCCTGGAGCTGGTACAGCGGGGCGGGGAACCCCGCTGTGACGCAAAGGGAGAGGGGATAAAAGGGGCGGACGCCCTTACCACGGGGTTCAGAGCGGAGAGTCTGGAGTGGGAGTCGGAGGACTCGGCTGTACCCAGGCACCTTCAGCTTGGATGCTGGTGTTCCAGTGTTCCAGGCCTAGGTGCCCTTGACCTAGCCGGAGCGGAGATGGAGTCCATCTCAGGCACCTTTAGCCTGGGGTGAGGTACTATGGCGGACGCCTGGGGCTCAGTACCTTCGACTGAGTTCCGCGAGGGTGGAGGAATCCGAGGGGGCCCTAACTCCTTGGGTGCCCTAACTCCTTGGGTGCCCGTGTCTGAGTTCGTGAGGACTGGTGTGCGGAACTTCTCTGGAGAGTCCGGCGCAGCATCGCTGGTGACAGAGAGGCCTCCGGTTTCTCCCTTGGACGGATTTCCTTCCCCTGACAGGGGCCGTGCTAGCAAAGGTAATTCACGTTCTACCTCACATAATCAGTGGCAGTGACTATTCACCACTGGTGATACCACAGTGGTTAGCAACAGAAGGGAAAGGATTGTGCCTCGATCTATCCCCATTATCCCCATTATTACTCAGTAAAGAAACTGTATGTTTGCACGCCAAGAAGAATAAAAACTGAGTTGGACCTATTCACTGTGTGGAACTCTGGTTACTAGGAGCAAAGGAGTCAGGGATGAAGTACTGCACTTGACTCTAGGACACCTACACAAAGCCCAATCTTTCTGGCCTTCACCTCTCAGCTATGGAGGACATGGGCCGTGGTGTATCTCATCCCTCTCCCTAGCACTGAGACCCCTAGACGAAGAAAGACAAGCCGAGTATGAGAAAGGGAGAGAGGGGTGAGGGCGCTACATAGGTCACTACCGTCAGTGTAGGTGTGTCAGTGAATATAGGTCACTACCGTCAGTGTAGGTAGGTCAGTGTAGGTCAGGTAGGTCAGTGTATATAGGTCACTACCGTCAGTGTAGGTGTGTCAGTGAATATAGGTCACTACCGTCAGTGTAGGTAGGTCAGTGTAGGTCAGGTAGGTCAGTGTATATAGGTCACTACCGTCAGTGTAGGTTTTTTTTCTTTTTTGGTGGGGGAGTGGATCCTGGGTGGGAGTTCCCACACTTTTTTCCCCAGGACTTGACCCCTGGTTGGAACTGTTTAATAAAACTCTTGAAGAAAAAGGAACCAAGTGTTGGTGTGGACATTCATGAAAGCTTGTCAAGAGGGACCCCTAAAACGAATGTGGTGAACAGAAAGGTAATGGCAGGCCCAAATTTAAACCAGCAGCTCCTATGGGGGTCAGTGCTACATACACATACATGCTCTAGTTTTTTCTTGGTGGTATAGCACAAAGGTTGTTTGCAGTTTTATTCTAGCAGTTGTTGACCAGGGATTACTAGTAATTGTAGTGAAATACAGATTACTGCTAGAAGAGGAATTTACAAATCTGTATATGTAATACAATGATGTACATATAAAACAAGTATGCAAAAGCTCCCCACTCACATCGGATCTCCACCCTCTTGGAGCACCCCCGGTACCTGCACAAATGTATACATTCTTTTTTTTTTTTAAGGTACCTTTGGCCTGGTCCAGTGGACGAGTTTTCTTCCGGTATGGGCACTCTCTGCAGCATTACCCTGTGAGTCCAGGGGGACAAAAACTTGATGCCCTACTTTTACAGATTGTTGGTTGATCAATGTTTGTCATTCAACACATAAGAGGCATGGTACCACATTGCTGGATGGCCGAGTCTGCGGTGGACAGTGTTTCTTTTTGGTATTAGCCATAGGTGTGCACAGCCTATTGCATTAGGGTGTGCACCCCAAAGTTCAAACACACACACTCTTATAAATAAACATGTATAAACAATTTTTTTAAAATGTATTAAAACATGGACAGTGTTAGTAGGGCAGCGGATGATGTCAGTGGAACAGTAGATGTGTCAGTAGGGCAGAGGTCGGTGTCGTAGTGTCCAAGCAGACCCCTAATGTCTTACTTTTGAGAAAGGTACGTAGGACAGAGATTTCCGAGCCCCTCTCTCTGCAGCCTCAGATGCACTAAACTGTGAATGAATGGGAAGTGCTTTGTGTTAAGTAGCTTCCTGTTCGCAAACTGAAGCATAGTAAACACAGTTTACCAAGTTTCAAATATGAACGAACACATTGAGCGATCGGCAATGATCACTCACTGTGTTCATTCAGAAAAGGAAGGGGCTGGTAAATGACATATTTACCAGCCCCTTCCCCAGCTCTCCATCCTGAATCATCCCCCCTGAGGGGGTTGCTTGCATGTACGCATGCCTATGGTTTTAGCTACTCCTGGAGGATCCCCTTGACAGTAAATGCCCAAACTGGGATTGGGCCTTCAAATAATTGCTAGAAGTCAGCATTAGAATAATTACTCAAATAAGCACTCCATGAAAATGCCTTTGATTTTCTCTTTGACAACCCTTTTAAAATGTCAAACAAAAGCTTAAAGTAATAAAACACTAAAAGAATATGTAAATTAAACATGTAAACATGATGGTTGTTTGCTTCAATATCATTACTGTGAGAGTTTGTAGTTAATTAAAAAGCTGCAGCATACAAAAAAATACTGTTTTAATTATTATAAATGCTTGATGAATGGAACCTTTAACGTTATTTGAGCCCTGCCTAATCAAGCTTTACCTGAGAAAAGGAGCACGCATATTGTGAGTGAGTCATTTCATGTAACATAAATAGATCAGAGCAGATGTTCATTATACTGTGTAGTTATGTTGCTATAATGTGCAGTATGGGTTACTCTGCTTCTGTGATACATATAACATCTGGTCTCATGTACAAAAATGGATAATTGGAAAGAGTTTCCCATAGCAACCCGATTCCAGCTGTTACTTTTTTAAAAACTATATTGGAAGCTTGGTGTGTTTTTTTTTTTTTTTTTTAATAGAGCTAGTGAGCTGCAAAACTATGCAGGGAGAAGTCTTCAGAACACCACCACTGGCTGTCATTGATAATAGGCTTGTGCAATTCGTTTCGTAACGAATCAAAATTTGTTCGAATTTAGCAACTTTCGGACGTTCGGAAAAATTCAAATTTCCGAACAAAGCAATTATAATTTAAACCGAATCCGAAATAAATTATATCGCAAATAGCGAATGCCCCAAATGTCTTCGGCATAATTCGTTATGAAAAAAGTTACGAATGTACGAATCCATTCGAAGCACAATAATGCCGCGTACACACGACCGCTTTTAATGTCATTGAAAAAAACTGTGTTTTTCTCGACGTGATTCTTCTCAAGCCTGCCTTGCCTACACACTATCGTGAAAAAAAATGCTCGAGCAAAGCGCGGTGACGTACGACACATACGACGGCACTATATATGTGTCCAGAATCAACGAAAAACAATGTACTCTACCGAAAGTACGAATTATAAATCAACTAAAAATAAGGCTTACATTAATACGAATCATTCCGATTCAACAAAAAATGTCGCTTGCGAAAATACGAATTAGTCAGAACACGAAAAATCCGTCTAGCAAAAGCGAACCGAAACGAAACAAATTTTCCGTTGTGCACAAGAAACAAACCAAAACTAAACAAATGTTTCCGTTGTGCACAAGTCTAATTGATAATAATTTAATTTGATACATTTCATATATCAAATGTATTTGTGTTGATGTGGGGCTTTGTGAAAAACCTTTTACCGTTCAGCTGCCATTGTCTCCTGCTGCTGTCAAAGTCAGTCAGCCAATCAGGAGAGAGAGGAGGCGGGGCTGGGTGGGGCCACAGCTCTGTGTCTGAATGGACACTGGAACCTGTGACTTGGGTGCCCCATAGCAAGCTTCTTGCTGTGGGGGGCACGCAACAAAAGGTAGGGGCCAGGAGCACAGAAAAGGCACCGGAGAAGAGGAGAATCTGGGCTCCTCTGTGCAAATCAACTGCAACAGAGCAGGTAAGTATAACATGTTTGTTTTTTTAATTGAAAAAAAAAACGAGACTTTACAATCATTTTATTATAAATACGTTAATTTACATTTTAAGTCCTAAACATGGTAAAGAAGCAAAATACTTAAAGCGGAGTTCCAGCCTTATAAAAAAAAAAAAAATGACGATGGTCGCATCTTATATAATAAATTCCGGCATATGTAGTAAATTAACTATTTTTTGTTAGTTCTGGAAATTACTCACTGTCACCAACTTGGTATGCGTGCTTCCGTCTTCAGTATGGGCATCTAAAGCCTGCTTGTAGCTTCTTCCAGGATACGGTGCTGCTGGCTACCCAGCATGCACCTCCCGATCTTGCACAAATGCGCATTGCGTACAGAGCGCAGCACACTCCTATTGCGGAGTCTGCCCATTGACTCCTGGGACTGATGACACTTTTAACCCAGGAGCCAACGGGCAGCCGGATATGACGTACCTCGCAGTGGCAAGGTACAGCGGAAGTGCACCTGTCTAATGGCCAAAAAAGGTAATAAGCTTTAAAAAAAAACATTCTGATGATTATTGGCAATGTGATCAGCAACGCAGGGGGGCAAACTTCAAAAATTGGGTGGAACACTTTAAACACAATACATTTCCTATAAGACAGTGTTTGATTGACCCTGCAATTTTATTTAGAGCATTGCAGATTTTTCTTCTGTATATTGAAGTGTGCAGTAACAAAACGTTGTCAATATTTTTGTGATATGAACCAGACTGCTCGTATAAAAAACAGAACAGTAGTAGGATGTTGGCTTTTTTTTTTCACAAGTCTTCATATAGGTAAAAAACACATTTAAAAAAATTAAATATAACCATTCAAAGTCTAACTAGTTTCTCAAACCCCGCCCACGGGCACTTTTAAAATTTTATTAAAGCTATTATTCATCATCAAATCTACTGTACCTATTTAAATAATTAAAACATACATCCACATTTCTGCATTGGTAATTAAACAAATAGCTATCAACTCTTGGAAATGATTGAGTGGTAAATTTCAAAAACCATCAAGTGACTTATGATAATATGTTTTTGTGCTGCTCAACAACTGATGCATTGCTAATTAGATTCATATTTTAGTGCATGTTCCTCAGGGGTCATATTTCATCTAAGCAAGTTATTTTGAATAGAGTTGTTTGGAAACAGTGGAGATTAAATATTTTTATTGACTAAAACTAATTGCGCAGTTTTATTATACCAGTTGTTATAAAGGGGGATCCTTTTTAAGGTGAGAAAATTGATAGGCTCTGAGTCCTCTTAGACCAGTGTCTCTAGCCAGGCCAATTTAATGCATGCTGAAGTTTACCCAATCTTCTGTAACAAATGCCTCTGATAATGGGAAAAACAAACATGGAGGTTGCAAATTAGAATGAACTATGTCACACATAGAAACTGAAAATTAAGCAGCGGAATATTTTTTTTTTCTTAAGCTGGTTGCTTTTTACGTTCTTTATTGCATTCCGAGGCAGAACTCTGAAACTGAGTAGACGTGTTATCTGGTTTTATTATCTAATGCACAAGCAAACACTGCAAGAGCAGGCAAAAGTGAGAAGTTTAAAGCGAATTTAGCTACAAAATAAGACTGGGTATAATTGTTTATTATCTGCAGATGGAAATGTGGTAGGTTTGGACAAAGAACCAGGCCTTGACATTTTTGAGAGCTGCTTGTGAATAACGTGAATCAGTAAAAATTTAAGAAACGGTGCGTGGCCAAGATGGCGGACTGAACGGACGTGTTCCCTGTGTGATCCACTATTTTCCCCGCATCCTTTGACTGGGCCTGCCTATAGGGTCCGCAAGTGTCTGAATGCCTTCTAAGGGTTATGGGACTCAGAAGAAGGGGAAAAAGCTTAAGTTTCCCCTGTGTTCGCCGGAGGAGGTCTCCCTGCTTCCCTGCTCCTTACCATCTCCCGCGTGCCTCTGCAATATGGCGTCGCAAACTGAGCACAAGGCGGATCCCACCCGGGCTCCCCCTGGCATCCCGGAGGTGATGGCTGCAATTACTTTGTGCCAGACGGCTCTGACTGCCAGTATAGAGCGGGTGCAACTGGATGTTGGCCTCATCCGGCAGGACTTGGACAAAATCCGTGCTCGGGTGTCGGAGGCCGAGCGGCATGTGGGGGAGGTGGAGGACACCGTCACGGACCATGATGCCTCGATTCGGGGCTTACAGTCCAAAGTCAGGGCCCTCGAGTACCACGCGGAGGACGCCAAAAACAGAAGCCGCAGAAACAATCTCCGGATAGTGGGACTCCCGGAGGGACTATACCGTGGAGACCCAGAGACAGCGCCATTCCGAGACGATCCGGTTCTTTACTACACCTAAGGATGCCTCTGCCTGGGTGGATACCCTGCCTCCATAAGCTGCTCTGTGTACTGTTGTCCTCCGTAGTGGTGAGGTGATGGTCTCCATCTTCCTGAAGGTCCGGATAAGCTGACTGTTCCCATGTTTACTGCAGCTGTGTTCCCGGCCCTATAGAAGGCCTCTAAAATGACTCCCATCACTACTGTTTTGCTTCTGCTTTGCACTCTGGTTGTCTGCACACTGAGACGGAGTTCGGGGACCGGGGGGGTATCGCCATATCCACTTGGCGCCTATGCACTGCTACCTCCAAAAATTTAAGAAACGCCCTCCTGTCCTTTACACACAATATTGTCTCTTTCCTCCATCACCGTCTTGTGTACAGTTGACCCCGGCTCTCTACTCTTCATCTTCCTGATGTGTATTTGGAAATTTTTTCCTGCGAGTCTTTTTCCTGTGAGTCTTTACTTCTCCTTGACATCACAAGAAGCACTTTTCTGTTTAATTTTGCAACATTTTGGCCAGTGTGAAGGAGTTTTGCTATCTATATCAGAATTTAAAATGCAGTTTTTATATCTCTCCAACTGTAAAAATAAGAGTTTTTGCAGGACTAACCTGTAGTAAGTAACTTACCACTTCATTGTCCTCTGCCATGAATGCTGTTGGGCTCCGGCATATACTGTAGATATGGCTTCTGTCACTATGGGCTATGCTTTTCTTTTGCATAAGAACCATGCATTGGCCTAGATGCATTCTGAGTTTTCTCCACTGCTAGATCCAGATAAAAGGCCCTGGCCAGTGTAGATGGAGGCATGTCATAGGTCAGTAGAATTAGAAAATCAGTAACTTGTCATAAGTTCCTGTGATAGTTGTTGATGTATTTGTACTTAGAGGTTGTCCTTGTATAAGTGTGTCAACTGGTCATTTAAGTTGGTCCAGCCTACTGTGATAGTTTTCTTACTGATCAGTTGCATTAAACTATAACTAAGAGCAAAACCTTTTCTTTTAGCTTTTGAGTGCCCAAGAGCTCTAAGAGTTGTTAGAACGCATATCTAGTTTTTATTGCTGTCTGTGCCTCCATTAGGGAGATTCAGACTTTCGATTTGCCCTTTTTACTTTTATCACAAAAAGTAAAAGAAAATCCTGACTTTTTGGTTGTCACCAGAACAGGAATTGAGGGTAAAGCTTCCAATGGAGACACTAGTTGTGGTGACCCTAGTAAAAGCCATGGATTCCCTCACTTTGCAGGGATTTCCTCTCACTGGGACAGGAAGTGAAGGGAAATCTGTCTAATGCAGGGGTAGGCAACCTCAGCCCTCCAGCTGTGGTGAAACTACAAGTCCCATGAGACATTGCAAGACCCTAACAATCACATGCATGACTCCTGGAGGCATGATGGAATTTGAGGTTTCACCACCCTTTCTTACTCTATCCAAAATTTAAAACAAGTTTTGCCTTTAGTTCTATTTTTAGTTAATCACTTTTCCCGCAGTTTCATTATTACAGTGCTGTACTGTAATTTCTAGTTGTATGGTTGGTATGTTCTTAGCTTGACCACTTTAAAGCGACACACTCACCATGCCCATTTAGGGTGAAGTGACAGTGTTTTTGTAAACCCTCACCCATTCCCCCACTCATTCCTATACCTCAGTTATATTTGCCCTGCCAGCACTCCTCGCTGCTCCTTTCGAGGGAGCATGTGACATTTTCAATAGTGACAGTGCTCAGGTCCAGCAGCCAATTGCTGAGCCCCAGCACTGTCACATGACTGAGGGGGTAACATCAGGACTCCTCTTTAGCTTCCTACACCAGCAGGAGATGATGGGAAAGCACTAGCCAAATGACCATCAGGAGTCCAGGGATGGCAGCGGTGGTGAAGTCTTTAGACGGTGTCACAGTGTGACAGTGTCCCTTTAATTCCCTAGAAGTGCTAAATCACTTGGTATTTATAGTTTTTCTTTAGATACTGAGATAAGCTAAAAGCCAAATGTATGTTCATCATGTTTCCTAATGTTCTAGTGTGTTTTCCTCATTTAACAAAATACTCATATTCCAGAGCTCCTTCAGAGCCTGTAGCAAAGAGCTGCTTCCTTGATTTCTTGAGACGTAATAAACGGGAGCACTGACTACTGGAAGCATGGCATTTTAAAATGGTATGCAGGTTTCTATGTATGTTGATATTTAATCTTATTTGTGTCTCGATTGGGCTGGTCATGTTAGAGGGCAAGTTTGGTTTTTCTCTTTGGGGCCTGTGCCAAGAGGCTTTTGGCTTGTTGATGCAGCTTGCTTTTAGCTTTTATTTCAGTACCATTCGTATTTACAGGTGTGATGTGCAATTGATCTCCTTCTGTCCTGCATTTGACTTACTGTTAAGCTGCATCAGAATGCTTGAAGCTGCTTTTGAATTCCCATAGACCTGTATGTAGACAGAAGCAGTTTTGATCTAAACAAAATCTTGTCAAAATAGGTCCTCCGTGTAATGCGGGGGGGGGGGTTCCATGACTTGAAACACTCCAGCCACCTGAACAGTTTCCCACCTTACTGCTATTGGAAGTTTTAGGTCGTCACAGCTTTATAGGCAGTTTTACCTGGACAGGCTAGGACAGGAAGTGCATTGCTAGTGTAGCACACAGACCCTTTTTTCCTGCCTACCTTCACCTGCAGGAGTGAAGGCACACCATGCCACATGCCCGTATCCTCCTGGTATAAGAGGTTGAGCGGTGTTCTTGCAATTTTGGGTCCTGCAGCGAGTTACCTCCCTCAGTTGGTTCTTGTCCCTAGAATGTAGGGAAAAGTCTATTCTTCCCCGAAAGAAGGCCAATGGCCAGACCGTATTTAAACTCCAACAGACGAGTATATTTTTTTTGCTTGAAACAAATCTGGGAAAAAGGTTGAAAAACAGCAATAGGATTTGGTAGGGAAATAGGTTCAGGCACACGGCACCCAGTCACCCTAGTCTCCACTCAAGCCTGAGTGGATATTGCTCACCCGGATAGATCCCTCTCACAGTTCTAGCAGCCCGAGTGAAACACGAACATGACACTTTAGTTTTAGTCCCCTTCACGGACAAGTTCAGGAGATCCTCTGCCACAGAATCCTTTAATTCCTGAATTTAGAACTTCCTAACGCCTGTAGATTATAGAGACCATAGGTGCCAATGGGGCACACTACAGGAGCTATCTTGCAACTCACGAATCCTTCCCTCTGATAGGCAACCAGGCCTCCCCGAGACCGTGACTTCCTTCACCGATCCATCGGACAGGTCCTCCCCAGGTTTCCTCTGTTTCAGAGCGAGCCACCCTCACTCGGGTTCCCTGGGACTCCAGTGGTTGGTTTGTAGACCCAGTTGAAGGTACTGGGCCTACCTGGAACTCGGTAGCCTCAGGCTAAAGGTGCCCGAGACTCCGTGACCAGTTCACGCACCCCCTGGCCAGCAGGGCCAAAGGGCACGACTTCACCACCAGGGGTTCTCCTTGGAATCCCCCCAGCACACCACCCCAGAACATGGCGTCTGCCCTTTATGTACCCTCTCCCGGCATGCACAGCAGGCAAAACCCGCCCACAGCACGGTCGCCGAGAGAGGACACCCAACAACACCGCAACACCACCTGTGGTTCTCCTCAAGACGTGGGCAACAGCGCCACCCACAGGTCAAGGGGAACTATACTCCAGGCAACATTACAGCAGAGTCCATACCAAGCAGAATTGGAGAACCTGAGCTAAACTATTGCTCAGGCTGCCCTTAAATTTAGAGCATAGCAACCCCAATTTTGGGGGTCCGCTACACTAGCAATCACCAAGTGATTATACAGGGGAACAAAAGAAATACACGAATACACCCATCACATGTAAGCACTGACAGGAGGCAAAATATTACCTTATTTTTTTATTTTGTTTTTTACTTAAAGCGGATCTTTACACCATTCAGATGACTTTTCTCCTCCCCATCCTGCCAAATTCCCCCCCTAACCCCCCATATATCTTTTTTTCTTTACTTCTTTGCAGATTTTTTTCCCCCCACACATTCTGTCATTTGCCTAGGCGAATGACATCAGTGTCCTGGTGCCTCCAGGGATATGTGTTGTACAACTCTCAGAGCCTTCCAAGTCACCCTATTCAGTAACGAAGGAGGGGGGTGGTCCTAGTGCCGCATCGTCGGGAGGTTGCGCCAGAACCCGGAAGAGCCAGGGCAGCCTTCTGAGGGGAATGTGGCAGCGTGGCACATGGTGGCTGCAAAGAGGAGGATCTCAGTAGGACAATGCCGGATCATCTGTGTGGGTGAATATTTGAATTGTGGCTGTCTCAGAATTAGGTAAGCAGGGGAGAAAAAAATAGGGAGGGGAGGGTGAAGTAATGCTGGCTGTAGACGGTTCGAATCTCGTCTGGTTCCTGCTGAACCTGCTTTGAACTATGTATGGGCAGGATGAATGTACCAAGTTTATTGATCAACTTGGGTACAATCAGCCTGTTGGATTTTACATTCAATAATCACTGTCTTCTCCTGGAGAAGACAATGGCTTGGCAGGAGGGATTCCTGCATCAACACTATCTGTGTTGATGGGGAAATCAAGTACTGTATTTATTTGCGTATAACACTCACTTTTTTACCCTGAAAATAGAGGGTAAACTGTGCCTGCGTGTTGTATGGAGGGGGCTATGGAAAGTCTTTTTCCTGAAACTTCCCCTTAAAGTTAGAGTGCGCGTTATACGCCTGTGCGTGTTATACGCCGATAAATACGGTAAATTTCTTTCCTGCAATCTGTGGACGCAGGAACAAAATTTGCACCATGTATGTGTCTGCCTTAATCTTTAGGTGAGTTTTCTTGGACAGTTGAATGTCTGCCTCTAACTATCTCAACCTAAACTCATATCTGTTGATTTTTGGGCAAGGCTACCCCTAGTTATGGAATGTTGAATGTATTTTCTTCTTGGCAGACAAGACAAACCACTGATAATAAAACAATGACGGAATGCAGGATGGTGGATATAAACTTTTTCACAATGGTAATTTGAGAAGAAACAAAACTGAAACCTCAAAGGACAAATACAATTTTGGCCTTCTGGAAACAAAGAATCCTATTGAGAGCAAGTTCTTATAATAACTGAAGCTTTGAGGCAGGGTAGACCAGCATTTGTTTCAGAGCCAAGACATGCGTTCATTATTACTGTTTGAAATTAAACAGGTCCGTGCTGTAAACAGACCATTGTTTAATATCAAGTAAAATTGAGTTGGTGCTATTGCGATGCTGGGGACAAAATGTCACCATATCCAATGAGTATTAAATCCAATGACCGTTGTATTACTCCATTTATTGCTGGTTTGTACATCAGCAGGACCGTAATAATTTACAGCTTACATTTAAATAGACCAAGCTTTTCTCAAGGGAATACCTAATAATATATAACTAAAGTGTCAGATTGTGCCAACATGTTTTCTCATCTATTTTTTTTACAGTGACAGCGCTATGGATGAAACAAAGAAAAACAAGTAAATTGCAGTCAAGCCTAGACAGGTAGTGGGACGTATGTAGACTTTATGCATAAGTGAACTAGACTGAGTTTTTCTGGACTTTTTTTCTTTTATCCATTGCATACACTTGCTGTCTGAAGTAGTAATAGCGATATTAGATCAACTCTAACCAACCTAGTAACCGCTAAAGAATTAAAGTGGCAGTATCTTTGTGGTACTGGACGTAAAAGAGATTTGCTAAAGTGCATATTGATCATTTGTTATAGGTACAGTGAGGGGAAAAAATTATTTGATCCCCTGCTGATTTTGTACATTTGCCCACTGACAAAGACATGATCCGTCTATAATTTTAATGGTAGGTTAGACAGTGAGAGACAGAATAACAACAGAAAAATCCAGAAAAACGCATTTCAAAAAAGTTATAAATTGATTTGCATTTTAACCACTTAAGGACTGAAATATTTGCCCCTTAGACCCCTTTCACACTGGGGCGTTTTTCAGGCGTTTTTGGGCCAAAAATAGCACCTGTAAAGTACCTGAAATACGGCTCCCCTGCAGTCTCAGTGTGAAAGGCCGAGGCAGTCACACTGAAGCGATGCGCTGGCAGGACGTTAAAAAAAAAAAAAAAAACTCCTGCAAGCAGCATCTTTGGAGCGATGAAGGAGCAGTGTGTAACGCTCCTACCCATTGAAATTAATGGGCAGCGTGGCGGAAGCGCTAGCAAAGCGCCTCTGCAGCGGCGCTTTGCGGGTGGTTTCTTGGCCCTTTTTCGGCCGCTAACAGGGGTTAAAAGCGCCCTGCTAGCGGCCGAATACCTCAGCAAATACGACCGTAAAGTGCCGCCCCCGTGTGAAAGCAGCCTTAATGACCAGGCCATTTTTAGCGATACGGCACTGCATCGCTTTAACTGACAATTCCGTGGTCGCGCGACGCTTTATCCAAACAAAATTAACGTCCTTTTTTCCCCCCACAAATATAGCTTTCTTTTGGTGGCAGTTGATCACCTTGATTTATTTTTGCGCTATAAACAAAAAAGGAGCGACAATTTTGAAAAAAAATAAAAATAATTCAATTTTTTACTCTTTGCTATAATAAATCTTAAAAAAATAAAATTCTAGTGTCTACAAAATAGGGGATATATTTATGGCATTTTTATTATAATTACCGTATTTATCGGCGTATAACACGCACTTTTTTCCCCTGAAAATCAGGGGAAAATCGTGGGTGCGTGTTATACGCCGATACTGACATCCCTGAGCTGTCTCCGCTGACTGTGAGCGGAGCAGAGCGAGATACACATAGCCGAATGTACTCGGCTTTTCTCGGCTCCACTCACAGTCACGCCCAGTCCCGCCATTGGACCTGTGTTATGTCCATCATAGGGCGGGACTCAGCGTGACTGTGAGCGGAGCCGAGAAAAGCCGAGTATAGCCGAGTACACTCGGCTATGTGTATCTCGGCGGCGGCTCCGCCAGTCCCTGCGTCCTCTGCGTCCCCGGCGTTCTCGGCGGCGTCCGCACAGTCTCGGCGCCAATTTTAAAATGATGCACGGCGACTCTGGGGCAAGGCTGCACGGCGACTCTGGGCCAAGGCTGCACGGCGACTCTGGGGCAAGGCTGCAATGGACACTGACAAGGCTGCACTGTGACAAGGCTGCAATGGACACTGACAAGGCTGCATTTAAATGTAAGTTATTTTTCCTTAAACTTCCCTGCTAAAAGTTTTTTTCCCTAAAATTTCCTCCTAAACTTGGGGTGCGTGTTATACGGTAACGATAAATACGGTAGTTTTTTTTTAATAGTAATGGCGGTGATCAGCGATTTTTTTGTGGGACTGTGACATTGCGGTGGACAAATCGGACACTTTTGACACTTTTCTGGGACCATTGACACATTGACACAGTGATCAGAGCTAAAAATTGCCACTGATTACTAGACATGTGCACACTGAAATATTTTGTTTCGGAATTTAGTTTTCGTCCGAAAAATACATTTATTTAGTTACTCCCGAAATTCGTTTTTATTTATTTTGTTTAGTTAAAAAATGTATTAGTCTGAAAATCCGAATTACTTTAGGTCGAATCTGTCAATTGAAGGCTAATGGTGTCTGTCGAATGTTCTAAGAAGATTCCACGAAGCAGCTAAACTGTACGACGCAGCAATCGTACATTTCCGGTCGAATGCTCCGCCCACGAATTTTAATGTTGTATGACTAGTAATTGTATTTATTAATTATTATTACTAGTCAACCAACATTAGAATTCTTCTATAGCCTATAGGCGGAGCAATTGACCATAAATGTCCGCTCGTGGCGATCGTATGTTTTTAACTGCTTTGTCGAATCTTCATGTCTCTATAATGTCGAATCTTTTCTCTATAATGTCGAATAATCTTGGATTAATAGAGTTAGGTTAGGCACATTCAACCGCAGGTTTGGTAGACACAGATCGCTATTGTCACTGTCATGTCGAATCTTCTATCTATATCGAACTGCTGTCGCAACTAAACGAAAATAAAGCATTTTTTATGTCGGATCTTTCTGATTTCAGATTCTGCACATTCGTTATCTTTTGTTAAAACGAAAGCGAAAATCCCAGAAATTCGGCCGAAAATGCATTCGGACGAAAACAAATGCACATGTCTACTGATTACTGTATAAATGTCACTGGCAGGGAAGGGGTTAACACTATTGGGCTATTAAGGGGTTAAGTGTGTCCTAGGTAGGTGTTTCTTTCAGGGCAGTGTGTTACAAATTGTTTTCTTGGTGACTATGGTCCCAGCTGCCTTGAGATCATTGACAAGATTCTCCCATGTAGTTGTGGGATGATTCCTCACTGTTCCCAACACCATGAGGTCTTGCATGGAGCCCCAGACCGAGGGGGATTGACAGTTATTTTGTTCTTCTTCCATTTGCGAATAATCGCACCAACTGTTGTCACCCTCTCACCGAGCTGCTTGGCGATGGTCTTGTAGCCCATCCCAGCCTTGTGTAGGTCTACAATCTTGTCCCTGATATCCTTGGACAACTCTTTGGTCTTGGCCATGGTGGAGAGATTGAAATCTGATTGCTTCTGTGCACAGATGTCTTTTATACAGGTAACAAGCTTTACAAGCCTCCCTTTAAGAGGGTGCTCTACAGTATTATTATTATTATTATTATTTTTTTTGGGGGGGGGGTTGAAGATCTGTTTTGAACTAGCAACATATTTACTTAAAAACATAAGTTAAAATAATAGTGGTGGTCCAAAAAAAATGATTAATGCTGTGGAGGGAATTTAATGAATGGATGAGTGGCTTATGAGAATAAGTTGGGTCATTTAAGGTATTATGGCAGGGGTCTTCAAATTTTCTAAACAAGCGGTCAGTTCACTGTCCTTAAGGCCTTAGGGGGCCAGACTGTTAACAGTGTGAATGGAGAATTCCCCAGTATCCGTGGGAGCAGAGAAGAGAAAAAATGCTCAATGATTGGTGTCAAAGGGAGGAATAGTGCTCCATTGTTGGGGTCAGTAAAGGAATAGAGCCTAATAACTGGCCTCAGTTGGAGGAATAGAGACCATCAATGGCATCAGTGAAGAAATAATGCCTAATCATTGGTCTAAGTGGAAGAAACAGTGCTCCAATGTTGGTGTCAGTTGGAGGAATAGTGCCTCGTTGATGTCAGTGGGAGGAATAGTGCCTCACCATTAGTGTCAGTGGAGAAATAGTGTCTAATCAGTGAGTGGGAGGAAAAGTGTCCCAATGTTGGTGTCAGTGGGAGGAATGATGCCCCATAATTGGTGTCCGAGGAAGGAATAGTGCCCCATTGTTAGTGGGAGAAATGGTGACCCAAGGGCCACGTCTGGCCTGTGGACCACAGTTTTTTTGTGAATGCCTGATTATGGAGTCAGGCATTTGAAGATGTGTCAGGTCTCTTACAGTTAACATTAAAAGAGAAGTATGGAGTTTTTTTTTTTTGTTTGTGATTTTAGAATCATGCCTAGGTGGGTGCATCATCGGTCTGATGCTGTATCTGTACCCCGTCGGCTATAACACTGAGAACTGAGCGATCAAACACCGCCTATTGCTCGGTTCTCAGAGCTTCCTGAGCAGAGAGCTGGTGACTGTCAGTCACCACTGTCTGATCTGCCCGCTCACTGGACTGTGGAGGTGGGGCCTGGGCTGGGCTGTGGAGTGTCCATAAAGATCCATAATCAATAATCCAATTATGATCTATACCAGAAATGTCCAAAGTCCGGCCCGCGGGCCAATCGCGGCCCGCGTTCCGGTTTCGGACGGCCCGTCTGGTGATCTTGACATTTATGACTTTTGTGGCCCCCAACGAATCCCCGAGCGCCGGGGGCCACAAAAGATAGTATGCTGGCTGCCTTGGAGGGGACGGGACGAGTGCCGTGCATACAGGAGAGTATTTCCTGTTTACTCTGCGTCCTGTGTAAAAGGAAGTCCCGTCTCCTGCGCTGCCATTGGACAACTGTTCTGTCCATCACAGGAGGCAGGACTTTCAATTAAAGAGGCCCGTCGAGAAAACAGGAGTTTCTCCTGTTTGTCTGTTGGCGCTCGTCCCGCCCCCTCCGTCTCCTCTGCAGGCTGCACTGACGATAATGGTGAGTCTGCATTCATGGCAATACGGTGGGTGCTGCATTCATGGCAATGCGGTGGGTGCTGCATTCATGGCAATGCGGTGGGTGCTGCATTCATGGCAATGCGGTGGGTGCTGCATTCATGGCAATGCGGTGGGTGCTGCATTCATGGCAATGCGGTGGGTGCTGCATTCATGGCAATACGGTGGGTGCTGCATTCATGGCAATACGGTGGGTGCTGCATTTATGGCAATACGGTGAGTGCTGCATTCATGGCAACGGTGAGGCTGCAGATGGGCACTGATTGGGTTGCATTGATGGGCACTGACCCTTATTTTGCTTCACAGTTCTTTATTTAAAATGTAAGATTTTTTTTCCTGAAACTTCCTTTTTTTAAAGTGAAGGTGCGTGTTATAAGCCGATAAATACGGTATATCCAAATAACACGCCCAAGCTCATCTCTTCACCACACACAGCCACAAAGGCAAGATAATTCTTGTTGGGGAGTGTATTAGTGCTCGGAGGAACACACTTAGACCGAATTTTAATGGTTTAAAGAATGTCAGGCAAATGTCAGAATGTCAGGAAAAATGGTCGGCCCTCAAAGCATGTTCACTTCATCAAGACCAATAATTTATTAAAAGGTAAGAGTTGCACTTACAAAATCATAGATGTTGGTCAGCAGAAAGCAGCAAATGAACTGCGCAGCGGTAGAGCGGTAAAAAACAATCCAGCGTCTTCCCAAACCTTTCCTCGGTTCCTGTGTTCCGTAGCACTACCTCTCATGCAGTAGAAGCGTGATGACGTCACCGGCCCCTATGCACTTCGTCACTACTGGACATCAACTGGGGATTGGCCGAGAGCCAATCCCCAGTTGATGTCCAGTAGTGACGAAACGCCTTATTCCCTATGCTAGGTGAGACTGTTTCTTTATAGTCACGGCCATTTGGTAAGCAGGATTACTACTCATCTGGGTGTCACACCTGAAACCTGTCACAGCTTTCTTGGGAAGAAGTTTATTTTTCATCACTATCTTTGGCATCTCCCCTTTTTTTTGGCTTATGTTTGGACGTTTTTTTTCATTTACACCAAGTTTTTTCTGGACTAATTTAATTTCACGGTTTCTTTTATTATTTTTATTTTTGTCACTTTGGATTTTTCATCAGAAGTGTCACTGTGTATTCATGCTATATGCTAATTTCTATACATGTCACATATGTTATTTTTGGGCTTTTTTTGAATGATTCCCTTCACTAGGTTTTGTTCTTCAGCCTGACATATTTGTTTGTTTCATTTGTGTCATTTATATTATATCATATTGTTAATTCACTTTTGGGCTAGATCACTCAACACAGTCCCATTTTTCATGTTTTAGCGCTGCATTTTCTGGATTTTTTACTTTATTATAGTTTTTTGTATTGAACTATTCATGCTAGCTGCTTTCCTGTAAATTTCAAACACATATTATTCTCACGTATTTTATCTAGCGCAGCGTTGGCCCTAGGGCTTTTTTTCTTTATACAAATTTAATACTGACATAAAATCACACACATAGGTTGGACTTGATGGAATTTTTTCAATCTCGCCTACTATGTAAATAAATGCTTCGGTGCCTTGACCGGCACCCAGAAAATTCCAGAAGTGTACCAATCAGCAATACGCTGGGCGCCGATCTTCTAACATGGGGAAGCAACACGCGTTTCACCGGACATGACATCAATGGCTACGTAACCCCGCCTCAACTCATTTTACCTTCATCTGCGTCTTCAGGAAGCTGGGGGACGCAGCCAATCGTGGCCCTTTTGTATCCTCCTCTCATCTAGACCAGATTTATTTTGACTCTATCGCCACCAGTTTGGTGTAATGTTTTCTACACTTCTGGAAACCGTTGAAACAATTTAAAATGGCTAACTATTTATTTTTTAATTTATAAACTCACCAGGGTTTCCCTCATATCCCCTAAACAAAATTTTTAATTTTTTGGTATACAGGTCCTTCTCAAAAAATTAGCATATTGTGATAAAGTTCATTATTTTCTGTAATGTACTGATACACATTAGACTTTCATATATTTTAGATTCATTACACACAACTGAAGTAGTTCAAGCCTTTTCTTGTTTTAATATTGATGATTTTGGCATACAGCTCATGAAAACCCCAAAATCCTATCTCAAAAAATTAGCATATTTCATCCGACCAATAAAAGAAAAGTGTTTTTAATACAAAAAAAGTCAACCTTCAAATAATTATGTTCAGTTATGCACTCAATACTTGGTCGGGAATCCTTTTGCAGAAATGACTGCTTCAATGCGGCGTGGCATGGAGGCAACCAGCCTGTGGCACTGCTGAGGTGTTATGGAGGCCCAGGATGCTTCGATAGCGGCCTTAAGCTCATCCAGAGTGTTGGGTCTTGCGTGTCTCAACTTTCTCTTCCCAATATCCCACAGATTCTCTATGGGGTTCAGGTCAGGAGAGTTGGCAGGCCAATTGAGCACAGTAATACCATGGTCAGTAAACCATTTACCAGTGGTTTTGGCACTGTGAGCAGGTGCCAGGTCGTGCTGAAAAATGAAATCTTCATCTCCATAAAGCTTTTCAGCAGATGGAAGCATGAAGTGCTCCAAAATCTCCTGATAGCTAGCTGCATTGACCCTGCCCTTGATAAAACACAGTGGACCAACACCAGCAGCTGACATGGCACCCCAGACCATCACTGACTGTGGGTACTTGACACTGGACTTCAGGCATTTTGGCATTTCCCTCTCCCCAGTCTTCCTCCAGACTCTGGCACCTTGATTTCCGAATGACATGCAAAAATTGCTTTCATCTGAAAAAAGTACTTTGGACCACTGAGCAACAGTCCAGTGCTGCTTCTCTGTAGCCCAGGTCAGGCGCTTCTGCCGCTGTTTCTGGTTCAAAAGTGGCTTCACCTGTAGCCCATTTCCTGCACACGCCTGTTCACGGTGGCTCTGGATGTTTCTACTCCAGACTCAGTCCACTGCTTCCGCAGGTCCTCCAAGGTCTGGAATTGGTCCTTCTCCACAATCTTCTTCAGGGTCCGGTCACCTCTTCTCTGCAGCGTTTTCTGCCACACTTTTTCCTTCCCACAGACTTCCCACTGAGGTGCCTTGATACAGCACTCTGGGAACAGCCTATTCGTTCAGAAATTTATTTCTGTGTCTTACCCTCTTGCTTGAGGGTGTCAATGATGGCCTTCTGGACATCAGTCAGGTCGGCAGTCTTACCCATGATTGCGGTTTTGAGTAATGAACCAGGCTGGGAGTTTTTAAAAGCCTCAGGAATCTTTTGCAGGTGTTTAGAGTTAATTAGTTGATTCAGATGATTAGGTTAATAGCTCGTTTAGAGAACCTTTTCATGATATGCTAATTTTTTGAGATAGGAATTTTGGGTTGTCATGAGCTGTATGCCAAAATCATCAATATTAAAACAAGAAAAGGCTTGAACTACTTCAGTTGTGTGTAATGAATCTAAAATATATGAAAGTCTAATGTTTATCAGTACATTACAGAAAATAATGAACTTTATCACAATATGCTAATTTTTTGAGAAGGACCTGTATATACACAATAGGTTAAATATCTATGTGTACAATACAAAGTCCTTTCCATATATCCCACGCTATGCTGTGGCTATTTTACTAAATACACCTCAGTTTAAAGATTTGGAATTCATAATAAAACAACTATTTATTACATAAAATGACTTGCTTAAAATCTTAATGATAAAAATATTTTTATTAGAATAAGGCATAGCTCCCATTTTAATAGGACAGAGAAGAAAAAGATCCGGAATCAATTGCACTTTAACCTTTTATTGCATGTTCCATAAAATCCCCAGACAGTGTGGGGTACAGCTGAAAGTTAACACGTTTGGGGCTACAGCTAGCGCTTACACATATGTGAGAGTGCTAGCTGGAGCACGAAGCGCCTTAATTTTCAGCTGTACCCCACACTGTCTGTGATGATTTTATAGAACATGCAATAAAGGTTGAAGAAGTGCAGAGGATTCCGGATCTTTTTCTTCTCTGTAGTTGTGCTAGCGCCTTCACCACAAGTGGCTAGTAGATGGACGGCTAATCACTCACCTGAAGCAGCTTTGCTTGTGTGTTTTCTCCCATTCCAATAACATTGGCTATAAAATGATTTAAATATAAATCAATGTTAAGACCCCGGGGAGTTAAGGTCTCTAATTCAAAGATGCACCTTGTCTCATTTTTAGAAATTTCCTGTTTTAAGTTGAAACCTTTCCAGTGCCTTTTTTTCGATCCATGCCATCCTCTTGGGTCTTGTGTACTATTCCAAAATGATTCGGGACACTATGTTGTTTAAAACCATTTTTTATATTATTTATATGTTCTCCAATACGTACATTTAATTCCAGAGTAGTGCGTCCAACATATTACAACACTTACAGCACTTACATTTTAGCACATATGTCACATGCATTGTATAGTATGTCATACATTTTTAATTTCAAACTCCTACCCAAGTCTGATTAGATTATAATTGTTTCCTCGTTCTGTTATTTCTGGAAACAGATCTATGTGGGAGGCATCTCCCACAACCAAAGAAACCTTTTGCATGTAAGAATGTTATTGATTTCCTTGGGGGGGGGGGGGGTCCGGGTTAATGTGCACCATCTTTAATCTCAAATGTGGGGCCCTTCTGTAAATAAATTGTGGTCTTTCACTTTTAAGCCCTAAATGTCTATGGTCAGCAAAGCAGAAGGAGCCCCCCCCCCCCCCAATGGGGCCACAGACAATGGTGCAAAACCTGACAGGTGCTCCATCTCCCACAATACTCTATTCAAAACAAAGGAAAATGTATGGTTTAAAAAAAAAATTGTATCTTCTTGGTTCTTGTGAACATAGTTTGGCAACAACCTTCAAAGATAAAAATGTAAAGTAGGCTGAATTTCTGCTTTGCAGGGGCAACCAAAATTGCTCAATTTGTTCTTCTAGCAAAATTCTTAGGGAAGCTCCATATTTGAATATTTCAATTTTATTTTGGAATTATTTTACCTATTTGCAATTATTATACTAGGTGATATATACTCGTATTACTTTTTTTATATACTGTTGCTTTGAGAACTGACTTAAATATCCATTCTGACAAGCATCATTAAAATTTCTGACTCAACCTTTATATTTGAATTTGCATTTGCTTTATGTGTGCAGGAACTTCTGCTCAGTAGTCAGCACTGTAAATGTACGTTGGCGAAAGACTGACTTTTGTCTATTTAAAGGCAGATGTGAATGTCACTAGTTTCTATTTATTAACACATCAAATGTCGTAGAGCATTGCTGTAAAATTACATGTAAAGACAAACATGATTTCATTTAGGCCCCTTTCACACTGGGCGCGGGAGGTGCGCTGGCAGTACCGCGATATTTGGCCACTAGCAGTGCGGTTTTAACCCCCGCTAGCGGCCGAGAAAGGGTTAAAACCGCCCGCAATGCGCTGTTGAAGCAGCGCATTGCAGGCGGTTCAGCCACGCTGTCCCATTGATTTCAATGGGCAGGAGCGGTGGAGGAGCGGTAAACCCACCGCTCCTTCACCGCTCCAAAGATGCGGCTAGCAGGACTTTTGGAGCGGTCCTGCTAGCGCACCGCTTCAGTGTGAAAGCCTTCCCAAAAGGTACTGTTTTAATCAAGCTAAAACATATATTATTATGCTATAGGTTATAAGATAATTTATTATTTATCTATTTACTGTGAAATTACTGGTTTGAGGTTATAACTTCAAACTTCAGTAATTTGTCCGTTAAGCCACCTGCTTGAGTACAGTTTTTGAAAATATAGTAAATTACCTTAAAAACAATATATATCATATATACTTGAGAATAAGCCGAGTTGGAGTGCGCATGCGCGGAGTCTCCAAGATGGCCGCTTGAGCCGGAGCTCCATCACACCTAGCTCTAGCGCCGCTCACAGCACCGCACAGAGGGATCACCGACGAGCCACAACGGGCGATCCAGACCCCCAGTTCACCAGGGAATCCCGCCGCATGAGTGGAAGCCAGGTACGGAGAGATCTCGGGCCGCAATTTGACCGGGTTCAGCCGCCGGGGTGTACCAAGATGGCCGCCGCGGCCCAGCTACACGCTGCAAACATGGAGGGACATGCAGAGCAGAGGCAAGTGTTAGCGCCCGCCACCCTGTCATACACCCCAGCTAGTCAAAGCCTGCTCATGCAACACATGACCCCATCCCCAGCGTCTACTGAATCGCTACTTAGCAGACACTTTGGGGACAATGCCGTCCCTTTAGCAGGGACGCCCTCTCATGCACATCAAGGGGGCCCCTACCTTACATCCCCGACTAATGAAGAAAGTCCCCATCACGATGATCTATTCCAGAAGTTGTCTACTTTACTGGAGAGGGGACTTGCCAATACAGCAGCCAAGATTACTGGCGATATAAAAGCTGACTTCCAGAACCTAGGTTCCAGGATGGAAGCCATAGAGAACAAGCTGGATTTAACAGTAGCAACCACTAACCAGAATTCTAGCCACATCCAGACACTTCAAGATAGGCTCGACTCAGCCCTACTGAGAATCGATGAACTCGAAGATAGATCCAGAAGATACAACTTCAGAATCAGGGGTCTCCCTGAAACCTTTACAGAGGTCTCACAAGCGACACAAGAAATAATTACATCCCTGATCCCTAACATACCGCAACACCGCCTGGAATTGGACAGGGTTCATAGAGCCCTGGGCCCTCCTAGAAAAGATGGTTCCCCCAGGGATGTAATCGCTAAACCTCACTTTTACCAGGTAAAAGAGGAAATAATGAAGCAATCCAGAGCGGCGAAACAGATCTCACATCAAGGTCACCCTATCCAAATTTTTGCTGACCTATCCCCCTCCACGATCCAGAGAAGAAGGGCCCTGAAACCTCTCTTAGGGATCCTGGCCCAGAAGGACATCAAATACTGGTGGACATTCCCATTTGCCATTAAATTCATTTTCAAGAGTAAACCCTACTCGTTCTCTAACTTCCAAGATGGAGAGAAGACCCTCCTTTCACTGAAGCTGATCTCGCTAGAATCGGATATGGACACATCAAACCCAGCCAACAACTCTACTAAACGGCCACCACCCACCAGCCCCCTGACGCCCCTGTGGAACAACCCGAAATCGAAGAAAGCGAAAGACATTCGCCCGACCTGAGTATTGCCAGCAATTAATTTTATTTTTCTATTTCCTACTCTCTACCTTGGCTCCCAAAGGGAGTACTCGTCAGAGACTTCCTCTTCTTCTGAAAGGGGCAATTGCCCCCCCAAATTCTATTGAACAAACTTTCTTAATTTTCAGTCTATTAAGATATTGATCCGATCTCGGGTTTCCCCCAATTGATTTTGCTTATAGTCCTGGTTAAGGCCTTAAACAAACCTGTTGGCTCATTATTACCATCTGTTAGAAGACAGAAACCTTATGTTTCTCACTTGGTAGTTTCTATGAGTTGGGCTCATAGTGGCCCCCTAATGTTAGTGGGTTAGTTACTGAACTAAATGTTTCCCCTCAATTATAATAGATAGTAGCTCTAAGATGTTCACCACATTGCCTGCTCTGAGAAGGGGCGGGTGAGGGGTAGTTATCCAGATGCTTATCCCAGGGGACTGGAGGTCCCTCCTTTATGGGACTTTAAACCCTCTGTGCTAGTTATTTCTAAATGAACAAAAGTTAGTTGAGCGCCGTGGAGCTGGGTGCTCAGCATGTGCCTCCGCCTATCCCTCAGTCTCTCGAAGATTTGTGGGGTGGGTTGTCTGCCCACAGTGGTGCAGACGCTTTTTGTAAGGTCTGGCCCGGGGGAAGGGTTATTTCCCCAGGGAGCGGACCGTCTTTCTCTGAAGAGGCTGTCTATGGTCTCTTCCTCTATCTTTCCTATCTTGCTCTTTCTGTATACCCCTTCCCTCTCCCTCCTCCCCTCCCCCTTCTACGTACTAAGATGCTTAACAATTGTGTGTTTCTCAGAATCCATCCAGGTTATCACTGAGGTTCCTAATCAAACTAAACCATCTCACAGAAGATCCATACAGAAGACAACTAGAGGTCCGGCTCACCTAAAGGTAAGTGACGCAGGGATAGACAGCACACACTCAACTCCTCTCCATGGCTAATGCACCAAAACCTATACTTAAAATAGCTACCCACAACGCCCAGGGTCTTAATTCTCCAATAAAAAGGAGAAAAATGTTTGACAGTTACAAATCCCTCAAACTAGATGTGGTATTGATTCAAGAGACTCACTTCTCTAAACGGTACAGCCCTGTCTTTTTACACCATCACTTCCCAGTTTTTTATTTGGCAAAGGCGGAAGACAAATCAAAAGGGGTTGCAATTTTATTTTCAAAATCTTGCAATTTCTCTTGGCAAGCCGAGTACAAAGACCCAGAAGGCAGGTTTCTCTTAGTGAAGGGCCTAATTGAGGGGCACGTTTTCTCCTTTATTTCATACTATGCTCCAAATAAAGGGCAACTGAGGTTTTTTCAATCAATGATGTCAACCCTGAGCCCTATGTTGGAGGGGACTCCCATATTTGGGGGTGACTCCAACATGGCGCTTGATCGTGGGCTAGATAAGTCCAACCCAGCCAAACCCATCCTAACTCGCCCCACCAGGGCCAGCCTAAAATTTGCTAGACTACTCCATGCTCAAGGTTTGGCAGACGTTTGGCGTGAACAGAACCCAATGACAAGAGATTATACCCATTTCTCTAACCCCCATCAATCCTATGCCAGGATAGATCACATTCTCATCCCCTCACATCATCTTCCACATGTCAATGATGCCCGGATTATAGACACGTCACTCTCGGATCACTCTATTGTGTCAGCATCTCTCGACTCACTCTCACACAGACCCAAACATTTCCAGTGGAGGCTTAATGAGTCAATTTTGTCAGACCCCATTAATGTGATCGAGATTAATAAAGCACTAACCGAATACTTCTCTTTAAATAATGATGGGGAGGTATCCGCAGAAGTACTCTGGGCAGCCCATAAAGTAACCGTCAGAGGTAAACTTATCCAACTCGCATCCAAAATCAAAAGAGAAAGAATGGCTGATATAGTTAGATTGGAAAGAATGTACGCTTCTCTCAGAGCCCAACATAAAAAAGATCCGACCAGAATTAGCATGACACAAATAGACTCAGTCAGACTGCAACTTAACTTAGCCCCGACAACACGAGCTGAAAAATTGATCCGATGGAGCGGAGCGAAATTTTACACCCAGAAGGACAAATTAGGCAAGATGCTGGCCAATAAACTCACCCCCAGGGTGAGGCTAAACACAATCCCTAGGATCAAATCTCATAATCAGACCACGACTCCTGATCCCTCCAAAATCCTTACAGCTTTCAGAGAGTTCTATGACAAGCTTTATAGTGCTGGTCAGCAGGTATCCGCTAGTTCCATCTCACATTTTCTAGACACCCTTCCTATTCCTAAACTCTCTGATGAACACAAAACCATCATGGAGGATCCAATTTCAGTGGAAGAATCCATGGAGGTTATCAAAAACCTAAAGGGGGGAACAGCTCCAGGTCCGGACGGTCTATCGGTCCCCTACTATAAAACCTTCTCAGCGATAGTAGCGCCTTTTATGACAAAATTTTTTAACGAAAAAACCTCCGGTTGCCCCCTAAAACCTGACCTAAACTCAGCATACATTACTGTTATCCCAAAACCCGATAAAAATCCAGAAGAGGTAGCTAACTATAGACCAATATCGTTGATAAATAACGATTTAAAGATCCTCACCAAAATCCTAGCAAACAGACTAAACTCATTCATCAGCTCCTATATTCACAAAGACCAAGTGGGATTTATCCCAGGTAGACAGGGCCCTGACCAAACTAGAAGAGCTATTGATATAGTCTCGATCTTACAGTCTAACTGGCCAGGAGGACCTAAGCAACAGGGAATGCTACTTTCCCTGGACATACAAAAAGCATTCGACACTGTGTCCTGGCAGTACATCTTTGCCCTGTTAGAGCATTGGGGCTTTGGGAATCAATTTATCGGAACCTTGAAAGCACTATACTCCACGCCCATGGCGCGTATTCGAATTCAAGGACATTACTCCTCCCCGATCCACATAGCAAGGGGAACAAGGCAAGGCTGCCCGCTGTCACCCGTAATCTTTGCATTGGCCATAGAGACATTGGCGATAGCTATACGAGAGAATCCTGACGTAAAGGGGGTTTCTTGTGGGCCCCAAATGCACAAATGTGGGTTGTTTGCGGATGACTTAATACTCTTTATTACCTCCCCTCTAACCTCCCTACCTAATTTGAATAAAATTCTTTCCTCTTTTGCGACAGTAACAGGTTTGCAGGTTAACTTTGCCAAATCCCAAGCCCTAAACATCTCTCTTAACCCCGAGATGGTCTCCCTACTTAAAATGAATTTTAAATTTGCCTGGAATGAATCCGATATCAAATATTTGGGTATCTCCCTTACTTCTAAATTTGAGTCCCTGTACGCTAAAAACTTCCCTCCCATGTACCACAAGTTAGAGCAAAAAAATTTATCTTGGTTGGGAAGAATAAATGCTGTCAAGATGACACTATTGCCTAGATTGCTCTACCTCTTCCGAGCTCTCCCCATCCCACTGAGGAGGGACCATCTCAAGTCACTCCAGAGCAAAATTATACAATTTATTTGGGGGGGATCGGGCTACAGGATCAACCAACAGACTCTTTACCACTCTAGAAAATGAGGAGGACTGGGTGTGCCAAACTTGTATAGATATTTCTTAGCATCAAGACTGTCCCAGTTCTCCACTGTATATACTAAAGGGAGAAAACCAGATTGGATACAAATCGAACGTCAGGCGGTTCCACATCATACCCTGGATTACCTATTGTGGTGTTCACCTAAAAATAGACCCCCTATTTTGGCCCCCACTCTCTCACACTCCTTTGCTTTGTGGGATAAACTGAAATTGAATCCTAACCTTACCTCAGCCATGCAACCCCTCTCACACCTATTCCGTAACCCGAATTTCCCCCCAGGGATAAACATAAAGGCCTTTCAATGGTGGCTGGACAGAGGGCTGTACCGTATAGGCCATTTCTTCACGTCTAGAGGCCCACTTTCTCTGGCTTACTGCGTAAGCAATCTCGACCTTCCTCAGTCTGAGAGATTTCGGTTTCAGCAAATAAGCCACTTCTTGCATAGAATATGGCCCGAAAAGCCTAATCCTCCCAAATTTTCAAATTATGAACTCTGGTGCAGTCAACCCATGGAGCAGAGGGGAGGCATTTCAGTCATCTATGCGTCACTTTCCCAACCGACTGATAAATCCCCTTACATGTTAGCCTGGGAGGGAGACTTCAAGTTTCAGTGGAGCTTGGAGACCTGGCAATCTGCTCTAGCCACAGCGTATAAAGGAATCATCAATACATCTCTCATGGAAGCAAATTTAAAAATTATGACTAGATGGTATATGACACCAACACGACTGGCCAAGATTTTTCCAACAGCTGACCCGTTATGCTTCCGGGGATGTCATCTGAGGGGCACAATCGCCCATGTGTGGTGGGAATGCCCTAGAATCAGGTCCTTCTGGAGAAAGATATTAACTCTCATTAAAAGAGTCACAGGTTGCGAGATTCCCAGGTCTCCGGAAACCATTTTACTAAATGCTCATATTCCCAAGATATCCAAACACGATCGTATACTAATCCACTATATATTGCTAGGAGCCAAAATTACACTAGCCAAGGCGTGGAAGCACCCAAATGTCTCCACTAAAGCAGCGATCAGGAAAGTATCTTGGATCATGGCCCAGGAAAAGCTTGCCAGTATCATTAACGATTCAACATGTAAATTTGAGATGGTTTGGGAACCATGGGCTCAGTTCTTGGGTATTTCTCTAGTTCCTGGATTAGCTCACAATTAAAACCTGGATTAAATTAAGCACTTGGTGAACCTCGCCTCCCTTCCCTACCCCCACCCTACCCTAATCCCTGTCTTCCCTCCCTTTCTTCTTTCTGACTACCTCTCCTTTCTTCTAACAGGGTATCGAATTACTATTAATGGTACAACAATGGAGGTCCTCTTAGGAGTGAGTCAGTCCCATCTGGGGTTTCCCCCCTGGGGGGGGATGAGGGTTCCCTCCCTCTGGCACAGCATGTTCCCTTTTGGGGTGCCGGAGGGCGGGAGCTCCGTGGCACCTTCCCTGCCCCGGATGTAGGGGACTGAAAGAGAGAATTTAGGACCCCAGGCTCTGTTGATAAGGCGAGTATGGGAGGGAGTGTACCTATAATTAAACTCTGTATGGCAGGTGATATGATTAATTACTTGACAGAATTGTTTACGATTACAGACCTTGCTTAATTTTTGCACTTTCGCTGTGTATTTCTTCAGCCCGCCCATGCTATCGGCCAAAAACTTCTACCTTTTATATTGCTATCGTAATTGTTACTCTGTATTTTCCTATTTGAAAATAAAATACTTTGAAAGAGAATAAGCCGAGTTTTTCAGCACATTCTTTTGTGCTGAAAATGCCCCCTTCGGCTTATATTCGAGTCACCTTTTTGCGCCTGATCTCCCGGATTTTGGGGACCCGGTACCGGCCCTCCTCTTCTATAAGTGTACAAAGTTTGTTGTCTGGGGGACCTACGGCCGGGGAGCACAGATTTTTCAAAGCCGGGCATCCCTTCCATAGACTCCCATTTTAAACTGTAATTTCTCTGGTGACTTTGGGGATCCGGTACTGGCCGGTCGTAGGAAACTTGGCACACATATAGCCCAATTTCTCCTCTACAAGTGTGCAAAGTTTTTTGTCTGGGGGACCTACGGCTGGGGAGCACCGATTTTTCAAAGCTGGGCACCCCTTCCATAGACTCCCATGTTAAACGTCAGTCTAGTCATGGACACAGTGAGGCATGGGCACAGTGAGGCATGGGCACAGTGAGGCATGCAGATGGACACCCTAGGCTTATACTCGAGTCAATACGTTTTCCCATTTTTTTGTGGTAAAATTAGGTGCCTCGGCTTATACTCGCGTATATACAGTAATACTTATTTGTATATTACTTGCTTAATTAACCAATGTTTTATTCTTTTTACAAATTGTAATACTTTGTAATTCTGTGTACATAAATGAAGTCTTGTATCATTTGTCCTAAAGCTGAACTCAATGCAAGCAGTTAAATACACAGTTAAAACTTGTGTGTAGGAACTGTTTTACCTATCATAGGATTTGTATTTCAGTGTAGCCAGTCATGTGATCCAGGCACCTTTTCCAGACATTGCATCCAGGTCCACTGCAGCTTAGTTAAAGAACTGATTAGACAATGGTATGTGAGAGTGTCCCCCACTTTCCCAACTGATTAAAAAATATAATAGGGGAAGACACCGCCGTGCAACTGAATAAACTAATACACACCTTCAGCTACTTGATTAGACAGTGAAATAAAATGGATGAGGTCAACCTTCTGTCACTGTCAGCAGATGTGTACTGCAGCTTTGACTATTTGGTTTTGAGTGATGCCCCCCCCCCCCCCCATTTGAAAGTTTGGGTGCTGCTGAGGGGAAAATTGTAGGCGTCTTACTTCAAGACGTATTGAGGAAAACATTTTTTTTTTTACAATTCAAAACTACAATTATTTTATTTTTTTCTTAAAATTTGCCTGGAATTTAAACACACAGCTCCGTGTACCTGCACCAGTTGCAAAAATCTCTTTTGGATATACTTATCTTTCAGCTGATAATGGCCCTGTGCCTTCACTACCATGTTCCCTTTTAGCCATGGCTCTGTGTGAGGCAAAGCTCCGGTATAGTGCTTATACCTCCCACAGCTGTCTAAATTTTAAAGTCTGTGGCTCTGTATTACATATTCTTTCTGGTCCAATATTCGATGCCTATTTCACCCAGACCAGGCTATAAATATGTTTTAATACCGCACAAAGATAAATGGAAACTTGATGTCTGCTTTAAGTGCACCTGTCCTATTAATGTTTCCAGGAGGCACCAAGAATAAGCTGACTGCTGGAGATTGGTCTGTGACCGCAGCATCAAGCAGTAGAATGACTGTGCCATATAATTTCCCTTTTCACAAGTTGGGGGTAATCATTTAGTAGCTATAAATGTATAAGAATGCATTAGAAACATTTGTTGAATAAAGAAAGAGATGCAAAATGTATCTTTTATCGGGAAATAGCTTTGTGTATTTATAGTATTTACACCTACCATGTTTATTCCATATGTGCAATCAGAGCAAATTGGATGTGCAGTAAACATGCAAAGTGGATGAAATTAGACATTATTAAACTAGCAGAGCCAGTGTCTGTACAGCACAGTCTTCCACTTTGTATCAGTCAGCCTGACTGCTGCTCTGATGTGTTGTGGATGTTTACTATTGATAGTTTCACCTAGGGGGGATTATGAAAGCTCAACATCAAAACCCAGGCCTGTACTGGCCTCATGATCGATGAAGATAGACTTATCCAGCTATGTCCTTGAGATTGAGATGTTTGCACCTTTATTATAACCCTTTCGGAGCAGCATTTAGGCAGCCTTTTATTTTCTCTGCCATATGTGCATGTCTGCTTTAATAAACATCTGTGTTACCCTTCCATCGGCCATGAAACTTATGCAATTCAAAGTAAATATTTTGGTATCTTGAAGCTACTAAACAAACTGAAAAACTGTGATATACTTTTATATGCAGTCTATATCACCATGCAAAATGCCCCGAATTCCAGATGAATTATTAAGCAAGCAGGTGTAGAACCACTCCCTACAGTCATCACTGTGATGGATAGCCAACTGTCCAGTAGAGACATGTTGGAGATACTCTGAGTGGCAGGCCAATACTTGAAACTACTAGTAAAGCCCTGTACACACGATTGCATTTCCTATGGTTTTTTAACCAATGGATTTTTCCATCGGAATACCGATGAAGCTGACTTTCATCAGTCTTGCCTACACACCATCAGTCAAAAAACCGACCGTTCCAAACGCTGTGACGTAAAACACTCCGATGAGCCGAGAAAAATGAAGTTCAATGCTTCTGAGCATGCGTCGACTTGATTCTGAGCATGCGTGGGTTTTTTATCCGATGAAGTTCCCCACAGACGATAGTAATTTGCTATCGGTTTTTTAACCATCGGATAAATTTAAAACATGTTCTATTTTTAAACACCGATGGAAAAAAGACCGATGGGGCTAATACACGATCGGTTTGTCCGATGAAAAAAGTCCATCGTGTGTACAGGGCTTAAGAGTCAAACTTTCCTCACCGTTGAACCCTATAATTTGAAGCACCCAGAGAGCTGAAGGAACCACTTAGAACATGCATTGTAGTTCTGGAGCCTGTTGTTACCCTCTAAGTGTCATCAATGGCCATCCAGGCTTTCATCTTGTGTACTGGTTGCCTTTCTCATGTAATCCCTACATTTTCCTGCAGTTGCAACAGCGACCGGACCCCTACTTGAGGTTTCTGATTTTGTTTGAGTGTCCCTCTAAACCCAGACATGAGAATAGTATCTGAACCTGCAACAGTATAAGCTCAGTCTTCTCTGATTCTTAGTACTGTGTTATTCTCAGAGGGACCAGGTAATCAATGAAGAATAATACTTAAGTAATTTGCACCCACAAACTTCAGTCCTGGCCTGACATGCAGTGAAAAGTTTGCTTAGTTTGAAGTTGTTCTTTATTGGTGCACAGTACGTATAGGCTCTTCATAAGTAGGAATGAGACACTTTGATACATCAGGCTTTCTGTATGTGAAAAACAGTAAGGAGCAGTGGGTGTTTGGGAATATTTCTGCTTATAAACATATAAGCCAGAGGGGTTCCCAGGTCACCAACAAAAGGTGGTTTTGTCGGCAGTTTTACAAAAATGCCCAGGATGAAAAACTGAAGCTCTGAGCTGGTATACTGGTGCTCCCTGTATGCATTCACTGTTCACTGCTGCATACCTTTTAATATATGGGTATGTGTGTGTGTGTACAGTATCTCACAAAAGTGAGTACACCCCTCACATTTTTGTAAATATTTTATTATATCTTTTCATGTGACAACACTGAATAAATGACACTTTGCTACAATGTAAAGTAGTGAGTGTACAACTTGAATAACTGTCACTTACCTGGTAGACGAGCCCAATGTGCAGGGAGCAGCTTCTCGTAGCCTCTGATTCACGAGGCCCTGGTAGAGGTAACAGGAGCTCGCGAGGGCAGAGGGCACAAGTGCCTGACTGGTAAGCTGAGTAGGGGCCTTGAGCAGAAGCTGTAGTCCACGGCAAGGTGCAGTAGTAGAACACTCGTGGATGAGCAGCAGAGCAGGTGAGGGCAGACCGGGTCAAACACTGGCAGGCTGGTTCAGGTACAAAAGCGGGATCCAAAACGGGAGTCAGAGTCCAGGCCGGGTCAGTTCGTTGGGCAGGCAGAAATCAGGTTAGAGGGATAAGCAAAAGAGTCGTCAAGGCAAGCCGGGATCAGAAGGGCAGGCAGCAAACAGGATACACAGAGGGAAGCCGGATCAGGTAGGAAGTTCAGCAGCGGGGTATCAATCAGCAGGGGTCTCAGGAAACGCTGTAGACCAGACAGCACTGGGCAGCATGACAGGGGAGTTTAAATACCTGATTCTGGCGCCAAGCGCCGTCACCGTGCGTGCGTGAGCGCTCCCGCGGGCGCGCGCACCCGTTGCGCTATCGCGCACGCGCATGCGCCGAACAGTTCTTCCAAAGGCAGGCATTCTTTTGATGCTGCTGTTGCCGGGCAGATTATGTAAATGCCTTTCCTGACATTGCCCCCCTCCAACGGGCAGCCTCCGGATGCCCAACTGGGCCATCCTAACTGGGTGGGATCTTTTGAAGGCCAGAATTAGTCTCTCTGCGTGCATGTTCGTCTCTGGTTCCCAGGAATTTTCTTCTGGGCCATAGCCCTTCCATTTTACCAAGTACTGGGTTTGGTTGCGCCTCCTGCAGTCTAGGATGGATTCGACCTCGAACTCCTCCTCCCCATTGATTAGTACTGGTTCTGGGGGGCCTATACCCCGATCGGAGAATGGATCTGGAACTGCAGGTTTGAGTAGGGCCACATGGAACACCGGGTGTATCCGGAAGGATTCCGGCAGTTTCAACTCATAAGCCACATCGTTAATCCGTCTTAAAACAGGGAAGGGGCCCACAAATTTGGGGCCCAATTTCTTGGAAGGGCATGCTAATTTCAAGTTCACCGTGGACAGCCAGACTTGGTCTCCGGGCACCAGGTTAAGCTCCCCCCTCCTCCTCCTGTCGAATATCTCTTTGTAATATTTCTGGGTCCTTGCCATTGTTTCTTGTAGTAGTTTGTTGTTATTGTTAAAGAAGTTCAGAGTCTCTTGGGCGGCTGGAACTGCACATTCCGGTATATTATTGGATAGGAACAAGGGGTGGAAACCGTAGTTGGCGAAAAAGGGGGACTGTTTGGTAGCTGAGTGGACAGAGTTGTTGTACGCAAACTCGGCAAGAGGTAGTAAGGGTACCCAATCGTCCTGAGAAAAGCCTGAGAAACAGCGTAGATATTGTTCAAGCGTCTGATTGGTTCGTTCAGTCTGCCCATTGGTCTGCGGGTGATAAGCCGAAGAAAGGCACAGGTCAATTTTTAAGGATCCACAAAGTGCTCTCCAAAATCTGGACGTAAACTGCACTCCTCGATCGGATACGATGTTTGAAGGGATACCGTGCAGCCTTACTATTTCCTTGATGAACAGTTTTGCGGTTTCAGGAGCGGAAGGTGTGCCTCTCATAGGCAAAAAATGGGCCATTTTGGATAGTCTGTCTACTACCACAAAAATGGTAGTGCAATCTTCGGATGGAGGTAACTCAACAATAAAATCCATGGAGATCATTCTCCAGGGTCTTTCTGGAATGGGTAGGGGTTTTAATAGTCCCCATGCTTTGGCCTTGCTGCCCTTGTTTCGAGTGCAAACGGCGCATGAATCCACATAGTCTCTACAGTCCTTCAATAGGCGAGGCCACCAAAACATGCGCTGAAGAAGTTCAGATGTCTTGCAGATACCGAAATGGCCAGCCAGTTCATGGTCGTGGCAAGACTTAAGGACCTTGACTCGTGCTTGTTGAGGTACGAAAATCCTGTCCTGGAACCACAGCAGGTCATTTCTCCGCTGTAAGGTAACGTCCGGTAGGTGTAATTCACTTGTGTAAGCTCGTTTGATCTGAGATAGCACGTCTTTTTGTAATAAAAGAAAGTTTCCAGGCGTCAGGATGGTGTCCGGGAGTGACGAGGTTTGAGGTTCACTGAACATCCGGGAAAGTGCATCAGGTTTTGTGTTCTTTGACCCGGGCCTGTAAGTAATGTGAAATGAGAACCTGGTAAAAAAAAGTGCCCACCTAGCCTGACGTGGTCTCAGTCTCTTGGCGGCTTTCAAGTACTCCAGGTTCTTGTGGTCTGTGTAGACCAAAATGGGGTGTGCTGCCCCCTCCAGCAAGTAGCGCCATTCCTCCAGTGCTGCCTTAATTGCGAGTAATTCTCTGTCCCCGACATCGTAGTTTCTTTCTGCTTCGGACAACTTACGAGAAAAGAAAGCTACAGGGTGTAACAGGGCCTTGGGACCCTGCCTCTGGGAGAGTACTGCTCCCACGGCAATCTCTGAGGCGTCTACTTCTAGGGTATAGGGCAGGGCTGGGTCTGGGTGTCTTAGGACAGCGGCTGAGATGAACTGACCCTTGAGGGTAGAGAAGGCAGCCTGGGCCTCAGGGGTCCAGTTGAAGCGAGTGCCTTGTTTTGTCAGGCTGGTGATGGGGGCGATGATGGTGGAAAAACCCCGGATAAATTTGCGATAGAAATTCGCGAACCCCACAAACCGCTGGATCCCTTTCTTGTCCGTAGGGGCTGGCCAATCCAGGATGGCGGAGACCTTTTGTGGGTCCATCTTGATGCCTTCCACGGAGATAATCAGCCCCAAGAATTGGATGCTTTGCTGCTCGAAGACACATTTCTCAGGTTTCGCATACAGACCGTGTTGACGGAGTCGGGTTAATACCTTCCCAACATGTTCCCGATGGATGGACAGAGAAGGAGAGAAAATTAGGATGTCGTCTAGATAGACGATAACGAACAGGTCAAGATAATCTCTGAAGGCCTCATTCACAAAATGTTGAAATGTAGCTGGGGCGTTGCATAGACCGAAGGGCATCACACGGTATTCAAAATGCCCGAATCGGGTACGGAAGGCGGTCTTCCATTCATCCCCGCTTCGAATCCGGACTAGGTTGTAGGCCCCACGTAGGTCTAATTTGGTAAATATAGAAGCGGTTCCAAGTCTCTGGAAGAGTTCAGGCACCAGAGGAAGGGGGTAACGATTCTTGATCGTAATCTTGTTAAGCTCACGGTAGTCTACGCAAGGGCGTAGTGAGTGGTCCTTCTTCTCGACAAAGAATATCCCCGCTCCTGCCGGTGAGGTGGAAGGGCGGATGAACCCTTTTTTCAGATTATCATCAATGTAAGTTTTAAGAGTCCCCAGCTCCAATTCGGTCAGAGGGAAGATCCTCCCAAATGGTACCTCTGCCCCGGGGAGGAGTTCAATCGGGCAGTCGTAGGGCCTGTGTGGGGGTAATGTCTCTGCACCTTTCTTGCTGAATACATCCAGAAAGGTGTGGTATGCTTTGGGGACGGATTGGCGGGTCTCGGTATCAGCCGAAGGTGCCTGGGTGCGGCCGCGTCCTCGAACTCTGAACCCCGTGGTAAGGGCGTCCGCCCCCTTTATCCTATCTCCCTTTGTGTCACAGCGGGTTCCCCGCCCCGCTGTACCAGCTCCAGGGGAGGACAAAAAGGTAGAGTCTTGCGGTGTGAGTTCAGCCCCGGCCCAGGGCAACAGTGCCACCTGTGGGCCACAAGGAACCTCACACCACCAGAGTCCTCCAAGAACCAGAAAAGGGTCTCGGATACCCTAGCAATCTGTGCATCTCCCCTAAATTCAAGTACCCGCTACACATATATATATATATATTTTATATTGAAGGGGTTTGCAATTTTGTAAATAGATCTGATTCAAAATTCTTCAGACCATAGTTTGTCTTCATACCACCTGTACTAAGAATAGTTCTATACAACCCAGCTTTTTTAAACACTAATGTAGCTTAGTTCGATTTTTTTATTTTGTGTAAAAAAATATATTGTTACAATATTCCACAGTGACGCATTATTTCGTTTGGGGTATTACACACAAAGATACGGAACCACAATAGAGAAATCACCTAATGAGGCAAACAAATGCATCTGGTACCAGTGCCATTAAACCGTCATCCCTTATTGGCCAGCAAATGTATTGAATGATTTACAATAACATTACAGAGGGCTGGTCTGTGTCTCGCCATGGCTGAGTCATCCAGCAAGTCTTTTATCATAGCTGTCAGCTCTTTTACTGAGAAACAATAGGGGTTTTTTTATGCACTGCTTAGGGTTAAATATCTTGTTCAGATGGGTTTCCATTAAACTATTCTATTACTTTTTTTTTCATTTAATAAGCATTACAAATATATGCTATACAAAATAGGGCAATCTAGAGGCAATCAGCTTTGTTTTTTACAGAGGTCATAGCAGAAAAAGTTTTCTTACTGGCTGGAAAACCGTATTTTTAGTGAAGATTTCCCAGAGAATGGACTCTAATTTCTAACTCAGCTAGGCATGAACATAAGAAATGTAAAAACTTAAGCCTAGTACACATGATCGGATTTTCATCGGACAAAGCGTAGGACCTTTGTCCGAAGGGCGTTGGCCGGGAACTTGTATTGCATACAAACGACAAATAATTGTCAGCCAACAAACACGAAACTACATGGTTTTTCAGCTCTTTAGCGCCACCCTTTGGGGCAACGTCTGCTAATGTTGTCTTATGGTGAGCATTGCTTCCGAGCATGCGTGTTTGTACTTTGGAGTTCTGTCTGACGGACTTGTGTGCACGCGCTCGGATAACCTGACAACACACATTTGTTGGCGGACCATTTTAAAGCATGCTATCCCACATTTGTCCTGCGGAAAATCCGACAACAATTGTCCGATGGAGCATACAAATGGTCAGATTTTCTGACAACAGCCTGGCATCACACAATTCCGGTCAGATAATCCGATCATGTGTACGAGGCCCTGACTTTGTCAGGGTTTTATTGTTATCTCTGTCCTTGCTGGGGAAGAATTCCCTTTTTACTATAGGTCAATATGATGGGAAATCTCTCCAGTGAGAACACAGACAGAAGCACATTTTTAGTAGAGGGAGGAAGGATTAGGACCTCTGATAATGCTTCTATTGTTGTCTATTGCTTCTTGTTCGAGTGACGATCGCACCACCTATTATTATACAAACTCCACAGGGACAGGAAGTAAAAATCTCTGTAGCTGGGTCAAAGATGAAAATAAAAACCAGACAAAATTTAAAAGAGAAATATGAGATGACAAAAAAACCAACATACATAACTAGATGGCTGCAGCATTGTTCTAATGCTGCAGCTGTCCCCTGCAAGCTCTACACCGAGAACTGGGTGATCAAAGGCTGCTGATTGCTCAGTTCTCAGGTCCACTTTGAGAACAGAGCAGTGACTGTCAGTTACCGCTCCGTACTCTGCTGGACTGTGGATGGGTGGAAGTGGTTGGCTCAGGTTCTCAGCAGTGCACTGAGAGGCTAAGCCAGCTGTTGATCAGTTATCTGAGCTGGTCTTGACATTATTGTTTGGATCTCTGCAAGAGCCTTGACCGGCTGAATTTGGGTCACAGGAGTGCAGAACTAGTCTAAGTGCAAAATAGATTTGGCCATACTTTTCCTTTTAACTCTTCACAGTTAGACTTTTAATCCAGGCTTCCTTTCCTGACAGTATAGACAGGTTGGTGGCTTTTTATTTTTCTCCATTTTAATCGGCAATACAGCTTCTTCTACCAGAACTACATTGAATAACTGAAGAGTCAAGGTGCATTACCATTGATTGGGTTAACACCTCTGTCAGTGTGCTTGCAGTGTTAAGCCCCGTACACACGGTCAGACTTTTGCCCAACAAACTTAGTTTTAAGCAAGTTGGACCAACAATCAGACCGTGTGTACGCTCCATCGGACAAACTTTTTTCGTTTGGTTTTGTTTTCATCGGACAAAAGTTGGGTCTGCAAACGGACAAACTTTTGCCCAACAAAAGTCAGATGGAGCAAAGTCCTACCGTGTGTACAGAAAACCATAGGACTTTTGTCCGATGGACAAAACAACTAATGTTAAAATCAACCAACAATAGCAGAAGTTGACCAAAGGGTGGCGGTAAAGAGCAGAAAAACCATGTGATGTTGCAAAAAGTTTTGGGAAAGTTTGCAGAAAAGTCCTGTGGTGTGTATGCTATGGGTGTGCCCGGCCAACTCCGTTCGGACAAAAATCCACGGAAAAGTCCGATGGAAGTCCGACCGTGTGTACGAGGCTTTAGATTGCCAGTGCAATACAATAGAGCTTGATGGCTCACTTTGCCGGTCATCCTTCTCTGAATCCTGCTGTGCAGAGTATTACAGAAAGCTATTATAAAGACCGTTTCAGGGACTTTTATGTGTTTTTAAAAAAAAATACATATATATATATATCTTTTGAGGTATACATACATTTTACTGCAATCTTTATCTATTTAAAATTCAGCTTTAGGGGAAAATCTGATCAAGAGAAAAACAAACAATTTGCCAGCCAGTGAATATCTTGTAGCTTGGTACGGAATAATAATTAAATTACATTTCTGGGCATTGTCATCTAAATCAAATAAACCCTTAAAGTACAATTTACTTGTAGTGGGTATGTACTTTCCCAGGTGTAAATTTGAACTTGGCAGAGACATCAGTGATGTGTAATTCCCTGCAGCCCGGTGGGTGGCGCTGTCGCCCTGGGCTGGGGTTGAATCATTGCTGTGTGCTGTGCTTCCTTTTTGTCCTCCCTTGGCAGCGGTATGGTGGGGCGGGGAACCTGCTGTGCTTGCTTGGAGAGGGTATAAAGGGGCCGGCCATCTTTGTCATGGGGTCGAAGTCCCAGGCACCTTCAGCTTGTGGACGGTGGTTCGTGTCGGTCCTCTGGGTGGCCTAGGCCTAGAGGACAACTGGAGATCGTGTTCCATCCCAGGCACCTTTAGCCTGGGGTGAGGTACTCGGATGGAGGCAAGGAGCTCAGTGCCCAACACTGAGTTCTGCGAGGGAAGTTGATCCTAGGGAACCCCGGGAGTGGGTACCCGAATCCGGAAGGCGCAATGGACCGGGGGGAGCTCCTCACTTGAAGACCCGGTGCAGCATATTGCCGGTGACGGGTGAGCCTCTCGTCGGAGACCGCCTGGAAGGAAATCCCCCCCCTCTCGTCGGAGACCAGAACACACTTCTAGGAAGGAAAGTGGAGAACTACATTGTGTCTGGGCCTATTCTCATCCACACCCTCTTTCCTGTTCTGTTTCTATCAAGGGAGTTCAACTGATTGTGTTCATTCTCAGAAGAATAAAGGAGTGTTGGACTTTAATGGTGTGGGGCTCATTTCCTAACAGACATTGTTCAAGGTGACTCTCGGAGGGAGGATCCAGGTGCACAGCACTGACCCGAAGGTAATACAAGAACGTTGCTTATACCGCACTGACACATGTGGTGGAAGCCAGGAGTGGTGTCCCCGCTCCCTCCCCTCTAAGATACCCCTAGACAAGAGATGAGACGAGAGAAAGAGGGGAGTGAGGAGGCCGCTACATACTTTTTTTTTTTTTTTTTAAAGTGATATATACACAAACTATAGATATGTTTTATGCAGCTTATCGGAACAGAAGATAACCAAGATAAATTTCTACTCTTAGAGACATTTTGCTGCACAAATCTAATTTTCCTATCTTGCAATAAGACAGAAAGATACTGCAGACATCCTCAGATAAGACACAATTAAGCTGGACCTATCATTATCCTTTACATTTCACCTGAATCAATTGACACACATCACCATTACCAGATCACATTACTGGGCATAAAAATGAGTCTCTAGCATGCCAGAAAAAAACAACGTCTGCTTCTGAGCTCCCTCATGTAATCTAAAGCCCAGGATCCTCGATCACATGATCTCTGCCTACTACAACTACGACCTCTGCCAGTAGGAGCCTCTCTGGTGGACTGAGTTGAGAAGAACCATCGCAGGAAACAAAGCCTGGATATGCCATGGCTTGCTCCTTTGAACAAAAGTTTATAGTAAGAAAGAAGGTTTTAATACAAACTCTTCACTCCAGTGTGATTTTTTTTTTTTGCATAGTTACATTACTGCAGCTTGGCTATATCTGTTGGACGCGCTATGCAATTCAAGAATCGCTGTATTAGTAACCACTACTACATTAATGACATGGTCCTCAGGGTCCTGTGCCGAGCAGCAGCCCTTCTGCATAATGAACACAGGAGGTTGTTTACTCTGTTTGGCCTCCATTCACAGAACTTTCTTTTTTCCCCCAATGAATAGAAGGCATCTTCTGATTGTATGAGGTGAAGAGGCAGGGTGGGGACTTCATGATCACCACCTTGTCCAATTGGAGTATTTGGTAACTATGCAATAAAAAACACTAAAACTGAACTCCAAGCTAAACACATAGATAAAATGTACATTTGGGTGCTGCCATATTTGTTATGATTTGTAGTTCAGTCCTAAGAATAACATGGCCCGACTACAAAACCCCATCAATCTGGTGACTTGACTTTTCTATACTGCAGTTAAACAGCACCTCCAGGTCATCTCCCAGGCTCCATCCTGTGATTCGGGAAGGGAGGGAGACAGCGTGACCACTCTGGTGTATTAAGTTCTAACAAAGTTAAACTACAAAGAAAAATAAAACATGAATACTCACAAAAGTATGAAAATCAGCTGGATCGCAGGACACCGGCATTGCAATCAAAGGAATATTTATTAACCACTTCAATACCAGGCACTTCCCCCCTTCCTGCCCAAGCCAATTTTCAGCTTTCAGTGCAGTCGCTTTTTAAATGACAATTGCAACACTGTACCCAAACAAAATTTTTATCATTTTGTTCCCACAAATACAGCTTTCTTTTGGTGGTATTTGATCACCTCTTGGGTTTTTATTTTTTGCTTAACAAATAAAAAAAGACCAAACATTTTGAAAAAAAAAAAAGTTTTTCTTTGTTTCTGTTATATAATTTTGTAAATAAGTACGTTTTCTCCTTCACTGATGGGCACTGATGAGGCTGCACTGATGGGCACTGATAAGGCACCACCGATGATGTGTCACTGATGGCCACTAATATGCAGCACTGATGAGCACTCATAGGTGGCACTGATGGTCACTCATAGGCGACACTGATGGGCACTGAAAGGCTGCACTGATGGGTAGTTATGGGTGGCACTGTTGGGCATTGATAGGGGGCAGGGATGGGCACTAATAGGTGGCACTGATGAGCATTACTGTAAAGGAGGCACTGGCAGGCATTACTGATGGCCACTGATTGGCATAATATTTGGGCACAGATTGGCATCCCTGGTGGCCATGGGTGGCATACATGGTAGTCATCAGTGGTGGTCTTTCCTGGTGGCCGATCGGCTCTCCAGTCACATCTGACAGACATGAGTGAGGAAAAGCCGATATACAGCTCTTGTTTACACCATCATCAGCTGTGATTGGACACAGCTGATCTCGTGGTAAAGAGTCTCAGAAGGGGACTCTTTACCGAGATCGGTGTTGCTGTGTGTCAGACTGACGCGCTGCACCACCGTACGCCGCCGGCTTTTTTTCTGAAAGACGTCATATGATGTCCAGTCAGGATAACGGAACCACCGCCTGGCTGTCACTTTGCTATAGGCTGGGCGGGAAGTGGTTAACTTCAACAGCTTCACAGCAGCAAAAAAAAAAAAAAAAACACAACAAAGAATAACCGTCTCACCGACTTCAAGAGTTCAGAACTGCTGTTGCAGTTTAACAGTCCCTGACTTTTTGAGAGGGTAACTTCTCCTGCCAACAGGTTTCCAGGCAGAATAATGGCATGCACCCACACGGCTGTACACAAATCCACAGTCTCCTCTATACTCCTCCACCACACCTACAACTTCCTGTCCTTTTTTAAAACCACTTCCTCTGACTAGTGAGTTAAACCTTTTGTTCCCTTAATGGGACCACAGTCCAAACAGAGGGGAAATATAGTGTTCTTCTAGGACCCAGCCCTGGTGTCCTGAACAACATATACAGGACAGAGCTCAGAGCCCTAGATTTGGGAATCAAATGTTTTGACATTTCTTGCTGAATGCTTGTTTCAGCTCAGTGTTGAAAAATATTAAGGCCAGAGACAGACAACCAGTATTTTCAGAAGGAGGGCAGAAGATTAATGCCACCTTTTACCAAAAATAGATAAATACACCCATATTGATTAATTTTAAAAAATCCAATTTTTTTTTTGCATTGGAGCCTGCAAGGCATTGCAACTGTGATCAGTAGATTATGGGTAGGTAGGGATGAGCTCCGGCGTGTTCGCATATAACATGTGCAGAGCCCGCCAGGAAGTCGGCACCGCGCTGCGCTAATCACAGCCAGGGACACATTTCTCCTTGGCTGTCATTAGCGCAGCGCGGTGCCGACTTGGGCTCTGCACGTGTTCAATGCGAACACGCCGGAGCTCATCCCTATGAGTAGGCTCCTGCAGACTATTCCTCCAGCCTTCATTTCAAGGGCTTACAAGAGTGATGACCGCACTGTATGTGCGCTCTATTAAGAACTATGACTCTCCTTTGCCACAGTGGAAGATGGGGCGTTTTTTTATTTTATTTACAGACTCCTGTGAATGAATGACGTGGCAGTTCGAAGCACATATGGGCGCAACATGAAACATGGTCAAAAAGAAGGGTTTAGATTTTAAAATTTTCCTACTGCAGCTGAACATACATAAAACCACTTTATAGCAGCCCTAAGAAAGCCAGCACGGCATTGTGCGTTATCTGATTATACAGCCTTGACTAGCGTACATGGAAGATATGGTCTTGAAAAAAAAAAAAAATGTAAGACAACATCTGTGTTTATATCTGGGGACTGGCGAAGGAAAATTGAATTGTGTTCTTTGGGAAAGTACAACATGGGAATCTTAATTTTACAAAGTGTGCCTATTTCCAGAAGTGTGAGTCATTTAATTTAAGTCTATGCTTGGCACCATGGGAAGCACGCGTTGTTCGAGTACTGTATCTCTTTACATTTTCACTGATAAGTAGAAACCCATTCGGCTGGCCTTCCTCTGGGCTTTCAGACTCTCCGAACATAGAATCTTTAGTCTAAAACAAATAATATAAACGTGCAAACAGATGGTGGCAGAAGCCTATTCATTTGTGCCGGTGGAATTGGAGATGTAATTTTTCAGCTCGAAAAGATAGTAAAAACTTCAGGCTTGGTTTAACTACAGAGGGGAAAATAGAAAGAGATCTTTTCCCCAAAAGTGATTAAATATTTTTATGGATCATACAAAACTCCCGATTATCTGTGATTTAATCAAGATTAATTTAAATATGTATTATAGTACTTTTTGCCTGTGCAATAGGGAATACGCATTATCAGTTTACTTTAACCAAGTAGCGTGCCAGAAGCTTTGTGTTACTATTGCTAGAGCTTTAAAGTGATATTAAACCCAAAAGCAAACTTATCATACTGCAGCTTACCAATTCTTAGATGTGATGGCTGCATTTGTTTTACTTTATTTTCACCTGGTGATCTGGCCAGAAAGTCTTTTTTTTTTTAAATAAAAAAGCTGTCCTGCAAATGGAGCATTTAGAGGTTTGAGATAAATAATTTAACACTGATAGGGGTGCTTACAATGAACTTCTTTTGTTCATTTATGTAAAACCTTTATCCTAAAAGAAACAGAACTGTTGCTTTAACTGCTTAAAATATGTTAGATTGAGTTAGTGTATCGAAATCTGCTAGTACATCTAACACTTCCCTCCAATATAGGAGGTGTGTTACTAGAAAAACAGAGGGGGAAAAAGCATAAAAAATTAAACGAATGCATCCATGACATCTAATGATTGATAAGTTGCAACATATATTACATTTATGGTTTTGGGTTTAACCACTTAAGCCCCGGACCATTTTGCTGGCCAAAGACCAGGCCACTTTTTGCGATTCGGCACTGCCTCGCTTTAACTGACAATTGCGCCGTCATGCGTCGTGGCTCCCGAACAAAATTGACGTCCTTTTTTCCCACAAATGGAGCTTTCTTTTGGTGGTATTTGATCACCTCTGCGGTTTTTATTTTTTGTGCTATAAACAAAAACAGAGCAACATCTTTGAAAAAAAATCTATATTTTTTACTTTTTGCTATAATAAATATCCCCAAAAAGTATATAAAAAAATTATTTTTCTTCAGTTTAGGCTGATACGTATTCTTCTACATATTTTTGGTAAAAAAAATCGCAATAAGCGTTTGATTGGTTTGCGCAAAAATGATAGCGTCTACAAAATAGGGGATAGAATTATGGCATTTTTATTATTATTATTATTTTTTTTTTTACTAGTAATGACGGCGATCTCCGATTTTTATCATGACTGCGACTTTATCAGACACTTTTGACACATTTTTTGGGACCATTGTAATTTTTATAGCGATCGGTGCTATAAAAATGCACTGATTACTGTGAAAATGACACTGGCAGTGAAGGGGATAACCACTAGGTGGCGCTGAAGTGGTTAAGTGTGTCCTAGGGAGTGCTTCTAACTGTAGGGGGGATGGGCTGTGTGTGACACGACACTGATCACCGCTTCCGATTACAGGAAGCTGTGTACACTGTCCTGTCACTAGGAAGACTGGGGAAATGCTTGTTTACAACAGCATCTCCCCGTTCTTCCTCACCGTGACATGATCGCGGGTACGCTCGCGGACATCGAGTCTGTGAGACCCGCGGTCGGAGTCACGAAGCTTGCGGCGGGCGCGCGTCCACAATGTCGCTTCTTAAAGGGGACGTGTATATATACGTCCTTTTGCCTGCCCGTGTCATGCTGCAGATGTATATCTGCGTGCGGCGGTCGGCAAGCAGTTAATACCACTTTAATAATCTCTTTATTGGTTTAGTCTACAATGTGGAGGTTACCAGACTACAACTAGCAAGGGTTGGTGTGTCTTACAGTGTGTAAGCTTGAATACAAAGACTGCGGCTTTTAAAGGGTAATTCCATCATAAAAAAGATTTTGTCCAGTTTATGGTAAACACCATAAACTTTAAAGGTGAACTCTGGGCCTAAAAATGTAATTGAAATGTATTCCTCAGTAACCAAAAAGGACTTACCAGTGCTTAGTGTGCAGTGTTGTCTTCCCATAGCTGGTTCTTCTCACCACTGTGGGTCCCCAGCTCCACTATCTTAGGTTTGGGAGTTATGGGATGACAATCTGGCCCTGTCACTGTGCTCCTATGTTGTCACATGCCTCTCCAGTGTAGACTTCAAAACACATTGCACAGCATTGACCACTCTAAAGCCAAACTTCACTTAAAAGTCGTCCTTCCCCTTCCTAACCCTTTTTTTCTTCTCTCCTGGAGTAGACAGATTTTCTGGAAAGTTCAAGCGCACATACTGTAGCAAGTGTAAAAACATTTATGGAAAGGAAAAACACTGTAAATAAGCACTTAAAGGAGAGCAACACTGCATCTGAGCACCACAAACCAAAAAGGCTATTTAATTCATTTTTAATATATAACGCAAACTCCCCCATCCATCCATCCATGTCTCCATGCTTTATTTTGCTGTGAAATCACTTTGAAAAACACCCCCTAGCATTTCTGGCTGTGGCCATTTTGAGTAAGAGCGTAGCATTTACTTCCTGGAATCCATCTGCCCTTAGTTCAGGCATACTGTGTGCTTAGCTGAAAAAAACCTCTTCCCCTCCTGGAGACTCCTGGGATGTATGACATTATTTGCCTAGGCATTGAAAGCAGGAAGTAACTGAAGAAATTTGAAAAAAAAAAGTTTAAAACAAGCTAATATGATATAATTTCCTATCTATTTACTAATGATAGCAGCATAAGGATTACAAATCGTCAATGTTGATTGAAAGACTTAAGTTCCACTTTAAAATACCTGATTTTTCTGTGCTTTTACCTGCAAATTGTTGACCAGGTCTCTTTATGCACTGCTGCTTTGATTCTAATTAAATTCTCAGCATTTGTCGGCATTTCTCTCTACAGCTTAGTTGCAGCATCATCTGTAGTGACATGAGCAGTCAGGTCACCTTCTACCTCTTAAATTCCACTCAATGTATCTGTGAAATTCTCTCTGTCAAGAATCTGAACAATTGATGTGAAATAAATCTAGATATTTTGGGATAATAATACCTAGGAAATTTTGTACTGTATAAGCCTCATGTTATAGTGGTATTCCCGTTATACCCTAACTAAGCTTAAATCTGCAGCCCAAACCATTCTAAGACTATTCTATCTACCAATAAAAGAAAAGATGTCTATACTTATTCTGCGGGCGCTTTGGTCCAGTCACATGATCGGATCCCAGTGCTGGCTTCATTGTAGCCGTCAACTACTGCCCCATAGTAAGCCTACGGGGAACATCATCGCCCAGACTCTGCAGCCATTGTCGCTGCCTCACCTCTATACTGAAGTCGGTGCTGGAAGCCGGTCGTGTGACCATACCAGAGCTGCTTCAGAATAGTTACTGTATATACTCGAGTATAAGCCGACCCGAATATAAGCCGAGGCACCTAATTTTACCACAAAAAAATGGGAAAACGTATTGACTCGAGTATAAGCCTAGGGTGTCCATGTGCATGCCTCACTGTGTCCATGTGCATGCCTCACTGTGCCCATGCCTCACTGTGCCCATGCCTCACTGTGCCCAATCTCCCTACCTGATCTCCGGCGCTGTGTGACTAGACTGACGTTTAACATGGGAGTCTATGGATGGGGTGCCCGGCTTTGAAAAATCGGCGCTCCCCGGCCTGTAGGTCCTACGGACAACAAACTTTGCACATTTTATAGAGGAAGAGTGGGGCTACATGTGTGCCAAGTTTGACCGTGATCAGGCGCACAAAGTTGAAGATGGACACAGACTCAAGTATAAGCCGAGAGGAGCATTTTCAGCACAAAAAAATGTGCTGAAAAACTCGGCTTATACTCGAGTATATACGGTAAGTATAGACATCTTTTCTTTTACAGGGTAGATAGAATAGTCCTAGACTTGGGGTGGGAGTAGATTTAGGGTTAGTTAAGGTTTGACTGGAATTGCACTTTAACCACTTAAGCCCCGGAAGGTTTACTCCTCTTCATCACCAGGCCATTTTTTCCGATACGGCACTGCGTTACTTTAAATGGCAATTACGCAGTCGTGGGACGCTGTACACAAATAAAATGAATGCCCATAAATAGAGCTTTCTTTTGGTGGTATTTGATCACCTCTGCGGTTTTTATTTTTTCCGCTATAAACTGAAAGACCACCAATTTTTTTTAAAAAACAATCATTTTTACTTTCTGCTAGAAAACATCCAATACATAAAAAATTAAAAATCAAATTTCTTTATCAGTTTAGGTAAATATGTATTCTGCTACAGATTTTTGAAAAAAAAAAAAAAATCCCAATAAGCAGATATTGATTGGTTTGCACAAAAGTTATGGCGTCTACAAACTATGGGATATTTTTATGGAATATATATACACACACACACACAGTGGAACCTCGGATTGCGGTTAACGAGCGTTTCGCTATACGAGCACTGTATTTTGAAAAATCCTAACTCGGTTTGCGAGTGTTGACTCGCAAAGTGTGCAGAATTCAGGCCAAAGCGGTGTGCAGTACCGCATTTTGGCCTGAGGTGGGGGGCGCCGTTCGGAAAGACTCGAAAATACTACATTCCCGAGTCTTTCCGAGGTTTGCCGAGGTTAGCCGAGCTGTCCTCGGGCCTTTCCGGCTGTTTCCGAGGCTCTCCGGTGCCCCTCACCTCTGGCCGCATGCGGTATTGCATGCCATTGAAGTCCTTGCGGAACAAATTATTTCTCCTTCACTCTTCTCGAGTGCCCCATCAGAGAAACGCACTCCTTTGGGACACCCGTGCGGGTGCGCTCCCGTGTCCTGCTTCTGCATCTATTGATACAGAAAGCAGGACTCGGCCCCAGCGCCCGCGTCATTGGATTTTATTGACAGTAGCAGGAGCCAATGGCTAGACTGCTATCAATCTATCCAATCGGGACACGAGACACCAGCCATAGCTGGTGTGCTCATCCCCGGAGCGAGAAAGACAGGGCCCAGGTAAGTAAAACGGGGGGTCTGGGGGCTGCAGCATGAGAGAAGGTTTTTCACCTTGATGCATAGAATGCATTAAGGTGAAAAAACATGAGGGTTTACAACCCCTTTAATTTTTGGGTTGAGTGACAGCCAATGGAGGGATTGGCAGAGGAGTATAGTAGACGCTGAGCAGTTTGTGAGGTGGATGAGCCTGGCGGCAGCGTTCATGATGGTCTAAAGTGGAGATGGCCTATTTGGAGGTAAGCCAATGAGGAGGAAGTAGCAGTAGTTGAGACGAGAGATGAACAGGGAGTGGATTAGAAGCTTTGCGGTGACATTGGTTAGGAAGGGGCTTATCTTGGAGATGTTGCGGAGGTTAAGACTGCAAATTTTGGAAAGCGATAGGATGCGAGGCCGAAAGGTTAGTTCAGAGTCCAGGATTACACCTAGGACCTTGGCAGAGAAATCAAGGGAAGTGGCACCTGGGGGAGGAAATATCATGAGCTCGGTTTTGGATAAGTGGAGTTTGAGGAAGTGATGTGACATCCAGGCTGATATGTCTGCTAGAAAGTTGGTAATGCATGAGGAGACAGATGGAGAGATAGATTTGGGTGTCATCAGCGTAGAGATGATATTGAAAGCCATGGGAGGAAATCAACTGTCCCAGGGTGGTGGTGTAGATTGAGAAAGGGGAAGGTCCAAGTACAGAACCTTGGGGGACCCCGATGGAGAAAGGAAGAGGAGAGGAGGAAGTAGAGTTGTAAGTGACACTGAAGGAGCGGTGGGATAGGTAGAATGAGAACCAGCAAAGAGTACAGTCAAGGAGACCAAAGAAGTGGAGTTTTTTGAGGAGGAGGGGGTGGTCCATTGTGTCAAAGGCAGCAGAGAGGTCCAGGAGATGTAGTACAGAATAGTGTGCATTGGTTTTAGCCGTTAGTAGGTCATTTGTGAGTTTAATAAGCGCAGTTTCCGTGGAGTGTTGAGGGCAAAAGGAAGGGGGATCAAGAAGTTAAAAAATATTTGCAGCGCTGGCAGGGATATGTGAAAGCAAACACTTAAAACATTAAAGAAGTGACTCATAAACACTTATAAGAAGATAGCTTACAATCGTTGTCACCATATAACGTATTAATAAACCTGATTGTCCATTAGTGTTGCCACTGTGCTCATTAGTGAAAAAACAAGTTATGAAACAATGAGTGAAAAACATATAAATTCATTAGAAATTACATCTGTGCCAATCTTGGAAGACTCTTTCCACAGCAGAAACCAAATAGTTAATTCCTTTATAGAGTTCCCCTCCTATGGCCCCACTCACCAAAAAGGGGATGAGCAATTAAATGCGAGATCACACCAACTTGGATTCAATAAGTTCATCACATGCGATAGATAGACTCCATAATTTCCGGCCAACCCAGAACCAGTGACGCTACTTCCGGTTTCTGTGGAACGCACGCTGTGTACCCGGAACAACACTGACGCTCGTTTAACATCGCAGTCTCGTGAGTCTCTTTGCTAGCAGCGCTATGCTGGATGTTCATAAGCGGTACTTCACGTGATGTTTTTCCTTTTTCCGTATGTTTACTAAATGCCTCTGCCGATATTATGGAGTCTATCTATCGCATGTGATGAACTTATTGAATCCAAGTTGGTGTGATCTCGCATGTAATTGCTCATCCCCTTTTTGGTGAGTGGGGCCATAGGAGGGGAACTCTATAAAGGAATTAACTATTTGGTTTCTGCTGTGGAAACACTCAGTCTTCCAAGATTGGCACAGATGTAATTTCTAATGAATTTATATGTTTTTCACTCATTGTTTCATAAATTGTTTTTTTCACTAATGAGCACAGTGGCAACACTAATGGACAATCAGGTTTATTAATACGTTATATGGTGACAACGATTGTAAGCTATTTTCTTATAAGTGTTTATGAGTCACTTCTTTAATGTTTTAAGTGTTTGCTTTCACATATCCCTGCCAGCGCTGCAAATATTTGTTTTATATTTTGTGGAGGTGTTAGGACCTTTTGTTGCAGCTGCGGATTTATTTATTTTTCACAACTATCACTGCACATTCTTTAGAGCCCATTCACACAGGGGCAACACGACTTCCAGCTCGATTTTATGAGGCAACTCAGACACAACCTGAGTATGAATCACAGCACGACCTGGAGCTATTTACAAGGCAACTCCAAGTTGCCTGCAGGACAGGAGACATTCCAGTGGCCAATCAAACAAGAATCAGCTCTGTGGGAGGGAGGGGGGAGGGAGAGCTTTGCCTGATAAATGTATGTTCTCTTCCTGGAGAGTTGCTCCTATTAAGACAGTGAGAGGCGACTCCCATTGAAATGAATGGTTACAGGTCGCCTAGGAGTTGGATTGAAGTAGTACAGGGACCTTTTTTGAAGTCGGAGCGACTGCAGTAGTGTGCATAAGGACGGCTCCATTAACTTACATTGATTTCTTCAGCCAGCGCGACCTGAGGCGACTAGGGGCGACCTTGGGCGATTTGGAGTCGGATCCAAAGACGCCCCTGTGTGAATGGGCTCTTAAGCGTGGGTTTTAGTTTTTGTATAAATAAGGATCAAAAAGTTTGTTCATGGTCAGATGGTCGCTCAGTCGGTTGTAGACCAGTCTTTCAAGATGTTTGGAGGAGAAGGTGAGTAAGGGGCATAGATTGTTAAGATTGGTGGGGTCCAGTGAGGGCTTTTTAAGTATGGGGGTGACTAGCGCATGTTTTTAGAGAGTTTGGGAAGATGCCACAAGAGAGGGAGAAGTTGAAAATGTGAGAGAGTGTAGAATCGAGTCAGAGGGAGCAGGATCCAGGGGGCAGGTGGTTAGATTAGTGTTAGATAAAAGTTTAACAGCTTTAGTTTAAATGGATCACAAAGGTTTTACCTTTGCATAAATTTGTACTTTGTTGCACTGAGCAGTCTGAAAAGTCAATACCCATGTATACTAACCCTAGTACAGACAGGACATTTATCTGCTGGAATGTCTTCTGAAAAGATGCATTCCGATCAAACTAAAAATGTGAAAATTAAAATTGTACAGATTACAGATCCAAACCACTGGTAATGCTTGCTCACGCCAGGTGCATTGACTGTATATAAACCTTGATTACCTGGAAATCAGATGTTCAGGGGACACTGTGGAAGTTCTGAAAGTATGGGTACTGTGGTACCATGCAGCAATTGTCATAGTGAATAGGGATGGGCCCGGTGCTCGATTCGAACCCATGTTCGAATCGAGCACCGGGCGTTCGCTCGCTCGTCGAGCCCAGAACTATTTGGGCCGTTCGCATCACATTCGTGTGATGCGAGCGGCCCCGCAATGCATTGCGGCCGGCGCGGCCGGCGCAGTGCATTGCTGGCTGATGATTGGCCAAGCATGCACTGTGACCCCGCATGCTTGGCCAATCACAGCGCCCGAAACTCGGAGAGCAATAATTGGCTACAGGCAGGACGCCTGTAGCCAATTACAGCTCAGGGGCTTTAGTACACGCCCCACCATTTAAAAGGCCGCCACGCCATCGGCCCCGGTCACATGAGTTCCGGCTTTAGGAGAGATTAGTCTGCTGATTCTGTCTTTGCTTGATACTGAAAGATTTGCTCTTCTTTGCTAAACCATTGGCTATTTCTTTGCTAAACCATTGCTACCTAAGTCATTGATCGTTCATTGCTGCTGATTGCACAGTTAGTGTGTTATTAGCTGCTGCTGGGGATTAGTCTGGTGCGTGCTTACTGTTAGTACAGTATTGCAGTAGTACCAACCGCAGTGCTGTTAGCACAGCATTGCACCCCAACAGCACCCATAGGTCTTCTAGTGTGTTAGTGGCAGCAAACAGAGCTCCTATATTTTCTTCTCAGCAGCACCCATAGGACTTCTAGTGTGTTAGTGGCAGCAAACAGAGCTCCTATATTTTCTTCTCAGCAGCACCCATAGGACTTCTAGTGTGTTAGTGGCATCACACAGAGCTCCTATATTTTCTTCTCAGCAGCACCCATAGGACTTCTAGTGTGTTAGTGGCAGCAAACAGAGCTCCTATATTTTCTTCTCAGCAGCACCCATAGGACTTCTAGTGTGTTAGTGGCAGCAAACAGAGCTCCTATATTTTCTTCTCAGCAGCACCCATAGGACTTCTAGTGTGTTAGTGGCAGCAAACAGAGCTCCTATATTTTCTTCTCAGCAGCACCCATAGGACTTCTAGTGTGTTAGTGGCAGCAAACAGAGCTCCTATATTTTCTTCTCAGCAGCACCCATAGGACTTCTAGTGTGTTAGTGGCAGCAAACAGAGCTCCTATATTTTCTTCTCAGCAGCACCCATAGGACTTCTAGTGTGTTAGTGGCAGCAAACAGAGCTCCTATATTTTCTTCTCAGCAGCACCCATAGGACTTCTAGTGTGTTAGTGGCATCACACAGAGCTCCTATATTTTCTTCTCAGCAGCACCCATAGGACTTCTAGTGTGTTAGTGGCAGCAAACAGAGCTCCTATATTTTCTTCTCAGCAGCACCCATAGGACTTCTAATGTGTTAGTGGCATCACACAGAGCTCCTATATTTTCTTCTCAGCAGCACCCATAGGACTTCTAGTGTGTTAGTGGCAGCAAACAGAGCTCCTATATTTTCTTCTCAGCAGCACCCATAGGACTTCTAGTGTGTTAGTGGCATCACACAGAGCTCCTATATTTTCTTCTCAGCAGCACCCATAGGACTTCTAGTGTGTTAGTGGCAGCAAACAGAGCTCCTATATTTTCTTCTCAGCAGCACCCATAGGACTTCTAGTGTGTTAGTGGCATCACACAGAGCTCCTATATTTTCTTCTCAGCAGCACCCATAGGACTTCTAGTGTGTTAGTGGCAGCAAACAGAGCTCCTATATTTTCTTCTCAGCAGCACCCATAGGACTTCTAGTGTGTTAGTGGCAGCAAACAGAGCTCCTATATTTTCTTCTCAGCAGCACCCATAGGACTTCTAGTGTGTTAGTGGCATCACACAGAGCTCCTATATTTTCTTCTCAGCAGCACCCATAGGACTTCTAGTGTGTTAGTGGCAGCAAACAGAGCTCCTATATTTTCTTCTCAGCAGCACCCATAGGACTTCTAGTGTGTTAGTGGCAGCAAACAGAGCTCCTATATTTTCTTCTCAGCAGCACCCATAGGACTTCTAATGTGTTAGTGGCATCACACAGAGCTCCTATATTTTCTTCTCAGCAGCACCCATAGGACTTCTAGTGTGTTAGTGGCATCACACAGAGTTCCTATATTTTCATCTCAGAAGCACCCATAGGACTTCTAGTGTGTTAGTGGCATCACACAGAGCTCCTATATTTTCTTCTCAGCAGCACCCATAGGACTTCTAGTGTGTTAGTGGCAGCAAACAGAGCTCCTATATTTTCTTCTCAGCAGCACCCATAGGACTTCTAGTGTGTTAGTGGCATCACACAGAGCTCCTATATTTTCTTCTCAGCAGCACCCATAGGACTTCTAGTGTGTTAGTGGCAGCAAACAGAGCTCCTATATTTTCTTCTCAGCAGCACCCATAGGACTTCTAGTGTGTTAGTGGCATCACACAGAGCTCCTATATTTTCTTCTCAGCAGCACCCATAGGACTTCTAGTGTGTTAGTGGCAGCAAACAGAGCTCCTATATTTTCTTCTCAGCAGCACCCATAGGACTTCTAATGTGTTAGTGGCATCACACAGAGTTCCTATATTTTCATCTCAGAAGCACCCATAGGACTTCTAGTGTGTTAGTGGCATCACACAGAGCTCCTATATTTTCATCTCAGAAGCACCCATAGGACTTCTAGTGTGTTAGTGGCAGCAAACAGAGCTCCTATATTTTCTTCTCAGCAGCACCCATAGGACTTCTAATGTGTTAGTGGCATCACACAGAGTTCCTATATTTTCATCTCAGAAGCACCCATAGGACTTCTAGTGTGTTAGTGGCATCACACAGAGCTCCTATATTTTCTTCTCAGAAGCACCCATAGGACTTCTAGTGTGTTAGTGGCAGCAAACAGAGCTCCTATATTTTCTTCTCAGCAGCACCCATAGGACTTCTAGTGTGTTAGTGGCATCACACAGAGTTCCTATATTTTCATCTCAGAAGCACCCATAGGACTTCTAGTGTGTTAGTGGCATCACACAGAGCTCCTATATTTTCTTCTCAGCAGCACCCATAGGACTTCTAGTGTGTTAGTGGCATCACACAGAGCTCCTATATTTTCATCTCAGAAGCACCCATAGGACTTCTAGTGTGTTAGTGGCATCACACAGAGCTCCTATATTTTCTTCTCAGCAGCACCCATAGGACTTCTAGTGTGTTAGTGGCAGCAAACAGAGCTCCTATATTTTCTTCTCAGCAGCACCCATAGGACTTCTAGTGTGTTAGTGGCATCACACAGAGCTCCTATATTTTCTTCTCAGCAGCACCCATAGGACTTCTAGTGTGTTAGTGGCATCACACAGAGCTCCTATATTTTCATCTCAGAAGCACCCATAGGACTTCTAGTGTGTTAGTGGCATCACACAGAGCTCCTATATTTTCTTCTCAGCAGCACCCATAGGACTTCTAGTGTGTTAGTGGCAGCAAACAGAGCTCCTATATTTTCTTCTTAGCAGCACCCATAGGACTTCTAATGTGTTAGTGGCATCACACAGAGTTCCTATATTTTCATCTCAGAAGCACCCATAGGACTTCTAGTGTGTTAGTGGCATCACACAGAGCTCCTATATTTTCTTCTCAGCAGCACCCATAGGACTTCTAGTGTGTTAGTGGCAGCAAACAGAGCTCCTATATTTTCTTCTCAGCAGCACCCATAGGACTTCTAGTGTGTTAGTGGCATCACACAGAGCTCCTATATTTTCTTCTCAGCAGCACCCATAGGACTTCTAGTGTGTTAGTGGCAGCAAACAGAGCTCCTATATTTTCTTCTCAGCAGCACCCATAGGACTTCTAGTGTGTTAGTGGCATCACACAGAGCTCCTATATTTTCATCTCAGAAGCACCCATAGGACTTCTAGTGTGTTAGTGGCAGCAAACAGAGCTCCTATATTTTCTTCTCAGCAGCACCCATAGGACTTCTAATGTGTTAGTGGCATCACACAGAGTTCCTATATTTTCATCTCAGAAGCACCCATAGGACTTCTAGTGTGTTAGTGGCATCACACAGAGCTCCTATATTTTCTTCTCAGAAGCACCCATAGGACTTCTAGTGTGTTAGTGGCAGCAAACAGAGCTCCTATATTTTCTTCTTAGCAGCACCCATAGGACTTCTAATGTGTTAGTGGCATCACACAGAGTTCCTATATTTTCATCTCAGAAGCACCCATAGGACTTCTAGTGTGTTAGTGGCATCACACAGAGCTCCTATATTTTCTTCTCAGAAGCACCCATAGGACTTCTAGTGTGTTAGTGGCAGCAAACAGAGCTCCTATATTTTCTTCTCAGCAGCACCCATAGGACTTCTAGTGTGTTAGTGGCATCACACAGAGTTCCTATATTTTCATCTCAGAAGCACCCATAGGACTTCTAGTGTGTTAGTGGCATCACACAGAGCTCCTATATTTTCTTCTCAGCAGCACCCATAGGACTTCTAGTGTGTTAGTGGCATCACACAGAGCTCCTATATTTTCATCTCAGAAGCACCCATAGGACTTCTAGTGTGTTAGTGGCATCACACAGAGCTCCTATATTTTCTTCTCAGCAGCACCCATAGGACTTCTAGTGTGTTAGTGGCAGCAAACAGAGCTCCTATATTTTCTTCTCAGCAGCACCCATAGGACTTCTAGTGTGTTAGTGGCATCACACAGAGCTCCTATATTTTCTTCTCAGCAGCACCCATAGGACTTCTAGTGTGTTAGTGGCAGCAAACAGAGCTCCTATATTTTCTTCTCAGCAGCACCCATAGGACTTCTAATGTGTTAGTGGCATCACACAGAGTTCCTATATTTTCATCTCAGAAGCACCCATAGGACTTCTAGTGTGTTAGTGGCATCACACAGAGCTCCTATATTTTCTTCTCAGAAGCACCCATAGGACTTCTAGTGTGTTAGTGGCAGCAAACAGAGCTCCTATATTTTCTTCTTAGCAGCACCCATAGGACTTCTAATGTGTTAGTGGCATCACACAGAGTTCCTATATTTTCATCTCAGAAGCACCCATAGGACTTCTAGTGTGTTAGTGGCATCACACAGAGCTCCTATATTTTCTTCTCAGAAGCACCCATAGGACTTCTAGTGTGTTAGTGGCAGCAAACAGAGCTCCTATATTTTCTTCTCAGCAGCACCCATAGGACTTCTAATGTGTTAGTGGCATCACACAGAGTTCCTATATTTTCATCTCAGAAGCACCCATAGGACTTCTAGTGTGTTAGTGGCATCACACAGAGCTCCTATATTTTCTTCTCAGAAGCACCCATAGGACTTCTAGTGTGTTAGTGGCAGCAAACAGAGCTCCTATATTTTCTTCTTAGCAGCACCCATAGGACTTCTAATGTGTTAGTGTCATCACACAGAGTTCCTATATTTTCATCTCAGAAGCACCCATAGGACTTCTAGTGTGTTAGTGGCATCACACAGAGCTCCTATATTTTCTTCTCAGAAGCACCCATAGGACTTCTAGTGTGTTAGTGGCAGCAAACAGAGCTCCTATATTTTCTTCTCAGCAGCACCCATAGGACTTCTAATGTGTTAGTGGCATCACACAGAGTTCCTATATTTTCATCTCAGAAGCACCCATAGGACTTCTAGTGTGTTAGTGGCATCACACAGAGCTCCTATATTTTCTTCTCAGAAGCACCCATAGGACTTCTAGTGTGTTAGTGGCAGCAAACAGAGCTCCTATATTTTCTTCTTAGCAGCACCCATAGGACTTCTAATGTGTTAGTGGCATCACACAGAGTTCCTATATTTTCATCTCAGAAGCACCCATAGGACTTCTAGTGTGTTAGTGGCATCACACAGAGCTCCTATATTTTCATCTCAGAAGCACCCATAGGACTTCTAGTGTGTTAGTGGCAGCAAACAGAGCTCCTATATTTTCTTCTCAGCAGCACCCATAGGACTTCTAGTGTGTTAGTGGCATCACACAGAGTTCCTATATTTTCATCTCAGAAGCACCCATAGGACTTCTAGTGTGTTAGTGGCATCACACAGAGCTCCTATATTTTCTTCTCAGCAGCACCCATAGGACTTCTAGTGTGTTAGTGGCATCACACAGAGCTCCTATATTTTCATCTCAGAAGCACCCATAGGACTTCTAGTGTGTTAGTGGCATCACACAGAGCTCCTATATTTTCTTCTCAGCAGCACCCATAGGACTTCTAGTGTGTTAGTGGCAGCAAACAGAGCTCCTATATTTTCTTCTCAGCAGCACCCATAGGACTTCTAGTGTGTTAGTGGCAGCAAACAGAGCTCCTATATTTTCTTCTCAGCAGCACCCATAGGACTTCTAGTGTGTTAGTGGCAGCAAACAGAGCTCCTATATTTTCTTGTCAGCAGCACACATAGTACCTATAGTGTGTTAGTGTCAGCACCCATAGGACCTACAGTGTGTTGTGAGCACACATAGGAGTTCTATTTTTTATACTATATACACTACCGACTACAATGGCTGGAAGACCGCCAAGGAGAGGCAGAGCGTGCCGAGGCAAGAACACAGGGCAGGCAGGCTCTGTTTCTAGAGACAACAGTGCTGGCCGTGGACGTGGTCGTGCATCGTCATCAGCACGTGGCCATGGGACACGCTTGTCTTTTGTTTTCGGCAGCTGGACATGTGGAGCCGCATCATGCCGAAGGCTTGGTAGAATGGATGACCAAGCCCTCCTCATCCTCCTCATCCTCTCTCACCCAGGCTCAGGGTACTGGCAGAGCAGCTGCCAACGCGTACTCAATGGCATCATCAGCCACCCCTTCCCTAGACCCACCATGTCCTCCTGAGGAGTCCCCCGAACTGTTTGAGCACAGTGTTGGGTACATGCTCCAGGAGGATGCCCAACGATTCGAAGGCTCGGATGATGATACCCAGCTTGAGGAAGTCAGTAGTGTGCGCGCAGAGAGAGGGGATGCTGAAGGACAGCAATCTGGCAGTAGTGTTCCACCAGCTGCAGCTTACTGCCAGGTTTGCTCTAGTGGTGAAGAGGGAGGGGATGATGAGGTCACTGACTCCACGTGGGTGCCTGAAGGGAGAGAGGAGGAGGAGGAGGAGGATGCAGCGTCACATGTCCAACGAGGCAGGATGCCCCCTGGAGGCCAGCTAGAGGCCAGCACAGCAACTGTACCACACCGCAGAGCTCCGCCTGTGCAGGGCGCTGCCTCTGCACGTTATCACAAAAGTTCTTTGGTGTGGGCCTTTTTTGAGACGAGTGCATCAGATCGCACCACTGCTATTTGCAATATTTGTCTCAAGCGTATCTCGCGTGGCCAAAACATCAGCCGCTTGGGCACCACAAGCATGAGCAGACATATGTCGACCTGCCATGCAGCTCGTTGGCAAGCACACATAAAAGACCCACACCAAAGAACAAAGCGGACCTCTCCTTGCTCCTCATCAGCTGGGATCTCCATCCCCACTATATCTTCAGTCCTCTCTGAAAGCTGCTCTGAGAGGACTGAAGGTGTAGAATTAGGTGTGTCACAACCAAGTACTTGCAGTACACCGACGTCCGATTGTAGCAGGCAAATTTCCCTGCCCCAGCTGCTGGACCGTCGAAAGAAGTATACTCCCAGCCATCCACATGCCCAGCGGTTGAATGCTAGCTTGGCTAAATTGCTAGCACTTCAACTGCTGCCTTTTCAGTTGATAGACTCGGCCCCCTTCCGTGAGTTTGTTCAATGTGCGGTTCCTCAGTGGCAGGTTCCCAAACGCCACTTTTTCTCACGGAAGGCGATTCCGTCTCTCTACTGGCATGTGGAAGGCAATGTCCATGCCTCGCTGGACAGGGCGGTCAGCGGTAAGGTGCATATTACCGCTGACTCATGGTCCAGCAGGCATGGACAGGGACGTTCTTTCTTTCACGGCCCATTGGGTCACTCTATTGGCAGCTGGGAGGGATGCAGGACAAGGTGCAGTAGTGTTGGAGGTTGTTCCGCCACCACGCCTCCAAAATGCTACTACTGGTTGTGACACACCTCTCTCCTCCACCCCCTCCTCTTCTTCTTCCTCCATGTCCTCTTCGAGTGCTCTGTCCTCGGAACCAGCGGTGCTCCGTAGGCGTACAAGGGGCTACGCGAGTACGCAGGCAAAAAGATGCCATGCCGTGCTTGCGCTGGTGTGTTTGGGGGACAGGAGCCACACTGGGCCAGAGGTTCTGGCAGCTCTGCAGGGGCAGGCCGAGAGGTGGTTGACGCCACGCCAGCTTAAGCCAGGAATGGTCGTTTCTGATAATGGCACCAACCTCCTCTCCGCCCTGCGACAGGGGCAGCTCACCCATGTGCCCTGTATGGCTCACGTCCTCAACCTGGTGGTGCAGCGGTTCTTGGGCAGGTTCCCAGGCTTACAGGATGTCCTGAGGCAGGCCAGGAAAGTCTGTGTGCATTTCCGCCGATCTTATAATGCCAGTGCTCGGCTGACTGAGCTGCAAAAGGAGCTGAACCTGCCCAAGAACCGCCTAATATGTGACATGCCCACCAGGTGGAACTCAACGTTGGCCATGCTGCAGCGACTGCACACGCAGCAGAGGGCCATCAATGAGTACCTTTGCGACTACGGCACCAGGACAGGGTCAGGGGAGCTTGGCTTTTTTTCCCCACGCCAGTGGAGCATGATCAGGGATGCATGCACTGTCCTCTCACCATTTGAGGAGGCCACGAGGATGGTGAGCAGTGACAGTGCATGCATCAGTGACACTGTACCTCTTGTCCACCTGTTGGAGCATACGCTGCGTGGGATAATGGACAGGGCACTTGAGGCAGAACAGAGGCAGGAAGAGGAGGACTTCCTTGTCTCTCAAGGCCCCCTTTATCCAGACAATGTTCCTTCTGTCCCACCAATCACACAGGAAGAGGAGGAGGAGGAGGAGGAGGAGGAGGATTGTGTGAGCATGGAGGTGGAGCCTGGCACTCAGCATCAGCAGCAGCAGTCTTTTAGGGATGATGTACAGTCCCAACAAACCAGTGGACTTGTACGTGGCTGGGAGGAGGTGGCTGGCGATCATGTCATCCTCAGTGACCCAGAAGACTCCGGACCGAATGCCTCAGCTAACCTACGCTGCATGGCCTCCCTGATCCTGCAAAGCCTGCGGAAGGATCCTCGTGTTCTTCGGATCAAGGAGAGTGACCATTACTGGCTGGCCACTCTCCTTGATCCACGGTACAAGGGTAAGGTTGCGGACCTTATCTTGCCGTCGCAGAGGGAGCAGAGGATGAGACATCTCAGGGAGGCCTTGCAGAAAGGTCTGTGCAACGCGTTCCCAGAAACTGGGAGGTTACAAACTCCTGGTCCTGGACGACGAGTTGCTGAGGCTTCGGTCAGTAGCAGAAGGAGCGGTGGGGAAGGTGGACGTCTGACCGATGCGTTCAGACAATTTTTTAGTCCGCAGCCCCAAGGTATGATCGGTTCCAGCAACCATCGCCAGCGTCTGATATACATGGTGCAGGAATACCTAGGGGCAAGGTCAGACTTGGACACCTTTCCCACCGAAAATCCTCTGGCTTACTGGGTCCTGAGGATGGATCACTGGCCAGAGCTTGCACAGTATGCAATTGAGCTACTGGCCTGTCCTGCATCCAGCGTTCTTTCCGAACGCACATTCAGTGCTGCTGGAGGATTTGTCACCGATCATAGGGTGCGCCTGTCCACCGACTCGGTTGATCGACTGACCTTCATAAAAATGAATCAGTCTTGGATCACCACCAGCTACCAGACACCTGAAGCGGATATAACGGAATAATTTATAATGTCACATCCCTTCAAGACTGCCTATGCTGATGCTGAGTGACTGTCCTGTTATGTTCACTGACTATCCTCTTCCTCCTCCTCAATGATCCATGCCACCACACCAGTGCCTAAGGCACAATTTTTCAGCCCCTGTATAACAGGGGCGTGTAATTACAATTTTTTAAAAAGATGCTTCGCAACAGGTGTGACTGCTGTGCTCAGAGTACAGTATCTGTGAGGGGTTGCAGTGTTGTGGCACCAGCACCAGTGCCTAAGGCACAATTTTTCAGCCCCTGTTGGGGCGTGTAATTACAATTTTTAGGCAATGCTTTGCAACAGGTCTCATTGCTGTGCTCAGAGTACAGTATCTGTGAGGGGTTGCAGTGTTGTGGCACCAGCACCAGTGCCTAAGGCACAATTTTTCAGCCCCTGTATAACAGGGGCGTGTAATTACAATTTTTTAAAAAGATGCTTCGCAACAGGTGTGACTGCTGTGCTCCAAGTACAGTATCTGTGAGGGGTTGCAGTGTTGTGGCACCAGCACCAATGCCTAAGGCACAATTTTTCAGCCCCTGTTTAACAGGGGCGTGTAATTACAAATCTTGATCTAATAGTTCACAGCAGGGCCCATTCCTGCGCCCACCAAGAGTAACTATGAGGGCCTACAGTCTTGTGGCAACACCGTCCACCACCACCACCACCACCAAAGGCCCAATTTTTCTGCCCTGTTCAACAGGTGCATGCAATTACAAATCTTGATCTAATAACTCACAGCAGGGCCCATTCCTGCACCCACCAAGAGTAACTGTGAGGGCTTACAGTCTTGTGGCAACACCGTCCACCACCACCACCACCACCACCAAAGGCCCAATTTTTCTGCCCGGTTCAACAGGTGCATGCAAGTACAAATCTTGATCTATTAACTCACAGCAGGGCCCATTCCTGTGCCCACCAGTCTTGTGGCTACACCAACATCTAATAGGGCAAATTTCTGCAGAGTATATACGGCAGGCCCCTACTTTCAAACATCCAACTTACAAACGACTCCTACTTGCAAACGGCAAGAGAAAACAGGAAGTGAGAGGAAATCTACCCCTAGGAAGGAAAATTCTATCCTGTTAGATTTAATTTGGGAAAAAGGTATCTCCTCTCTACTGATGCTTTATCACCAATCCTTGTTTCAATTAAAACCCCACTTTTCCAAAAACATTTGTCATTGGGACGGAAAGTGAGGTGACATGTTCTGAACAGATGTGCAAAGACAGCAAATGTTACAGGGGTGATAACCCCTCCCTATGTTCTCCAAAAAGCTTAAAAATTGATTTTTTTGGGATGTAGCTACACTTCATAATGTACCTGTTCAGATTCTACTTAAGAACAAACCTACAGTCCATGTCTTGTTTGCACCACCTATATACTGCTGTTCAGAGTATATAGGGTTGTAGGTATAGGGTTTTATTTTGGGTGCGGGGTCCCCCTTAGTATCCATACAAGACCCAAAGGGGCTGGGGTGGGGGGGGGGGGTGATGGGGTAGCCATGCCATTTTTCTCAAGGATTTTCAGCCATATGGCGGCCAGGACAAGACATGACATTAAAGCCGCAAGTGGTTTTAAATGGCTTCTTTTTTTCCTTTACAAATGTCATTTTGTGCAAGGACAGTTCTAAACACGGGAAACACATGCCACTTCACAGGCATACTTTAGACACCCCCCAGGTACCATATTTAAAGGAAAATTTCACTTTTTTTTTTTTTCACTTTATGCATCATTAAAATGACTGCTCCCGAAAAAACTTTAGTTTTTAAAATTTCTTTTTGCATTGATATATGTCCCCTGGGGCAGGACCCGGGTCCCCAAACCTGTTTTATGACATTAACATGCATATTGGCCGTTGTAATTAGCAATTTTGATTTCGAACGTTCGCGTCCATTATAACGAATAGGGTTCGAAAATTCGCGCGAACTTTCGGTCCGTTCGAAGGTTCTGGTGCGAACCGAACCCGGGGGTGTTCGGCTCATCCCTAATAGTGAACATACAATGCTATAAAGAGCACTTTCCCCGATGTGCTCATTAGTGCAGTATTCGGTGCAGAGTGGTGGGAAGTGTCCCTTGGTTTTCTCTATGGTTGGGCATCTGGGGATGTAGTATATTAAATTACTTTCTACTTGGAGTTATTTTCACATAAGTGTGAACCCAGTCCCAAAGTGGCGTAATTGGCATTGGAACAGGTCCTCTAAAATATTGTATTTTGCTTTACATTCTGTGTAGGTAACAAAAGTCACAGCAGTGGCACAGATAACAATGAAAACTTGAAAGAGGGTCTAACTTCCTGACTCAATCCGAAAAAAATAATTTTTTTTACCTGTACATACACTTTAGGGATATCCTGTAAACACATGAAAGGAATTCGTGCTGCTTACTGATGTACCCCTGCACTCCTCTCCTGGACATACTATCCAATGTCATATCCTCTGCACTTCTCTCCTGTATATATTGCTCAAAGGCATACCCTCCACACTCCTCTCCTACACATACCTGCTGACACACCCTCCATTCTCATCTCCTGTGCATACTGTTTGCTATAGTATCTTTAACATTTCGCTCCAGCACTACCCAATGTTATACCCTCCAAACTCCTCTCCTGCACATATTACCTGCTGCCAAACGCCTCACTTTTCTCTGCTGCACATACTATCTGCTGTTATACTATTTGTGCTCTTCTCCAGTACATGTTCCATGCCGTCATGCCCTCTGGACTCCCCTCCTGCACGCAGACACTTCTTGCCAAGACACTTCTTTAGAATGTTTGATATATGCTCAACCTTGCCTATTCTGGAATGGGAGAACTTTGCTAGTCTAACATAAAAATAAAAATTTTAAACATGTTGAAAAATAGTCCAAAACATCCGACCTCTATTGGCGTTGCCAGTCAGACAAAGGGACCCTGGTACACATTTTCTGGTTGTGCGCCAGAATAACAAATTTTTGGCAGGTAGTTTGCGGGATAGTACAAAAATTTACAGACCATAACATCCCAGATGACCCAGCATTTCTTTCTCCTACATGCGTCGAACATCGCCGAAAGAATCTTCAAGAAATCCGTGATACTCCACCTTCTCGATGCAGCCAAAGCCTGCATTCCGCTCCACTGGAAATCCCCACACCCACCAACCATTGAGTTATGGCTCGAAAAAGTAGAGGAAATTTAAAAAATGGAAGACCACGGCTCAAAACACAGGAGACATTTTCCAAAACATGGCAGCTGTGGAACGTATTCATATACTCCAGATGAGGGCCAGGCCTTGCGAGGGACCACCTCTAACTCATAATCGTACACATCAAAGTGACCTTAACCTATTCTCTGATTGGTTCGACGTAACGTGTCCTGTATATACGCTAGACGAGAACCCCTACAACTCCATGCTCGTGGGAACCTCCCAATTGCCCTCCACTCTCCAATATCCAACCCTCTATCCCTCCTACCTTTCTATTTCTCTATTATCTCTCTCAACACCCTCCTTCTCTACAATATGTCTATCTTTTTATATTCTTAAATCCCTAGACAGGGGAAACAAAGAGGGATTGAGCCCATGGGGCCGCAACACTCCACCACTTTGCACCTCTAGAACACATATGATTTCCTCCAAGACAGAGGACTCTATGAAAGTACTACAAGCACTAAATAGATGTGACCCCCGAGTTGCAACAGGATGTGAAGGAGACAGTATTTGTATTTCATGCACCATCTATGCCTAACATGATGTGAACTGACATCAGACGTACTGTTAAACATGGCATGATTATGTATCACAAGTTACATTTATGTGGTTGTAATCCACCTTCTGTAATGTAACGTAATGTAACAATGCGGTCCATGTGGTCCCCTTTCCCAGTATAAATAAACTATTTAAAAATAGTCCAAAATATTACATGAAAATTGAAAAAATATAATAGTCTATATTGTTTGTCACAGTAAATCTCATGATGCACATATCTGGAATACTTGCACTTAGAAAACCTGGAGAAATATATTTTGCATTTGTTGCCTCAGGCTGTGCTCATTAGGTCAGAATAACTACCGTATTTTTCGGACCATAAGACGCATATTTTTCCCCTAAAAATATGGGGAAAAATGTCTCTGCGTCTTATGGAGCGAATATACATTAGGCCCCGCCCCCCGCCGCTGCCGGCCCCGCCCCCCGCCGACGCTGCCATGAGAAGTAAGTGAGGGGTGGAGAAATTGGTTCCTGTCCACGGAAAACCCATCCACCTGCTCCTCTCCTCCCTCCTCTGATGGCTCTCTGCTCTCTGTCACTGTGTGCACTGTGCAGACAGTGCAGCTGACGGCTCAGGAAGTGTAGCTGTCCTACGTGGAGAGGATCCAATCCCCACACTGCTCCATCCAACTCCACCTCCAGCATGCCTGCAGCCTGTCCCGACTGAGCAGCATCACACATCTCTTCTCTTGCCCCTCCCTCCCTGCTCGTGTGTTCTGTCTGTGAAGGAGAGGTGGGCAGGAAGATTAAAAAGAAGCAGCCGACAAACACACAGATTTACTACTGAATGAGCTAGAGAGGAGCCCCCAGGAGTATTCCAAGTGAATACACTCTTCATCACTGAGGAGGAGTAGCACAGTTTTACCTTGAAATCATTTAAAACAATGCTGTGCTGTGCAGAGCTGTACAGAGTACACTGATCAATAATATATAATTTCTCTTCCTGCAAGCAGCCAGTGACTATCTTTGCAGCAAAGTGGACTGTGTTTTTTATTTAATTACATTTTATTAATTAATGGCAATGGTCATGCTGCATTAATAACTATATGTAAAGGGTGCATTAATGGCAATATCCAGGCTGCATTAGTGGCAATGGTCAAGCTGCAATAATGGCACAGGTCAGGCTGCATTTCATGGGCACTGGTAAATATTTTAGTACAGCATTTGGTTCAGAATCTTTTTTTTCTGGTTTTCCTCCTTCAAAACCTAGGTGCGTCTTATGGTCAGGTGCGTCTTATGGAGCGAAAAATACGGTACTTGATAGGTTGGGGAAAAAGCATTTTTGCTGTTTTTTACCACTGTATTTAAACTAAAACAATATTGACTTTAACCCTCTGCCAAAAAGCTGTATCCTTCGTAAAAAAAAGAAGCAATATTAAATAAACATTGTTAGAAACAATCTCGGTAAAGCTGTTGGAGACATTTCTTGTCACAAAGGTATAAAATGCCCCCAGATTAGGAGGGGATAAACTACTTCTCAAATGTTTTGAAGGTTAATTATTTTAATGAACACTTCAAAGAGTACAGTATGTCCATATTATAGAAACATCCATTAGAGTTGTTTACTGCCTTAATGGCATTGCTTGTCTCTTCTGTATTAAAGAGCCTGCCTGCTCAGTTTTTTCATTTCAGTTCCATTTTAAGACAAATTCAGGTTCTTACTCTCAACCTAAAATACTATATGATGTTATTCAAAAAATATATATATAGAAGTGTGTATGTGTGTTTTATCTTATACATCAGGATTTAGACGAGAGGGGAGCACATTGACAGCTAAGAGTGAATGACAGCTGCAGCCAGGACCACTTGTCTTTTATCAATCCTACTATGTAACTATAGGGGGTGGATTTAGTAAAACTGGAGAGTGCAAAATCTGATGCAGCTCTCCATAGAAATCAATCCTCTTCCAGGTTTTATTGACAAAGCTTAATTGAACAAGCTAAAGTCAGAAGCTGATTGGCTACCATGCACAACTTCTCCAGTTAGAGTAAATATCCCCATGTGTGGCTCTCATGGTGATCATATGATCAGGAATCCGGATGATTGGTTCTCGATCCTTAGTGTGGGATGTGAAGCTGTCAGTGACAGTGCAGTGTCAGAATTAGCAGCTCTAGGACCTGTGCCTAAGCATATTATTATACAAATCGCTGGCATCAAGGTATTTGTTTCTGCATCACAGACCTGGTACAAACATTGAGCGAATGAAAGTCAGACAGAAGATCAAAATCTGAACCCCAGTCAGTGACTCTTTAAGTGCTGATGCAAGAAAGGAAAGTGTTTGGCGCTCTAATGATAAGTCCCATAAGTCCATCCAAGTAGAACACAATGAAGGAATATGCAGTCCAAAAATGTCCCAAAAAAACTCCATGGCATCTGCTAGAAGAGAGCTGAAAGGGACTCTACAATGGCAAGGAAAAACAGTAAGCAGCTCCTACTAAGTGTATTATGAAAGCAATTTTACTAAGAATTAACAAATTAGCAACTTACAAGAATATATGTGAAAAAAGCACTCACCTGTAGGTGGCAGATCACCACTGTGGCTAGCCAGTCAATTGCATACCTCTGAGGGATGTGGCCGGATAACTCTCAGTAGTGCTGGTATATTCCAGCACTTCCTAGATCGTCACGGGAACCCCAGGTGGGCATTGATGATGTCAGCGTGAAGCTTGGGAGCAGTGGGCATAGAACGCGTTCGGAGCATGTATGCACCCTCATCAGGCCATCAGATGGTCAGACAATCTAGGCAGTGCTGGAATCCACCAGCACCACCGAGAGTTATCATGCCAGTGCATTAGTAGAACAACCAGGGAACTAGCATTCCCAAAAAGATGTCACAAATGGCCTCCATATTTATTATTAAGATAGAAAATACTGCTATTTACTGGACACTCCACATCATGGCCTCTGTTGGTGCTTGCTCCACATCATGGCCTCTGTTGGTGCTTGCTCCACATCATGGGGTCTGTTGGTGGTTTAAAGTCTGTGGTGTCCTATGGATAAGTTCCCCTTTGGGAACATGTTACATGTTCCAGCTGTTTTTAAGGGTGGAACATGTAACATGTTCCCACTGCTGCAGCTGTTCCCTGACCTCTGACCTCTGTTGACAGCGAGCTGTGGATCTTCTCCCTAAACTTGCTGTCACAATTGGAAAACAAAAATATGGCCTTGCATGGCTCTGCCCCCTGGCCTGTCATTCAATAGTACCGAGACAGCCTTTGCGGCTGTTGACTTGTAGTTCATAATGATGGGTGCTGTTGAGCGCTCCAGGTAGATAATTGATTCTTCCTGTCATTCTGTAACTGCCTGCCCGTACAAGGTACAAACAGCTTACACAGACAGTCTGCAGGAGTCCAGCACCTGTGATCTGCTGATCATGGGTTTAAAGCTCTGCAGGCTCCTAATAACAAATAATACATGCACATTTTTTACCTGAAAAAGGATGTGCATTTATTATTTTGTTTACAAAGGTGAACTTATCTTTTAAATCCAAATTTGTTGCTTTTTGTGGTCTTCATCCCATTGGGGAAATTTCCCTTTTCCTCATGTCCCAGAGACACAACATAAAGTAGGTGGAAATCTCTTCAATATTTGTCAACAGAAACAAATGTCCCCATTGGCAGATTGTCCTTTTTTCTTGTTCCATTGGCAAACAGAATCAGGACACACACAGAAGTGAATCTCCCCATCAGGGACACAAGTAAACCCCACAAAAAACTGGTGTTCTAACACTGCCCAAAAACAAAAAAACAAAACAAAAAAAAAAAACCGTTGGCTTTCAACGTGTTTGGGTATAAATATACATAAAACTGTAAAAGATGCACTTTAGCAGTAAGGCATCTGTGCAAATAAAGCAAGGCAGACGTCATCTTCATATTGGTGCACAAGCCCCAGGTGAACAATGGTCGAGGCAATTTTAGGCAACCAAGAAGTTTTGAGGCAGTTGTCCTCTAAAATATTTCAAAGAACATACAGCAATTTCTGTTATTACATAGTAAATAAAAAATCAATAACAAGAAAACTTTACGTTTGTATTCCATTGTCCTCTTCACAGTTGATCTGGAGTTGTATAGCACTCACAAGGAGCCAGTTAGTAGGGTACTGAGCAGTACCTAGAGTAATATGAATTGCTGTTAATGTACAGTCACACAGTAGATCAATACTTTCTCTTTGTATTTATGGATGTGAGATTGTTATTTCAGATTAATTCTGTTCAGGTGACTCTTGAGGCTGGAAATTGTGTGCTGTTCTTGTACCCTTTCCATAAATAACATTGAGCCCATAACTAAAACTCTGCAAGAGATATGATGCTAGATGCCTCCCAGGGTGCTAAAATGGTAAATAACTATTGTGTAAATCTCAGTCTAGTGAATCACTTTTGAAAATCTTTTACAATGCCTACAGTCTGCTTCCAATACATATCTGGAATGATATAGTGCTCTTCCTACAGCATCATAACAGCGCTTTTTTCCTCTACTTCTGTCACCCGCTAACAGCATTAGAGAAATATCAAAAAATGTACTGAGAAGGAACAAGGCACCGATGAAGCTTTTTTTTTTTTTCAATGTGCACATTTTGCATTTGAGTTAATACGTTTACCTAAAAATAATTTAGTTTCAAAAATTGGTATTTTAAATACAAAAACAAAACTGTTGACCCTCCCTTCTGCAGCTATTGTATTTAACAAGATCAACCATTGCCTTTGCTGAACTGCTGAGATAACAGTATAAGCTATATATATATATATATATATATATATATATATATATATACATACATACGCAATGTATGTGTGTATATGTATGTGTATATATATATATATATATATATATATATATATATATATATATATATATATATACACACAGTCTCTCACAAAAGTGAGTACCCCCCTCACATTTTGGTAAATATTTTATTATACCTTTTCATGTGACAACACTGAAGAAACGACACTTTGCTATAATGTAAAGTAGTGAGTGTACAGCTTGTATAACAGTGTAAATTTGCTGTCCCCTCAAAATAACTCAACACACTGCCATTAAAGTCTAAAGCGCTGGCAACAAAAGTGAGTACACCCCTAAGTGAAAATGTCCAAATTTGGCCCAATTAGCCCTTTTCCCTCCACGGTGTCATGTGACTCATTAGTGTTACAAGATCTCAGGTGTGAATGGGTAGCAGGTGTGTTAAATTTGGTGTTATCGCTCTCCCTCTCTTATACTGGTGACTGGAAGTTCAACATGGCACCTCATGGCAAAGAACTCTGAGGATCTAAAAAAAAAAAGTTGTTGCTTTACATAAAGATGGCCTAGGCTATAAGAAGGTTGCCAAGACCCTGAAACTGAGCTGCAGCATGGTGGCTAAGACCATACAGAGGGTTAACAGAACAGGTTCCACTCAGAACAGGCCTCGCCATGGTTAACCAAAGAAGTTGAGTGCACGTGCTCAGTGTTATATTCAGAGGTTGTCTTTGTGAAATAAACATATGAGTGCTGCCAGCATTGCTGCAGAGGTTGAAGGGGTGGTGGGTCAGCCTGTCAGTGCTCAGACCATACGCCGCACGCTGTATCAAATTGGTATGCATGGCTGTTGTCCCAGAAGGAAGCCTCTTCTAAAGATGATGCACAAGAAAGCCCGCTAACAGTTTGCTGAAGACAAGCAAACTAAGGACGTGGATTACTGGAACCATGTCCTGTGGTCTGATGAGACCAAGATGAACTTATTTGGTTCAGATGGTCTCGAGCATGTGTGGTGGCAACCAGGTGAGGAGTACAAAGACAAGTGTATCTTGCCTACATTCAAGCTTGGTGGTGGGAGTGTCATGGTCTGGGGCTGCATAAGTGCTGCCGGAACGGTGGAGCTACAGTTCATTGAGGGAACTATGAATGCCAACATATACTATGACATACTGAAGCAGAGCATGATCCCCTCCCTTCTGGGACTGGGCCGCAGGGCAGTATTCCAACATTATAACGACCCCAAACACACCTCCAAGATGACCACTGCCTTGCTAAAGAAGCTGAGGGTAAAGGTGATGGACTGGCCAAGCATGTCTCCAGACCTAAACCCTATTGAGCATCTGAGGGACATCCTCAAATGGTAGATGGAGGAGCGCAAGGTCTCTAACCCCCACCAGCTCTGTGATATCATAGAGGAGTGGAAGAGGACTCCAGTGGCAACCTGTGAAGCTCTGGTGAACTCCATGCCCAAGAGGGTTAAGGCAGTGCTGGAAAAATAATGGTGGCCACACAAAATATTGACACTTTGGACCCAATTTGGACATTTTCACTAAGGGGTGTACTTACTTTTGTTGCCAGCGTTTTAGACATTAATGGCTGTGTGTTATTTTGAGGTGACAGCAAATTTACACTGTTATACAAGCTGTACACTCACTACTTTACAATGTACCAAAGTGTCATTTCTTCAGTGTTGTCACATGAAAAGATATAATAAAATATTTACAAAAATGTGAGGGGTGTACTCATTTTTGTGAGATACAGTGTGTGTGTATGTGTGTGTGTGTATATATATATATATATTTATATATATTTATTATTATTATTGTATATTTTTTTTATTCTTTATTTAAAGAAGTTTTGCACAGACCAGGCACAGGTTACAAAATATATTTTACAAAAAACACAGTCGCTTCCAGCGCTAATGGGTCTTCCAAGATGAGGAGTAACAGATGACAGATAAAATGGTGGTGTGGTCTAATTATTAACCACTTCAATACCATGCACTTATACACCTTCCTGCCCAAGCCAATTTTGAGCTTTCAGCGCTGTCGCAATTTGAATGACAAATAAAAAAGGGCGAAAATTTTGAAAAAAACTATGTTTTTATTTGTTTCTGTTAATTTTTTTTTGTAAATAAGTACCTTTTCTACTTCGATGACGGGCACTGATAAGGCGGCACTAACCGGCACTGATAAGGCGACACTGATGGGCACCGATGAGGTGGCACCAATGAGGTGGCACCGATAGGCGGCACTGATGGGCACTGATAGGCGGCACTGATATGTGGCACTGGTATGCGTCACTGATGGGCACTCATAGGCGGCACTGATGGGCACTCATAGGCGGCACTGATGGGCACTTATGGGTGGCACGGATAGGCACTGATAGGTGGCCAATTATGGGCACAGATGGGCACGGATGGGCACTGATAGGTGGCACTGATGGACACTGGTAGGTGGCACTGATGACACTGGTGGCTGGCATTGCTGGGCATCATACATTTTGGTTGCGCCATGATGGTGCCAGTCATTGCCCATTTGTGGGCACTGATTGGCATATGTTGTGTATGTATTTGTGCATGTGGATGGCCATGGGGGACTTACCTGGCCATCCACATGCTTGGGGCTTCCCTGGTGGTCCTGGGGGGCTTCCCTGGTGGTCCAGTGTGGGTATCCGAGGGGGGGCTGCACTGATAAACAATCAGCGCGAACCCCCCCTGTCAGGAGAGCTGCCGATCGGCTCTTCTCTACTCGCGTCTGTCAGACGCGAGTGAGGAAGAGCCAATCAACGGCTCTTCCTGTTTACATCGTGATCAGCCGTGATTGGACACGGCTGACCACGTGGTAAAAAGCCTCCGCCGGAGGCTCTTTACCGAGATCAGTGTAGCAGTGTGTCAGACTGACACACCGCTCCACCGATCGCCGCGATGTGCGCCCCCCGGGCGCGCGGCGGCTGTTATCCTGCAGGACGTCAATAGACGTCCAGTGTGGATAACAGAACCGCTTTCCGGACGTCAATCTCCTAGTGACTGGGCGGGAAGTGGTTAAATTCTCTTTGGTAATGCACTAGATGTGCACGCCTTCCATTTCTGTTTTTCTTGTACAAAATATATTTTACATAAAACGGTATTTAAAGTGACATACATAATTTTAAATAATACATTTTATTTACAATATGTACTGTAAATACACTTTTATAAGGTAATCTGCATTAACCTGATACATGATACACCAGATGAATCTTCAGTTTAAATCCACTAAATACATTCCAGGTACATCAAAACAAAAGCTGTTCAAAGTCTTACACATTGTTTTCTTTTCTAAGGCAGCCACAGCCTTAACGTGTTAACCTAAAAAAATAAAAATTGAATCTTCTACCCTTAAAGCATGTTATACAGCACAGTGCTTGTGCTGTGTAATTTGGCCCCCTGTAACACCTAAAAACCCTGGCTGATCCTGCCTGGCTATACCCTCCCCCTGTAAGCTGACCACGGTGTATCATGGCTTCTGAGCCCTGACACCGTGGTCAGCTTATGTACTTCTGTCACCCTCTCCTGTCTTTCCTATGCGCCTCTTCCCCCTGCCTCTCGGCTTCTGTGTCAGTGACCGCCCCCCTCCTGCTGCTGAAATAACATTTCATAGTTTATACAATCCTCCTTGTCTCTTAAAGACATGTCCCCCTGTGTGTGTGTGTGTTTTATTAAAATAAGTCATCCTTTACCTTATTTCAGGCTTGCCGTGTCTCTCCTCCTCCCCTCCTGACTAAAGTCAGCTGGGGGATCTCGGCCCCGCCCGCTGCATCTGTCAGATGGGGAGAGGAGAGAGCTGGCGCAGGTCTTGTGTGCAGCGATCGGCACAGGGGGACATATCCTTAGGACACAAGGAGGATTGTATAAACTATGAAATGTGGGTTAACAACCACTTTAAAGAGTAGAAAAGTTTGTCTCCTACCAGCAGCTCCAAAGTAGGACCCTTGCTCCTTGTGGAAAAGCAGTGGACTTGTATTAGAGGTCTCATGCCCTGTGCTTATTCAGACCTATAGCAATCAGAAAAACTCATACTTCACACTGATCGGGAAACTGTGATTCTGACTAAGCATGGGACATATTGGACCTCTGCAGACAGACCACGGCTTCTCCAAAGATATCAAAGTAGGCAGTATCTTAGTATAGCCTGGGATTTTCTACTTAAGCTGTGGCTGATTTTTAAATAAAACTAATTGTAAGACTTTTCACAGCTTTTGTCTTAATACACATGAAATGTATTTAGGGAAGGCATCTAAAATAAAAAAATATGACTGTAAAAAGTACAAAAATCAGTTTGAATTGTTCTTTATAAAGGCGATTTCTACATTACATGTAGTTTTATATTTTTTGGGGGACGCTTTATGAAACCTAACTGGCCTTACTGGGAATTCTTTGCTACTGGGAATTCTTTATGCTGGTATTGTTTCTCTTCTATTGTAAAGACTTACTTTTGCTCGATTTTGTCATAATTTGCGTTGCTCTTCGTGGCCTTCAAGCAGACAATAGTGCATCAGCATGAATAAAGAAGATTATTTTATTTTCAAGAGCAAATTTTATACCTGTAGATAGCATCTAATGGACACAGACGGACGAACCTATAAAAAACTAAATTTGGCAACGTGTATTGCCACTTGTGTGTTTGGCAACTTATTTTTAATTTTCAGTTATGAATGTAATCTGGTTTTTGTTTTGTGGTTCTTTCTCTGCTCTTCCAATGAACCTTTAAAGGCATTGAGCAACTTTAATCCTAGGTTCACATTGGTCCGATTTCGTCAATAGCACTGTGCGGTGCCACACCGATTCCCAAAGGTAGTTCCTGTACTACTTTTCACGACTTTGGGTGCGATTTCAATAGACATCTGTGCAGGAACCTGAAGTCAGACTGCATTGCCGGGTTTAATTCAGCTGAACTTGCATGATTTCTAACCTGCAGCAATGTGAACCTAGGCTAAATGTACTACATTTCCAACAAGTGATCCATTTATAATTATGTCTTTGATCCTTTGAGCAGTACGATACACTTAGACCTTTTTATGGTTGCTCAAAAATCATTTCCTGGCCAGATATTATTAGTAATACTTTTTACTACTTTATTTTGCATTTGGAATGTATGACCAGCCAAAACTTTTGATAGACGATTGTATAATATAATGTTTGGCTGTTTTTTGGCTATGGTCTGAATAGAGCTACTTTTACATCAGGAGAAATTGTTAGAATCAAAGTGGTTTTAAACGCAAAACCCAAAAATATAATAAATTGCAGCTTACCAATCATTAGATGTGGTGGCGGTCTTTTCTTTTTTTAGGCTCTTTTCCCTCCCCAGTTTTCACCTAGTGATCTGGCCAGTAACACCCCTCCTGTATTAGTGCCCCCACTGAGGATGAATGAGCACAGGATGCACCATTGGATAGCAGCATTGTCAGTCATGGGGGGAGTGTTAGATGTACTGTAGATGTTAAATACAATAACAAATTGAAGCTGAACTCCAGCTAAAACTTTATAAGCAGTTAGTTTCTTTTAGGATCCAGATTTAACATAAACAGCTGATCATTGTAAGCATTCCTGCAAGTGTTGATTGGTTTGTCTCATCTCTGTAACTGATCCACTCTGCTGGAGAGCTTGTTCTTTTGAAAAACAATTGACTTACTGGATCACCAGATGAGAATAAAAGAAAAAAAGCCTAAAAAAAAAAAGATTGCAGAAGTGGTAAGCTGCAATATTATAAATGCTTCCTTTTGGATTTAATACTACTTAGCATTTTTGTGTATTGGATTGAAAGAAAAATCATACGTAAACGAAAAAGTGGCTTGTAAGAGAGATGAGCAAGTGGAGGTCAAGAGGAGGAAAGTAAAGTAAATGTGGCTTAGGCAACGCTGTATCTTGGCCTAGGCCAACAAGGCCCAGGCCTAAGGCAGCACTTTGCAGGGGGGCATCATGAAAAGAGTCCCCTTAGGCTTGCGCTACACTTTTAGTGTAGCGCGTGTCTTATGAGGTGGACTGGGGCCGCAAGACAAATCGGTCTGGCGCCCCCATAAAGCGACCACACTGCTGCCGGTGTGATAGGGATGGTGCAGACACAAGGGACACTGACATGGTCACCTATACCTTGCAGGTAGGTAGTAGGACTCTCCTGAAATCCTTTGCTTGTTTCATTTGTATATATTAGGGAATCTTAATTTTATTTCTGTTGATTGCTGATGAGAAAAATAAACAGATGGATTTATTTGTTCCTGCCCCCAATCTTTCCTTTGCTCACTGCCTGGACCACATACCTCCATCACTGTGCTATATGTTTTCTGCTGCACCACTGGCATGGTTATATCCTCTAATGCCTCGTACACACAACCGTTTTTTCCATCGGGATAAACTCCGACTGATTTTTCCGACGGAATTCTGCTCAAGCTGTCTTGCATACACAGGGACACACCAAATTCCGTCAAGAACGCAGTGACATACGACGAGCCGAGAAAAATAAAGTTCAATGCTTCCGAGCATGCGTGTTTTTTCTCCATCGGAGTTCCATACAGACGGACAGAATTTCCGATAGAAAGAGAACATGTTCTCTTTTTTTCCGACGGAAAAAATGTCTAACTCCGTCGGAATTTCCGATGGAAAAAGTCCGATGGGGCATACACACGGTCGGAATATCCGATGAAAAAACTCCGTCTGACTTTTTTCCTCGGAAATTCCGACCATGTGTACGCAGCATTAGTCCTCCATAAATTTAGCAGAAATTTATGCTTAAAGTAGAACTATAGGCAACACTTTTTTTTTTGCCATTTTGGATAGAGTAAGGGATGGTTATAGCCTCTGTTAAAAACATATTTTGCCATCCGTTCATTTCCCTTAATTTCCTGCCCCATAGCCAAACAGCAAGTGAGAGGAAATCTCTGCAGATTAAGGGAATCCCTCCCCCCCCCCCCCCCAAGGCCCTCAGAACTAATGTCCCCACTGGAAATTTTCAGGGCAGGTCTTAAACATGTGACCTTGACAGGAAGGGGTGGGTCATATTTAAATTAGGGGTTGCACGAGTTTAGTCAGGCCTAGGGCAGCACAAAACCTAAATACACCACTGGGTTTATGAGTAAGGAAAGTTTTCCTCCTTCCCAATATTTTAGATTACAAGTTACAAATGACTTATTTTCTCCCAGTGGCCAAGATGCCTATACTTTTCTTCACTCCAATTTTTATAAATGAAGCCCTGGGTGGCTAAGCTGCTTCACCTATTCTGCTTTCTATATAGATGACTCTGGCATTATAAATTATTTAGAGATGAGACAGCATTTATGTCCTTATTGTGTGGATTAACTGTATTGGGCAAAAAAACTAACAGCCTCTCCTTTTTTTCTTTTGTAGAATGGATACATGTTCCAGAGAATGTAGTTATGGAAACTGCAAGAGAAGGGTAATACAATAGGATTTATGTTTATGAACATCCATCCTTTTTTTCTTATATAATATGCTGTCCCTTGTGGACAGGAAGACGGTTAAAGTCATGAAAAAACTGTTCATAGGAAACCTCGCCTAGAAGATTCTGGAGAGCCATGGCCTCAAAGGTGTCATGTCTGTATATTTTGACAGTGGTTTGCTGGGCAAGTGCACTTTGGTACTTAAGTGTCACTCGCCCTACATCCAACTACTCCGGCTACAGGCTAAGCAAAGTGGCGTTGGCTCAGAAAAACATTACTTTTGGCAATATTAGAACTCGACCCATCAATCCCCATTCCTTTGAATTTGTCATTAATGAGCCTGAAAAATGTGAAAATAATGGTAGCCCCTTTTTGGTTATTCTAATAAGCACAACCCATAAGGAATTTGATGCCAGACAAGCCATCCGAGAAACTTGGGGTAATGAAAGCAACTTTAAAGGAATCAAAATTGTCACGCTTTTCCTTCTGGGCAAAAATGCAGACCCAGTATTAAACCAGATGGTTGAGCAAGAAAGCCAGATATTTCACGATATAGTGGTGGAAGACTTCATAGACTCATACCATAATCTAACCTTAAAAACTATGATGGGCATGAGATGGGTGGCAACTTTCTGCTCCAAGGCTAAATATGTCATGAAAACAGACAGCGATATTTTTGTAAATATGGACAATTTAATTTATAAACTACTGAAACCAACCACAAAGCCAAGGAGGAGGTATTTTACTGGATATGTTATCAATGGAGGACCCATAAGGGATGTCCGCAGCAAATGGTATATGCCAAGAGACTTGTACCCAGATAGTAATTATCCGCCTTTTTGTTCAGGAACTGGGTATATCTTCTCTGCAGATGTGGCGGAACTCATTTATAAAACATCCCTCCACACAAGACTTTTGCATCTTGAGGATGTCTATGTTGGACTTTGCTTGCGAAAACTTGGAATCCACCCATTTCAAAACAGTGGCTTTAACCATTGGAAAATGGCTTACAGTCTGTGCCGATACCGTAGAGTAATTACAGTACATCAGATTGGCCCTGAAGAAATGCACAGAATTTGGAATGACATGCAAAGCAAGAAGCATCTCAGATGTTAGTTTTGCAATTGGTTGCATATTTTTTTAGCTGTTGCGGGAAAAACGTTATTGTACAAGATGTATAGACAATATTTGATCTTTGTTTTAATTTTTTGGCCTGTACAGAGCTGGAACCTGAGATTAATCTACATCAGTATAGTGGACATTTTTGTCCATTTCTCTTAACATTTCATAGATGATACTGTAAATTTTTATTCTGATAACTATTGTTTTTCTTCTGTATCATTTAATGCTATGATGATATGACAAGGCATTCTGTATTCCCATGACTCATGATCAAAGCTGTGTATCCTCTATAGCGTGCAATACTATCATGTACTCAGATTTCCATCTAAGTGGCAATCTGCTATGCTCTGTCTTTTAAATTTTGGTTTTATCACTGGATGTTTTGGGCTGTATTGAGATTTTGATGTAGTCCACACTTCATATCTATACATGCATGCATATACAGTTCTGTAAGATTTTTCTGTGTTTACAAGTTTGCATTATTGAAATTCCTAAAGCCCAGTTGATCAGGGTTCTAACCCTTCTAAAAAATCTAGCATTAAGCTTTAACAAATAAAATGCATAGTTCTGGACATGCAGTCATAGTTTCGACATGCAGTATTAGAAGTTTTTAAAAATAATTAACTAATGCATTATTTTTTTAAATCAAGTAACTGGTAAGTATTCTCTCTTTAGCCAGTAGCCTCTTATTTACTGGCAAATACCTGGTTCCCCTTCTATCCTTTAGCACTCTGACCACACAAAGCACACCGTGCTGGTATGGTCATTCTGTATCCCTCAATTTGCTGATTGGAGTTACATGACACTGTGCCAACACACAGTGTGCCTGTAGACCAGTGGTCAGCTTTGCTACTATGTTCCTCATCCAGCCGTGCTTTGCTTGATACATCATACATAGGAATAGAATGTCATTTTATAGTGATGTCATTTACCTGCCTGCCGCCAGCTGATGTAGACATGCCCCCCAGTTAGTCTTTCTCTACTTGGAACAATCTATATAGACAGGGAACATACTTTCCTGTTGATGTCATTCAACTGCTTGCCCTCAGGCAATAGAGATTCTCTCCCTGTATTTTGTAATGGGGAAAGGTAGGGAGTCTGTGCTGTCACATGATCGCAGAATTGAATAGTAAAAAAGTTTTAGAAATACATTTAAGTACAATAATGTGCTTTGATTTAATTGACTCCATATTTACTTTGTTTGCTTGGAATTAAGTTAGTAAAGGGTAGCTTACTCCTTTATTTTTTTTGCAATTGCATTTTTTGCTTATTTTGAATAAAGCTATTTATATTCAGAAACATGTGATTATCTTCTACCCTGACTTAATAGGGTCATGCTTAAAGTGATTGTAAAGCTTTAATTTTTTTTTTAAAGAAAATAACAAACATTGCATACTTACCTGCTCTATGCAATGGCTTTGCACAGAGCAACCCTGATCCTCTGCTTCTGGGGTCCCCTGCTCCCCCCTACCCCACGAGTACCTCATAGATAGCCACTTTCTATGGGGTCACTCATGCGAGCACGCACCTTGTCTGCGTCTATTCCCCGCATTACAGGATTTGATTGACAGCAGTAGCAGTCAAGGTATTAAAAACCTTTTAGGCTTTAGAATCACTTTAATTATCTATAATAGTTGTGTAATTTGTATCCCCTGCAAGCAAACAGAATGTGTGATCAGTTATGAAAGTAGAAGATGTGATTTATATCTGGCTGTTTTTGTCCAAAAAAAAATGTTCAGTAGGAAATGGAAGCAGAACATTTTAGAAATCAAAGACCACTAGACACGTAGTGTAGCATGCTCAAATATATACTTTATTGCAATGATTTATGTTTACCTTAGAAAAAATATATTCAATATTTAAGGTCTCAGCATCAACATTAGTACTGTAAGAAAATAAAAAGTGAAAAGGCTTTTTTTTGCTTAAGCTTGAGTAGGGAAGAGTTTAGGACCTCTGTTGGTATTTAACCACTTCAACACCTGGCTTTTTGTACCACTTCAATACCGGGCCTATTCTGACACTTCTCTCCTACATGTACAAATCATCATTCTTTTGCTACAAAATTACTCAGAACCCCCAAACATTATATATGTTTTTTTAGCAGACACCCTAGGGAATAAAATGACGGTCATTGCAACTTTTTTTCTTGCACGGTATTTGCGCAATAGTTTCTCAAACTACTTTAAAAAAAAGGTTTCATGAGTTAAAAAATAACAAAACAGTAAAGTTAGCCCAATTTTTTGGGAAAATATGAAAGATGATGTTACGCTGAGTAAATAGATACCTAACATGTCACGCTTTAAAATTGCACACACTCATGGAATGGCGCCAAACTTCGGTACTTAAAAATCTCCATAGGCGACACTTTAATTTTTTTTACAGGTTACCAGGTTAGAGTTACAGAGGAGGTCTAGTGCTAGAATTGTTGCACGCGCTCTAACGCACGCGGCGATACCTCACATATGTGTTTTGAACAGCGTTTACATATGTGGGCGGGACTTACGTGTTCGTTCGCTTCTGATAGCGAGCTACCGGGGACAGGGGCATTTTAATTTTTTATTTTTTTTATTTTACTTTTTTTATTTTTTTTTATCACTTTTATTCCTATTACAAGGAATGTAAACATCCCTTGTAATAGGAATGGTAGTGACAGGTCCTCTTTATTGAGAGATGCGGGGTCAATAAGACCCCACATCTCTCCTCCAGGCTGGAAAGCATGAGATCATGAACATTTTTTCACTGATCTCATACTTACTAGCCGCAATGGCGGCTTTGTTTACATCTGAGGACCCGGGCGTGACGTCATCACATCGCGCCCGGGCCTCCGACGATCATAGAGATGACTAGTGACCATCTGGTCACCAGTCATCCCTATGCTCGTCATTTGACCCACCACCGGCGCCGGACGATTCTCTCCGGGTCCCCGATGGCACGGGAGAGCCCGGAGATGTCCCCTCCCGCCGCCTATAAGAACGATCAAGCGGCGGAACCGCCACTATGATCATTCTTATGGTGCGCAGAATCGCTGGCACAAGAAAAGGATATCTGAATGATGCCTCTAGCTGCAGACATCATTCAGATATCCCCCCACAAAGCCGAGGACATCATATGACGTCCACCCAGGATGGGAGATCCCATCTGTGGACGTCATATGACTATGGGCGGTAGGGAAGTGGTTAAACTCTTTTAGTAAGCATTACAGAGACACAAAGTGGTAGAAAATCCTACATTATAGAGTTGTCACCACAAGGGGTGAGGGTAAATCATCCAATGGGGACAAATGTTCAGACAGTGACTTTCTAACTGGAAATCCCCCTCACTTTGCTGTCGCTTCCTGTTGCTTCTCTAGGACAAAAAGTTAGGAAAAGTCTCTCCAGCGAGACACAGCAAAAAATAACCCGATAAAGGTTAAAACCTTCCCTACTCTATCAAAAACTAAAAAAGTTAGCTTACACTTTTAAGGTGGGTATTGTTCATTTAATAACTATTTTAGGCCCATTTGCATTTACGTGTTAGTGCAGCACAGGTTAACCACTTGCCGACCGCCTCCTGTACTTATACGTTGGCAGAATGGCACGTACAGGCACATCCACGTACCTGTACGTTTCCCTTTAACTGCCTGACGTGGTGTAAACAAGCATCTCCCCGCTCTGCCTAGTGACAATGACACAGATCTCGGCTCTGTGTATTTGGAGCGGAGATCGGTGTCATGTGACACAGAGCCCATCCCCCCTACAGTTAGAAACACAATGCAGGGAATACTTAACCCCTACAGCGCCACCTAGTGGTTAACCCCTTCACTACCAGTGTAATATTTACAGTAATCAGTGCATTTTTATTTTTATAGCACTGATCGCTCTAAAAATGACAATGGTCCTAAAAATGTGTCAAAAGTGTCCGATGTGTCCGCCATAATGTCGCAGTCACGAAAAAAATCACTGATCGCCGCCATTACTAGTAAAAAAAAAAAATTAATAAAAATGACATAAAGCTATCCCCTATTTTGTAAACGCTATAACTTTTGCGCAAACCAATCACCTCTGTGATTTTTTTTTTTTTTACCAAAAATATGTAGAAGAATACGTATTGGCCTAAACTGAGGAAAAAAAAAAATTTTATATATTTTTTGGGGATATTTATTATAGCAAAAAGTTAAAAATATTGATTTTTTTTTCAAAATTGTCGCTCTATTTTTTTTTTATAGCGCAGAAAAAAAAAACGCAGAGGTGATCAAATACCACCAAAAGAAAGCTCTATTTGTGGGAACAAAAGGACGTCAATTTTGTTTGGGTACAACGTCGCACGACCACGCAATTGTCAGTTAGAGCGACGCAGTGCCGAATCGCAAAAAGGGGCCTGGTCTTTAACCAGCCAAAATGGTCCAGGGCTTAAGTGGTTAAAACACAAACTGAAGTGTAGTGCGATTCATTCTGAAGACACCCCAGCAAACTATTACAGCAGAGAACATTGTACCCACACCGCTGAGCACCCCAAGAGAAATTATCAGACAGTCTGTTACCTCACAGGCAGCCGCTCAGATTAAAAAGGACAGTTGAACAACCCAATTTATAATTTGATTGACTGCTATGACATATTGATAAATAAGGCAGTCATTATTTCCTCCTACAGCAAGAGTTCTCTAACCTATTTCATGTTATTTTAGAAACATAGTGGCATTCGGCTTTTATTTTTTATCTGAATCCTAAAGTTCATGACATTTTTTCCATGGTATTTGAAATCACTTTGTTACTGGAAAAATACAGACGTTTTTGTTGTAAGATTTGTTAGCGATAATTTTAGCCGTTTAACCACTTAACAACCGCTGGCCGTAAATTAACGGCCTGGGCTTTGTGCGGTGATATCTGAATGATGCCTGCAGCTACAGGCATCATTCAGATATTGTCATTTTCAGCCGGCGATTCTGCACACCATAAGAATGATCATAGCGGCTGTTCCACCGCTTGATCGTTCTTACGGGCGGCGAAAGGGGATGACCCCCCTCCCGCCACCCTCCGGTGCTTCTGCCGACTCACCTGTGCGATCGGTGAGTTGGAGACAGGATCCGCCGGCCCCGGTTCTTGACCATAGAGACTTCCGGCAGACCAGATGGTCGCCGGAGTCTCTATGATCGTCGGAGGCCGGGCGCGATGTTATGCCTTTTTTTTTAAAACGGTGCCGCCTCGGCTGTGAAGCCAGGAACGTTTTTTTTTTATTTTAGGCTTCCCAGCCTAGAGGTGAGGTGTGAGGTCTTATTGACCCCATATCTCACTGTAAAGAGGACCTGTCATGTCATATTCCTATTACAAGGGATGTTTACATTCCTTGTAATAGGAATAAAAGTGATCAAAATTTTTATTTTTTTTAAAGTGTCAAAATAAACAAATTTAAGTAAAATGAACAATAAAACATTTTTTTTTACAGTGCCCCTGTCCCCGTGTGCTCGCACGCAGAAGCGAACGCATACGTAAGTCCCGCCCACATATGAAAACGATATTCAAACCACACATGTGAGGTGTCGCCGCGAACGTTAGAGCAAGAGCAATAATTCTAGCCCTAGACCTCCTCTAACTCAAAACATGTAACCAGTAAAAAAAATTAAAGCGTCGCCTATGGGGATTTTTAAGTCCCGAAGTTTGGCGCCATTCCATGAGCGTGTGCAATTTTGAAGTGTGACATGTTGGGTATCTATTTACTTGGCGTAACTTCATCTTTCACATTATGCAAGAAAATTGGGCTAACTTTACTGTTTTTTTTTTTAAAGCATGAAACTTTTTTTTTTCCAACACATTTTTGGGACCATTGACATTGATACAGCGAGCATTGCTATAAAAAGGCACTGATTACTGTATAAATGTCACTGGTAGGGAAGGGGTTAACACTAGGGGGCAATCAAGGGGTTATCTGTGTTCCCTAGGTGCGTTCTAACTGTGGGGTTGATAGGACTGACTAGGGGAGGAGGCCGATCAGTGTTCATACTTAGTATGAGCACACAATATGTCTCCTCTCCCCTGGGAGAACCGGGATTTGTGTGTTTACACACATAGATCCCGGTTCTCGCTCTGTTACGAGCGATCACGGGTGCCCGACAGCTCATCGCACCAGCCGGGCACTCGCATCGATGCTGGGGACACACTGCACGCGCCTCCTAAGGTGTCTTAAAGGGGCGACATACAGCTACAACAGCTCGCCCAAGGGAGCCAACCTGCCGCAGTATAACTGCGGTGGCTGGTCCGGAAGCGATTTAAGATAAAAAACCTTCTGTGTGTAGCAGCCTCCCCAGCACTCCCAATTACCTACCTGACCTCCTTCTCTCTCCAGTGATGTCCCCGATCCCCTCAGCCATCCAGTACACTCCTCCTGATTTGCTGAGACAGAGCAGCGGCGCTATTGGCTCCCGCGGCTGTCAATCAAAGTCAGTCAGCCAATCAGGGGAGAGAGGGTCTGGGCTCCGTGTCTGAATGGATACACAGAGCTCTGACTCGGCTTGAATGATGATACTTTCCCTTACTTCTTATGCTCCAAGCATCCTTCACCGTCCGGTAGGACTAGTTGGCCTTGGTACAATCTTCAGCATCTGACACTTCTGGATGTTTCAGATGCCTGTGTCTCTTCAGAGTTGCATGGACATATTAGAGAGATAGCAGCCATCTGGAGGAGCCCCACCTACTCAGAAGTATTGGATGCTGAATATTCTATCAACACCAACTACAGTACGTCTGCAACTGAGGGAAAAATAAATTAAAGGCAATACTAGTAAGGCTAACCATACACGTTAATCTTACTTATGTTTAACCCCCGTGGGCAGATCACTTGGCAGTGTTAACCGTGTTTTTGCAATACTGGCTTGCAAAGTGACCACTGTCAGTACACTCCTCCTGATTGGCTGAGACAGAGCAGTGGCGCTATTGGCTCCTGCGGCTGTCAATCAAAGTCAGTCAGCCAATCAGGGGAGAGAGGTTGTTCCGTGTCTGAATGGATACACAGAGCTCTGACTTGGCTTGGGTGACAACCTGTAACGAGCTGCTAGCAAAAGGGCACTCAAAGAAGGCAGGGGCTAAGGGCAGAAAAAGAGGGACCCGAGAAAAGGAGGATCTGAGCTGCTCTGTGCAAAACCACTGCACAGAGGAGGTAAGTATAACATGTTTGTTATTTTTATTTTTTAAAGCGAGCCTTTACAATCACTTTAAGGACTGTAATACATTTCCTGGAAAATGGTCCGAAAACGTAGAGTTAAAATTCCACTCCAGTTATGGCTATTTTGTACTTTTTTTTTCCCGTTGATAAGTTTAGAATAAAAGGGATCAAAAATGTTGTTTACTGAATTGGGACTTTTTTTGTTTTTTGTCTGAATTTTATTTCACTCGTTTTTGTTATTGGATACTCTATGTTAATTAGGAAATTACCTTTTCTTTTTTTTTTTTTTTAAACAATTTTGGAATGATTTACATCAATGTGTTGTGGGAACGCCTGTATTACAGTAACACCCAGCAACCGAAGTTGCACGCACTAACACGCACTGTTGTGGCAAGCATTTTGTGACACATCCAATTCTTTGGGGCTTTTGAATGTGTTGGAAGACCATTGATTTCAGTGGGCTGCTCTTATGCAACACACAATAACGTTGTATAACAAGTGTTAACGCATGTACATTTAAGCTCATCTCTGGGGTAAGGTAAATTGCTTCTTTGCTGCTTTACCTGTCTGATACTCTGCTGCCCAGCAGCCGGAACCCTCCTTTAATCCCCTCCCCTCTGTTCTGGCACGGGACTGTTCCTTTGTATCCACATGTCCAATGCAGGGCTAGGGGATTTGCATCAGACTTTATGACGACAAAGAACCTGTGAATGCCAGAGCATAGGGGAGACAAGACTGCTTTTTTATGGTCCCCTAGACCTAAACGATCATTTAAACCTTGCAGTGCAGGGTCAGCCCCAATACAAGCTTTAATGCATTGCACCAATGTGACTAAAGCTGAATATGCACTATATTACCAAAAGTATTGGGACACCTGCCTTTACACACACATGAACTTTAATGGCATTCCAGTCTTAGTCCGTAGGGTTCAATATTGAGTTGGCCCACCTTTGCAGCTATAACAGCTTTAACTCTTTTGGGAAGCAGTGGCAACCCCACACCATAATCCCCCCTCCACCAAATGATTTGGACCAGTGCACAAAGCAAGGTCCAAAAAGACATAGACGAGCGAGTTTGGGGTGGAGGAACTTTACTGGCACGCACAGAGTCCTGACCTCAACCCGACAGAACACCTTTGGGATGAATTAGAGCAAAGAATGTGAGCCAGGCCTTCTCGTTCATATCAGCGCCTGACCTCATAAATCTGCTTCTGGAAGAATGGTCAAACATTCCCATAGACTGAGGCCTCGTACACACGACCGATTTTCTCGGCAAGAACCAGCAAGAAACTTGCTGGCAGAGAGGTCTTGCCGAGTAAATCGGTCGTGTGTACGCTGCTAGCGTGTTTCTCGTCGAGAAAACCGACAAGAAACCTCGACGAGAAAATAGAGAACCTGCTCTCTATTTTCTCGTCGAGATTCTCCTCGGCGTGTTTCTCGACGAGAAAAGTGAGTGTGTGTACACTTACCTGTCCGCCCGGAAGCCCGCGCATGTTCGAAATGAATTTGACGCATGCGCGGTAGCTTCCTAGGCATACGTAGGGTGTACCAAGATGGCGGCGACGGCATCGAATGTGACGAGCGCATGCTCGATGTAGTCGATGACGTCACCGCGTACACTCCTTTCAAAGAACCGCGGGTTCTTTGAAACGAGCGTGTGTACACTCGGCCGGGACAAGTTTCTTGTCCAAGAATCTCGTCGAAAAAAACGACATGTTTTTCTCAACGAGAATCTCGGCCGTGTGTACGAGGCCTCACTCCTAAACCTTGTGGACAGCCTTCCCAGAAGAGTTGAAGCTGTTATAGCTGCAAAGGGTGGGCCAACTCAATATTGAACCCTATGGACTAAGACAGGGATCTCATTAAAGTTAATGTGCGTGTAAAGGCAGGCGGCCCAATACTTTTGGTAATATAGTGTATTTTAATTAGTGCAGAACTAATGCATTCATAGTTGGGCAATGGGTTCCAGCTGCAAATCTATGTACACATAAAAAATGCTTGAGACTTCAACTGGGCTTTAAACGCATCAAACAAAAAAGAACTTGACCATTCCCTACTAAAAAACCGGAAGTATTCTGCTTCAGTGTTCATAAAATGTATATATAAATCATTCATAAAAAAATTATATTTTAACTTGTTTAATTGCAGTACACGTTAGTGTTCTCTTTCGAGCAGCAATTGATATAACACTTAATAAAAAATTAAAAAAGGTTTAGTTTATCCTCCCTGCTGTTCATTTACAAACTCTAGCTACATCTTACCTGTAATTTTTTTTCTCAGTAGTGACTGGAAAAAGATAAATATTAATTACCTAAAATGTACCTTTCTATTTTTGTTAAAAAGGGCTGCTATCATCTCTTCTCGCTGTTCTACTATCATTTGGACACACTTTTTTTCATAATTTCAAATATATATCTAATACCAAACATAAACACTGAAATAATGTATCTAAACACAATGCCAAAGCATGCAACATTTGCATGCCTTGTTTAAATTCTACAGAAACTGCAGCTAGTGTAGTGGTTGTGTTGATGACATTTTAACCCTGATCATATACTGTGAACTCTGTGAATGACGGATGCCGCTCCACCCACACCGCCACATCATTCACTCACAGAGTACTTGCTGTATTTAAATTGTGACAACAGGTGCGGGGGAAGAATCCCCCGCCTGCTGTCACAGGGAGGGGGGGGGTGCAAGAGCTGGAACATATTACATGTTCCACCCTAAATATGGGTGGAACATTTAACATGTTCCACCAAAGGTGAACTTAGACTTTAAGGAATCTAGAAATGAGTTAAACATTTGTCAAATAAACCAAGATGTAAGATTCACACCTATAAAACTAAAATAACATATTTATTATATTCTATGTGTAGCAATTGCAAATCTAATGAAGTCATCATATAAAAGGGAACTAAAAATGTACCGTAACTATTAACTGTTTTTTTTTTTTTAACTTAAGCTACATTTTTTTATTTTTCTTTGCTTTGCTGGTTTATTTAATGGTTTCTTTAATCAGAGGAACAAGAACATGTTATGCATCATTTTTTCCATGTGCAATACAATACACTTTAGGTTCAAACATATGAAAAAAACGTGATAATAATAAAAAAAAGTGTTTCTCTGTACTTTTACACTTGTATATAAGCCTATGTAATTGGGATATTTTTAAATGTTTTCTGTTGTACATAAAATGAATTGCAAGAAAATGTGAACGCATGAGGTTCTTTTAATAACAAGTCATTCTGTGCTGCAAAAGCCTTAAGCCTGGGTTCCTTATTTGGTTCCCTTTATGATCTTTGATTTATAATATATAAAGATTTAGTTTTTATTTTTATTTGTGAGCAGATGATGTCACAACAGGATGACTTTGATTTGGTTACAATTATAATGGATTCGATTTTTTGGAACTAAACTTGCTGAAGTGGTCTCTGAAGCTGTATTACATGACCTTATAGTGGACCCTGCACTAAAATGCACGTGGCTGCCCCACCTACTGTTGACAAAACACTGCAATATGGAAATGTAAATAATAAAAAAATAGTGAAGAAAATGCATTAAAAATATGCGCCTTACTCTTGGCTTCTGATTATTTCATGTTGCTGACATCACTTATGCCCTGTACACACGGTTGTTTTTTCCGATGAAAAAAGTCAGATGGACTTTTTTTATCGGAAAAGACGATCGTGTGTGGGTGCCATCGGACTTTTTTCCATCGGTGTTAAAAATAGAACAGGTTTTAAATTTTTCCGATGGAAAAAAAAACGATAGGAAATTCCGATTGTCTGTGTGGAACTCCAACGGAGAAAAAGCCCACGCATGCTCAGAATCAAGTCGACGCATGCTCAGAAGCATCAAACTTTTTTCTCGGCTCGTTTGAGTGTTTTGGACGGTTGGAATTTTGTCTGATGGTGTGTAGGCAAGACTGATGAAAGTCAGCTTCATCGGAATTCCGATGGAAAATTCCATCAGAAATCCGATCGTGTGTACAGGGCATTAGGGATCTTGGGAAGTATCAGGACCCCAATTTTCATGAAATCACACTGCTGCATTGTATCAGTGCGTTCTAGTTGAGGATCCCAAATCTCACCAGGATTCTGCAAGAAGACACATGGATGTCATCTGCCTAGACAAGCCCACCAGAAGCCTATGAGTAATGTATAGTTTATGAATTCTCCCTAAGTGTTTTTTTTTATTTCCTGTTTGTAGAGACAAACTCAATGTCAGAACCGAATACCATTAAATGGCATGAAAATTTAAAACTGCCAAATCTGTTAATTGTGTGTATTACTCTGAAAATAACTTAATTAGGACAATATTCTTCATCTCAGTCTATATGTAATGTAATTGGAGAAAAAATGTAAACGGGAAGAGCATAGGAGAGTACAGTAATACTTTCCCTTACTTCCTCTGCTCCAGGCATCCTTTCACCGTCCAGTAGGACTAGTTGGCCTCAGTAGAATCTTCAGCATCTGACACTTCTGGATGTTTCAGATGCCTGTGTCACTTCAGAGTTGCATGGACATATTAGTGAGATAGCAGCCATCTGGAGGAGCCCCACCTACTCTGACGTATTGGATGCTGAATATTCTATCAACACCAACTACAGTAAGTACCTCTGCAACTGAGTAAAGAATAGATGAAATAAAGGCAATACTGGTAAGGCTAGCCATACACGTTAATCTTATTTATGTTTAACCCCCATGGGCAGATCTCTTAGCAGTGTTAACAGTGTTTTGCCAAGTGACCACTGCCAGGTGGCATTGAATATCAGCTGGGAGTTTGTGTTTGGTTTTCACCCCTTCAATGCAGCCAACTGTCTGGTCACAGCTAGTTTACAGTGCATTAGAAAACAACCTGGGGAGATGCCCGAAACACATGTATTCTGTGTTCTGGGCATATGTTCCTGAATTCATAGGACCCTAAAAGAGTACCACTCTGTAGAGAGTTCAGCCCCATCCTGCCGCAGTGTATTTCAGTTTGCTATAGACTTTGACAGGCTCCAGGTGGTGGGGATGAAGGCTGCAATAGTGCCTACCGGGATTGGGCACACGGGCTAAATGCCTATCTTTTAAAAACCTTTGTGCCAAACTGGTACATTTTGCTTGCTAACCTGGGAGAATTGTACTCCCTGCCTACTGAGTGCAATTCTAGAAGATGGTGGATACTTCAAGAGCCTATCAAAGCATAAGGAACCTAGATGGATGCTAACAACCTTGGAAAGCATATTTATTTCACAGCTCAGACAAACGATATAATTTTTAAGAAAGGTGATCTGGACTTTAAATGCCTCCTTATGAAAATGATACATATTTGTATTGGTTTTGTTTTGCTTTTAAGTACTGTTGTATTGTGAATGGGTTTTCTTGTGTTTTCACAAACCGCACCCTAAACGGACATCATACTGTATATGTTTAATCAAAACTATGCATTATTTTCTAATGGAATGATCTGCGACGTGAAACTATTTAATTTCATAGGTTTCATCACAGATGTACACATTCTGATGTGATTTCGTCCATCCCGGATTGAAAGTAACAAGATCACTACTCAGGATGTACAGCCATATCTTGTAAAAACCCCATTTGGAAGAATGGTAGCGAGTTTTTTCTTTCCATGCTGTTTTTATGAATTATTTTTTTGTACAATTACTGGGCAAAAAGTAAAAAAAAAAAAAAAAAGAAGTGAAATCAAAGTATTTCTTAAACTACAAAATGACTGAAGTTTACAATTGTACAGTATACAGGACTAGACATTGTTCAATATCTTCTTGTCAAAAGCTGTAAATATTTCAGCTAAATGTCTGTAAGTGCAATTCTTTTGATGTTAACATATCACTTGGTGTTTCGTGCAGTTGCCAGTCTCGCTGCTAAACAAAAAAATATATTATTTTTTGTATTGTCATGAAAAAGGAAGGGAACATGTCGTGCACTGTCACAGCCAATCTTACCTTTGTAAAATTCAACAAAAAAAAGGACTGAGACAAGCTTAGGATATACAGAGACTGTATGATGAGGATTATTGTTCTGTATTAAAGTGGATTTTTTTAACATTCTAAAAATAAAGAGTATGGAAAAAAAACTTGCCTATCTAATGGATTATTCATTGTGGGCCATATTATTATTCACATTTTTATTATTCTTTTGGCTAGCATGACCAGGGCTACTTTGGACCAGTTGCATTAAAACTTGGGTAGTTTTTACAGGCAAGAATTTTCTTCTTTTTTGTGCATCAGTTTGACTTTTTGCTCTGCCTGGCATCCGTCACCTGGACAAGAATGGGAAAATGTTTCCAACTGTGACACAGAGAATAAAAAGTTGATAATAAAAAAGTTGATGGTGATTTTAATCCTATCCCTTTCTCCCTTTTTGCTGTCTTTGCCCTACATTGGGTAGATTTTGCTGCACTCCTTGCTTTGTCTCAAATCTTTCAAACAGCCAAAAAGTAAGGAGCCAATGGGGGGCAGATATTCTCCAATCTATTTAAAACTAAAGAAATGCTAAACTATAATAAAAGAGATTCATTTGTACAGCTATGCTGCAAAATATAAGAAGCCCAAATGACCCTCCTATACCAAACGTTGCAGTGGCAGAATTGATTTGGTAAGTGTGTATTGCTCCATAAAAGCAATCAATTCATCCATTGTTTCATGGAAGTAGAAGATGAAATCTAATTTATTTGGTTCTACCACAGCTGGTATAAGTTTTTTTAATGTGTTTTTTTTGGTGGCATTTACAGGGACTGGAACACCATCATTCACCTGAACTTATATGATCACTGTCAAAATCTAGCACACCCGACGCTGTTTTCCATGTAGTTAAAGAAATTTAGGACAAAGAAACAGCTGAAAATTGAAAGCTAACATTTCCTAGGAGAGCGATTAGTGACATAACTATATATTGCATTTCAGCTTTTATGCTGGCTGCAGTAATAGCAGATTTCTGGACCTTTTTAAAATAAATGCATTTCAAGAACACATTTAATGTACTGTAGGAATGCATTGCGACATTTTATAGGAAAAAATATAAGAAAAGGCCAGCATGTCCTCTTGTCTGAGTGCTAATTTCGCTTTTGTATTGCACTTCAATTATTCCGGCAGCAACAAAGAGAATAATCTTTACAGCTTCATTTTACAGAAGTCAAATGAAAAGCATCTTCCACCTGACCACCAGACTCGCCCTACTTGAGTATTAAAAACCCTGAATTGCTCCATTCTTCTCTGCGTTTCAGTTGAAATGCCTCCTGCTCTGTAGCATTTCCAAGAAATCCATTGTCTGAATCACAGGTCAATAGACTGAAAAAATAAAACACAATAACATTTCCACTTCACAGATTTGACTGTATTGTGAGCAGGTGCATTTTCAAATCCGGAAACTGATGGAGGAGACATTGCTGGCGGCTCTAATACGAAACTTGTTAGAGGATTTAGAGGGAAGGAGAGAAAAAAAAACATCCGAGCGATTTCCTCTATGACATTCAATAATGGTGTATATACGTGGCGTGAAAGAATGAAATGACTTGTCAACCCTGTTGAATGCCTAATATTTTCTCTGTGGAGAATAAATGTTGTAGCTGTCAGAACAGATTCAAAGTTTTCTTTTTGACCTAAAATAAGGACTTAAGATGGATCTCTCAGTAAAACTCCAGCCAATGCTTTTTTAATTATTTTTGATAAAATGGAACAAAGTTATAATCTAAGTAAGGTTTTATGGTTATGCCCACTTAGGGCAGCTTTCTTCTCACTTCCTGTTCTGTGTGACACCTATCGCCATTAGATCAGGAAGTGAAAAAAATCTTCCCAAAAGAGGACACAAGACCCCAAGATATATTAAAGAGGTTCTAACTCTTCTACACACTACTAGAAAATGATTTCCCTTTAATTTATTATTAAAACACATATTAAAAAGGCACAGAGGACTGGAAAATTACACCAATCTGGACAGCAGTAGCAACTTGATAGACACTTCCTCATTCAATGATAAAACAAAATTTGAACTGGGCTAAAAAACAGAACCTATGCTGAGATTTGTGCTAAGGCTGGGTTCACACTAGTGCAAATTGGATGTGGATTTCCCTGCATCCAATTCGCATTACAGGAGATTGTGACCGGCTCTTTATGGAGCCGGTTCACAAATCTCTGTGACGGCTGCGGATCGGCTTGCACAGGGGTCCTGTGCACCTTTGGCACAAATTCGGACCTGCTTTTGGCCCTGAAATGAAGAACAGGGACGCACTGGACCCCTGCTGCGAGCCGCTTCCGGCACTAGTGTGAACCTAGCCTAAGACATCATCATATGTATTGAAACATCATTTGTTACACAATTAATGTGAAGCTCCAGACATTTGTTTGCCTTGTAAAGGAAATGGGAAGGGGTCAGATGTTTGGGTTTTTATTGCCATCTGTGTCCCCATAGGGGATATTCCTTGTCCCTTCCTATCCTGGTGACAAAGTAAGGGAAAATCTGAATTTTGGCAGCTGTCACCACAACAATGGGTGAGACATGGTTGGGACACCTGTCCTGGTGATGGCTTCACTTTAAGGAGGCTTGCTTTCTATCCGATTTTAAATATTTTTTTAAAGGGAATTGAGGGGAAATCCCCATAGACAGTAATAAGAAACCAAGAAAAATGTTAACCTTCTCTGAAGCTTTCAAGACAAACAAAAATTGCTGACTGAAGCTTTGCACTCAATACTGACAATGCAGAATCCTTCCTTAGTGATGTCGCTATCACGGAATGAACTTCCAGACACCAAGCCTGTTGCAGAAATGCAGGGTGCCATTGTCTTATGTAAAGGTTTGATCATTTCTGGTAAAATGTTAGGTTCTGTTCATTTTCTAAATAAAAAGCATAAATAAATATACACAATCTGTTTCTACAAATGTTAATGTGCAATTACTATTTTGTTCCCACTATGTTGAATTCAGAAAACAATTCAAAAGTGCACACTTTAGGCTTCATGCCCACGGACGTTTTTACAGCCGCATTTTTTGCAGCTTAAAAACGCCTGTCCATGTTGTTGTATAATTTTTATTTTTTGAAAAAAAAAAAAAACCTCGGAGCTTAAAAACGCAATTGCGGCGTTCTTGCGCGTTTTTTTTATGCCTAACGCCGACGCTGAGGAACACACTGGTCCTGGGTTTTTTTTACAGCTTAAAAACGTCTATGCTATTTGCAGCTCAAAAACGTCTAGGTGGACATGAAGCTATAGACTAACATGGACAGGTGTTTTTAAGCTGTAAAAAACGCTCAAAAATGCGGCTGTAAAAACGTCCGTGGGCATGAGGCCTTATAGTACACAAGGCTACCTACACCGGTACAAAAACACAGTCGAATGGTGCATCTTTTGATATTTTATGCCAGGGCCCTTATACAGATCTTCTATGGCAGTCCTTCGATAGCTTAGTAGAAACCGACTCCCCAACACAAATGAAGTACCCACGGATATTTTATTAAAGTGGCAGAATCTCTCTCTTCGGTAAAGCTCTAGCTCTTGGGGCAGAAAAATACATGTCTAATATACAAAATAAATTAAATATATATATATATATATTTATTCAAACATACAGCCATACTCCTGCTCCAGAAAATGGCATTTGCAAAAGTTCAGGTACCCAATTGTCAGTCATTAACATCCTTTGCAGAAATCACATCCTGAAAACACTTCTTCCCATCAGCTTCAGGAAATTTTCCTATGCTCCCTCGGTTTAAAAAATCTTTTGGTTCACAAATATTCTAATTTTCTTCCAAGTACTGGTATCTGCCCATAGATTATTAATAAAAGTTAATTATATTTAGTAGCTTAATGTGAACTTTTTCACCATTTATTTTACTTTGATTTATCTATTACACATTTGCTAAGAATGTTCCTTTTTTATTCTTAGTGACATACTTTCAGCTGCCTGCAGCCTACTAGGAAATTCATGTCGTATATTCTAGAAAGCTACATACACAAAATCTTGCGATACTTTGACAATGACTGACCTGCCGTCTCCTGGGCTGAGTGATATGAATATCCAGGAGGGTGCAGGTGGCTGAAGGTATGTCACTCTCGCCTAAGGAGGAAATGTGAGGATGGAGGGGCAATATTAAACTATTTGCATGTAAAAAATGTAACTTCTTAGAAAATGTGTATTAAGAGAGAGAAGGGGAATGGCCCATTTGTGGTCACTATATGATTACCACTCAGCACAGAAATTATAATGAAAACATGTAATGTGGACATGCTCTTATCCTCAAAGTGTGCAAAAACAAAATAAACACAGAAAGTCATTATGATTTGTGTAGTACATTTTAATTCCTTTCACCATCCCATTTATATCTCATTATTCTTGTGTAAACATTACATTGGAACATATGGAAATGGTTAAAACACCTTAACAGTTGACAAGGTATAATAACATGTTTATAATGAATGCAGTCTGCATGTTAGGGAAATGCACTGTTCCTAGAGTCAACTAGGTCCTATTAGAGAAGGACAATCACCACACTACATTTTACATGCCTTTCAGCAGGTTTTATTGCAGACCAATATCTATTGGTTCTTAGAATGCATATATCACGTGTACACAAATCAAGATACATCTGAGCTCTTTAAAGAAGGCAAAGAGTAATGTGCAATAAGCAAGAACTTGAAGCGACCAATAAATGTTATTTTCTTTGATCAGATTTTATTAGGATGAAACCGAGAACCTATCAGCCATTTTAAACTAAGGTTCCACCTTAAAACACACACTACATGATACCCACCATTACCCTTCTTGGCCAGAAAACATACCTTGGTGCACCTCTCTGATTTTAGTTACCCACTCACCTTCTACACTCAGGTAAGAGGGCTGTTAGTGGCCAGTGTTCAAATTAGACAAGGCTTGGCTTGTAAATCAGGCCACTAGTAAATTTAAACTACGGTAGGTTAGAAATTTAAACAGAGGAGGAATGTCTGGCTAGTAAGGGTAATGGGCACCTTGTGCTCTTAGGCAGGACATTTCACTTTACAGGGTTTAAAATAGAAATCAGGTTAGAAGTTATTGCACTTCACCCAACTTTACAGCTCTTTGATGCTTTTTTTCTCTGGGGAATTTCAACAATGATCTTTATATGGCTTATGTTTTTTTTCCCATCCCTATTTTTTCTTATTAATATAATCAAGTATAATGCACAATATTGTTAAAAAAATATATGCATTAACAAATTGTCATAAACTAAAGTTTACAGTGTTCAGCTTTACAAAAAATCTGTAAAGGTGACCTAACACCATAACCCCTCCCCACCCTGTCCCTGCTATACTTACCTTCCATTATCCTAAACTGTTAGAGCTCCCACAAGTTGCTCCACCTGTCCAGGGATTTGAAACCCTGCTGCTTTTTCTCCTCTCCATCCAGTGCTGCTAGGAAAGACCAGACGGACTCTGGTTTGTCAGCACCACCACATGGACAGCGCTGACCAACCAGAAACCATCTGGTCTTCCCTGGCAGGGCTGAACAAAGAGGAGAGAAAGCAGTGAGGACTTAAAATCCCCAGACCAGAGGAGTGGCTTGCGGGAGCTCTGACAGTTCTGTAGTGCAGGAGGTAAGTACAGTGTGGTCCGGGGCGTGAAGAGGGGGTTCGGTGTTGGGTCACGTTTACACATTTTCTGTAAAGGTGAACTATTCCTTTAAAGTACCATACACATTTATTGGGTGTGTTTACTCATATAAATTACAAAGAAATAGTAAATTATTACATGTTTTTAAGAGTGCCTTCACTTCATGCTATTTTCTTTTAAAATCCACCCATTACTAAAACCGTAAATAAAAAACAGGTTGGTAGGGACTTCACTAAACTTCACACAACCCCAACTAAATCTATTTTATATTAGATTTGGACTCAATGAGGAAGGCATAGAATCTCAGCCATGGCCAGGACATGTGCCCAGAAGGAAGCTGTTAGACAGAACAGAAAGAAAGGAGAAATATCATCAATGAGACGGGGATTCCATTTGAAACATAACCAAAGTTTTACCCTTCCCCGTTCTATTCAATGTTATAAAATAAAATAAAAACTAAAGGCTTTGGCTAGAGTTTAACTTTGTCCCCTGATGTTATTGTAGCAATACAAAATGCTGGAGTTCAAGTAGGAAGAACACCCAAGGACAACACGAACCTGAATAAGCAATAAGTCCTTCAAAGAGGTTCTCTATACAGATTGTTCTTATTTATTATTTGTGTATTGGCACACTGATAGCCATTCCAGATTACTAATTCAAACCACAACCCCCAAAGTAACATAACAGTCAGGGGTAAATATCTTAGGCCAAGCCATTTTAAGGTCCTTACAGACATTTGTGGTGCGTAACTTCATGTGCATTAACATGCTGGATTAAGGCAGTTCAATCATTTTAAAATGGCTGCCAATGGAGAGCAACAGACAAATAAATGACTTTTTTCTACACAGCACACCACAACACATGCCATGTGTGTTGTGGTATGCTGCAACTCAGGTCTGTTAGCATCTGCTGTAATTGTGTGTTGGGTGCCAATCTAAATGACTAGTACCTCACCACGGATGGCTGTCCAATTCCTTGTGTTAACAGTAGCACATGGTTTACCAAACCTTACTGCAATGCATAGGTCTAAAGAGGTTTAATCAACAGCACATTTGCCTCTTGTTACGTTTTATTTGTTTATCTTCAGTTATGTGGCCGTTCTGAGTGCTGTTACTAAAGGGTACCAAAAGGTCAAATAATCAAACTTTATACTTGCAAAACAGTGTGTGTTCAGTTGTCTTCCAGACTATTATTATTTTATTCAAGAGATGGACCAGTTATTAGTGCCTGCCTAGCTAAACTATGACCAACCCATTAAGGATAAATTGCCTTACGCAATTAATAAAATTAAACATATGCATAGTGAACCTCTGAAAATGTATTCAAACTAGGGGAATCTGTGCAGACACCTATGGGAAACTTGCACTGTGAAAAACATGGGGCTGTCATTGCTTCTAAAACTACTTGCTGCCCACTTGTCACTGACCTGGAACATAAAGATAAAGAAAAAAAAAACAGTGTAGCGTCTAAACTTCTGATCTGCATATTTGTTTCAGGTATACGCTTCAGAAAGCACTGAAATCATTGCATATGCATGACTGTCAGCCAACTAGCAGTTTCAGAGGCAGGTCAGCAATGATGGCCTTCATATTCTCCCAATATATATATATATATATATATATATATATATTTTATAACTGTAACTATAGTTGCAGCATTATTTATCATCAGTGTAGAGGTTTAAGAGCTGTGCAGCAAACTGAATGTATGTCATGTAACTCTCCTCTACTGATGATCTTTTGTTTCCTAAAAAACACGGCTTTATATCACTTTCAAGTATATGATGTACCATTTACATTCTTAATGTTGCCATAATTATTAGTAGTCAATATATTGGCAGTGTTTATTTTCAGAAAGAGTTAAACAAGCACTAGTAAGATTTGTGTGAAAAATGTGACAGACTAAAATATGTCAATCCAGAATATATTCTAGACAACAATTTCAAAAAGTGAACTTTAAGACTGCTGCTTTGTTCTGTCAGTGGTTAGGAGATTAATTCAGCCACTTAGTTTAGGTCTTTGGGTTAACAGCATATTTAAACCCACCAGAATGGTGGGAATCATACAGTTGTTGCTTCAAACAGATTATAGCTAAGAACAGATAATCACTTCTACTTTTCAGCAAACCTGACCCATAGACAACACTCATCTAAAGCTACGGAAGGAGCTCAGTCTCAATGAAAATTGATCCAGGTTTTCCAATAGAGGTCATACATGAAATATACTCAAGACGCATTTCTGAAAGTGTTAACACAAAGATGGTAGTAGGACATGTCCATGGAATGTTCCCACTGGGTGTGCTCAAAAGTAAGCTGGGTCATCTAAGTGGTGAGACCTTCATATACAATTCCAAGAAAAATTTTGTTTAGTGCTGATCAATCATTCATTTGACTTTGCTTTTGAGAATACTGGAGAGTGACAGTTGGCAGTCAATTTATACACACACATAACAGCAATATGCCATTCAACAATCTCTTTTGTCATCTCTCTGTACATTAAACCTCTACTGACACCTCTATATACATGTGCAATTTTAGCAAACCATAAACATCAACAGACATCTTCTTAAACTGCCCTAGTCTGATAATATCTTATTTCCAATTAGATCAGTTTACAGAACACTCAGCACATACACAGTCAATCTTCTGAAATGTTCAGAACTGACTGTATTGAATGATTGTTCATGCTTGTATATGGGTAACATTGGGTTAGACCTTTTGAGGTGTTCCATAATGTTTACTCATTAGGTACACTATTCCTTTGCAGTGCAAGTCCTAACCCATTTGTTCACCATGTAGCCCTCCTTCTGCAATGGCTCATGCGACACTAGGGGTCAAACGATAAATGTTTTTACACATTTAGACCGCTTCTGCCCAAGATTCGTGCATTTTTCTAATTGAGAAGTATTTAGAAAAGAGTAAATGGACTTTTAAGGTACCCAAGTAGTACACATACATATTCTGTTTAAAACATCAATTTCTTTATTGACAATTATCAAATAAAGAAGACATTATTAAAAAGAGAACTAATAAAATAATTAAAATCCTTTTTATAAATGGATCCCCTTAATCAGTTTTGTATGCATCCCATTCTAATAGGGATATATAGCCTCCATACTTGTTGATCCTGGTATCAGCATGGAAACTGCTATGGGGATCCAATTTTCCTCTACACGTTTTGTGGGTGAACCTGTGAAACGTGTAGAGGAAAATTGGATCCCCATAACAAGTTCCTATCTAATACCAGGATCAACACGTTTTAAGGCTATATAGCTATATTAGAATGGGATGCTATACAACACTGATAAGGGGATCCATTTATAATGAGGGTTTGAATTGTTTTATTAGTTCTCTTTTTAGTGTGACAACTGTCAATAAGGAGGTTGATGCTTTCAACAGAATATGTGTAATCTCCTGGGTACCTTAAAAGTGCATTTGCTCTTTCTAAATAGTTCTCAAGATATGATATGATATGGGATGTGGTACCACTTTGTTTTATGTATCCACCACTAAGCAATACATACCATATTTATAACTGGACTGAATTGGAAAAATGTGCGAATCATAGGTAAAAGTTGTGTGAAAACAAATATGAATAGACCACTATATTTTGTAATAAAGGGAAATTTTATGATCCAAAGGAATATGTGTATAGTAAGTTTCAGGGCTGCATTTTCTAAAGCGCATATTAACTTATACCCTATTTTCTAGAGAGACCAACATGTTTTAAATTTCCTGAGTGTCCAGCAAGAAAGTTTTGGTCCTTTTGCAAAAGGGAAATCAGTATGACATTGTATCATGTGTGACTGATAAAAGGCAGTTTTGGGCACATTCTTAAGCTGTGTCATCTTCAAGGCACCTACTATGTGCAACTACTTCTCCTTTAAGATACAATGGGGATGATTTACTAAAGAAAAATAGGATGTTCACCTAAAAACGCTTGCATATAATTGGAGGAAGTTAGCTAAACTTCACCTCATCCCCTTGCAAAGTGAACAGCCTAAAAGCCTTTAGTATAGCAACCCCCTATAACTCCTATTTCTCCGGCAGTGCTAAGATATAAGGCACCTCACGTGTCGCATGCTTAGCACAGTTTAGTAGATATGGGCAATCTCAAGAGTGATCGGGTAGTCATGATCATTATTCTATTGCAGTGGTTCTCAACTCCTATCCTCAGGACCCACTAACAGGCCAGATTTTAAGTATTACCTTGGAGAGATGCAGACTAGAATACTGCAATCACTGAACAGCAAATGATATCACCTGTGATGCATTTCAGTTATCTTGCAAACCTGGCCTGTTAGTGGGTCCGGAGGACAGGAGTTAAGAACCACTGTTCTAGTGGATACGTTTTTTAACTAAGGACTCGAAAGCCATTCTTTAGAGAGAGATTAATTTGAGAAGTGCAGTAGCCCTTCGCAAAACATCAGAAAATATTTTAATGACACTTACTGAAAATGTAAATCATATTGCTGTGATTAACTACATATCCTTAATAATCTTGTAATGTGAACAAATGCCCAAAATTTTGAGCATCACTGTTCTTATAGAAAAAGTTTAATTTGGTTTTGTTTTAAAATATTTGTTCCCTCAAACTATTTATGATGAATATGAAGACTCAAAATACACCATATTAAGGTAAGTCTTTAGAGTCCACAACCCATAAGTGGGTCATACTTATCTGTAATTTCCAAAGTCCACAAGGATAATGGTGGATGTAAATAGCGTTCCACAACTCAGTCATTGAGTTTCTAGGTGTTAATTTCCGCATTTCCTTTATATTGAGCAGGTTATTTAAGAAGCTACATTTTCCCAATGCCTTCACATTTAAAGCCAAATTCAATCTTGTTATTCTAAGAAGTGTCCTCCAAAGTATGCTCTGTTGCTTATTGCTGAGGGCCAGAATTGATAAAACATTTATGCATACTATAAGAAAAATTTTAATCTGCCCCAACCTACCATTCATCTATGGTAAAGCTGGCTATAGACCCCTGCATCACTTAGAATGATGGGTGAGGAGAATGCATCCCATTTCCCACTGGGACTCAACCAGATATTCTTGGCTATTCCTGATGGGTGTCAATGGTGCTGTAAAATTTTGGTTTATTCTCAAATGAAATAAGTAATTATCTGCACCAATTGGGATAAAGTTTTTACAAGTGGAAAATTTCTGCGGGCAATAATGAGTACTTTATTTGACAGAGGCACTAGGTGCTACTCCCTAGGAAAGCCTTACTTAATTCCTTACGAGAAATTCTCATACTGGGCGAGTGGCTTGCATGGATCAGGCTGTGTATTATCTACCCTAGCATCCTTTATTGCTGATTTTATTATTGTGTCAGCAGTGCTACACATTGCATTTCAGCTTACCAACATGTCACTGCACAGCTATATTTAGTAACAAGTCCAGAGTCTATGAACCTAAAGCATCTGGTGTGTCACTGGCACTTGAACTGCCTAAGCTATACATCAAAATTGCAGACTCTGCAACAGTTTCACGCTAATCAGGGCAAAACCCAACGTGCAACTCTGCCTTTCCAATACCGAAAGGCAGTGCAGGGAAATAAGCAACTCTGTATACCTCTATTACATATTGCAATTCCTTATGTCTATACAAGCTATATCAGGGGAGCTGATAGTTACAAAATACATTGGGTAGAAGGCAGCAAAGTCATCTGACAGTATGGTTATGGGTGAAGTATGTGTGGTAGATGGAGTCATGGAAAACTGTGGCATCATATTGAATGGAGATGAAGTGAGCATATTTACACCAACTTTATATGGTCATATGGATGCAGTGGCGAGTTTTAATTTTATTTTACTTTGTGTTTTTTTTTTTTAAATATAAGAGTGGATCTGAGAGCAACTAATTATTACTGTAATACTATTACAATATACATTTTTTTTTACTTGCTATATGCTATGTCATGGCAGCACATTTTCCTCCATCCTTAGTGACAGAGATGGAACTTTGTTGCATTGTGAGATTGACATATTCATGAAATGTTGCCTTAAGCCCCGTACACATGATCGGTTTAACCAATGAAAACCGTCCGATGGATTGTTTTCATCAGACAAACCGATCGTGTATGGGACCCATCGGTCTTTTTTCCATCGGTTTTAAAAAATAGAACATGTTTTAAAATTATCCGATGGATAAAAAACCGATGGCAAATTCCGATCGTCTGTGGGCAAGTCCATCGGATAAAAAACCCACGCATGCTCAGAATCAAGTCGATGCATGCTCAGGAGCATTGAACTTCCTTTTTCTCGGCTCATCGGAGTGTTTTACGTCATCGCGTTTGGGACGGTTGGTTTTTTGACTGATGGTGTGTAGGCAAGACTGATGGAAGTCAGCTTCATTGGATTTCCGATGGACAAAACCATCGGATTAGAATCCATAGGATATCTGATCGTGTGTACAGGGCTTTACATTTCAGATATATTCAATGTCGCTCTTTGCTGCCACAATGAAGCAGTATATAAGCACAGACGTGTTACATTTTTAGCAATTCTTTTTCCATTGCTGTGTGTGCCGACAAGTGCTATGTGTTTGTAAAGAGTTCTATAAATAAAGCTCTTTCTATGGTTCCATGACTATATAAGAAAACTTACAGACTTCGCTGAACAATATAGCTACATTCTGTTTACCGAATTGATCTTTTTGCCCTTCCTTACATTATAATAAAACTGTCAGGTGGTTGGAACAGGGCTGCAATCTATGAGCAACATATGACATAGAAGCATCTAGTATTTGATGAATTGCCCAACAGGACATGCTGGAAGATTTAGGTCATCACTGGTTTGAGAGCAATAGACTGCCCAGACTTGCTTGCCTTTAACCAAAAATATCAACTGTGCAATTTACAAACATATGAAAATAAACTTCACAGTCCTGTTTTTAAAATCTAGAATTCAAGTTTGGCTAATATTTGTTTATATAGTTTTCCAGAATATTAACTTTCAAAATAATACAGAAAATAGGCAGTCTTATTAATCATCATTACAGATAAAATATAGGAAAATGTACAGTGAAAGGAGAAGTACATATTCTAGAAAATTACCAGAAAATAACCAATAAATATAGATATTATCTTTAAGTGCAATTCGCTTGGTCTTTGTACTGGTAATCTGCAAATTGGCTTGCTACGTGACATTTTTATTTTTGTTATTTTGGGGGGCTAGCAGCAGTGATTATACGTGTGATTTTTTTTGTACATCTTTGTGAATTTGCTAGATTTTAAGGAAATCTTGTGGTGCTTTTTTTTTTGTCCCTTTTTTGTTCTCCCAAAATCAACATGACTACCCACAGCTAAAGTGCAAATAATCAACTCATGCTCAACTGTGCGAACCCAATCAACTTGACTTCATCAGGAATTTCTGTTCCATCACATCCAGATGCCTAAAAAAAAAAAAAAAAATTAAGTTTGGCTGGTTTGGATCAAACTAACTTAGAAGGAATTTCCATTTTTCACTATCTCAAGCCTCTCTACTGTTTTTTTAGGCAGAGTGAGAGATTCAGCTGGTAAAATCTAAGACAGGGTGGGCAATGCCACCCCTTCAGCTGTTGTGGAAGTACATGTCCCATCATATCTCTGCCTGTGGAAGTAACGGTTAGTGTTCCTATCATGCCTCTGTGAGTCATTTTTCTAACTGTCAGTCTTGGCTGCGCTGCTATCAATCTATCCAATCAAGAGCCGGGACCCCGTGGAGAGAGGGACAGCGCGTCATCACCAAATGATTTTACGGGATCAGGTAAGTAAAGTGGGGGGGGGGGGCTGGGGGACCGGTGACTGCTAGAAATTTTTTCACCTTAAAGTGGAGTTCCACCCAGAAAAAAAATTCCACAAAAAATCTTATAAAAAAATAGAAAAAAAAATTGTTATACTCGCCCGAAATACCTGTTGCTATGCGGTAGTCCGTAATCTGCCTCTTCCGTAACCGCGGTCTGTTTTCTTCCCCATCCTCTTCTAGTGAATGGGACGCGCTGCTTTCTGGGAACTGTGCGTAATCCCAGTGAGCAGCCGCCCATTTACAAGTCGGCGCGAGACTCGCGCATGCGCAGTAGGAAACGGGCAGTGAAGTCGTAAGGCTTCACTGCCTGTTTCCCTTAGTGTGGATGGTGGCGCAGGACCTGCACCGATCGAGGGATCGGCAATGGGGGGGGGGGCATCAGCGTGGGAGAGTAGGACAGGTAAGTGTCCTATTTAAAAGTTAGTAGCTGCTGACTTAAAAAAATAATAATTTGCGGGTGGAGCTCCACTTTAATGCATAGGATGCATTAAGGTGAAAAAACACAAGGGTTTACATCCCCTTTAAGTACAGAGGTACACTGGCTGATATTGTACTGACACAGGATATCGATGATTTATGAGCTCTAGTTGCAACTTCTCACCAGCCTAAATATTTTGAAATCTAATTGGAAATGTTAATGATGACCCATTTCAGCTTTCACTGTTTCAAGTACAGGTTAAGTCATAAGGAAGCTGTGCTTATTAAAATGCATGGTCGTTCCAGAAGATTTTTGATTGAAATCGTTGACCTTGTGTAAGTCATGGATGCTTCCGGCTCAGAAAATTGATTATAAGGTTCCAAGGTTTTAATTGGGCTTGTGATATTGTCACACTTACAGTATCAGTAATCACTAGAATGTGTATTTTCAGTTTATACCCTTGAGCTACACATCAGAGTGATATAAGGAATAAGATTAAAAATAAGTGAGCCGTTTCCATTTAATACTGGAAAGAATTGTCAGAGGCACAGTCATGGCCCTCCTAAAGTAACCTATTATTAAAACAACATTAAATGACAATCTGAAGTAATGGTGCTTGAAGTACCTTTCCTCAAAGAAAACCTGTCACAGAAGCAATATGGAGGCTGCCATGCTAATGTGAATATGCTGGGTTAAACTCCAATGGGGTGTTGCGGAGAATGGGAGGGGGAGGGGTCATCTCTTAAAAATGTACAAGTAAAATATTTAAATTTTCATTTCTGCAGGCACTAGCTTTAAGGGGTTTTAGGGTGTCCATGGAATTAAAGGAAGATGTATGTGTGGGTACCCGAGGGTTCCTACCAATATGAAGACAATTACTTGATGCCTGGTAGTAGCTCTTTAAAATAAACATTTACATTGTTAAATAAGCATTAAGTAAAACGAGTCAACTGCTAATCATGAGCAAAAAATATTACTGGGCCAGTCAGTTTAGTTTATTACTATTAACCACTTCAATATCGCACGCCATCATATGACGTCCTTGACTTTGTGCGGGGATATCTGAATGATGCCTGCAGCTGCAGGCATCATTCAGATATAATTCTTTTCAGGCAGCGATTCTGTGTACGATAAGAATGAGCATAGTGGCAGTTCCACCGCTTGATCGTTCTTACAGGCGACGGGAGGGGACCCCCCCGCCACCATCCGGTGCTTCTCTGGGCTCTCCCGTGCCATCGGGGACCCGGAGAAAGAATCGGCCGCCGCCAGATGAAGACCATAGAGATTTCCGGTGACCACATGGTCATCTCTAATTGTCGGAGGCCCAGGCGCAACATTATGACGTCACGCCCGGGCCCCCGCGATCGTGGCAGTCAGCATGAGATCGGTGAATTTTTTTTTACGATCTCATGCTTTCCAGCCTGGAGGAGAGATGTGGGGTCTTATTGACCCCGCATCTCTCCATAAAGAGGACCTGTCACGATAGATTCCAAGGGATGGTTACATTCCTTGTAATAGGAATAAAAGTGATAAAAAAAAATTTTATGTAAAAAAAAGTGTAAAAATATATATTTGTTAAAAATAAAATAATTTATTTTTTAAACGCCCCTGTCCCTGGTAACGCGCGCTCAGAAGCGAACACACATGCAAGTCCCGCCCACATATGTAAACGCCGTTCAAACCACACGTGAGGTATCGCCGCGTGCGTTAGAGCGCGAGCAACAATTCAAGCACTAGACCTTGTCTGTAACACTAAACTGGAAACCTGTAAAAAAAAAAAAAAATGTTGCCTATGGAGATTTTTAAGTACCGAAGTTTGGCGCCATTCCATGAGTGTGCGCAAATTTAAATTGTGACATGTTGGGTATCTATTTACTCTGCATAACATCATCTTTCACATTATACAAAAAAATTGGGCTAACTTTACTGTTTTGTTATTTTTCAATTCATGGAACTTTTTTTTTTTTTAAAGGCGTTTGAAAAATTATTGCGCGGACCGTACGAGATAAAATAGGGTGGAGATAGGGTGTCTGCTAAATAAACATATATAATCTTTGGGGGTTCTGAGTAACTTTCTAGCAAAAAAAGTGCCAGAATAGCCTCGGTAGTGAAGTGGTTAATAATAGACAGGTGTAATATTGTGGGTGTAAATTCCAGGAGCATCTCTTGCAGAACTGAAGCCAGGTACCTTTGTCTCTGGAAAACCAGTGTAATCTTAGATGGGCACCACTTAAACTTGATGTACATTTGCTGATCTACTGGGGACCAATCTTTTCCTATTATGGGTGGCACAGTAACTTAGTATTTGGCAATTCTGCCCTGCACCCCTGGGGTGCCAAGTGTGTGTCCTAATCAGGGCACGATCAGCATGTTCTTCCTGCAATTTGCATGTTCTCACTGTAGTTGTGTGAGTTTCCTCCGGATACTCCAGATTCCTCACACACCCCAAAGACATGCTGGTAGGATAATTGATTCCTGTCTAAACTGGCCCTAGTGTGTGTGTAGCCTAAAGCCTCGTACACACGGTACGATTGTTGGCAGGGGGTTGTCTGTTAACAAACCGTTGTCCTAAAATCTTACCGTTAGTACGCTCCTTTTGACAATTGTTGTCCAATTTTCAGCCAACAAATGTTGGATGACAGGCTAGTAAATTTTCGTCGGACAATGCCTCCGCGTCTGATTTTCGTATGGCCAGTACACAAATCTGTCACACAAAAGTTGAAAGTACAAACACGCATGCTTGGAATCGAAGCTCACCAGACACGATATTAGCAGAAGGGGCCCAAAGAGTGCCGCTCAAGAGCTGAAATTCCTCGTAGTACGTCACTACGTTTGTGTTTGTAGCATGACAATTGTGTAACATTAGTATGCAAGACAAGATCCTGGCACACGCCCTTTTGACACAAATCAGATGCTCGGTTGGCCAACAATCCTACCGTGTGTACGAGGCTTTAGGCCAGGGGTCTCAAACTGGTGGCCCTCCAGCTGTTGCAGAACTACAATTCCCATGAGGCATTGCAAGGCTAAACAGTTACAAGCATGACTCCCATAGGCAGAGGCATGATGGGACTTGTAGTTCCGCAACAGCTGGAGGGCCGCAGGTTTGAGACCCCTGCTTTAGGCTGACCATACATTATACAATTTTCTTATTAATTTTTCCTTTAGATTTACCAAAACCATATAATATGAGGTCAAACCTAAACACTTTTAATAGCTAGGCAGTCAGGCAGGCTTTGCACTACAAATTTGAAGGTAAATCTAAAGAAAATTGAATAAGAAAATTGTATAATGTATGGCTAGCCTTCGATTGTAAGCTCATTGAGGGCAGAGGTAGTATGTAAAGTGCTGCATAAATGGTGTGTGCTATATAAATACCTGTAATAAATAAATAGTATATTCTGTGTAGAATAATAAAAAAATTATTCACCATAGATGTACAATATAGCTACATGGAACCACTGCCATTCAAGTCAGAATAGTAGATGATAAAAAAAGAAAGGGATTGGAACTTTACATGAGACGTGTAACACACAAATGATGAATTGGTGCACAATGGCACAAAAGTTTATTCATGGAGATGAACATGAAAGAACATTGTAAATACAAATATAAAAAGCTTATATGCATAAAGTAGGCAACAATAAGTACATGATTTTTACATATAATTGGAGTATAACCGCATGATTGTATAAAAAAACTGCATTTAAAAGGCGTGACGTGTTTCGTGGATGAGGCTCCACTTCTTCAGGAGCAAACACAGAATGTGTGTCTGCAAAAGATATATAAATATATGAACATTTTGAAAATAATATGATGAAAGCAAAAAGGGTGGAAAATCCAAAAGGGACACGCCAAAATTACCTACATATCAGCTTCTAAATTTGATCATATGATGCTGGTAGCCAAAAGTGGAGGAAAACTGCATAAATGTCCCTGCTGGGAGCTGTGGGAACATAACCTGGGGACAACCAAGGTGAATCATACACCACACTCGAGAGGGGGGAGCAGGGGAAAATTAAAGGAATGGTGTCCATGATAGGATGCATAATGGTGCTTGCAGCAGCTTTAAATAGATCTATACAAAGTGTGTAATTGAATTAAATCAATATACAGTGTATGATGCTGCTTGCATATGACATACAACCCGTGACACTTAATTAGGACAGTGAAAAGGGAAGGGAAACAAGTGTGTGTCAGGAATGGCCAAAAGACCACATACCAAGAAAGCAAAATAGTAACCACATTGTAGCCTTTTGGTTCTTCCCCCCCCCTTTTTGCTTCCATCATATTATCTTCAAAATTTTCTTATATTCATATATCTTTTGCACATTCTGCGTTTGCTCCTGAACAAGTGGAGCCTCATCCACGAAATGCGCCAAGCCTTTTAAATGCAGTTTTTGTATACAATCATGCGTTTATACTCCGATTATATATGACATATGGGAAATCATGTACTTATTGTTGTCTACTTTTATGCATATCAGCTTTTTATATTTGTATTTACAATGTTCTTTCATGTGTATCTCCATGAATAAACTTTTGTGCCATTGTGCACCAATTCATCATTTGTGTGTTGCACGTCTCATGTAAAGTCATAACCCCTTTCTTTTTTTATCAATTAAACAGGGATGGAGGCGCATGTCATATCATGAGCCTCATTTAAAGTCCCAACAATCCCTCTTCTTCTAGAATAGCAGATGAATCATCAATTGCTGGTCATCCTTTCTAAAAGATGTTTGAAATCCAACTTACAGCTTTCTAGCTCACCCCTACATGGTACAAATACCACTTGCTCCTGAAATGTGTTGTGTTCAATTATTGGGCTGATTGTACTGATTTTACTGCTCTGACAACTGCATTGCTCTATATTAAAGAAAACTTTTATCAAGAAAAAATATTTGCCATCAATATTGACCTACTTCTGAAAAAATAACTGATCTTGCCTGACTGCCTCTGGTTTTAATACTTTGATTCATGGACCTCAAGAAGCAGAGAACTCATGAATTCCAAAATTCTGACCTGAATTTTTTCAGGTCTGTGACTCAATGTATTGGAGCCCAGTAAAATTATTTCAATGTGACACACTGCTAGAACAAATGCGTTAATACATTTTATGTGCCTTGTGGTGCCATTATTTAATTGGCACCCCAATGCACTAAAGCAATGCAGCTCCAATACACAGTAGTAGCATTATACATTTGTTCTGGAGTGCTGCATTTGTGGTGCATTTTTGTTTGAGTGTTTTGGTGCTTGCCAGCACATTTGAATAAAATGCAAAGGCTGCCTTAAAATAAAAGCTGCACTAAGGACTGAATAAACCATCAAGCTGGCCATTGACTGGCTGCGATTCAAACCATGTATGGGCAGGCTGATTGTACCCAAGTTGATCAATTGATCAACTCGGGTATAACCAGCTTGTCAGATTTTGCATGCGATTATTGACAGTGGCTATAGCTGCTACCAATAATCACTGTGTGTTCGCCCAGCCGGAGCAGCTCCCCCCACCCCCCTAGGACATCAATAGTTTATTGGGAGGGATTCCCACATAAACACTGACTGTGTTGATGGGGGAATCAAGTGATTTTCTTTTTTGCAACCCATAGTTGCAGGAAAGAAAATCGCTCCATCTATGGCCGGCTTTAGCCATTTGAACATCAGCATGGCAACCAGGCAACTAGTAATTCCAGAAGGAGATTAAAAGCAACCCATATCATTTTTTCTTAGCAAAGATTTTCATTAACAAAAGGTAAAAAAAAAAAAAATTGCAAATAAACTTGTGTCTGGGTACTTACTAATTTAAATGTCATTGCTTTATATGATAATGGGTCGTCTACCATCTTCTGCAAATTAGCAGCAACTGTAAGAACAAAACACAATAATGCAGTTATAATACTAATCCGATGTCAAAGTAATATTTGAAAGTTTAAGAAGGGATTGTTTTAGAATGACCTTGACAAGTAAATACAAGTGCCCTTTATCTCTGTAAAGGAAGTGAGTAAATACTTACCTTTCCTGCTGCTCATGTTGACTAATGCCTGTTCACTGAAAATGAATCTTCCTTTTAAAGTTGGATGAGAAACCAACACTTCCGGTAGTGTTTATCTCCTGTGTCCCCTGCTGCTCTAAGTGGTTCTTCCCATGCAAAAAAAGCATTGCATGTTTTTGAGGCACTTTGTCAGACAAAAAGTTAAAGGCAGAAATAAACAGCCACAATTGCTGAAAAGGTCAAATATTTACTCTATTATGTTTAATAAAATTTAAAAAATTAATTCTAAACACATTTTTTTCTGTTTACTCAGGTAAATATAAAATATTACATATAAATATTTTAAATATACGATTTCTATCCAGCAGGGGGTGTGCTAGGTTCCTTGTCACATGTTTACCATGTTGATCCATACTACTTTGTTGAAAGAACACTTGTATACAGAGTTCAAAGGCTCAAGCTCAGTTTACTCACACAACTTACAGGAGTCATAGAAGTGACTCCTTTAATTCAAAGTGCATTGCAAATCATGTTAAGAGTTTAGATAACATTTGTTTATGCACATTTTGACACATGTACTTTGATTTTTATGGAAAATACATCTGGAAAAAAACAGACAATTATAAATGGGACCTTGGGTCTGTGATCTCTTTAGAAATGTATAGTCTTCTGTGACACCAGGGTTATGAGATAACACTGTATTTGTATTATATTTTAAAGAATAAATAAAATTGACCTAAAACTATTGTTGCCCTTTAACAACACACAATAAACACACAACAAATACATGATAATAACCTTTAGAAAGCCACCCAAATACATGAGAAAATTTCCTTTCCTTTACATGTGTTCCTATACCTTTGAAAGGTATCATAGATCATAGTGGTATTCACAAAATAGACCAAGAACCAAGAAGTCTTTCATAGTGCTCCAAATATTTCGATCATCAAACTTCACAGAGTTGAAGAACCAAAAAGTAAAAGTGCAAAATTGTGTTTATGGGGCTAAAAAACTTGACGTATAAGAATAAAATAAAAGCAGGTGGATACTGGAATGATGTCTTGAGTGCAAAATCTAAAGCATTTCTAAAGTCAATAAAAAAAAAGCCCTAAATCTCCCCTTCTAGGGTCCCCCGTCGGCATTGTCTGCTCCTACTCTTCTCCGTCTGCCCCCCATAGCAAATTGCTTAAGGAACTGACATGTGATCCTAATCCCGAGCTGGGCTGTGTGTGTCCACTGACACACATAGCATGGCTTGGCCCCACCCCCTTCCAACGGCAATGGCTTCTGCTGCTGCCTCAGTCCATGTAAGTAGAAGGAGAGAGAAGAGAAGAGATGCAGCTTTGCACAGAGCTGGATGAACTGAGGTAAGTATTTAGGGAGGGGAGGAAGCACAGCAAGCTTTAAAATAACTTTACCTTATTGCAGGGAATGCAGTTAAAAAAACCAAAAAATATTTTATAAAGTGTGTCTAACATTATATAATGCAACTAGCATTAGTATTCTTTTTCTTTATGTTCAAACTTGTCATCCTCCAGTAACACACTTGCAAATCTAGGATGATAATGCCTATTCCAGGGTTTCTCAACTAGGGTTCCTCCAGAGGTTTCAATTAGGTTTTTTGAGCAATGAGCAATTTCTGCCTCTCCGATAAATTCCCACTGACATCATTGAAATTTTTAGCTATCTGTAAGGGGGTAATTCTTCCCACTGACCATCATGTATTACGAGAAGTAGCTATAATATTTTTTTTAATGGAGAAGTAAGGTTTTTTTTCCCCCTAATCATACTTGCCTAGGTGGATGCAGCATTGGTCCGCTCTCTGCACTGAGAACCGAGCCATCGAACATCGCTGATGGCTCTGTTCTCTCACCTCCCTAAGAGGAGAGCTGCTGACTGTCAATCAGCAGCTCTGTTCCTCCATGCTCATTGGAGCACTGAGCTGTGGAGGGGCGGGGAGCGGCTGTCTCAGCGGCTCGCTGAGATGTTGAGACTGAAATCAGTCCAGGCACCCGGCGGATCCAGACTTCTGAAGTCAGAATGATGCAGTGCCTGGCCTGAACTTGGTGATGTCAGCAGAGAGCAGACTTAAGACCACTCTCTGTTGAAAACGGTTTACAGGAGTGCAAAACCAATTGCACTCCCTGTGACCCTTAGGAGAAGCCCAGCGAAACAAGCTCAGGCTGGACTTCTCCTTTAACAGGGGTTCCCTGGGACTGGAATTTTTTTTAAGGGTTCCTCTGTGTTGGAAAGGTTCAGAAAGGCTGGCCTATTCATTTTTCTCTATCACGACAACAAAAACAAAATAGAACCACAGAACCCCACCCCTATTTTATTGTCTATAGCATATAGGAGAGGGGTTCTGTAGTCCTCAAAAAAAATATCTGAGAAAATGTAACTGATATGGTCAGCGCAGGCAGTTATAGGTTCACAAAATTTCTGGCAGGGTCAACAGGTAATTTTGAAACAGATAATATAAAATGATGTAATTGGTATATTTTGTTTAAAACACTAAAAGGGACCAAACACAAGAACTTAATTTCACAAGAAAAAGAAATGGAAGGCGCGTCGCCTGATGCATATATCATTAAAAAAAGTTTATTCAAAACAAAGTAATATATATATATATATATATATATATATATATATATATATATATATATATATATATACAGTGGTGCAAAAGGTATTTAGTCAGCCACCAATTGTGCAAGTTCTCCCACTTAAAAAGATGAGAGAGGCCTGTAATTGTCATCATAGGTATACCTCAACTATGAGAGACAAAATGTGGAAACAAATCCAGACAATCACATTGTCTGATTTGGAAAGATTTTTTTTTGCAAATTATGGTGGAAAATAAGTATTTGGTCACCTACAAACAAGCAAGATTTCTGTCTCTCACAGACCCGTATCTTCTTCTTTAAGAGGCTCCTCTGTCCTCCACTCACTATCTGTATTAATGCACCTGTTTGAACTTGTTATCAGTATAAAAGACACCTGTCCACAACCTCAAACAGTCACACTCCAAACTCCACTATGGTGAAGACCAAAGAGCTGTCGAAGGACACCAGAAACCTGCACCAGGCTGGGAAGACTGAATCTGCAATAGGCAAGCAGCTTGGTGTGAAGAAATCAACTGTGGGAACAATAATTAGAAAATGGAAGACATACAAGACCACTTATAATCTCCCTCGATCTGGGGCTCCACGCAAGATCTCACCCCGTGGGGTCAAAATGATCACAAGAACGGTGAGCAAAAATCCCAGAACCACACAGGGGGACCTAGTGAATGACGTGCAGAGAGCTGGGACCAACGTAACAAAGGCTACCATCAGTAAAACACTACGCCGCCAGGGACTCAGATCCTGCAGTGCTAGACGTGTCCCCCTGCTTAAGCCAGTACATGCCCGGGCCCATCTGAGGTTTGCTAGAGAGCATTTGGATGATCCAGAAGAGGATAGGGAGAATGTCATGTGGTCAGATGAAACCAAAGTAGAACTGTTTGGTAGAAACACAACTCATCGTGTTTGGAGGAGAAAGAATGCTGAGTTGCAACCAAAGGACACCATACCTACTGTGAAGCATGGGGGTGGCAACATCATGCTTTGGGGCTGTTTCTCTGCAAAGGGAACAGGACCACTGATCCATGTACATGAAAGAATGAATGGGGCCATGTATCGTGAGATTTTGAGTGCAAACCTCCTCCCATCAGCAAGGGCATTGAAGATGAAATGTGGCTGGGTCTTTCAGCATGACAATGGTCCCAAACACACCGCCTGGGCAACGAAGGAGTGGCTTGGTAAGAAGCATTTCAAGGTCCTGGAGTGGCCTAGCCAGTCTCCAGATCTCAACCCCATTACCTTTGGAGGGAGTTGAAAGTCCGTGTTGCCCAGCGACAGACCCAAAAAATCACTGCTCTAGAGGAGATCTGCATGGAGGAATGGGCCAACATACCAGCAACAGTGTGTGACAACCTTGTGAAGATTTACAGAAAACGTTTGACCTCTGTCATTGCCAACAAAGGATATATAACAAAGTATTGAGAGGAACTTTTGATATTGACCAAATACTTATTTTCCACCATAATCTGCAAATAAATTCTTTCCAAATCAGACAATGTGATTGTCTGGATTTGTTTCCACATTTTGTCTCTCATAGTTGAGGTTTACCTATGATGACAATTACAGGCCTCTCTCATCTTTTTAAGTGGGAGAACTTGCACAATTGGTGGCTGACTAAATACTTTTTTGCCCCATTGTATAAGTAATATATGTGAACAAGAACTTCATTGTTAGGGCTTAGATTTGCTTCAACTTTAAGCCAACACTGCAGCACTGTTTTAAGTAGATTATTAGCAATTATCATCTCAAGCAAAGGATAAAGCCATTTGTGCAGATATATCACAACAATCCACACAGACTAAAAGGTGTAATTACTGCCAAAGGTACATTTACTAAATACCGACTTAAAGGGAGTGTATACTTATGCTTTTATGTGTTTTTTCATTGTAAAAATTGAAATTAATTGGGAGATCTCTCTTTTCACTTTAACACAAAAGAGTCTATTTCTGTGGAAAACTAAATTCCACTGTGATATGACAAAAAAAACAAAACTACGTTTATATCACTAAGAAGTGAATTATTTCAACCCCTTAATGCCTAAGGGTAAAACAAATGTAAATGCCTAAGCACAATTTTGCGATTTTAAATTTAAATATTTAAATATTATATTTAATTTTAATATAATATAATATTTATTTAAATATTTCATGCTATTATCATAATTTACCACCAAAGAACAATCCAAAAAAAAAATTCTTCTGCTCCTGATGAGTGCAGTGATACCACATATGTGTATGTTAGTTGTTGTTTGTACCCGTAGTATAGCCCAAAAACAATGGTGTGCATTTTGCATTAGCATTTTTGTTATCCTACCTAAAACACACTGACACTAACTGACACTGATAGTAATTTAAGTTTTGTTTTTGTCTTTTAATTCTTCCCTAATAATGCTGACCTTTGACCCTAACACTAACCCTGGCAAACCTTGATCTTGTTGCTTTCTTTTTCTTTGATTATTTAATTTTTTTTTACACACTATGGTTTGTTTACATTTTCCTCTCCTGCAAGAAGAGGAAGATGCAATGTATCTTTCTCTTCGTTCAGAAGAGGAAGTAACCACAGGGGCAGACTGGTTGATCACTGTGATAGCCAATCAGAGACTATCGCAGCGATCAAGTGAACCCGGAACCGCGAGTCCCGGGTCCCCATCTTTAGTACGAGACTCGTGGCTCTCGGTGAGAGTGCGCTGTGCCATGCGCTCCAAGCACAAGGGGAGATATGCATATATGCGCCCCAAGGAAAAAAGCCCACTTCCGTGCAAAAGCACTATAATTAATACACAGATAATTACGTTGACAAACTCCAGCAATTTTGGTCACTCGCTGTACTGCGGCAGGTCTGCTCTATTGCGCAAAACAATGTACCTGTACGTAATTTCGTGCAATAGACACTGGGGGCGTGCACCGATTGGACAGAGGGGGGAGCCAATCAGCCAGATCGGCTAACCCAATGTCCACCGGCCACCCGTAATCGTTCCCCAGAGAGGCAGAACGGCAATCTGCCTATGTAAACAAGGCAGTTAAAGAAACTTGATTTTTTTACAATGTGTTTTATAGCAGAAAGTAAAAAAATAATGTGTTCAAAATTGTCGCTTATTTTTTTGTTTATAGTGCAAAAAATAAAAACCGCAGAGGTGATCAGATACTACCAAAAGAAAGCTCTATTTGTGGGAAAAAAAGCATACATTTTATTTGGATACAGCGTCGCACGACCATGCATTCATCAGTTAAATAACGCAGTGCTGTATCACATAAAATTGCCTGGTCATTACGGGGGTAAAACCTTCTGGGGCTGAAGTGGTTAATGGCATCCCAGTCTTAGTCCGTAGGGTTTAATATTGAGTTGACCCACCCTTTGTAGCTATACCAGCTTCAACTCTTCTGGAAAGGCTGTCCACAAGGTTTAGGAGTGTGTCTATGGGAATGTTTGAAAAAAGAAAGAAAACAGGAGGGTGCACCGACCTAGTGCATTACCACTTACAGGTTTATTAAAATATAATTAAAAAGCAATAGTCCTACTCACAGAGCTTATACACAGGCTTATCGGAAACAATGGCTGGAGATCTTGGCATTCACCGACAGGACTTGATGACAGAGAGGGTCAAACGATACCCCAAAACATCCAGATGGCTGACGAGTTTCAGGGGCGCACCCCTTTCATCAGAGCCTAAGTGGTGCGCCCCTGAAACGCATCAGCCATCTGGATGTTTTGGGGTATCGTTTGACCCTCTCTGTCATCAAGTCCTGTCGGTGAATGCCAAGATCTCCAGCCATTGTTTCCAATAAGCTTGTATATAAGCTCTGTCTGTGAGTAGGACTATTGCTTTTTAATTATATTTTAATAAACCTGTAAGTGGTAATGCACTAGGTCGGTGCGCCCTCCTGTTTTCTTTCTTTTTTTAGCCATATGAACACCCATTGTTCTGAGGAGGGCTGCAAGATTATAGACTTTGCCTCTAGACAGAACCACGCCACCTATGTTTTGATGATACACTGAGAGCGCAGGAGATTTTTGTTTTATGGGAATGTTTGACCATTCTTTCAGAAACGCATTTGTGAGGTCAGGCACTGATGTTGGACGAGAAGGCCTGGCTCACAGTCTCCACTCAAATTTATGCAAAGGGTGGGCCAACTCAATATTCAACCCTATGGACTAAGACTGGGATTCCATTAAAGTTCATGTGCGTGCAAAGGCAGGTGTCCCAATACTTTTGACAAGATAGTGTATTTGGCATTAAGCAATGTTATGTCACTTATTGTTAGCTAGCGTTCCCAAATTAATCTGTTTCCCAACTGTAGTGAATTACCTTAAATGTATTTCTGCCACGTCACCTATTAACTATGCTGGAAATTGTTGCACAGCTTGTAAAGAAACTCAATAATCGTATGCAAGAATGGTCATTTTAATGTTTGTTTTTTTCCAAGCCTATGGAAAAGGCATCTCCACATTTATCAATTTCATGATCAATTCCTTCCTTGCTTAGAATTACATAACATTACACTATATTCCAGCTCTCCTCCTAGCCGTAGCATGCAAAGTGTATTGAACAACAACCCCTGCAGAGATTATGTTCTTGTATGCTGATTGCCCTAATTTTGGCTATATGAGTAATTTCTTTTTAGAACAAGCTGTTCTATTTGACTGTTAGTGCTATAATTCCGCAGCTATTACATCCTACCTCTTCCCCCAAACAAATATTACTAAATAAACAGATTTTCTGTTTATATAGAAGGCAATCTGCTACACAATATTTGGCCAAATGCCGCATATTACTTTTAAGTAGTCAAAGAAAATCTTGCGCACGACTATAAAATTGTTGTTCCTTAATTTGTTAATTACATATTTCCCATTACATCTAGGTTTTTAGCTAAGGAAATTATATTTTGTTATGGAAGCAATTAAAGCCTTATAAGTGTATCAAAGTTAATTTTAGGTTTGAGGTTGATTGCTAAAGACAATAGGATTGGTAAAACTGCATTTCTGGAAATGTAGTAATGGTTGAAGGGGAAGGGTAAGGTGGGGGAGAGAGAATTGTAAAAAAAATAAAAAAAAATAGCAACCTTTTTTTTTTCTAGCTGAATCAAGATTCCCTTGTATATACGGTATGTATGTGGTGATCTGTTCTTTCTGTGCAATTTGCAAACGTTTGCAACTAGGATTTGTGAACAGAGTGTACCGGGTGACATGTCTAATTAAAATATTTATAGAGGATGAGAACTCTTTTACATGCCAAAGGATTGGTAATACTGCTCAAACAGTCTTGTGATTCAGATACCTCTAACACACAGCAAAAGTAGACAGGTACCATGAGTGTTTCCTATTTGCTCTTTCCCGTGTACTGTCTGTTTATTGGACAAGGAATCCACATAATCACCCCTGTGATTTACTCTTTGCTTGTAGTTTACCGTATATACTTGAGTATAAGCTGGGTTTTTCAGCCCTTTTTTTAGGGCTGAAAATACCCCCCTCGGCTTATACTCGAGTCAGTGTACCTGAAGGGCTGCCGGTGTCCATTGTTGAAAAGTCGCGGCTTTCCCCCGGTGCCGTCCCGTTCCGTGATTGGCGTTTAACACTGTGTTCAGTGTTCCGCCTATCACGGACGTCCTCTTGTCCGAGGATGAAAGAACGTCCGTGATAGGCGGAACAATAAACACAGTGTCAAACGCCTATCACGGAACGGGACGGGACCCGGAGGAAGCCGTGACTTTAAAAAAATGGATGCCCGCAGCCTGTCAAGAATTTCAGGTACGCTGCAATGGGCAGAGTGAGGTTGCAATGGGCACAGTGAGGTTGCAATGGGCACAGTGAGGTTGGGCACAGTGAGGCGTGCAAATGGGCACAGTAAAGCTGCAAATGGGCATTGTTGACCCTCTTTTCCGCTTACAGTAGCTGCTGCATTCTCACCCTAGGCTTATACTTGAGGCAATACGTTTTCCCAGTTTTTTGTGGTAAAATTAGGTGCCTCAGCTTATACTCGGGTCGGCTTATACTCAAGTATATACGGTAATTTCAATTCAAGGAACCCAGGGTCCACCTGTTAAATTTCGTATTTGTTAAATGTGCCTGGCTGCCTTGTTAATTATATTTAATTCATCCTCACCTTCTGAAGGATCCTTAATTTACACAATAAGGTTTTCTCTCAGATTCGCGCTTTCAAGAAAAACTCTGCAAGGGCACTTGCTCCAGCGCTTTGTAAATAGGGTGAAGTTTCACACTGCAAAGAATACTCAACCACATGCAAGAAGAATAAAAAAACAACAACAAAATAAAAAATGGCATTTTTGTTTGCAAGTGCATTTGCACTCCTAAATGAGGGCGGATTTCCATCATCCAATCATGTGCAAAGTTCACAGTTTATTTGCCTTTAGTAAAGCAACCCCAATAAGTCCAGTTTGCATGTACACTGACCTCATAACATAAAAACAAGCAGTTCAGGAAAGCACTTTGAAAAAATACTGCTTCTGGGATACCAATACCCAATACTTCTAATGCCGCGTACAGATGATTGGAAATTCCGACAACAAAACCGTGGATTTTTTTCCGACGGATGTTGGTTCAAACTTGTCTTGCATACACACAGTCACACAAATGTTGCTGGAAATTCCAAACGCCAAGAACGCAGTGACGTACGACGGCACTATTAAAGGGAAGTTCAATACCAGTCGTGTTAGTAAAAGTTTGGTGAGAGAAGATTCGCGCTTTTCAGCCTAGTGCTTTTCAGTACATTACAGCGTGACAAATGTGCTATCTCCATTACAAACGCTAGTTTTGCCAGACCGAGCGCTTCCATCTCGTACTTGATTCAGAGCATGCGTGGAATTTTGTGCGTCGGAATTGTCCACACACGATCGGAATTTACCAGAACGGATTTTGTTGTCGGGAAATTTGAGAACTAGCTCTCAAATTTTTGTTGTCGGAAATTCCGACAGCAAATGTCCGATGGAGCCTACACACGGTCGGAATTTCCGACAAAAAGCTCCCATCAAACATTTGTTGTCGGAAATTCCGACCGTGTGTACACGGCATAACAGGTACATACTAATAATATTAAAACAGGGCCACTTTTCTTTAATTTCTGAAGTACTGTAGACTTCACCCAAAAAAGAAAAGATCGAAATTAGGATATTATATTAAAGGCAAGCAAAATATTTTTCAATATTTGAGGTCACAGGAAGCCTTTTTTTACTTGGTACAACCCCAAGAAAAATAACGGCAAATGATCTAGCCATGGAGTAATAAAAACCTATTCCTTATCATTTCAAAATAAACACAAACAGGAAAACCATAGAATAGGTTCAAGAATGTAAGACCAATCATCACTTCATAATTTTCAATATTTTTCAATTTGTAGCTTTCATTAAAGTGTAGCGCTACTTAAAAAAATATTATAATATAGCATATACAATTGCTATACAAGCCATGTTGCAATTTGATCTTATAACAAATTACCTTTCCTTTTCAATATGCAGAGCTGTAATTTTCTGTAAAATACACACACATTGTGTTTAAAATGCCCCCAGAAACATAATTTCCTGCTTTTGTGATTGGTTAACCGCTTGCCACTCCGTGACCGTGACCGTGATCATGTCATGGAGCAGCAGAATGGGGATACCTGTATGCCTATGTAAACAAGGCATTTCCCTGTTCTGCCTAGCAACATGAAAGAGATCTACTGCTCCCTGTGATCGGGAGCAGTGATCTCTGTCATGCTGTAGTGAGCCCACCCCCCCCCCCCCCAGTTAGAATCACTCCCTAGGACACACTATCAGTAATCAGTGCATTTTTATAGCACTGATCGCTGTATAAATGACAATGGTCCCAAAATAGTGTCAAAAGTGTCCGATATGTCACGATAAAAATCGCCGCCATTACTAATAAAAAAAAATACTAGTAATAAAAATGCCGTAAAACTATCCCCAATTTTGTAGACGCTATAACTTTTGGCAGACCAATCAATATACGCTTATTGTGATTTTTTTTTTTACCAAAAGTATGTAGAATACATATCGGCCTAAACTGAGAAAGAAATTAGTTTTTTTATATATTTTTGGAGGATATTTATTATAGCAATAAGTAAAAAATATTGCTTTTTTTTCAAAATTGACGCTCTTTTTTTGTTTATAGCGCAAAAAATAAAAACCACAGAGGTGATCAAATACCACCAAAAGAAAGCTCTATTTTTGGGGGAAAAAGGACGTCAATTTTGTTTGGGTGCAACGTCGCACGACCACGCAATTGTCAGTTAAAGTGCCAAAATTCTTCTGGGGCTAAAGTAGTTAACTGATTTTCACAGAAGTCTGTACCAAGATACATGCCACATTTTAGGCACCCCCTGCAATAGAAAAGTACATTTTGATGAGATACTCCCCAAGGCATAATCACTTCTGCAGGGGTGCAGACCCTTCAGCTTTCCTCATTAGACCACTAAGAGTGCACCAGCTAATTAATACTGAACCAGACCCTCCCATTCAGAATGAGTATGAGCAATCAGTCTGGTGAAGAAAAGAGATGTTTCTTCACAGCAACAAAAGGTAGGAATCTGCTTCTGTTAAAATCCCTGCAATGTACATTAATCATCCAGAAAAGGTAATTGTTTAGGCACTTTTATAAGGTGATACTCTTCTGCCCCTTCTTCTATTTGTTCTCTTGTATGTCACCATGTCACACAGGCTTTAGTGCAGGCAGCAATAGCTGTATCATCACAAATTATGCAGGCATGGTCACTGTTGTCTCCATTAGAAGACTTGCCCTGAGAAATGCTATGCAGCCATTGCCGGAGCTGCAGGAAATCAGCAGCACTGAGCTGCAATAAAATATCAAAAGAGGTGAAAAGTATTTCATTTAAAAAGTCAGTTGTTTATGACATGCAAGACTTTAGCACTTGAAATGTCATTCAGTTAGGATTTACATCTACTTTAATCAGCATACTTTTACTTAAAAACATTCTACTGCTTATTTTGCAGATGACATGAAAATTCAGAACTTTTTGTATCCATAAATAGATGATGATATTTAAAGTACCAAATGGAAATGTTTGACTTTTACATGGAAATATGTTCTTTTGTAGTAATGTCAACCCTTCCTAAGAATGTTTTTTTAACTTTGCAGGGCACAGCCTTGGGGCACTATACAGTGCAGACTGGCATCTCGGCCAGAGTATGAGATCACCTGACCGATTGGGGTAGGGCGTTCCAGAGAATGGGGGAAGCAGTGGAGAAGAAGCTGTGTCCCCCATTAAGTGTGAGTGGTCACTGTGCCAGAAATGAAAGGAATTCTCACAGTGGACACAGAAAATAAGGTGCCAATAGTCTACGAGTATTTAGCTTTGGAACTGCAGGCGGACACCTGAGAATTGGCTCCCATGGGTTTTGAAAGATAACTAAGGGTAGCTAAATTAAGGGAATAAGATCTGTCACATTTGTTCAAACTGTATGCCACTGGGATTACCTGTGGGGGTGGCTTGACTGATTGTATAGGTTATGGGGAAAAATGTGTGGCCAACAATTATATAGGGAAAAGCCACCACTTCTGCCATTTACAGACACGTGTCTACTGTGCCTAATGGTAAATCCAGCTTTGGTGTCCCCTTAAGATTTTCTGCACTAAATAATCTCCATTTGTGATGAACATTGATATTAGTACTGCCAACCTTGCTCAGATAATATGTTGCTATGACTATCCACCAAACTTGCTATCTGCTTGAAAATACAATGTTGGAAGAGCTTATTTCTAGAAGGATGACTATGGAGTTAGTTTTGCCTCCCTTTGGATCACAACCTACATAATTTGTAAAAATATTAAGGATGGTCACTTTGTCTTTTTTCCCCCTACTTTGTTTACTATATAGCTATGGTGAACATCCCAAGCTCTTCTAAGCAGTGTAAGTTCTATACAACTTAATTATTGCAAGTACTGTTTAAATCTAACATGGCTTGCATTTATTTATGGCCTCTTGTCTTTCCATTTCCCCATCCTGACTACTTCTGTCTAGGGGATAGAGAATAGAGGGAGAACAAAAGAACACCAGGATTTTCCTGGGTGATGAAAAGGGTTGCTTATGTTTCCAACACGTTTAAGAATGCTGATCAATTGATATGAGAGGCATGCCAGACTCTGGTAAGTACAGTGTTCTGGTTGTCTAGACTTTGGTGGAGATTTACTAAAACTGGAGCATTCAGAATTTGGTGCAGCTGTGGTAACAATACAGCTTCTAACTTCAGCTTGTTCAATTAAGCTTTGACAATAAAAACTGGAAGCTGATTGGTTCCTATGCAGAGTTGCACCAGATTTTGCACTCTCCACTTTTAGTAACCCCCCCCCCCTTTTTATGTCTGATTTCCCAGGTCATGGCAAATATTCAAATGAATGACACTCAGTATAGACATAGTGGTGAGGTCATGTTTTAAAACTGATGAACTCAATAGTTTATAGATTGTTCCCATATTCTTCACTGGTAACTTTCTTTCTATCCATTACCAAACAATATATTTCCTATTTACAATTTATAGTGCTTGTATATCAATAATATTTAACATCTGTAGTATGGTGCTTGTTCTGCATATATGTTTAATGATACAAAATAATAATGGTTATATTGCAGATACACCGAACGAACATCAAACCTAGAAATACAACTCAATTCTGATTGAGCACAGTACAGCCAGGTAATACTTCACCTTTTCAGGAGATCCCTATTCAAACGTTTACAGATCACTAATGCAGCCAGCTCACAGCTGGAGAAATTCGGACTGCTTTGCTCCTAGCAGCGTACCCTGGATGGAGCTGTCTGTCACTACCTCTAGAGAAGGCCAATTTTTATCTTAAAAAAAAATAAAAATTTATCTCACAGAGTATGCTACACAGGCCTTTTTTGTCAAGGATATAGAAAGGTTTTTTTTAAGATTACATAGGATTATAAAACTATATTTCAATGAAAATGCTAAATACATTTAAAAAAACAGCAGCCAGGTACTAAACTGCACTGGATAAAATAGCAATTTCTTTTTACCTTACAAGGCCTATGTCTATCCCAAATGTCAAGCTGGATGTTGAGTGTACACATATAACATCATTGTATCCTGAATGCTTATACATGTGACCCCCAAACAGGCTATTAAAGTGGTTGTAAACCCTTAGTAAAAAAAAAAAAAACCCTACAAGACAAAGGCATAATGAGCTAGTATGCCATGCATACTAGCTCATTATGAATTACTTACCTGAGATCGAAGAACATGCAGCCATCCTCGTACACCACTCCGGCGGCCGACATCTCTCCTGGGGGTTACTTCCGGGCATCGTGACTTCGGCGCTGTGATTGGCCGGAGCTGCGATGACCTCACTTCCGTGAATGCGCGCGGGAGCCATCGGTAACGTCACACATACGTGCCATTGCTTCAGTTTGCCCCAGTCCGCATGTGCCGAAGACATCGGCACATGCAGGAGACAGGGGATATCTCCTAAACCATGCATCCTGGGTAGCTACAGGTAAGCCTTATTATACTGTAGGCTTACCTGTAGCATAAAGTGGTCTGTAAGGGTTTACAACCACTTTAAGAAAAACATTTTGACCCCATAAACGGTAGCGATTTATCCAGCTATAATAAGGAATATGTGGCCATTAGAATTCTGAACACAAGTTAAACCTTGACATGACAATTACACACCGTATCATTTTATAAACTCAAACTATTTGGTATTGAGGGATTCAGGCAACAGGTAAAAAAAAATCAGTTTCTGTCAAGCATCTGTCAAAACAGCAATGACTCTCCAACACTTCATTATTCATCGAATAAAATCGTTTTGCAATTGAGAAAGGATATTTCTTTCACTTCTATGCTAGAAGCACCAAACAAGTTGAATATTTTGAAATAACAAAATAAAAGCTGGGACAAATTTGCATTCATTGTAAATGTTTTGCTGGTAAGGTGACAACATCTCTCTCATTTTGCCTGGAAACCTGATCAAGACAGTCACTCCAGACTCCAGACTATCTCCACATCACCAGACACTGCCAGCTAAACAAGGCATGACCTCAATACTTCAACCAAGTCAACTGTGATTATTGCCTTAATAAAATTGATCCAAAGGTGAAGTTAAAAAGGCGCACTGCTAACCATTGTTTGCATTTAAAGTGGTCACATAACAAATACACAAAAGTATGTGGCTGTATTTGGCTTTTCCTGCTCTTCAACATGAAATTCTTCAACAGGTCATATCTTGGGAAAACTTAGCTCCCCGTGATGCAACAGAAGCTTCCCCAAATTATGCAAGCCAAAAAGGGAGACATTTAAGTGGAACTGAACCTCTTTATTTATTATTGTAATGCAGTCCATGAACATCCCGCCACATCCCCCTAGCTATCCAGCCACCTAGCCCCACAGGTCAGATCCTTGCCATGCTAATTTCAGTCATCTTGACAAAGGAGCCCACCATACTGCTCGAAAGGGAGCTGAGCCTGTTTGATGGCTTGACAGTTGGGTTGCAAGCAACTGTGACAATATGTATACTATTTCTGTCTTTTTTGCATCTTGGGATTGTTGATCTCCTCTAGCCAATTTAGCTACTTCCTGTCTATATGCATTCACACCAGCTCTGACTGACATCAATGCTTAACACCAGCTTCTTATAGTGACAATAGTGAACCATGACTGAGCAATGTGCATTGGCTAGGCCACTTGTAGTTTTCATCAAAAGCGAGCATGACAGGGTGTTAACAAGAAAGTGCAATTGCAAGACAATTGTCAACCTATAACAGGAAATCACTGAACAAGATTCTTCATGGCAAAATCCCCTGGTAAGATCTTCATGGAGGGTGCAGATTTAAGAAAGATTGGAAGCAACTTCAAATGGAAGAAAACCAACACACTTAAATAGAAAACCTCCATATACACTATCCAATACCCACTATCCAGAGGAAGGTAAAAGAAAAAACTTTGCTCCAACGGGGGAAAAAATGATTTCCGGATCCCCCAAGAAGCAATTTGATATTGTGACCTAAGAAAAGTGTGTGGGCTGCTCAGGTTTGATAGGGAGTGGGTATGTAGACAGTGCATCTGCAGCTGCTGCTCTGCTAGAGTGCTGACAGGGGATGGAGCCTGTCCTGGTTCCTACAAAGGTACAAGAAAGGAAGGATGACCCCTGGAAGTTGCACATCTATGGTGTCCTGTTGCAGTAAATAAATGGAGAGGCAATCGGATATTCCCTGGATCAACTTTACCTACAGTTGTGCTCATAAGTTTACATACCCTGGCAGAATTTGATTTATTGGCCATTTTTCTGAGAATATGAATGATAGTACAAAAACTTTTCTTTCTTTAATGGTTAGTTTTTGGCTGAAGCCATTTATTATCAGTCAACTTTGTTCATCTTTTTAAATCATTATGGCAACAGAAACTACCCAAATGTCCCTGATCAAAAGTTTACATAGCTAAGTTCTTAATACCATGTATTGCCCCCTTTAACATCATTGAGAGCTTGAAGTCTTTTGTGGTATTTGTGGATGAGGCTCTTTATCTTAGATGGTAAAGCTGGCCATTCCTTGGGCTGTCTTGCATGAACTGCACGTTTGAGATCTCCCCAGAGTGGCTCAATGATATTGAGGTCAGGACACTGAGATGGCCACTCCAGAACCTTCACTTTATTCTCCTGTAGCCAATGACAGGTTGACTTGGCCTTGTGTTTTGGATAATTGTCATGTTGGAATGTCCTATGCACAGCTTCCCGGCTGATGAATGCAAATGTTCCTCCAGTATTTTTTCATAACATACTGCATTCATCTGCCAGCAATTTTGACCAAATTTCCTGTGCCTTTGTAGCTCACACATCCCCAAAATATCAGCGATTCACCTTCGTACCTTTCGTCATAGGGCCTTGTTGTCTGCCCTCCAAATGTAGCGTGTATGGTTGCGGCCAAAAAGCTATATTTTGGTCTCATCACTCCAAATGGCTTTGTGCCAGAAGGTTTAAGGCTTGTCTCTGTGCTGTTTGGCGTATTGTGAGCGGGATACTTCGTGGCATTTGCGTAGTAATGGCTTTTTTATTGACTCGACCATGCAGCCCATCTTTCTTCAAGTGCCTCCTTATTGTGCATCTTGAAACAGCCACACCACATGTTTTCAGAGCGTCCCGTATTTCACCTGAAGTTATTTGTGTGTTTTTCTTTGCATCCCAAACAATTTTCCAGCAGTTGTGGCTGAAATTCTAGTTGGTCTACCTAACCGTGGTTTGGTTTCAACAGAACCCCTCCTGATTATATTAGAATTTTCTTCTTGATTAGAGTTCAAACACTGCTGATTGGCATTCTCAATTCCTTGGATATCTTTTTATATCCCTATGAAACAAAAAGAGGGGTTTGGGACTTCTCTAACGAGCAGGGCCCTCTAATTCCTCCTGTATTGTATTGTAATTGTACTGTCTTCCCCGATGTTGTAAAGCGCTGCGCAAACTGTTGGCGCTATATAAATCCTGTATAGTAATAATAAATGAGGTGTGTGGGATCACACAGCTCCATCCCTATCTATATGCAATAAAAAAAGGGTTTGGGAGTTTAAATTAGTAAGATCTGGCATGGCTAAAAGATGAGTCAATGTAACAAGACATGTTTTATTCATTAAAAAACATGACATAGCAATATGAGTACATACATAGTAAATAAGCATAACAATCGCATATTATTGACCAGATATTCAAAAAACAATAATAACAACTCGGAGGTGGCAAATTCTAAAAAGAAAATGGTGCCAACGCACGTTTCGTGTTTTTCTACCACATCATTAAGGGCGAGTGCACCAATGTCTGTAAAGAAGCATAAATACACGATATGGTCCAAAGTTACACCCAAACACAAGGTAGACTATATATGTAAAGGAGGGGAGAAATTAACTCATCCCACTAAGTACCGTATTTATCGGCGTATAACACGCACTTTTTTTGCCCTGAAAATAGGGGAAAAATCAAGAATGGATGTTATACGCCTATATGTTACCTCGGAGGGGAAGGGGGGGAGTGCCGCCGAAATTCACCTGACCCGTCATCTCCTGTTTACCTAGCTCTCACTCAGCAGCCACACACAGCCCCGCCCCTGCCACTGGCATTGGACCAGTGTTCTGTTTATCATAGAAGCTGGTCCAATGCCGGTGTTGGAGGCAGGGATGTGTGTGACTGCTGAGTAAACAGAAGATAACAGCTCAGTGATTTCCAGCACTGATCAGGCTGCATTGATGGGAGATAGGCTATAGGTGGGCATTTATCAGGCTGCAGAAGGGCATTTATCAGGCTGGATTGAGGCTGCAGAAGGGCATTTATCAGGCTGCATTAAGGCTGCAGGTGGGCATCTATCAGGCTGCATTAAGGCTGCAGATGGGCATTTTTTAGACTGCATTGAGGCTGCAGTTGAGCATTGATTAGGCTGCATTGAGGCTGCAGATGGGCATTAATTAGGCTGCATTGATGGGAGATGGTGAGGCTGCAGATGGGCACTGATGAGGCTGCATTGATGGGCACTAACCCTTATTTTGCTTCAAAGTTATTTATTTAAAAAATATGGGTTTTTTTTTCCTGAAACTTCCCTCTTTTATAGTGAAGGTGCGTGTTATATGCCTGTGCTTGTTATACGCTGATAAATACGGTACTTAAATGTCAGTTAAGTCTAGACCATGTGAACATGAAAACTGGTGGCTGCTAGAAATGTTCCTGGGATGAACATTTCTAGTAGCCACCAGTTTTCAGTGGGAAGAGTTTATTTCTCCCCCTCCTTTTATATATATAGTCTACCTTGTGTTTGGGTGTAACTTTGGACCATATTGTTTATTTATGCTTTTTTACAGACATTGGTGCACTCGCCCCTGATGATGTGGTAGGAAACCACAAAACGTGCGTCGGGCCATTTTTTATGCACCATTTTCTTTTTATTTCATCCACTCCCAAGCTACCCCACCATGTTGCTTTTCAAGCGATTCTTTATTATGGACACTTGTATGATACCTCAATTTTCCATCTCCAAGTATTTTTATGGATATCTGGTCAATAATATGTGATTGTTATGCTTATTTACTATGCATGTACTCATATTGCTATGTCATGTTTTCTTTTTTTGGAAAGTTATATTTATAAATTTTTGCACTGACAACATGCAGACATAAACAACAAAGGAACAACAGACCACACACAAATTTAAAACACACTTCTTTAGCAATTGGGTCATTGTATAACCCCGAGACCCATACCCATGATTATCAGAGCCTCTTATCACCCCAATGAGAAGAACAAGCAAGTTGTCACCTGCCCAAGTCCATTGCATACAAATAGTAACGCTATATATTATCTCGTAGATGGCCAATGAATCAGACAGCCGTGAAAGCACTATTTACCCAGCTGCCCCACACCTCATCAAATTTTTGTGGTATACCTCTACTTATGTAAGTAGCCTTATATCGTGGGGCTGCTTTGTTGACAAGAGCCTTCCATGCTACAGTAGTCGGAGGGGCAGACTTTTTCCATGAAAGCACTATTAGTTTCGTAGCAGAATAAAGTAGAATTGTTAACAAAGTGCGGGTCTCTTTTTTTGGAGCTAGAGCATGAATTAATCCCAAAAGACAGACCTGTCTGGACTCGGTGACCCCTTTCCAAAATTCCTGAATAACCATACAATTCCAGAATACATGTAAAACATCTGCAGTGGAAGAAGTACACCACCAGCAACAGGGCGACTGGGTAGGAAACATTTTCGCCAATCTGGCTGGAGTAAGATATATACAATGTAAAAAATTTAATTGGATCAGCCGATCCCTGGCTGACACCAGTCTGGTAAAGTTTTTTTTTTTTTTTTCCAAAAATATTTTTATTGTGTAATCAAAAATAAACCTTTGTACAATCATACTAACATTTGTACATGTATTTTAGCATGGTAGATGCAACAATTAGTATAACAAATTTCAACAATAGAGTATTTTCGTGAAGTTTACTAAATCTTCCAGACTCAGCATGAGCAGTCTGGTAAAGTTAATGTCCCAAATATCATCCCCATCCATCTGGGGGAACAACACCTCCCATGCCCCTCTACAATGTGAAAGAAGCTCACCAATCGTAAACAACTGCTTGTATATAGTAGATAGGACCTTATCCAGATCTTCCTCTCTAAGTAAGGATTCCAGATCACTCATTTGCAGACTAAGACTGATATCGCCAAATTGGCCATTATATGCATGTCTCATTTGCAAATAACGGAACCAGTGAGTGTTGGGGAGATGAAATTTGGATTTCAAAATTTCGAACTGAAGGAGTTTCCTGCCACCCACCATATCCTTCAGTGTCTTAATACCGTATTTAGTCAAAATGACTGGATCAGGATATTCAAAAAAGTGTATCAGGTTGGGGTTTCTCCATAGCAGAGTGTGAAGGGAAATTGCAGTAGCACTACCCATCTTGTTAGCCACTACCCATGCCCTACCAGTTGCACGCATGGATACTGTAACATTATATGGAGCCCCAGTTCCACATACCAACAGATGTGCCAATGCCTCGTAAGAGCCGACAATAGCCACCTCAAGGGCATTTGCAGCATGATCTTCCGGGAAACTAAACCACCTATGTGCGAAGACCAGCTGACCTGCTAGGAAGTATCTATGAAAATTAGGAACCGCCAGACCCCCTTGTTTCCATGGCAATTGTAACAACCTGAGTTGTTACAATTGCCGCGAGGGTGACGCCCCTGCCACAGGAAATTTGTCACCAACTGATCAATTTTCTTGAATATGTATTTCGGTATCCAGACCAGTGAATTCCGAAATATATAAAGAAATAAAGGTAAACATTTCATCTTCAATAAATTCACCCTGCCAATGAGTGATAAAGGTAAATTCTGCAATGCCTGCAACCTAGCTTTAAGCTTTAACAGAAGTGGAGTGGCATTCAATCTAAGGAAATCCGACACAGAATTGGAAATATGCAGACCCAGATATTTAATATTTAACAATTCTACCTGCTGCAGGGGGCAATTGGCCGAAACCCTACAATTGGTAGATGGCATTTTAAGTGGAAGAATCTGGGATTTACCCCAATTGACTTTCAGCCCCCAAAATTTTGCAAAGGAATTTAGGATATCTAATGATGTCGTCAAGGACTCATCCAAATCGCGCAAAAAAGGACCATATCATTGGCATATAGAGCCGTTTTTTCATTCAGGCTACCCACAGTTTTTCCCTGCACCTCCATGAAAGACTGTAAAGCCGCAGCCAAATGTTCGATCAGGATGGCGAAAAGACCCAGAGACATATGGCAGCCTTGATGAGTACCCCTATTCACCGTACAAAACTCAGATAACATGCCATTTAATTTCATGGCCACGGTTGGGGAATGGTAGAGAATGTCAATCCCCTTTCTAAAGTGATGGACCGAAGCCTAACACCTAAAACATATATTTTCAATCAAAGGCCTTTTCCAAATCGAGTAAGACCAATATCCCAACACTGGAAATATCTGGGCCTAACTGGGTATGTGTGAAGATTGATATCTGTGGCTTTCTTAGGTATAAATCCAGTCTGATCCTGGAAAATAATATGTTGTGAAACCGACATAAGTCTGGTAGCTAGCAATTTGGTTAGTATTTTTAAATCAATTTAATAATGATATAGGCCTATACGAAGAGCATTGTAATGGATCTTTATCTGGTTTGACCAAGTATGTCATGTTTTTAATGAATAAAACATGTCTTGTTACATTGACTCATCTTTTAGCCATGCCAGATCTACCTCATTTAAAGTCCCAAACCCTCTTTTTCTTTTTATATTCCTTTCCTGTTTTATACAGTTCAACTACCTTTTTACCGCAGATCCTTTGACAATTCCTTTGCTTTTCCCATGACTCAGAATCCAGAAACGTCAGTGCAGCACTGGATGAAAGATGCAAGGGTCTGTCAGGAGTCCAGAAACGCAGTGACCTTTTATACACACACTAATTACACGCAAACAGATCACAGGTCAGGATGGTTACCTTTAATAGCAAAACCCATTTGTGTCAACTTGTGTGCATGTTATCAGTAGTTTCTGTTGCCATTATGATTTAAAAAGAGTAAACAAGTCCCCTATGTGGACCTCTTATGTATTTATACATGTTGATCATATCCCCCCTTAATCTCCTTCTCAAGTAAGAATAAACTCAGTTCCTCTAATATTTTTTTCTTTCTAATCTTTCCTCATAGCTGAGCTCCTCCATGCCTCTTATCAGTTTGGTTGCCGTTCTCTGCACTTTCTTCAGTTTCTCAATATCCTTTTTGTGAACTGGTGCCCAAAACTGAACTGCATATTCCATATGAGGTCTTACTGATGATTTGTACAGGGGCAAAATGAGTTCTCTCTATCTGCAGTCCATACCTCTTTTAATACAGGAAAGGATTTTTCTCGCTTTGGAATCCGCAGCTTGGCATTGCATGCTATTATTAAGCTTATGTTCTACCAGAACACCAAGATTCTTCTCCACCACTGATTCCCACAGTTGTACTCTCCCTAATATGTATGATGCATGTATATTCACATAAATTTACATTTATCAACATTAAACCTCATTTGTCACATATTCGTCCACATAAACAGTGCATTGAGGGTTGTATGTTGAGACATAAGGATGTTTTTCCACTGCATAGCTTGGTGTCATCTGCAAACACTGAAATTGTACTTTTAATCCCAGACCCAATATCATTTATAAATATATTAAAAAGTAAGGGTCCCAACACTAAACCTTGGGGTACACCACTAACAGCCTTAGACCACTTTTTTCTATCTATTTACAAACTGATTATAATATGCCTGTAGACTTTACCTTGCACATTAGCCGTGTGTGGGGCATTGTGTCAAACACTTTTCCAAAATCCAAGTATATCACGTCCACAGCCATTCGTTTCTCTATGGCAACCTCGGTACATAGCCAATCGTGCATCTGGCTCTAGGAATCAGGCCTGTGATTGTCAGGGTCTTGCAATGTCTCATGGGACTTGTAGTTTCACCACAGCTGGAGGGCCGAGGTTGCCTACCCAATGTCTATGGTTTTGCTCACCTACTCATAAAAAGAAATCAGATTTGTTTGACAACGTCTGTCTTTCATGAATCCATGCTGTCTATTACTTAAAATGTTGGTCTTGGTATTAAACTATGTGGTCTTTTATTAAACTCCCCAGAATCTACCCAACTATAGAAGTTAAACTAACAGGTCTATAGTTACTTGGTAAAGACTTTGATCCCTTTTTTGAATATAGCCACCACATTATTAGAAATCCACCCACACAATGTGATGGCCAGAAATAATAAAGATTTGATTTCAAATATATATTTGTATGCCAATTTAAAATAGTTTGATATTAATTAAAGGCAGTTTTTTTATTTCAAACATGTAACCAGCAGCAGAGGACTAGAAGCTCCTCCTGCTTATATTTCCCTGGAGACAGGATGTTTGTTTAGATGTGAATTAAACAGTGTGTGTTTAGTATTACTTTAAAGGTAAAATGTAACACTGACCCTCTCAGTTCCACAGTAAATACTGTATTTAACCACTTGCCGACCGCCTAACTGTAAATGAACATCAATACTTTGACGTTAAAAACCAAGGTCGTGGAAGCCGCTAGCTGCCATAACCCTGGTATTATTATTTACAGCTAGCGGCCAGCTTTCAGATATCAGCAGAGGATCCGGTGCCCCCTCCCCCGCTACGTTTCCCGGTGTTCCGAGATTACCAGCCCCGTTGGTAATCTGGGAAACCAACTGGCCAATCGTCAGGCAGGAAGCCGAGTGAGGGCAAGATAGCCCTCATTCGGCTCTTTGTCCTTGGAGGACCAGAGTGACGTCTGACGTCACTTCCGCATCCCAGCCTTAAAGGGATGGGGGGTTTTTCCCTCTTAAACGCTAAATGTTTTTATTGCATTTAAAGGTAAATGAGAGGTCTGAGGTCTCAGACCCAGATCTCTCAATAAAGAGGACCTGTCATGCTTATTTATTTTACAAGGGATGTTAATATTTATTGTAATAGGGATCAAAGTGATTAAAAAATAAATTAAAAATAAAGGGACAGTGTAAAAATAAAAGGTATAAAGCAAAATAAATAAGATTTTTTTATTTTTAAAGTGCCCTGTCCTTCTGAGCTTGCGCACAGAGGCAAATGTATAGGCAAGTCGCACCCACATATGTAAACGGTGTTCAAACCACACATGTGAGGTATTGCCGCGATCATTAGAGCGAGAACAATAATTTTAGCACAATACATTCTCTGTATCTCTAAACAGGTATCCTGTAAAAATGTTTAAAGTGTGGAGATTTTTAAGTACCGTAGTTTGTTGCCATTCCATGAGCGTATGCAATGCTAAAGTATGACATGTTGGGTATCTATTTACTCAGCATAACATCAACTTTCACATTATAGAAAAAGTTGGGCTAAAATCACTGTTTAGTTCTTTCCTTATTCACTAAAAAAAAAAATATATTTTATTATTGTTATTATAATACACGATTTATATAGCGCTAACAGTTTACGCGCACTTTACAATGTAGAGGGGGGACAGCACAAATCTCAGTACAGTTCAATACAGAAGGGTGTTTGAAAGACGGCTGCATAAACACAGTGTGACATAAAATATTGCTACGAATGCCATTTTATTTTCTAGAGTCTCTGCTAAAAAAAAAAATATATAATGTTTGGGGTTCTGATTTTCACTTGTAAACAACAAATGTCAGAAAAAGGCCTGGTCTTTAAGTGATTAAACCATAAAAATCCCATTGCAGATTACTATCAGCAGAGGTTCTTCTGTCACATCTCTGCATAGAGATGTTCATAAATGTGTGGAAACAATTTTGATATTCCAAGAACATTTAAATTCACAAGATACTTCTGGAGTTCTTATATTGTGAAGTAAATAACGACTATGTTCAGAGATGCTCAGGGCTCTGGCAGGGGAATTTTTCATCCGGATGAAAAAGAAAGGTTAAGTCAATTTATCAATATAAAAAAGAGGTCTGGCTATGAAATGTGTTTTTCACAAGTGCCTATGAAAGAAATCTTGCTGTGTTATGTTCTTATCTGTGTTATGAGCATCTGCGGTGTACACCATTGTTTTATTCTGTAACGACAAATACAGAAATTTAAAATTGGAAAAGCGCTGTATAAACCAAAGAAGACTGCACAATTACGTCTACTGCTGTTATCACGCATGCTTAGCATAAAATAAAATATCTTGTCACAATTGTTTTGTAAACAGCAGAGAGCATAATCGAAAAAGGTGTATTTTTTTTCTGCCAGTAAAATTTAAATTTACATGAACAAACTGTCTACTATCAAATGACCAATACAGTAACAACAATAATTCAATGTTACCAAAATATGTGTGAATAATGAAACACAGTAATTCATGTCTGAAATTTTTGACCTAATCCACATTACTTGACTATAAGTTCAAAAATGTAAAATCAATAAATAGTAAATGTATGCCCAACACTTTGATTGGATGTTTTGAGAGCTTAAGGTAGACCTGAACTTATAAGTGTTCAGTAAGTGCTCAGTAAGTAGAGATATGCCATCTTAAAGTAGAGATTTGCCATCTTTTTTTACTTTCATTCAAATAATCTTTATTCGTCCTTTCCCTCACATCCATCTCTTCCATATACAATAATACATATATAAATTAACCCTATAATCCTCTCCTTGTTCCACCTTCACAACCACCCATCCTCCCTGCTCACCCACTCATCCCTCACCCACCCTCTGACGTGTTTCCACTTCTAACCATTTTCCCCATATATTATTACATTTATTTTTGTTTCCCCTCTTAGTGTATATAAATTCTTCTTTTGTTACGGTGTCATCTATCACTCTCCCCCATTCTGTCACTGTAGGGGATTTTTCCGCCTGCCACTTCTGCGCAATAAGTTTCCTTCCCTGAAACAAACATCTTGTTATTGCTGTTCGTACATCTCCCGAACGTCCCCTTTCTTCCAGGAGACCCAATACACATAGCCTGACTACTGGTTGCAGAGATGTCGCAAATACGGTATTTATCTTTTCAACTATTTGCTTCCAATATTGATATAGCTTGGGACACCTCCAAACCATGTGTATTAGGTCTCCCCTGTCGTTCCCACATCTCTGACATCTCGAATCCGACCTCATACCAAACTGGAACATCCTTTGGGGTGTGAAATACACTCTATGTATCAGGTAAAGATGGTAGATTATTTGAGATAATGACAGTGACACATTAGGTCCTATTGCTAATATCCTTTCCCATTGTTCCTGTGAAAGTGGGCCCACTTCTTTCTCCCATTTAATCTTATTTTTATTGACTGGTGCCTCCCTCCAATCGGCCTTTACTAAGGAATTGTACATATCTGAAATTGCCCCTCTAGAGGACTCTGCATTTACGAAGTCATGGAGAAGAGGCATGTTGCTCCATTCTGGTGGACTCTGTCCAAGCTGTGCATTCAGCGCATGCCTAATTTGCAAATATCTATAAAAGGATCTGTTTGGAACAGCGTAATCCTCCCTTATTTCTTGAAATGATTTTATTCTTCCTGCCTTAAAAACTTGCGCCAGTAAATGTATACCCAATCTATCCCTCTGCGCTACCTTCCCCATAACTTTAAGTTCCTGCAAGTTGCTGTTATGCCATATGGGAGAGAATTCAGAGAATCCCTTATATCCCAGGATCTTCTTAACCTCTTTCCAACATTTTACCATTAGTTGGGCCGTCATGCATCTGGAACAAAAAGAGTCCGCCTCCACTGCCTCCACTTCTGTATCGTGGCATATATCATTCAACATTAGCCCTTTTTCTCTTCCTGCCATTCGGTTACTGCCCCTCATATACTGCACCTGAGCGGCTAAAAAATAGTATCTGGGATTCGGAAGGGCCAATCCCCCTTCTCTTTTGGTTGTTGTAGGGCTCAGAGGCTAATCCTTGTGCTCCATGCTTCCAGATCAATTCCCTAAACACCCCATCTATTTTCTTAAACCACTGTCTTGGGATCCATACTGGGGAATTGTGGAGAATATATGAAATTTGCGGCATCCATACCATTTTTACCAGGTTACTCCTGCCAGCCACTGAAAGAGGGAGCCTGTTCCAGACCCGACATTTTTGTCTGAGCTTTGTCAACAGTGGCACTAAGTTTCCATCTATGTACTGCCCTGGATCCCTTGTTATATTTATTCCTAGATATCTCATTTGGGTTACCACCTTCACTTGAACGATCTGCCCTATCAATGGGTCTATCGACAAAAGCGCAGACTTATCCCAATTAATTGTCAGCCCCGAAAATTTACCAAATTCCCCTATTGTATCCATTGCCTTCTCCAATGAGGCTTGCGTATCCCCTAGAAAGAGCAGAACATCGTCCGCGTACATAGCTACCTTCTCCTCCCTCAGTCTCTTCTTGAAACCCTTTATACCCGGGGATGCCCTTATTGAAATGGCCAGTGGCTCCATGACAAGGGCGAAAAGCAGGGGCAACAGCGGGCATCCGAGATTTGATATCTTAAAGGGAACAACTTGAAGTGTTAATTGTACCTAAGCAGTATGCTGACAGAATTACACTTTGTCTATCTCTCCTGGAAAAACAGCAGTGCAATTCCTTATATATGACTGTTGCAAGGCATTGAGCTTCATAGGTGTATATCTGCAATCTGTGATCATCTAAGACAATGGTCTCCAAACTGCAGCCCGGGGGGGAGATGTGGCCCTTTGCTTCCCTTTATCCAGCCCTTGGAGCAGAATGGGGCACTGACATCAACAATGGTGTACCATTTGTCCCACTGACACCAACAATAGGGCACTGTTCCTCCCAATGAGACTAACCATGGGGCACTATTCCTCCCACTAATACCAAATGTGATGATATTTACTCCCACTAATGACGGAAAAATGTCCACTCTGGCCCTTTGTTTAGAAAGTCTGGAGACCCCTGATCTAAGACACTGTTGTCTCTGACTGCAATTCTCACCAGATTTGCAGTGTAACTTTGTGATGCTACTACTGTGCTGTTCACCATTCTCCTTGTTGTAAAGAAAACTGTAAATGAAGCAGCAGTAGAGTAAATGATCAGCTGCAGGGAGAACACAGGCTTATACTGGTGACTAGTCCTTTGTCCTGTTTTTTATTTTCATATGGTTCCCAGAGTTCAAGCCCTCTTCAACTCCAGAGAGATAAAGAAAAACATCAATGCCGTTATGTATTCACTAAATAGTCATTGACGCAACCTGTCCTTTTGCCAATTTATATGAAAATGGTGCAAATATAAATCATTCAGGTTATAAATAAATCACTGCATAATTGGTAAAGAAAAACCCTTCTCTAGTCTACCCACAGAGATTCAACTTTTTCATTTGGCTCTGCCATCTTGCTCCTTGCACAGCACAGCATAGGGAAGGTGAAAGCAGGCTTTCAATCACAGCCAGCATTTCAAAGTCACTTTTTCTTATTATGGTAAATATTAAACATTGTATATTAATATTTTAGAATTACTTAAAACTACACTTCCACCCAGTTGGTGGAGCTCTGGGCTACTTCTCATGTTCTTACTAAATATAGTTGTTGAATAAATCCTGTTTACAAAAGCTCAAGAAATTGAGTGGCGACTCTTCCTTCCTCGTACCTTGGTCTGTTCATATGGAGGAAGAGAGATTTTATTTGAGAGAGACAGTCTGAAAGTACACAACTTGTACTATATTTCCAATGTATACCAGAATCATCCCTGTTAAAGGTGCTGCAGGATGACGTTTGGAAGACAATGTGGTCCACACACCAAATAGAAGTTTAACGTTTATGCTTTATTTCATTAAAATCACACAACATGAAGTGCAATGGTTTGGAGACATGCAGAATCTCTTCATCACTGAACAAGCCCTGATAAAGGTGTCCTACATGTCCCCAAGATGTTTCACCTTCTTTTGTGTGAATGCAATGCAGTAAAGCATACACTTTGTGAACTTGGATTTGGTGTGCAGACGACAGCTTCAAAAAACCATAATACGTCTTGAAGCCACTTTCAGGGCATGTTCTAAACCTCCCTGGCGGTATGATTCTGTTAGATTTTAGGTGCTGAAAGTGGTACAATTATTTTGCATGGAAATTTGGCGTTTTATATTGTAGGCCTGCAATTCTTAGGAATAACGCACTTACATCTGTCCAAACAAGAGTCTAGTAGACATCCCGGGTATAATAAAGTTTAAAACACAAAATCAAAAATTATAATATAATAAATAACTATAAATAATAACAAATAATAATATAATAATAATAAAAATTATTCAATAATGTAATCAAATCAAAAACACTGAAATTTGCTCAGTTGCAGAATTGTCGCTGTCATTAGATTTAGTGTTTGATGATGAATTTCCCCACAAATCGCTATCGCTCAATTCTGTGAGTGATTCAAATTTATTATCGCTGTTTTCTAGCTGGTCTAAAACCACTTTTGACATAAAGGGACACTTTTTGGTTGCTATGGATATTCTCCAAATTCCAGGCAGAAAAAACTGTATTTATAATATAAAAGTGCATGCAGGGCACTGGACAAACCACTAGGGACAAAGGGGGGTGTGTAATTATTTTATACAGTATTGTAATCTGTAAGATTACAGTGTACTGTATGTATACTGTGTATTTACTTTTTTGAATTTGGCGCCGATCTGCGGACCCGTGCGCCGCAACGTCGCAGGGAACAGAGCTCGGCGGTACTCGGGCACAGTGTGAATTGAGCGAGGAGACAGCTCGCTCACACAGCGGGGAGACATTGCAGGATCAAGGGGACAAGGTAAGTAACTTTCCCTGGTGACTGCGATGCAGCCTGAGTCTGGCTTGGGGTTACCGCTAATGGTACTGAAACCTTACCCCGAGACAGATTCGGGAATACCGCCAGGGAGGATAAAAACATATACAGTACATAATATAAAATAAATCTGACCTAAAATCACAATTGTTTCCTTTTAAAACATTGCTTTGTTTTGAACCTCTCCCCCTACGATGCTGCACCAGAGAACAGGTACATGATAGCCTGGACTATTATTCATCCCGGAAGACTAGTTTTGGATTGCTGGTTGTTATTGCAGCAAATGTTTCTTATGTTTAACCACCTAAATACCGGATACTTTCACCTGCTTCCTGGCCAAGCCATTTTTTACGTTTTCAGCGCTGTCACACTAGGAATGGCTATTACTCAGTGATGGAAATTTTTTACCATTTTTTTTTGGGTGGTATTTAAATCACCAATTGTTTTATATTTTGCCACATAAAGGAAAAAAATACCGATTTTTTTTTTAAAAAAGCCCAATTTTTTCTTAGTTTCTCTTACAACATTTTGTAAATAATCCTTCATAAATTTAGACCAAAATGTATTCTGCTACATTTCTTTGGTAAAATAACCCAAATCAGTGTATATTATTTAGTCTTTACATATTTGATAATTGATCAGTTCTGTGTAATGACTGCCCTATATCATTTCCTGGGGCCCTATGTCTGAACAGTAGAAATACCACCCCCCCCCACACACACACACACACAAATGACCCCTTTTTGGAAAGTAGACAGTCCAAGGTGTTAAGTAAAAAAACTCATCATGCCTCTTACTAATTTTTTTCAAATTTTTGGAGAAAATTAAGAAATTAAATCAATATAGTTATGTTTTCACAAAGTTGTCATTTTAACAGGCTATGTCTCACACACAACATAGTCATACTTAGAATTACACCCACACTAAATTCTGCTATGCCTTCTGAGTATGGGGATATGAGGATACCATATGTATGAGACTTTGTTCCCAGCCTAGATGCATAGATGAGTCCAAATTCCAAAAAGTGCCCTATTTTCTAACTATCTTTCACATTTTTGGAGGCTCTTAAGCATCAGGACAGTATAAACACCCACAAAATGACCGCAATCTGGAAAGCAAACATTCCAAGGTATTTTTTAAGATGCATAATGAGTCTTTTGAAAATGTCAATTATTGCCACAAACTTTTGAAGAATGCAGAAAAGAACATGGAATTTTTTATTTTTATTTTTTACACAAAGTTGTCAATAAGATATTTCTAACACACATCATAGGCATATTTAGAATTACATGTATGTGGAGAGATATGGCACAGAAGTGTATGTGACTAACACACTGGAGATGGCTTGAGGGGTCCAAGTGAGGAGGTGGAGTGATTCCAAAACACTGCAGTGCAGCACCGCTAACGAGTCTGAAGATTCTCTATGGTAATAGATAAGGACAGCAGAGGGCTCATAAAATTACACCCCAAAACACATTCAGCTACTGCTTCGGAGTATGGCGATACCACATGTTTGAAACTTCTTCATTCTTATCATATCATGTGTATCACACACATCAACCAAGAAATAAACGAATTGTATTAAAACCAAGTAACTTGAATGGTTACCTCTTTACGAGTGGTCAGGGAGTATAGCCTAATGTAGCATCACCTACAGTTCCTGTTCCTATAGGCCAAGCAGGCCTTGGCTTGGTCACAGCAATCACATGGTACCTGGGTACACAGTGTCTCAGTACTGATCGCTCAGTTCTGCTGTGTCTGGTGGACACAGAGTTCGCAGATCGCGCTGCTGCGTGGCCCAGGGGGTGCACCTGAGGAACGCAACTAGAAGAACATCCACCCAGGATAAGAAAGCTGGTTAATATTGCTGGCCTCTTGAATGTAAATAAAAAAAAAATGGAATTCCATTTTAACACATCTTGTAGATAACAATAACAGCCAATATTATTTGTAAATGTTTTTCACTTATTTCAACTGACATGCTCCAACTGCTTTGTGATTTGCAACAAAGATTGCCAGTCTGTAAAAATTGGCAGCATGTTTCTTTTAAAATCGAAAGCATATAGCTATGCTTTATCTCTAGAGTTCAGCCTTGCTGAATCATACAGCTATCACGCTGACATTTCTGACAGAATATGTTTAGTTAATCTTTGCTCTGAAATGTGATGGATCATTTCAAAAAGTTCCTAAATTTAAGGACCTGTTCGGAATGCAGATTCTGGAGGAAGGGGTTATGCAGATACTATTGATTGTACCACAGGAGTAGCACAATCCTTCACTTTCAGCTCTGCTCACTTATAAACAAAGAAAACCTTTCCATTTGTATTTACACTATTCCATGTAGTTTTGGTTTCATATTTTAATGAAGCCAATGTCATTGGGAATGTTAACACGAAAGAATGTCTTTCATCTTCTCTTTAACAACTCAGTGTGCTAAAAACTCACTGTCGGCATTCACTGGCACATAATTAGGACTTTAAACAGGAAAAAAACACTAGAAGTCAGATTCTGCCATCAAGAAAATGATTTTAAAAATCATTAGTACACTGGCAATTTTTCCAATAATAATTTATTGTGACTTGTTAAAAGGACAAGTTACGTATTTTGTGTTAGAATTTTGCAGCCATAACTGGGTTCAGGGTGTAAATGCATTTGTTTAATGGTTTACATTAAAAATTGTTTTCCAACTTTGTTACTGTACAATAAAAAGGCTTATATCAATGGTTTTCATGTGAATTCTGTGTAAAAACATTGATAAATATACCCCCCCCCCACACCCAATGTTTGATATTGAAAACAATACCACAAACTAGTGTTGAACGAACCCGAACTGTAAAGTTCGGGTCCGTACCGAACTTTAGGTTTTTCCCGAACCCGAACCCGGACTTTGCGCAAAAGTCCGGGTTCGGGTTCGGGTGCGGCAATCTAATTACGCATTTAGAAATGCTTCAGGGGCCAGCCAATCACCTTTTGATTAGCTGGTGTGCCCTTAGAGGCCATCATAGCCATGCCTACTAATGGCATGGCTGTGATTGGTCAGTGCAACATGTGACCCAGCTTCTATATAAGCTAGAGGCACACAGCACACACGTCACTCTGCTTCAGAATAGATAGGGAGAGGATCTTGGCTGCTGCTGTTGCTAATAGGGAGAGATTGTAAAATACATGAGGTAGTCCTGATTCTGCAATCTGAGGGAAAAGATAGAGAGATAGTGTAGTGTAGGGCCAGGTTCCTGTTGGTGCTCTCAGGGAGAGAGAATATTATATAGGAGTCCAGATTCAGAGATTAAAATCAGCGATCTGCATAGGTTTACCTGTTTGTGTTGCAGTGCACAGTCTTTTTACACTGCCATGAGCCCAGTGTCAGAGAAAATCTAACTTTTAGGGGGAAAAAAAAGGCACTTTATTGTGCTCTTTTCCAAAAGACCCATAGGACAAAAAAAATAAATAAAAATTTGCATTTTATTTTGCTCGTGCAAAAAAAGACCCGTTTAGGGCAAAAATAAATAAATAAAATATTTGCACTTTAATGTACGCTTGCAAAAAGAGCCATTCAGGGCCACAAAAAATATTTTGCAGTGTGTTATACATATGTGGAGTTGTGTGAAATAAACAATTTCTATATAGTTTTCTCCTACTGTGCTATACTAAAAAAACAACATTTTTTTTTTAATAGCATTTTTTGCAGTTCTGTAGCTGTGCGATTCAGCGGTTACGTACTGTGGGTGTGTTCTGCTCTTCCAAAAAACGCCGTTTAGGGGCACAAAAAATAGTTTGCAGTGTGTTATACATATTTGGAGGTGTGTGAAATAAACAATTTCTATATAGTTTTCTCCTACTGTGCTATACTAAAAAAACAAATTTTTTTTTGAATAGCATTTTCTGCAGTTCTGTAGCTGTGCGATTCAGCAGTTACGTACTGTGGGTGTGTTCTGCTCTTCCAAAAAACGCATTTTAGGGGCACAAAAAATAGTTTGCAGTGTGTTATACATATTTGGAGGTGTGTGAATGAAACAATTTCTATATAGTTTTCTCCTACTGTGCTATACTAAAAAAACAACATTTTTTTTTAATAGCATTTTTTGCAGTTCTGTAGCTGTGCGATTCAGCGGTTACGTACTGTGGGTGTGTTCTGCTCTTCCAAAAAACGCCGTTTAGGGGCACAAAAAATAGTTTGCAGTGTGTTAAACATATTTGGAGGTGTGTGAAATAAACAATTTCTATATAGTTTTCTCCTACTGTGCTATACTAAAAAAACAACATTTTTTTTGAATAGCACATTCTGCAGTTCTGTAGCTGTGCGATTCAGCGGTTACGTACTGTGGATGTGTTCTGCTCTTCCAAAAAACGCAGTTTAGGGGCACAAATAATAGTTTGCAGTGTGTTATACATATTTGGAGGTGTGTGAAATAAACAATTTCTATATAGTTTTCTCCTACTGTGCTATACTAAAAAAACAATTTTTTTTTTGAATAGCATTTTCTGCAGTTCTGTAGCTGTGCGATTCAGCGGTTACGTACTGAGGGTGTGTTCTGCTCTTCCAAAAACACCCATTTAGGGCAACATCCTAAATTTGGAAAATATGAGGAGAAGGTCAAAGGGACGTGGTGGCCCCGGTCGTGGTGCTGCTGGTGGAGCTCCTTTTGCAGGGAGAGGACGTGGTGGATCTGTGCCAGATACACGCACAAGTGAAACACCGGCGGTATTTTGTCGCGCCTAATGAGGCTGTACGAATGTTTAGGCCAGGACAAGTACAGGCAATAGTAGATTGGGTTGCTGACAGTGCCTCGGGTTCCTTCACATTGTCTCCCACCCACTCTTCTGATGAAAGATCAGAGTTGGCACCTGAAACCCATGTCCAACAGTCTTTCACCTCACCCCCTTGCAAATCAGCCAAGCAGTCTGAGCCCCAAATCATGCAGCAGTCTCTTCTGCTTTTCGATGACTCTGTTAGCAGGGTTTCCCAGGGCCATCCACCTAGCCCTGCCCCAGAAGTGGAAGAGATTGAGTGCACCGATGCCCAACCACTTATGTTTCATGATGAGTACATGGGAGGACCATCGCAGTACGTCTCGGATGATGACGAAACACAGGTGCCAACTGCTGCTGCTTTCGCAATTGTGCAGACAGACAAGGAGATCAGGGGTGAAGACTGGGTGGAAGATGATGTGGAGGACGATGAGGTCCTCGACCCCACATGGAATCAACGTTATGCAGGTGACCAGTGTAGTTTGGAGGAAGAGGCGGTGGTCGCACAGAGCCACCAGCACAGCAGAAGAGGGAGCAGGGTGCAAAAGCGGAGCGTCCGTCCCCTAGACAGTATGTCTGCTACTGCCCAACGCAGCAAGGGACCGAGCACACCAAAGCCAGGTCCAAGGAGTTCCCTAGCGTGGCAGTTCTTCACACAATGTGCTGATGACAAGACACGAGTGGTTTGCACGCTGTGCAATCAGAGCCTGAAGCGAGGCATAAACGTTCTCAACCTGAGCACAACCTGCATGACCAGGCATCTAAGTGCAAAGCACGAGCTACAGTGGAGTAGACGCCTCAAAAACCAAGAAAGGTCTCTGGCTCCTCCTGCTTCCTCTTCTGCTGCAGTCTCGGCCTCTTCATCCACCTCTGTAGTGACAGTGGCACCTGCCACCCCGCAAACAGAGGATCTGCCAGCAACACTACCACCTGGGTCACCAACCATCTCCACAATGTCCCATGGAAGCGTTCAGCTCTCTATCTCCCAAACATTGGAGCGGAAGAGGAAGTACCCCCCTAGCCACCCGCGATCCCTGGCCCTGAATGCCAGCATTTCAAAACTCCTGGCCTTTGAAATGCTGTCATTCCGTATGGTGGAGACGCAGAGTTTTAAAAGCCTGATGGCATTGGCTGTCCCACAGTACGTCGTGCCCAGCCGCCACTATTTTTCCAGAAGAGCCATCCCTTCCCTGCACAACCAAGTGGGGGACAAAATCAGGTGTGCACTGCGCAACGCCATCTGTGGCAAGGTCCACCTAACTACGGATGCGTGGACCAGTAAGCACGGTCAGGGACGTTATATCTCCCTAACAGCACACTGGGTAAATGCAGTGGCGGCTGGGCCTGAGGCAGATAGCAGTTTGGCGCATGTCCTTCCACCACCGAGGACTGCAGGGCGCTTCAGTTTGCCTCCTGTTGCTAACTCCTCCTACTCCGCTTCCTCATCCTCTACCGCCTCCTCATCCGGTCAGCGTAACACCTTCACCACCAACTTCAGCACAGCCAGGGGTAAACGACAGCAGGCAGTTTTAAAACTTTCCTGTTTGGGGGAAAAAACCCACACCGCGCAGGAGTTGTGGAGGGACATGGAACAACAGACCAATGAGTGGTTGCTGTCAGTGAGCCTCAAGCCCGGCCTGGTGGTGTGCGATAATGGGCGAAATCTCATAGCAGCTCTGGGCCTAGCCGGTTTGACGCACATCCCTTGCCTGGCGCATGTGCTGAACTTGGTGGTCCAGAGGTTCCTTAAAAATTACCCCAATATGCCAGAGCTGCTGCAGAAAGTGCGGGCTGTGTGTGCGCACTTTCGGCGTTCTCACCCTGCTGCTGCTTGCCTGTCAGCGCTGCAGCGTAACTTCGGCCTTCCCGCTCAGCGCCTCATATGTGACGTGCCCACAAGGTGGAACTCCACCTTGCACATGCTGGCCAGACTGTGCGAGCAGCAGCAGGCGATAGTGGAGTTTCAGCTGCAGCAATCACGCGTGAAAAGCTCTGCGGAACAGCACCACTTCACCACCAATAACTGGGCCTCCATGCGAGACCTGTGTGCCTTGTTGCTCTGTTTCGAGTACTCCACCAACATGTCCAGTGCCAATGACGCCGTTCTTAGCGTTACTATCCCAGTTCTATGCCTCCTTGAAAAAACGCTTCGGGCGATGATGGAAGAGGATGTGGCACAGGAGGATGAGGAGGAGGAGGAGGAAGCGGGATCATTTCAAAGGCTTTCAGGGCAGTCTTTCACAAGTGGCTACGAGGGTGGGTTCCTGCACCAACAAACGCCAGGTACACAATTGTCCGGCAGAAAGGGCACAGTTCTGGAGGATGACGAGGTGGAGGAGGAGATGGAGGAGGAGGAGGAGAAGGAGCCATTTTCACAGCAGGGTGGCACCCAGACCAGCTCGTTGCCATCACTGGTGCATGGCTGGGGGGATACAGAGGACACAGACGATACACCTCCCACAGAGGACAGCTTTTCTTTGCCTCTGGGCAGCCTGGCACACATGAGCGATTACATGCTGCAGTGTTTCCGCAATGACCGCCGAGTTGCCCACATTTTAACTGGTGCTGATTACTGGGTGGCCACCCTGCTGGATCCCCGTTACAAGGACAACGTACCGTCCTTAATTCCCTCACTGGAGCGGGATCGTAAGATGCGCGAGTACAAGCGCATGCTGGTAGACGCGCTGCTGGTGGCATTCCCACCTGACAGCGGGCGTACAGTGGAAGCACAAGGCGAAGGCAGAGGAGGAGGAAGAGGTCGCCAACGCAGCCGGGGCACCGGCAGCACCTCAGAAGGCAGGGTTAGCATGGCTGAAATGTGGAAAAGCTTTGTCGGCACGCCACAACAACCAGCACCACCAGCTGAGATGGAACGTCTTAGCAGGAGGCAGCATTTCACCAACATGGTTGAGCAGTATGTGTCCACAGGCCTACACGTACTGGATGACGGGTCTGCCCCCTTTAACTTCTGGGTCTCCAAATTGGGCACATGGCCTGAGCTTGCCCTTTATGCCTTGGAGGTGCTGGCCTGCCCTGCAGCCAGTGTATTATCTGAACGTGTATTTAGCACGGCAGGGGGCGTTATCACAGACAAGCGCAGCCGTCTGTCCAGAGCCAATGTGGACAAGCTCACGTTCATTAAAATGAACCAGGCATGGATCCCACAGGACTTGTCCGTACCTTGTGCAGAATAGACATGTATACTGGTGTTGTGACAAAAACTGTCCGGCCATCGGATTGTGTCCGGCCCATACTGCGAAGGCGCAGCGCTTGCGCAGTACAGAGGACAAGGAGATTCACAAAATCTCCGAAGATGAACGGCGCCTGCGCTGTGAGTGCAGGTTCAAGCCCACCATCCAAGTGGACATACGGTAGCACATAGTAACAGGGCCCCTCACGGGCTCGGTTCGATCGCCACGCTTCGAGCACGGCCTCACTTGGCTCGGCTTGAACCACGGATGGTGTGGCCTTCACCTGAACTCACCACGCAGGCGCCGTTCGTCTTGGGAGATTTTGGAAATCCCCTTGTCCTATATACTGAGCAAGCGCAGTACAGGGTGGACACTATTTGACGGGGGACAGAATTCGACACATCACCGGCCTTACCCAGCCATGGTTGTATTTTTGAACCAGTGTTGGCTACCTTGTCCTCCTCCACCGCCGCTTCCACCTACACAGCCACATCCACCGCCACCTCAACCTCCTACTCCATATGGACCTCGTCCTCCTAGGTCAAGATTATAATTTTTATTTTATTTTTTTGTAGCGCACAGATCCTTTCCCCCTTACCTGCCTTTATGTTGTTGGCTCCTCGCAGGAGGGAGAAAGGCACACCGCACTACCAGCCCGTACCCTCCTATATAAAGAGGTTGAGCGGTGTACTTGACGGGCCGTGTCCACAGCCGGAGTCAAAACTCCTCCAGAGGATGATTCTCACCTCTACTGTAGGTAGAGGCAAGTCCTTTAATTCCCAGTAAAGTCAATGTCCACACCAGCTGAAATTACAACTCTTATTCTCTCATGGCAAAATAAACTCTACTCGGATAGAAAAGGTTAGAGCAAAGAAACAGGACAGCTTAAGGTGTGGAGGAGGTCCAGGCACAAACGTAGCACATTCACTTCACTGCTTAGGTTTCTCAAACAGTTTTAGGTGCATGGTCTCTGCCACAGACCTTGAGGTTGGTCTCTGCCACAGACCGGGTGTACAAGGCCCCTGCCACGGACCTGGAGAACTTTGGTCTCTGCCACAGACCAGGGTGTATAAGGCCCCTGCCACGGGCCGGGTGAATAAGGCCCCTGCCACGGGCCCGGGTGAATAAGGCCTCTGATACAGTCAAGATGACCTTGAGCTTCTCCTTCTACGAACCTAGCCCATATCAAGGGGAAGACATCTCTCCAGGGAGTCAACAGACCCTTCCTTCACCGTGACTCCCGCATCGGTCCATCAGAATGATCCTCCCTTCCCTGGAACATGGTCCCCTACACGAGGCGGCACCCTAAGACTCCTCGACCCTTAGCGGACTCCAGACGAAGGCTCTGGACTCCAGGCTTTACTCCCGCACCTAGGCCTCCATACCCAGGGCAGCAGGAACTCCAGGATAGTACCTCACCCCGGGCTAAAGGTACCCAAGATGGAACAGGAACACATGCACCCAGGCCGAAGGCACCTGGGCGTGGACCCCACTGGACATCAGCCCCCAGGCCAAAGGTCTGCCCCTTTTATATGCTCTCCCGGCATGCACAGCAGGTTCCCCGCCCCGCTGTACTACTGCCAAGAGGGGACACAAAAGGCGCAGCGCCACCTGTAGGCCGCAGGGAACTGCACACCAATACTGTCCCCCGAGGACAAAATGGTCCATGAATCCTACAGAATTAGGGTGTTTGAGCCTATTTACCACTCAAACACTTCCCGTAAATTTAGCACCCCGCTACATTTTTATTTCAAAGTATTTTATTTTCCCACTAGCTTATCCATTAAATTGAATAATTTATTCCAGAAAGGGCGTATTCTTGGGCATTCCCACCATATGTGTGGCATCGTGCCGTTGAGTTTCTGAGGTTCTTAATGACTTCCCATACCTCTTCTGCTGAAAAGGGGGCCTCCAGCATATTTTTTTATTTTTTTTTATGTTATTTTAAGTTATTTCCCTATCCACATTTGTTTGCAGAGCACTTGCCATGCTCTTAACAACATTTTGCTGCCATTTGCAGCCCTCTAGCCCTTTCCATTACTTTTTTAGAGCCTTTTTAGTCCTTAGAAGTCCGGGTCCCGATTGACTTCAATGGGGTTCGGGTTCGGGTCCGGGTTCGGGTTAAAGTTCGGTCCCGAACCCGAACTTTTTTCCGAAGTTCGGCCGAACCCATCGAACATCCAGGTGTCCGCTCAACTCTACCACAAACCCATGCTTGACTACATAGAAACCAGGAAGTATGGCTGCTAAGTTTTGCCTTAGCTGCCAGACTCATCCACCTTACCAATCGTTTAGTGTCCGCCACTCCTCTCTTCCAATCCATCCACTGGCTTCCCATTGCCCAACGAATAAAATTCAAAACACTAACAATAACATACAAAGCCATTCACAATTCTGCACCGAGCTACATCACCAATCTTATCAACAAATATCACCCAAACCGTCCTCTCAGCTCCTCAAAAGACCTTCTCCTCTCTAGCTCCCTTGTCTCCTCCTCTCATGCTCATCTCCAGGACTTCTCCAGAGCCTCTCCCATCCTCTAGAACTCACTACCCCAATCTGTCCGGCTATCTCCTACTCTGTACAATTTTAGGCAATCCCTGAAAACTCATCTCTTCAGGGTGGCCTATCCTGCCTCCAGCTAACAACCAAATCTTCTACTCCCCTTATCAGTTCATCCCTCATAGTCCCTACCTTTTGAAGGTATAAGAAAGGGGGTGGTGGCGCTACCTTCCACTATGTTGACCAAAGGTCTAGGTGGTTGACAGACTAAGACCAAGGAACATGTCATATACTAAAACCTGAATTGGTGTGAAAAAATATTGTAACGGGAGGGCCCATGGAACCCAGAAGTTCTTAAAGTATGAGCCAGAAAATAATGGACATTGAGAATATATCTTGGACTACCTAAAATGGGATAGTAGTATTAATCCACAATATTTACTGGTTGTTTTATTCTGAACTCAACAGGTTAATTGAGAGCTGCTAATGGGTCCCGGCTGGCTGCTAAAGATCCTTTCATTGTGAATTGTGATAATTAACTCTGTAATTGTGTGTATTGTAAATTAGCAGACAGACAGTCTGGGGAACATAAAGGTCATGCATAGTCATTTAAGCTGTAAAGGGATTAGCTAATGAACTCACCTGTTGTCTGCTAAGAGATGTCAGAATATTGTGTATTGGGGGCTCATTATGTGACCATTGTGTGATGTTGTGGGTGGAGTTGTTCATTTGGACTACAGTATTTGTTTAGTGTATATAAGATCCTGTTCTTTTCTCAATAGAGTGTCAGAACGGTTGGAAACCTAAACAGAGTGGTTGTCTTGTCTGTGGAGGGAGAAGTATTTGTATGGGGTCTTATTCGGCTGGTTGGAGTGTCTGGTGGCTGTTGTGTGTTCGGAAAGGGAATATCCTAACGGCGTTAACACCTTTCATACTTGGGGTGCCGTTACAATTGGTGGCAAAGCAGCGGGATGATTCCCACAGCCTATAAGGACAGCTACAAGAGGACACAGGACAATGGAAGCACAGTATGAACGGCTAAAGCACGCTACCCTCAAGAACTTACTGGAGAACCGGGGCAGACCGGCCAACAACCGTAAGAAGAGGGACATTATTGCAAAATTAGTCAAAATGGATGGAGCCGAAAGACCCAACAGAACCGAAAGGCCCAGCGTAACAGACATGACACCCGAAGAGGCAAGTTTTGATCGGGCTGTTAACATAAGACTGGCACATTATGGTCCTAACCCTACAGCGGAGATCATAGACCGAGTTATAGCGGCTGTGGATGCAAATTTGCTACAGCGAAGAGGTTCTGCAGCAGCAGAAGTCAGAGCAGCACCAACTGAAAGGAGAAAGATACATTTTGCTGCCTTTAAAAATTTCATTGAAACTGAAGGGGAGATTGATGGGTACCTTGCCGATTTTGAACGGCAATGTGCCTTACACCGGGTGCCCACAGAGGAATGGGTTACCATTTTGTCTGGGAAACTGTCCGGCCGGGCCAGTGAAGCGTTCAGGGCCATCCCAGACGAGGATATTATGAACTATGGACTGGTAAAAGAAGCACTTTTGGCCAGGTATGCCGTCACACCGGAGGCATACCGGAGGCAGTTCCGAGAGACGAGCAAGCAGACTGGAGACTCGTATACCGAGTGGGCATGCCGCCTACACCGCACGGCATCCCACTGGGTCGCTGGATGCCAAGCAGAATCCAGGGAAGAGGTGCTGCAGGTGTTCCTGCTGGAGCACTTCTTTGACAAACTGTCCCTGGAAGTCAGAGAGTGGGTCCGGGACCGAAAACCTTTCACCTTGCCTGAAGCAGCTCGCCTGGCGGACGAATACACAGACGCCCGCAAACTGGATAACCCTGTGGTCAAGACAACGGGTCGGGTGGATTATCGATCAGCGGCACCCCCTCCGGCTATCGCCTACCAACCACAGTCGTACCACCCTACAGCACCACCTCCAGCGGCCACTTATCCTCAGCAGCCCAGGTTCAACTCCCAGGACTACTCACAACCCATCAGGTGTTTTGGGTGTAAACAGCTAGGGCACAAAAAGCCAGACTGTCCGTTGAATCCAGCCATCCAGTCCCAGTCATGGAGGCAGCCAGCAAGTGGGAACCCCCACAAATCCATGCCTGCGGCCCACTGCGTAGAGGAGGAAGAACGTTGGGGCGTCATGCACGAAGCTGATCCAATACAAACAGCTAACCGGGACAACAGACAGCAACACAGGCAGACTGTCTGGGTCAATGGAAAGGTAGCCAATGGCCTACGTGATACTGGTGCCACCATGACCCTACTACAGAAGAACATCATCCCAGAGAGCCAACACACCGGAGACACTGTAGCCGTAAGAGTAGCGGGCGGCACCGTCTTCCGGCTACCCGTTGCCCATGTTCATCCGGATTGGGGGGTTGGTTCGGGACACGTGAATGTGGGGGTGATGAAGGATTTGCCAGCGGATGTACTACTGGGGAATGATTTGGCCCCCCTTGTTTCTGCTTATGCCCCGATGGGCCCCGCTGAAGCCAACCCAGTGACTACCTGTGCCCAGACCTGTGCTGCTGGAACTGACCCGCTTGCTGCGGAGACCCGGGTAAGACCATCTCCCCCAACATGTACCTTAGATCAGGCACAATATCACAGTCTAAAATTGGAATGTGACAAGTTGGCCAGGGAGAAATCTGAGATGCAATGACACTACGTGTATTATGAGATGTCCCATGGCTTGAACATTGAAATGCACAAACAGGCTGAAATTGTCAAAAGGTTAAAATGAGATTTGCGCCCAGGTTTTGCCTTACCTCTCCCAGGAGCACCAGCAACAAGTTTTGGGAGCCATTGAGAGAGCAAAGCAAGTGACTGTTCCAGAACTGAATTCCATTATTCGCCCTACAACCTTACAACTTCACCATCAGCTACTGACCCGGTAAGCAAAATGGCAATGCTGATGGGTTGTCCAGGCATTAGAGGAATGTAACTATGGACTAACTTCGGAGTCAACCCGTCTGGGGTCTCCTCCTGTGTTAGTCTCCTGCCGAAAGGGGAGAGATGTAACGGGAGGGCCCGTGGAACCCAGAAGTTCTTAGACAGTATGAGCCAGAAAATAATGGACATTTGGAATATATCTTGGACTACCTAAAATGGGATAGTAATATTAATCCACAATATTTACTGGTTGTTTGATTCTGAACTCAACAGGTTAATTGAGAGATGCTAATGGGTCTCGGCTAGCTGCTAAAGATCCTTTCATTGTGAATTGTGATAACTAACTCTGTAATTGTGTGTATTGTAAATTAGCAGACAGACAGTCTGGGGAACGTAAAGGTCATGCATAGTAATTTAAGCTGTAAAGGAATTAGCTCACCTGTTGTCTGCTAAGAGATGTCAGAATAATGTGTATTGGGGGCTCATTATGTGACCATTGTGTGATGTTGTGGGTGGAGTTGTTCATGTGGACTACAGTATTTGTTTAGTGTATATAAGAGTCTGTTCTTTTCTCAATAGAGTGTCAGACCGGTTGGAAAGCTAAACAGAGTGGTTGTCTCGTTTGTGGAGGGAGAAGTATTTGTATGGGGTCTTATTCGGCTGGTTGGAGTGTCTGGTGGCTGTCGTGTTCGGAAAGGGAATATTCTAACGGCGTTAACCCCTTTCATACTTGGGGTGCCGTTACAAATATATAATCACATAAGGTGAAATAAACTAAATCAGAATAAACACTGAATTCGCCTCTGAACAGGCGAGCGGTCACTCAGTGACAGGTGAAGTAAAGTGGCGTCACGTAATACGCCCTGTAAGTGCTTGTAGTGAATAAACCTTAGGCTAATAACCAAATACCACTGAACAATGTGCAAATAAGCAGTAGTGCATGAACCAAACCATAGTCCATAAGTGAAAAACCATACATCACAAAACGCTACTTGATTATATGTAACTGTGACAATAGCCAATATGATGAGTGTTTGTATGCATCAAAAGTTCCACACACAAGTATAGAGGTGACAGTGACCAATAAAAAAGTGTTTATATGCTTCAGCGGTCACACACGCACACACATATGGAAGATGTGGCTTGCGACTCTCCTTAATTAAAGTTCAAGCTGTGCCTCCATCCGGGGAGTTGAATCATTTTTATAGGTGATAAACAAGAAATATCTTCAAATGGTTCCAGGGTGAAGTGGTGCTCTCAACAAAAAGAGATAGAGACAAAAAAGCTCCCATAGTATAATTCCAAAACGGCAGCGGCCATGGTGTAATGGATAGCACGTCAGATTGCCAATGCTGACGGCCATAGGATCGAATCCCCATGGGGCTGCTACAACAACATGCACAGCCAGTGATTTATTGTTAGGCAGAGCCACACATACTACGTCATTCTGGTCTTGAGAGCAGTGGGTGGGACGCAAGCTGGAACGCACGCCGCAAAACCCATCCTCCGACCTTAAAGACTGCCACATATCAGCTGCTGCAGACTAGACACCACCGCTTGGGCGCTTTTTTTACTGCCTGTTTTTACTAATTTTTAATAAACATACCGTTTTGGAATTATACTATGGGAGCTTTTTTGTCTCTATCCATTTGAGGATTACTTAACTGCCACCCGCCATTGGTTCTCTCTGCTGGATATCGTGTGAGCTGAGGATTGATCGTTGCCCCTCTGAACCTAAGGACCCACTGTGTGGAGACATCGGAGCCGGATCGTATGTGCCAAGTACCCCTGCAGGGGTTATAGGATCTGGTAAGTGGGGACACATGAGGGGATCACTGAAGTCACCCATTTTTTGTTGAGAACACCACTTCACCCTGGAACCATTTGAGGATATTTCTTGTTTATCACCTATATAAATGATTAAACTTTCCACATTTTGTCATGTTATAACCAAAAACGTAAATGTATTTTATTGGAATTGTATGTGATAGACCAACACAAAGTGGCACAAAATTGTGAAGTGGAAGGAAAATGATCAATGATTTTCATTTTTTTTTACAGATAAATATGTGAAAAGTGAAAAGTGTGGTGTACATTTGTATTCAGCCCCCCAAATCAATACTTTGTAGAAACACCTTTCGCTGCAATTACAGCTGCAAGTCTTTTTGGGGATATCTCTACCAGCTTTGCACATCTAGAGAGTGACATTTTTGGCCATTCTTCTTTGCAAAATAGCTCAAGATCTTTCAGATTGGATGGAGAACGTCTGCGAACAACAATTTTCAAGTCTTGCCAGAGATTCTCAATTGGATTTAGGTCTGGTCTCGGACATTCTAACAGATGCCATTGCTTTGATCTAAACCATTCCATTGTAGCGCTGTTTGTATGTTTTGAGTTGTTGTCTTGCTGTAAGGTTAACCTCCGCCCCAGTCTCAAGTCATTTGCAGACTAACAGGTTGCTCTGTATTTGGCTCCATCCATATTCCCATCAACTCTGACCAGCTTCCCTGTCTCTGCTGAAGAAAAGTATCCCCACAACATGATGCTGTCACCACCATGTTTCACGGTACGGATGGTGTGTTCAGGGTGATTTGCAGTGCTAGTTTTCCATCACACACAGCGTTTTGCTTTTGGGTCAAAAAGTTAAATTTTGGTCTCATCTGACCAGAGCACCTTTTTCCACATGTTTGCTGTCCCCCCACATGGCTTCTCGCAAACTGCAAACGGGACTTCTTATGTCTTTCTTCCATAAAGGCCAGATTTGTAGAGCGCATGACTAATAGTCCTGGGCTGTGGATCTCTGCAGCTCCTCCAGAGTTATCATGGGCCTCTTGGCTGCTTTTCTGATTTAATGCTCTCCTTGCCTGGCCTGCCAGTTTAGGTGGACGGCCATGTCTTGGTAGGTTTGCAGTTGTGAAATACTCTTTCTATTTTCAGATGATGGATTGAACAGTGCTCAGTGACATGTTCAAACCTTGGGATAGTTTTTTATAACCTAACCCTGTTTTAAACTTCTCCACAACTTGTTCCCTGACCTGTCTGGTGTGTTCCTTGGCTTTTAAGATGCTGTTTGTTCACTAAGGTTCTCTATCAAACCTCTGAGGGCTTCACCGAAGCTGAGATTAAATTACACACAGGTGGACTCTATTTACTAATTAGGTGACTTCTAAAGGAAATTGGTTCCACTAGATTTTAGTTAGGGGTATCAGGGTAGATGGGGCTGAATACAAATGCACACCACACTTTTCAAATATTCATTTGTAAAACAATGTTGAAAACCATTTATCATTTTCCTTCCACTTCACAATTATATGCCACTTTGTGTTGGTCTATCACATAAAATCCCCAAAAAATACATTTACGTTTTTGGTTGTAACATGACAAAATGTGGAGAATTTCAAGTGGTATGAATACGTTTTCAAGGCACTTTAGATAGTGCATTGGTTCCAGGTGGCTGAATCTTAACCACTTGACAACTGGGCACATAACCCCCTTCCTGCCCAGGCGAAATTTCAGGTTTCAGCGCCGTCACGCTTTGAATGACAATTGCGCAGTCGTGCGACGTGGCTCCCAAACAAAATTGACGTCCTTTTTTTCCCACAAATAGAGCTTTCTTTTGGTGGTCTTTGATCATTTCTGCGGTTTTTATTTTTTGCGCTATAAACAAAAATAGAGCGACAATTTTGAAAAAAGCACAATATTTTTTAAATTTTGCTATAATTAATATCCCATTTTTTTTTTTAAAAACTATTTTTTTCCTCAGTTTAGGCCGATACGTATTCTACATATTTTAGGTAAAAAAAAAAAATCGCAAAAAGCGTATAGTGATTGGTTTGCGCAAAAGTTATACCGCCTACAAAATAGGGAATAGAATTATGATTTTTTTTTATTTATTTTTTTATTTTTTTACTAGTAATGGCGTCGATCTGCGATTTTTTTTTGTGACTGTGACATTACGGCGGACACATCGGACACTTTTGACACATTTTTGGGACCATTCACATTTATACAGCGAACAGTGCTAAAAATATGCACTGATTACTGTATAAATGTGACTGTCAGGGAAAAGGGTTAACCACTAGGGGGCGATCAAGGGGTTAATATGTTCCCTGCTAGATGTTCTTACTGTGGGGGGGAGGGGACTGACTGGGGGAGGTGACTGATGGTTGTCCCTATGTACAAGGGACACACCATCCGTCTCCTCTCCCCGACAGGACGTGGATCTCTGTGTTTACACACAGAGATCCACGTCCCTGGCTCTGTGACAGCCGATCGCTCGTACCTGGCGGACATCGCGGCCGCCAGGCACGCGCATCGGCACTCGCCTGACACAGCAGGCACAGTTTTTCCCCGACGCGCACCCGCGGTGGCGCGCATCGTGGAAGTAAATAAGAGGACGTCCATAGACATCCTATCAGCAATTGACGACCGCTTTGCGGACGTCTTTTGCTTATAGCCCGGGCGCGAAGTGGTTAAAGACTAAAACCCATAGTAATAATCATTAGTTTGTGGTGTTATCTTTTCCAGCTTACCTTGATGCTGTGAAAGGTTACCATACATACTAAATAAAAGAAATGATCTTGAGTTTGCTATATTTTCACAGCTGGCTGAGAAGAAAAATTGTAAAAACCCATTCATACTTTTTAAATTCTGGGTCAGGAATTAGAGCTCACATTTAAACTTTGATAAATTAACAGATGGAGCTTGTAATTCTATACATTAATCCTGACTGAGAAATAGGCAGAGGATACACAGACGTGATTTGCAGTACATGAAAATATAGATTTCAGGGGAAAAAAATTATTCACTGGTCGACCAGATTACACTTTATAGAAACAGCCAAGAGGTAGACTAAATGGGGAAAATTAACAATGAGTGGTGCAAGCATAATGCTTGTAATACTCTTCCAAATATAAAAAATGGAGCAGATGCTGTTCCTAATTAACAAAAGGGTTGCAAGCCCTTTAGTTAATTTGAAGAAATCCGCTCTCAGCTGCTTGCTCCAACCTCTCTTCCTGTCCCCCATTCAGCTCAGAGCAAAAGGGAGGAGGAGGCATGTTAACCCTTCAGGCTCTGCTCGTGTAGTGTAATCACCACATGGACAGAGAAAGGGATGTGAGCTGTCTGTTGACAGTTCACATCCTGCACGGCATGTCACACCTGGCAGGAATCTGTTGCAATTTTCTGTATGGAAAACTGCTGCATTCCCTCTGTTAAAGTGGAAGTAAACCCTCCTATCATTTTCAGGCAAGGAAGCTGACATCTTGGCCTCTGTTTAATCTTCAACTGCCATGATGCTGCACATGTGATCAGCTATGACACCAGCCATTGGATGGTTTGACAGTTTGGTTGAGAGCACAACCAATGTGACAGTTGGCATTCCCGGCATGCCGGGAATGTAACTGCTTCTTGAAACTGTTAAATCGATGGGTTTACTTCTGCTTTAATTTGGTATAGGCGTGCGCTAGGTTCTATTTCACTCTGAAATAGAAACTGGCATGGGTGGTGCAGATAGACCTGAAACAGGTCTATCGGCTTAGGTAATGTGATGCAAAATAAAGGTGCAGGAATCTTAGTTAATTTCCTGAAATGTATTCATCTGGTCCCAGCAAACCTCGTTTTCTAGATGCTTTAGCTTCATAAATGTTGGGAGACTAATTACATTTAAACACTTAGTTATTCTGAGACATTTCTTTTAAAGGGGATTTCCACAGAAATGCAGTAGTAGCATGAAAGGTTCCTTGTTTCCCACAGGGTTATGTCAGCTGCTAGAAGTGGACAGGATTTGTCAAGCCATAATGAACTACTAGAACAGCCGGCAGCCTGTTGTATACACAAATGCTGCCAAAATGATGTTGAAGCAAGATAATATTCGGCAGGTGTGCTGGCTGTAGCATTCAACAAACCCTCTGTCTGCATCTTTGTACAAAGAAAAGATTTTTTTTAAAACCTAAAACTAGTTATGCATAAAACTTTCTGTATGTTAATGGAGACCATAGAATAAGTGCATTTTTTTTAATAGAAAAACTATTATTTTGCCTGGTTCATTCAATGCCACCAGTCCTGATTATTTCTGTAGAACACGTGCCTTCTGTGACATGTCTGAAACAATGTACAAAAGCAAAGTGCTCAGGGGATGGAGGAAAGTGGGGCTGTGCTAATTGTAAAATAGAGATGTAGATTTTTCCTCTGCACAGGGCAGTAAGCATGGAAATGGATATGGCAGAAGTTGACTACATCCCACCCGGCCACTGCATATAGACGACCGGGTGGGTGCTTCCTCCTTCTGAGTGGACGTTCAGGTTGTCAGTTCATACCATGCACCCTGTTCCATTAACACTTTAGCATAAAGATAAAAAAAACACACACAGCTAGTGTGAACCTCCGCTCCAAAAACCTAATAGTTGTAAAAGTAGTGAAAAAAGACTCATGAGTCACCCGGACACGGCGCATCTCCGATCGGCAGGAGGGCTCTGTGATTGGCCCTCCTGATCACATGACAGATTTTTACACACTGATCACCGGCCCAGTGTCCCCACACAAAGTAAACACACAAAGTCCCCACACAGTAAAAGCACCTGTCCCCCACATATATAACAGTAAAATCATATGTCCCAATGATCATCTGCACACATATGTCCGTGATCACCTGCGCACATCTGTACATGATCATCTGCGTACAACTATCCATGATCACACAAACCACACACTTAACGGGATTTTTTTTACCAAAGACATGTAGCAGAATACATTTTGGCTTAAATTTATGACAAAATTCGATTTTATTGGATTTCTTTTAAATAGAAGAATTTTTTGTTTTTTTTTCCAAATTTACGCTTTTTTTTCACTTATATCGCAAAAAAAAAAACCGAGTCGTGAATAAATACCACCAAAGAAAGCTCTATTTGTGCGAACAAAATGATAAAAATGTAATTGTCATTGAAAGTGCGAGAGCACTGAAAGCTAAAAATTGGTCTGGGAGAGAAGGGGGCAATAGTGCCCAGTATTGAAGTGGTTAAAGTCATGACAAGAATCTGAATATTCATTTTTTAAACTATTGTAATTGTAGGTTGGATTGAGGATAGGTTTTTTTTTTTAACAGGAGTTTATCTGCTCCCTTAAATGTGCTGTAATATTTTCATGTAATCTCAAAAGAAGTTTTTTTATATTTTTTGATGTTTTCCTTTCATTAAACTAATCCTTGGTGATCCTGCTTTTATAGGGTGGGAACTCTGTCTCTATTTCTCAATTGTTATCTTGCGTTGTCATCTGGTCACATGCTCATCCAACAGAAATTACAAGTGGCCACACCGATGCACATTGCACAAGCATGTTTACTACTGTCGTCATCAGGACACGTACCCTGAGGAATTACATGCAGCAGTTGCTGGGGTGAATGCATGCCTTCAAAGACTCTGAAAACATTTCCAGTGTTAGGTACACAGTGCTCTTGCAAACTAAATATCATTCAGTTATGGTTTACATCAGGGTCCCCCAAAGTGGTCAATATTGGCCCTCATGGGTTGATGGGACTATCCAAGTGGGGATCAAAGAGGCTGAGTAAATGTTTGGGGGTCAATAGATGAAAGAAGGTATTTTGGGTCAACTAATCTTTCAGGGTTCCCAGTAAAACTTCATGTCAGTCCCTGCTCCTGAAGGTGAAGTGGCTAGTGCCGAGATCACTCAGGGTTGAATGCCTAGCTCTAGCAAATGTGGCCTTAAAGTGGTTGTAAACCCTATCAAAAAAAAAAACACACTGCAAGACAAAGGCATAATGAGCTAGTATGCATAGCATACTAGCTCATTATGAATTATTTACCTAACATCGAAGCCCCCGCAGTGGTCCTCGTACCCTCGTCCGGCTGGCGACATCTCTCCTGGAGTTACTTCTGGGTATCGCGGCTCCGGCGCTGTGATTGGATGGAGCCGCAATGATGTCACTCCCACGAATGCACGCGGGCGCCGCCCGTAACGACACACTGACTGAAGCAACGGCACATACGTGCCATTGCTTTAGTTTGCTTTAGTGCGCATGTGCCGATGACATCAGCACATGCAGGGGATATCTCCTAAACCGTGCAGGTTTAGGAAATATGTTGGGTAGCTACAGGTAAGCCTTATTATAGGCTTACCTGTAGCATAAAGTGGTTGTAAATGGTTTACAACCACTTTAAGTTGTCAGCTGCTTGTGTTCCAGGCATTTGTTCCGCCCTAAACGTTAGTACCATTCGATGCACCATCCAGCCACAGCAGCTTTCAGCTTCTCAGAGGCATTTGTCTCTGCTTGTGTTCCAGGCATTTGTACCACCCTAAACATTAGTATCACTCCGTGCACCATCCAGCCACAGCAGCGTTCAGTTTCTCATACTGTTGTACAGTCTCTGGCAGCAGGGCTGGATGGTGTACCTGTGCCCTGTGCCTTCCACCTTCCACCTGCACCAAAATGCTAAGGTCTCATGCATCGAGGCTAAATGCCCAGTGTGCATGAGGCCTAAGTAAATCAGCCTCAGAGTGTGTAAAGTCAAGCTGTTGACAGGACAGCACCAGTCAGATTTTAGGTACTTCTGATTTTCAAGCTTTAAGTATCTGATATATAAAGTTAAGTACAGCTCATTCAGGGCTAGTTCACACCAGATGCAGTTACGTGCGCTTTTTTTTCTGCACTAAAAATGCATGCACAGTGTTTTCCATGTATTCCAATGGCTCTAGTTCACACCCTGCAGTCAGTTTCCGGTGCAGAAACTAACTGGAAACTGACTGCATTGTGTGAACTAGAGCCATTGGAAAACATGGAAAACACTGTGCATGCATTTGTGCAGAAAAATAGCGCACGGAACTGCTTCTGGTGTGAACTGGCCCTCAAGGAGGAATTACATCTATTAAAGGAAGGCCTGCATTTTAATAATAATAAATATAAATAAATGATTTTTTAAGTCTTCAAAAAGCTTAGCTAGGGCTGGTTTTCTTTAATGTAATGTCATGAAATCAAGAAACATTCAGTCTTCACTGCAGGGTTTCTTAATCACATGTAGCTAATGGCAGGAAATTCTAGTTTTTGTTTTTGTTCAATCCAATCAAACACAAATATAAGATACAGCAACAAACGTTTATTACAAGCTTCACCAGGAGGCCACTTAGCTAACCGTGTTGCCACATTCAACGCTGTTAACTTTTACTATTGCAATTATCTTACAATCAATTACTGAGTTCTTATTCTTCAGTATGAAAATCACATTTCTTTTGCTAACATGTTTGATATCATTAATGGATTTTATAATTCCTAAAGCTGTCAAGGGAGAAGATGATCCAAAATATTAAAGAATGAATCATGTAGTTGTGTAAGGAAAAAAATAAAAGTAGCAGATCACTGTAAAGGGCTAGTGTAAAGTTAAAGTGTATCTAACAGCAAACATTAGATGAATAATGCATTGTTGTTGAGGACTAATGCCACGTACACACGACCGTTTTTTAATGTCATTGAATAAAACAGCATTTTTCTCGACGTGATTCTTCTCAAGCCTGCCTTGCCTACACACTATCGTTGAAAAAAATGCTTGAGTAAAGTGCGGTGACGTACAACACGTACGACGGCACTATAAAGGGGAAGTTCCATTCGGATGGCGCCACCCTGTATGTTAGTAAAGTTTGTTGAGAGACGATTTGCGCTTTTCAGCCTCGTGCTTTTCAGTCCGTTACAGTGTGACAAATGTGTTATCTCCATTACTAACGCTAGTTTTACCAGAACGAGGGCTCCCATCTCATACTTGATTCTGAGCATGCGCATTTTTTTTCACGTCGTTAAAGCCTACACACGGCTGTTTTTCATGAAGAGAAAAATTAGAGCATGTTCCAATTTTTTCATGCCCATTTTTCACGTCGTGAAAAATGCTCTGAAGCCCACACACGATCATTTTTAATGATCATTTTAAAAAATTGAATTTTTCTCGTCATTAAAAATGGTCGTGTGTACGCGGCATTAAGGCCCTTTGCTGCATTCACTAACATTGGCATAACCTGCCCTCCCGAAACTGTTCAAGCAGGAAAATCAGTGCAGATTTGGTATCTGCTTACCTGAGTCTATTTAACCACTTAACGACCGCCCACCGCCGATTTACGTCGGCAGAATAGCACCGACAGGCAGAATCACGTAGATCTACGTGATCGCCTTTGTGCAGTTGGGGGGTCCATCCGGACCCCCCTTCACTGCAGTGAGCGGCCGTTAAGTGTTCGGGAGCGATCAGGCATGAGGGGGCGGCCGCTCGATTCCGCCCCCCCCCTCGCGATCGCTCCCGGCCAATGAAAATGCTTCCTCCGCCATGTGATGTAAACACAGGCAGGAGGAAGTGATGTCATCTCCCTCGCCGCGGTCTTTTCGTTCCCGGCGCCGAGCAGAGAAGAAGCAGGTTAGTGCACCAACAGTCCACTGACACGTAGGTACACATAGGCACACAAATCACCCCGCAGTCACCCCCAGATCACCCCCCAGGTCACCCCAAAGCCCCCAATCACAGTGTCACTGATTGCAGTGATCATTTATTTTACTGATCACTGCATTTAGTGTCATCTGTGATTGTAAAAAGTTGCAGGGCAGTTAGGATTAGGCCCCTTTAGGTCCAGGGTAGCCCCCTAACCCCCCCTAATAAAGGTTTAACCCCTTGATCACCCCCCAGGTAACCCTTTCACCCCCTAACTTCAGCGTCACTAAGCGATTGTTTTTCCGATCGCTGTATTCGTGTCGCTGGTGTTTTAGATAGGCAGTTATTTTTTTTTAGGTTCGCCGCAGGTTTTTATTAGTGTCAGGTACCCCCATATATTATTTTAACCCCCTGATTGCCCCTAGAGTTAACCCTTTCACCAGTGATCGCCGTATAAGCGTCACTGGTGTCACTGGTTAGCCAGTAAGTTATTTAGTTATTTAGGTTACCCGTCAGGTTTTTATATAGTGTCAGGTACCCCCATATTTAACCTAATAAAGGTTTTAACCCCCTGATTGCCCCTAGTTAACCCTTTCACCAGTGATCACCATATAAAGGTTACGGGTGACGCTGGTTGATTAGTTTGCTTTTTATAGCATCAGGGCACCCGCCGTATATAACCCAATAAAGGTTTAACCCCCCTGATCGCCCGGCGGGTGAGATCAATTAGGTTTTAGCGCCAGAGAGGGTTTGCGTCGCCCCAGGCAGTGTTAGGTTAGTGACAGTAACGCTAACACCCACGCGCAAAGCATACACCCCCCTTAGTGGTATAGTATCTGATCAGATCTGATTAGATCTATACTAGCATCCCCAGCGGTTTAGGGTTCCCAAAAACGCAGTGTTAGCGGGATCAGCCCAGATACCTGCTAGCACCTGCGTTTAGCCCCTCCGCCCAGCCCAGCCCACCCAAGTGCAGTATCGATCGATCACTGTCACTTACCAAACACAACACACATAACTGCAGCGTTCGCAGTGCTTGGTTTTTGGGGCCCTGTACGCGGCTAGGCTCCCAAAAAGTCCCACACATGTGGTATCCCAGTACTCAGGAAAAGCAGCAGAATGTATTTTGGGGTGCAATTCCACATATAACCATGGCATGTGTGAGCAATATATCATTTAGTGACAACTTTTTGTAATTTTTTTTTTTATTTTTGTCATTATTCAATCATTTGGGACAAAAAAAAAATATTCAATGGGGTCAACATGCCTCTCAGCAAATAGCTTGGGGTGTCTACTTTCCAAAATGGGGTCATTTGGGGGGGTTTTGTGCCATCTTGGCATTTTATGGCCTTCAAAACTGTGATAGGTAGTGAGGAGTGAAATCAAAAATTTATGCCCTTAGAAACCTTGAAGGCGGTGCTTGGTTTTTGGGGTCCCGTACGCGGCTAGGCTCCCAAAAAGTCCCACACATGTGGTATCCCCGTACTCAGGAGAAGCAGCAGAATGTATTTTGGGGTGTAATTTCACATATGCCCATGGCATGTGTGAGCAATATATCATTTAGTGACAACTTTGTGCAAAAAAAAAAAAGTTTGTCATATTCCCGCAACTTGTGGCAAAATATAAAATATTCCATGGACTGAACATGCCTCTCAGTAAATAGCTTGGGGTGTCTACTTTCCAAAATGGGGTCATTTGGGGGGGTTTTGTGCTATTTTGGCATTTTATGGCCTTCGAAACTGTGATAGGTAGTGAGGAGTGAAATCAAAAATTTGCGCCCTTAGAAATCCTGAAGGCGGTGCTTGGTTTCCGGGGTCCCGTACGTGGCTAGGCTCCTAAAAAGTCCCACACATGTGGTATCCCCGTACTCAGGAGAAGCAGCAGAATGTATTTTGGGGTGCAATTCCACATATAACCATGGTATGTGTGAGCAATATATCATTTAGTGACAACTTTTTGTAATTTTTTATTTTTTTTGTCATTATTCAATCACTTGGGACAAAAAAAAAATATTCAATGGGCTCAACATGCCTCTCAGCAATTTCCTTGGGGTGTCTACTTTCCAAAATGGGGTCATTTGGGGGGGTTTTGTACTGCCCTGCCATTTTAGCACCTCAAGAAATGAGATAGGCAGTCATAAATTTAAAGCTTTAAATTTAAATTTCAGAAAATGTACCCTAGTTTGTAAACGCTATAACTTTTGCGCAAACCAATAAATATACGCTTATTGACATTTTTTTTACTAAAGACATGTGGCTGAATACATTTTGGCCTAAATGTATGACTAAAATTGAGTTTATTCGATTTTTCTTATAACAAAAAGTAGAAAATATAATTTTTTTTCAAAATTTTCGGTCTTTTTCTGTTTATATCGCAAAAAATAAAAATCGCAGAGGCAATCAAATACCATTAAAAGAAAGCTCTATTTGTGGGAAGAAAAGGACGCAAATTTCATTTGGGTACAACATTGCATGTCCGCACAATTTACAGTTAAAGCAGCGCAGTGCCGAATCCCAAAAACAGGCCTGGTCCTAATGGCCCGAAATGGTCCGGGGCTTAAGTGGTTAAGCACAGCCAACATTCCTAAGCCCTGATAAAAGGGGAGTGTGTTTTGCCCCAGAAACAAATAGGATTTTTTTGTGCTTTGAATCAATTTTATCATTAAAATACATTGGACTCTTGGAAGTTTGTTTGGCGCTCTCATTGGATTGTATATATGAAGATTCTCAACTTTGGGTCCTTTCCCCGTTCCTAGGTGGAGGAGTGCTACCAAACCAGAGCCAGTGTGCCCAGTGACAATTGCAGTGACCCTTAGAAAATCTAAATCCAGTGCCCTATCTGTTCTTGTGTTTGGAAGTGATTTAATGGCAGGATTACCAGGTTACAATAAAGAAAAAAAAGTGTGAAAATAAAAATTAATGCAGCCATCACATCCAATGACTGGTAAGCGACAATAGTATCAATATTTCTTCTTGGGTATAGATAATATTTTAACTAAATGGGTTCACCTATAAGTAAAGGCTCCTAAGGAGGGACATAGTTTTCCTGTATCAATAGGTCATACAGGAAATTTAGAGACAAGCTGGTTATTCTAAGGTCAACTTAAAAGTGAACCTTTTGTGACTGAAAGAAATTGGTCAATTATCAGCTGAAAAATTGTTCTTTTTACTGTAAGAGCTGCTACATCGTAAAGTATAAAGACACTTTAGACAGCTGTGCTAACCTTATGGCAACAGTTTGGGGAAGACCCTTTTATTTTCCATCATGACTGTGCCCCGGTAAACTAAGCCAGATCCATAAGTCATGGTTTGATAAGTTTCCTGTGATGGAACTCGAGTGACTTGGACAGAGCCTTTCACCTCAGCCCTACTAAACACCTTTGAGACAAACTGGAACCCCTATGGAGCCAGGTCTTCTCGTCTAACATCAGTACACGGCCTCACAAAGACTCTTTTGATTTAATGGGAAGACAACTCCGTTAACACACTCTAAAATCTTGTAGAAAGCCTCCCTAGAAAAGTGGAGATTTTTTTTTGTTTTGGATAGGGTGTAGAGGGATTAGAGCCCCTGTCATTTTTCATTGCTGTCTGCGCCACTGTTAAGGAGATTCATCCTCTCTATTCTATCCTGTTTACCATGATCATTGAAAATGAAAGGTAAAAAAAATCCCACATTTTATGCTGTCCCCAGAAAAGTAAAAGAGGGAAAATCTTTCAATGGAGATGCTACTTCTGATGTCCTAGGGGTCCCCAAGGGATTCCCTTAAAGCTGAACTCCAACTTTCTTTTCACTAGAACTGAATAGAATGATCAATCCCAGCATAGATCATACCTCTGTACCATGTTGCTCTGTTGTCTGCAGATACCCTGATATTCTTGGTTTAGGTGTGGCTTTGTATCATGTGACACTCTGTATATCCTGCTGATTGACTCTGTCCCCCTTCCACTGCCACTTTATGTAACAGCTACGGTTTGTAACACTCTCCTTTGTAGTCTTGGACTGCAAATGATGCAACTTTCCTCACAGCTCTGATGGTCGGTGGGATTGAATACATCCTAATTAGCATTCAATCCCACCCAGTCACACTTACAGAAGGAGTCCAAACCTCCCAAGTCCCACCACACAGATCCCAGCATTATTCAAGAAGGAAACACCTTCATGCTGCTGGTTAGGGATGAACTTCGAGTTCGAGTCGAACTCATGTTCGACTCGAACATCGTCTGTTCGGTTGTTGGTCGAATTCGAGTGGCGCGTCACGGCCCATAATTCACTGCGGCATCGCAGTGCATTGCTGGCTGATGATTGGCCAAGCATGCACTATGACCCGCATGCTTTGGCCAATCACAGCGCGGTAAGAATGGAGAGCCATAATTGGCCAAAGCCAGGGTGGCTGAGTGACTATCCTCTTCCTCCTCAATGATCATGCTGATAGCTTGTAAGAAAATTTTTGGTTCTGGGCACTGCCACCAGTGACTAAGGCCCAATTTTTCAGCCCCTGTTTAACAGGGGCGTGTAATTACAATATTTGATGCAATATTTTGCAGCAGGGCTCATTCCTGTGCTTCAACTACAGTATCTGTGAGGGGTTGCAGTGTTGTGGCACCAGCAACAGTGCCTAAGGCCCAATATTTCAGCCCCTGTTTAACAGGGGTGTGTAATTACAATTCAATCTTGATCTAATATTTAACAGCAGGGCCCGTTCCTGCGCCCACCAAGAGTAACTGTGAGGCCTTACAGTGTTGTGGCAACACCACCACCACCACCAAAGGCCCAATTTTTCTGACCCTGTTCAACAGGGGCATGTAATTAAAATTTTTGATCTAATATTTCACAGCAGGGCCCGTTCCTGCGCCCACCAAGAGTAACTGTGAGGACTTACAGTGTTGTGGCAACACCAACACCTAAGGCCCAAATTTCTGCAGAGTATATAGGGCAGACCCCTACTTTCAAAAATCCAACTTACAAACGACTCCTACTTGCAAACAGGAGACTACAGGAAGTTAAAGGAAATCTACCCCTAGGAAGGGAAATTCTCTCTTGTAAGAGTTCCTTGTTTCACTAAAAACCCAAAATTTTCAAAATCCAATTGTCATTGGGACAGAACGTGAGGTGAAATCTTCTGAAGAGGTACACAGACAGCAAAACAAATGTTACAGGGGTGATGAGCCTTCCCTATGTTTTCCAAAAAGCTTAAAAATATATTTTTTGGCTGGAGCTACACTTTAAAAATGTACCAGTTCAAAATTCTTTCTTGGGACCGCCCGTATACTGCTGTTCAGAGTATATAGGGCCTGGGGGCCCCACACCTTTCCTTTTTTTTTATTTGGGTGCGGGGTTCCCCTTAATATCCATACAAGACCCAAAGGGGCTGGTAATGGGCGGGGTGGGGGTACCCATGCCGTTTTTCTCAATGATTTTCATCCATAATGCCTGGACCAGACATGACATTAAAGCCGCAAGCAGTTTTAAATGACTTTTATTCCTTTAGAAATGTCATTTTGTCCAGGGACAGTTCTAAACACGGGAAACACGCGTCATTTTACAGGCATGCTGTAGACACCCCCAGGCACGATATTTAAAGGAATATTTCACTTTTATTTTTTCACTTTAAGCATCATTAAAATCACTGCTCCCGAAAAAAACTGCAGTTTTTAAAACTTTTTTTTGCATTGATGCATGTACCCTGGGGCAGGACCCGAGTCCCCAAAAACTTTTTAGGACAATAACTTCCTTATTAGCCTTCAAAATTTGCACTTTTGATTTCTGACGTTCGCGTCCCATAGACTTTAACAGGGTTCGAAAGTTCGCGCAAACTTTCGGTCCGTTCGCGGCTCATCCCTACTGCTGGGCAGGATTAAATAGATCACAATTAGAATTCAATCTTGCCCAGTTATATATGCCAACCAGTGTGAACAGGGAGAGTCCCACCTCTCAGATCCCACCCTCCCAGAGCTCTGCTCTCTGTGAAGTGATTAATATACATATGAAGGAAACCAATCCATAATAACCTTACATAGCCCTTCCTCTGTAGTCTTGCAGTAAGCCATTATTCTTTGGCATGCTGCAAGACAAGAATTACACACGAGGAGGTATGACACATTTACACCTTTCACCACCCACATGAAAGCCCCACAGTAACCCTAGGACCCACCCACATCACCAGAACAGGTAGAAGTGATTCTCGTAGCCCGCCCTGAAGCTACAGAGGCTCAAAGGACCATGGGACATGTAGTGTCAGAACTGGAAAAGGAAGGAAACAGGAGGTCAGAACTTTGTAATTAAGGCAGGAGGAGTGACATCACAGACGCAGAAACCTACTGTATACAGCTAAAGGAGGTAAGTTACACACAAACTGACAGTGGGGTTGTAATTAATTTACATGTTGTTTTGGGGAGGAAAACTTCTTCTTTAATTTGGAGGGATTTCCCTGACAGAAGTCACCCTCCCTTTCTTATTCCAAAATGACAAATGCCTATAGTCCTCCTTTAATGCCCATGGTTTTTAAAGTAAAGCTCATATAGAATGGGTATAGAAATCCTGAAAAGTTCTCCAGTCCGTTCTGCAAAGAAACAAACCATGACAGGATATTACCACCTCTATGCTTTGCTGTAGGAATGGTGTTATTTGCATGGTGAGCTCAGCTGTATTGGATTTCCACCAGACATTTTGTTCGGTGTTGAGGCCAAATACCTACATTTTAGTCTCATCTGACCATAACACCTTTTTCCATGTGGCCTCAGAATCTTTAAGGGACATTTAAGGTGGTCAGAGGAGACTAAAATGTAATTATTTGGCCTCAACACCAAACGATATGTCTGGTGGAAATCCAATACAGTTCACCATCCAAATAACACCATTCCTACAGTAAATCATGATGGTAATATCCTGTTTTGAGGATGTTTCTCTGCAGCAGTGACTGGGGCACTTGTGGGGCAAAATACCATCAAATTCTTGAGGTAAATCTGCTGCCCTCTGCCAGAAAGTTGTTAATGGAAAGATGGTTTACCTTCATATATGACAATGACTTGAAGCACACAGCAAAAAAAAAAAAAAAAACACAGTGGTTGAAGGAGAAAAAGGTGAATGCCCTTGCATGGCTTAGAGCCCAGACTTAAACCCCATTGAAAACCTGTGTAATGACTTGAAGACTGCAGTCCATAAAGGGTCACCATCAAATTTAACTGCACTTGAGCAGTTCTGCAAAGAAGAGTAGGCAAATATTGCAAAGTGTAGATGTGTACAGACTAAAGGCTGTAATAAAATCAATATGTGGTCCAACAAAATACTGACACAAGCGGGGGTGATCCTTTTTTCAACTCCATGATTCAGTTTTTTATTATTTTTATTTTTTTATGACATGTTGATGTTATATCTTTCACTTGGATGTTATAAGTTGCACTAGTAACTACAGCTGGATAAAACAAAAAGGCTGCAAATCAACAAAATGTGATTATTTTAAGAGGGGGGGGGGGGAGGCTTCTTTTCTTTACCCAATGTAGGTGTTATGATCACACATCTGCCTCTATAATATGAACAGAAACATGCTGATCCAGAAACGTATCATAATTCTATTGACGGTCAAGATGGTCCCTCTTATGCAAATTGGGAGAAGCTTTATAAGCATTTTTTAACTTTAATGGAATCATGTGAAAATAGTTTATTTTGATAAGGATACGTATTTTTAACCTAACTTCACATGATTTTAAACTGAAACTTGGATATGTGTTACGGTACTCCTCTCCAGCCATATCACAAAGGTGACATGGAAATTAAATCATATATATATTGCACCCTTGGGCTCTCAACAATATATCTGTCTGCTTCCCCTGTCCTTTTATACTCACCAAGCTTGCAGTCTGTCCGATTACTGTTCACTACTTACACCATCGCTTACTTATCGATTGATTCCAACAATTCAATATTATCAACACAATCTCATTTTCTGTTGCTGTCCTGAAGCAACACACTAGAATCTCTATATCAATCCTTCATAGGGTGGCAAGATTGATGTTGAATATTAATCTAATGTCCATTGTTACACTATGCCCTTCCTGTCATATATTTCTAGGGCATAATCTTTACAGAAGGAATACAATAGCGATGCAATACTTTCACAAACTAAGCATCTTCAAACAGCAGATTTTTCAAAATCTATAAGCCCACCATCATTTTACAAAGAATTATATTCCTGTGTTCACTTTTTATAACCAAGCGGCAGGAAGGCAACTACATCTTATAACTACTGTAAAATGAAACGATCGTACAAAGACAACCACAAAATTATGGGCATTTCCTATAGGGTATGATGGATGTTTTAACAACGTTTAAGGGAATAATATGTAGAGAAGGATAATGAAATAATTTACAGACTTATTATATCACACCATGAATTAGTGTATTAAATATGTCAGAAGTGTAGAGACATATTGGATTATACTATTAAGGGAGTTTATAGTCTATTGAAAGATTTTTTGCATATAAATAATACCATGATCAGCTTAATGAAAAGCTACATCAAACAGTGAACTCCAGGCAGGTATAAAATACATAATTTAATGCAGCTCTGTATTTAGTAATACATAAATAAATGCAGGCAGTGTAAGCACCTGAATGTGACTTAGTATCATCATTTTGCAATCTCCTACACAGCAGAGCTCAGATTGGGAGAGGTAAATGCAGCACAAGAAGCCATTCACTTGTGTTATAGTCCTCATGTGCTAACAAGGAGTTTGTTGATAGGAGGAGAGCACAGAGTGACAGATGTTCTGCTATTCCTTGACTGTAGCAGATTTATATCAGGTCTGCTGCCCTGACAGCCAGGGCTGTGTTGTGTGGCAGAGACTGGATGGACACAAATCCTTCCTTTAGCAGGTAAAACACCTTCCCTGCAATCCCTATCGACTACAAAACACCCCCTCCTCCCTGTTATGGGGAAGAGATAGAGGTGATATGTATCCCTAGAACCTTCGGTCCTAGGGTGACAATGCTGGTCAGTACAGCTGTCATCAGAGGAAAGTTTAGCCTTTAGTTTTACACTTTATTGACAGAATTTTCAGGTTTAAATAAAGGGAAAAAAGTGTGAAAAAAGAAAATAGATGCAATCACCACATCTAAAAGCCGGTAAGCTGCAATGCCATAAAGTGTTGTTCCTGGGTTTAGATACACTTTAATATGTTGGAGACACTATGCTATTGGGGACACTATGCTATTGGGGACTCTAGTATAGTTCTATTCTTGATCAAGATACTGACTTGTACAGGCACTATACTAGTGATGGCGGTGATCAGCAACTGCTAGTGTGGTGGACAATCTTGCACTAACTGACACTGGCTGAAAGGGACACTAACTAACTGACACTGACGTCGCTAGTGACATTTATGCAGTGATAATATTATACACTGTACTAATGACAATGGCTGGGTGACAGGGGGGATCAGGAGGGCAATTAAGGGGTTGACTGTGTGCCTAGCAAGTGTATATGTGCTGCTTTTGTTTACAGATCTGGCTGCATCTCTCCTTCCTCTGAACCGTAACCGATAGCAGGTAGGAATCCAGCCAGAATCTGTGTGTTGTGTTTATAAACACACAGATATCTTTGTTGTGATTTGCCACAGCCACTCAGCAGGTATACAGGCAAAACCATTGGCTGCAACCTGCTGACAAAATTGTGCTCTGCCCAATCACAGCACAGATCAGAAGGGGGCGCCTCTAGACCAGGAAGTTCACTGTGACGTATGGGTAAATGAACTACTGGTGGTCTGCAAGTGGTTAAAGTTGTTGTAAAGGCTCAAGATTTTGCATTCTCTGTATAAAGGTAAAACAACTTTCTGTGTGCAGCAGCAGCTCACCAATATTTACCTGAGCCCCATCGCAATCCAGCCTTGGCTGTCCCAGGTCTCTCCCTCCTCACTGGCTCCTGCTAATGTCAATCGCAGCCAGTGAGCCAATAAGGGGAGAGCAGGGGTGGGGCCGAGCCACGGCTGTGATGAATGGACACACTGAGCAGCGGCTCAGTAGCCCCCACAGCAAGCAGCTTGGCAAGAGGGAGGGGCCAAAGGTGGCGGGGGGCGCAAGAAGAGGAGGATTGGGGCTGCTCTGTGCAAAACCACTGCACAGAGCAGGTAAGTATAACATGTTTGTTTAAAAAAAAAAATTGCCTTTACAATCACTTTAAGGACAGAGCAGCAAGTACCAGGGTGTCAGTCTAATGCGTCTAGACTCCTAATTACAGGGAGTCATCTTTGTGGAACTGCTGCGTCTCCTTATGTGCTTCGGTGTTGCAAATGATAAAGCAGTTTTTATTGCCATGGGTCAGATTCAGGCAGTAAGTGCAAATAATAAACATCTGTAACCCCTAACCATATAGCTTGTGTCCCATGAGTTTACATGTAAATTTTTTATCTGAATGTAACTTTCTAATAAGCTGTATTCTGCCTTTTTAACGTTTTCGCTTTGCATTTTTTTATTTTCTTGCACTTCCAAAAATTGTCTTGCAACAGTATGTATCTGGATGTAAATGAACCTCCTCTCTGCACTCTAATATATTGAATTCCTACCCTTCCTTACACAGATAATGACATCAGTAAGACTCCCACGGGCTCACGTCAAAAACAGACACAGAATTCTAATGAGCCGAAGCATCTGCAGAAAATAATTCAGTTTGATGCTAAATGCAACCAACAAACACTGGTATACAGAAGATGCTCTTAATTCGCTTAACTTTGCCAAAACATTTCTTCATTTAAATGAAATAAAGAAATAAGAGGACAAAGAGGAAACGGGACCAGAGCTGTACGTACAGCACCAAATAATATTCAAAACAGCTGCATGGATGGGAGTGAGCTCTAAGCAGCTTATTCCAGCAGGAGGTAAAAGACATTTATAAATAACTGGTCGGTGGTGTAGAATCTTGTTGGCTCACACTCTTTTACCCAATGATAAATGGAGGTGACAATATGGCCGTCTGTTGTTAAGAGCCTGTACACCGAGTAAATATGTTATCTCACTTTGCAGAACAAGGTACGCTCATTATAGAGGAAAATGTGTTGTAGTGATTTCCTATGTACTCCAACTCAGCTGGCAGAGGACTCATCAGTTTGGTCCGATACAGCCGAGGTCATTTACTGAGAGTGCATGCAAGCACAATCTTTGTGTACAGGTGTGTCTTTATGTATAAAAAGATGCATTGATAAGCAAATGTCCCCAACCAGCTCACAAGAAACACTTGTATTCCCATCTTTCTGATTTTGTATGGCTACTAAGTTCTCCAGTAGAATTATTCTTCCACTATAAGCAACATGAATGGCCACCAATATTTCTGCCCCAACATCTACATTGCACCTTTGTACAAAGGAGAGGAACTCTACCTAGCAAAATTTGTTCATGGCTCAGCGGGACATGATTTCATTGGATGCAGCTGCTGTTTAGCCAAAAAAATTATATTTGGTTTCTTCATTTGAAAAATATTGGATAGGAAGAAACCTACAGGGCCACCCACAGAGTAAAGTTTATCTGCTTTATTTGCATAGTATATGGCCATTTTTATTTACTCCACCTCCTTATTGTTCACCTACAAAATTTCCCTGCACTTCCCTCTGGTGGTACAGAGCAGATCAGAATTTATAAAAGTCCAGAGAAAGCCAATGAACTCCGTTATTACTCATCCCTAGCACAGTCATGTCTCATGTCCTAAACACAGGCTGTGATCTTATGAATGTAAGTTAAATTCTGAAAGGCATACATTTTGGCAAGCTTTTTATATATATATATATATATATATATACACACAGTTGTGCTCATAAGTTTACGTACCCTGGCAGAATTTATGATTTCTTGGACACTTTTCAGAGAATAGGAATGATAACACAAAAACATTTCTTTCACTCATGGTTAGTGTTTGGCTGAAGCCATTTATTATCAATCAACTGTGTTTACTCTTTTTAAATCATAATGACAACAGAAACTACCCAAATGACCCTGATCAAAAGTTTACATACCCCAGTTCTTAATACCATGTATTGCCCTCTTTAACATCAATGACCGCTTTTGTGGTATTTGTGGATGAGGCTCTTTATCTTCTCAGATGGTAAAGCTTCCCATTTCTCTTGGCAAAAAAACTCCAGTTCCTGTAAATTCTTGGGCTGTCTTGCATGAACTGCACGTTTGAGATCTCCCCAGAGTGGCTCAATGATATTGAGATCAGGAGACTGAGATGGCCACTCCAGAACCTTCACTTTATTCTGCTGTAGCCAATGACAGGCCAACTTGGCCTTGTGTTTTGGATCATTGTCATGTTGGAATGTCCAAGTACGTCCCATGTGCAGCTTCCTGGCTGATTAATGCAAATGATCCTCCAGTATTTTTTGACAACATACTGCATTCATCTTGCCATCAATTTTGACCAAATTTCCTGTGCTTTTGTAGCTCACACATCCCCAAAACATCAGCAATCCACCTCCATGTTTCACAGTAGGAATGGTGTACCTTTCATCATAGGCCTTGTTGACTCCTCTCCAAATGAAGCGTTTATGGTTGTTGTCAAAAAGCTAAATTTTGGTCCCATCGCTCCAAATGACTTTGTGCCAGAAAGTTTGAGGCTTGTCTCTCTGCTGTTTCAACAGAACCCCTCATTTTCCGCTTCTTGATTAGAGTTTGAACACTGCTGATTAGCATTCTCAATTCCTTGGATATCTTTTTATATCCCTATTCCTGTTTTATATACAGTTCAACTACCTTTTCCCGCAGATCCTATGACAGTTCTTTTGCTTTCCCCATGACTCAGAATCCAGAAACACCAATGCAGCACTGGATTAAAGATGCAAGGGTCTGTTAGGAGTCCAGAAACTCATTGACCTTTTATACACGCTAGTGATGAGCCGAACACCCCCGGGTTCGGTTCGCACCAGAACCCGCGAACGGACCGAAAGTTCGTACGAACATTAGAACCCTATTAAATACAATGGATGCGAACGTTCGAATTCTAAAGTGCTAATTATAACAACTATTATGCATGTTATTGTCCTAAAAAGGGTTTGGGAACCCGGGTTCTGCACCAGGGGACATGTATCAATGCAAAAAGAAGTTTTAAAAACGGTCGTTTTTCGGGAGCAGTCATTTTAATGATGCATAAAGTGAAAAAAAAAAAAGTCAAATATTCCTTTAAATATCGTACCTGGGGGGTGTCTAAAGTATGCCTGTGAAGTGCCACGTGTTTCCCGTGTTTAGAACTGTCCCTGCACAAAATGACACTTCTAAAGGAAAAAAAAGCCATTTAAAACTGCTTGCGGCTTTAATGTAATGTCTGGTCCCGGTAATATGGATGAAAATCTTTAAGAAAAATGGCATAGCTACCCCATGACCCCCCCCCCCTACCCCAGCCCATTACCAGCCCCTTTGGGTCTTGTATGGATATTAAGGGGAACCCCGCACATAAAATAAAAAAGGCCCTATATACTCTGAACAGCCGTATACAGGCGGTGCATACAAGACAGGGACTGTAGGTTTGTTCTTATGTAGAATCTGTTTGTAATTTTGTACAGGTACATTGTTTAAGTGTAGCTCCAGCCCAAAAATCTATTTTTAAACTTTTTGGAAAACATAGGTAAGGGTTATCACCCCTGTAACATTTGTTTTGCTGTCTGTGCCCCTGTTCAGAACATTTCACCTCACTTTCCGTCCCAATGACAACTGTTTTTGAAATGTGGTGTTTTTCTTGAAACAAGGATTGCTGATAAAGCATCAGTACAGAGGAGACACCTTTCTCCCATATTAATTCTTACAGGAGAGAATTTTCCTTCCTAGGGGTAGATTTCCTCTCACTTCCTGTTGTCTTCTTGCGTTTGCAAGTAGGAGTCGTTTGTAAGTTGGATGTTTGAAAGTAGGGACCTGCCGTAGATACTCTGCAGAAATAGGCCCCTTAGTTGTTGGTGTTGGCACAACACTGTAAGCACTCACAGTTACTCTTGGTTGGTGCTGGAACGCCCTGCTGTCAACTATTATATCAGGAATTGTAATTACATATAATTGTTGAACAGTGGTAGTAAAAATTGGGCCTTTGATGGTGGTGCTGGTGCCACAACACTGTAAGCCCTGACAGTTACTCTTGGTGGGTGCAGCAATGGGCCCTGCTGTGAATTATTAGATCAAGAATTGTAATTGCATGCCCCTGTTGAACAGGGGCTGAAAAATTGGGCCTTTGGTGGTGGTGGTGGTGTTGACACAACACTGTAAGCCCTCAGAGTTACTCTTGGTGGGTGCAGGAATGGGCCCTGCTGTGAATTATTAGATCAAGAATTGTAATTACATGCCCCTGTTGAACAGGGGCTGAAAAATTGGGCCTTAGGCACTGGTGGCACAACACTACAACCCCTCACAGATACTGTACTTGGAGCACAGCAATGAGCCCTGTTGCAAAGTATTGCTTCAAAAATTGTAATGACACGCCCCTGTTAAACAGGGGCTGAAAAATTGGGCCTTAGGCACTGGTGCCACAACACTCCAAGCCCTCACAGATACTGTACTTGGAGCACAGCAATGAGCCCTATGGCAAATTATTGCTAAAAAAATTGTAATTACACGCCCCTGTAAAACAGGGGCTGAAAAATTGGGCCTTAGCCACTGGTGGCGGCACCCATAAACAAAAATGATCTTCCAAGCTATCATCATCAATCGTATCATTGAGGACTCGGAGGAGGAGGATAGCCAGTCAACATAACAGCACAGACACTCAGCATCAGCATCAGTCTTGAAGGGATGTGACATGTTAAAATCAATTAGTCTGTTATATCAGCATCAGGTGTGTGGTAGCTGGTGGTGATCCAAGACTGGTTCATCTTGATGAAAGTCAGTCGATCAACCGAGTCGGTGGACAGGCGCACCCTGTGATCCGTGACAAATCCTCCAGCAGCACTGAATGTGCGTTCCGAAAGAACGCTGGATGCAGGACAGGCCAGTAGCTCAATTGCATACTGTGCAAGCTCTGGCCAGTGATCCATCCTCAAGACCCAGTAAGCCAGAGGATTTTCGGTGGGGAAGGTGTCCAAGTCTGACCTTGCCCCTAGATATTCCTGCACCATGTTTATCAGACGCTGGCGATGGTTGCTGGAACCAATCATACTTTGGGGCTGCGGACTAAAGAATTGTCTGAACACATCGGTCAGACGGCCACCTTCCCCACCGCTCCTTCTTTGACTGGCCGAAGCCTCAGCAACTCGTTGTCCTGGACCAGGAGTTTGTAACCTCCCAGTCTCTGGGAACGCGTTGCACAGACCTTTCTGCAAGGCCTCCCGGAGTTGTCTCATCCTCTGCTCCCTCTGCGACGGTAACATAAGGTCCGCAACCTTACCCTTGTACCGTGGATCAAGGAGAGTGGCCAGCCAGTAATGGTCCCTCTCCTTGATCCGAAGAATACGAGGATCCTTCCGCAGACTTTGCAGGATCAGGGAGGCCATGCAGCGTAGGTTTGCTGAGGCATTCGCTCCGGAGTCCTCTGGGTCACTAAGGACGACATGATCCGCAGTCACCTCCTCCCAGCCACGTACAAGTCCACTGGTTTCTTGGGACTGTAAATCATCCCTAAAAGACTGCTGCTGATGATGCTGAGTGCCAGCCTCCACCTCCATGCTGACACAATCCTCCTCCTCCTCTTCCTCTTCCTGTGCGATGGGTGGGACAGAAGGAACACTGTCTGGGTAAAGGGGGCCTTGAGAGGCAAGGAAGTCCTCCTCTTCCTGCCTCTGTTCTGCCTCAAGTGCCCTGTCCATTATTCCACGCAGCGTGTGCTCCAACAGGTGGACAAGAGGTACAGTGTCACTGATGCATGCACTGTCACTGCTCACCATCCTCGTGGCCTCCTCAAATGGTGCCAGGACAGTGCATGCATCCCTGATCATGCCCCACTGGCGTGGAGAAAAATAACCAAGCTCCCCTGACCCTGTCCTGGTGCCGTAGTCGCACAGGTACTCATTGATGGCCCTCTGCTGCGTGTGCAGCCGCTGCAGCATGGCCAACGTTGAGTTCCACCTGGTGGGCATGTCACATATAAGGCGGTTCTTGGGCAGGTTCAACTCCTTTTGCAGCTCAGCCAGGCGAGCACTGGCATTATAAGATCTGCGGAAATGCACACAGACTTTCCTGGCCTGCCTCAGGACATCCTGTAAGCCCGGGTACCTGCCCAAGAACCGCTGCACCACCAGGTTAAGGACGTGAGCCACACAGGGCACATGGGTCAGTTGTCCCTGTCGGAGGGCGGAGAGGAGGTTGGTGCCATTGTCGCAAACCACCATTCCTGGCTTAAGCTGGCGTGGCGTCAACCACCTCTCGGCCTGGCCCTGCAGAGCAGACAGGACCTCTGCCCCAGTGTGGCTTCTGTCCCCCAAACACACCAGCGCAAGCACGGCATGGCATCTTTTTGCCTGCGTACTTGCGTAGCCCCGTGAACGGCTACGGAGCACCGCTGGTTCATAGGACAAACCACAGGAAGAGGCCATGGAGGAAGAAGAAGAGGAGGGGGTGGAGGAGAGAGGTGTGTCACAACCAGTAGTAGCATTTTGGAGGCGTGGCGGTGGGACAACCTCCAACACTACTGCACCTTGTCCTGCATCCTTCCCAGCTGCCAAAAGAGTGACCCAATGGGCCGTGAAAGAAAGGTAACCTCCCTGTCCATGCCTGCTGGACCATGAGTCAGCGGTAATATGCACCTTACCGCTGACCGCCCTGTCCAGCGAGGCCAAGACATTGCCTTCCACATGCCGGTAGAGAGCCGGAATAGCCTTCCGTGAGAAAAAGTGGCGTTTGGGAACCTGCCACTGAGGAACCGCACATTGCACAAACTCACGGAAGGGGGCCGAGTCTACCAACTGAAAAGGCAGCAGTTGAAGCGCTAGCAATTTAGCCAAGCTAGCATTCAACCGCTGGGCATGTGGATGGCTGGGAGTGAACTTCTTTCGACGGTCCAGCAGCTGGGGCAGGGAAATTTGCCTGCTAGAATCGGACGTCGGTGTACTGCTAGCAGAGTGGCCGCAAGTACTTGGCTGTGACACACCTAATTCTACACCTTCATTCCTCTCAGTGCATGTTTCAGAGAGGACTGAAGTTATAGTGGGGTTGGAAATCCCAGCTGATGCGGTGCAAGGAGAGGTCCGCTTTGTTCTTTGGTGTGGGTCTTTGAGGTAGGCTTGCCAACGAGCTGCATGGCAGGTCAACATATGTCTGGTCAGGCATGTGGTACCCAAGCGGCTGATGTTTTGGCCACGCGATATACGCTTGAGACATATGTTGCAAACAGCAGCTGTGCGATCTGATGCACTAGCCTCAAAAAAGGCCCACACCAAGGAACTTTTTGAATGACGGGCAGAGGCAGCGCCCTGCACAGGCGGAGCTCTGCGGTGTGATTCCGTCGGTGTACTGCCCTTACGCTGGCCACCAAAGGGCATCCTGTCTCGTTGGAGATGTGCCTCCTCCTCATCCTCCTCCTCCTCTCTCCTATTAGGCACCCACGTGGAGTCAGTGACCTCATCATCCCCTCCCTCCTCATCACTGGAGCCAATCTGGCAGTATGCTGCAGCTGCTGGAACATGACTGCCAGATTGGTGTCCTTCTTGAGCATCCCCTCTGTCTGCTCTCACCCTACTGCCTTCCTGTAGCTGGGTTTCATCATCAGACCCTTCGAAACGCTGGGCATCCTCCTGGAGCATGTACCCAACACTGTGCTCAAACAGTTCGGGGGACTCCTCAGGAGGAGGACATGGTGGGTCTAGGGAAGGAGTGACTGATGATGACATTGATACCAGGGAAGAGGACGCTTTGGCAGCTGCTTTGCCAGTACCCTGAGCCTGGGTGAGAGAGGATGAGGAGGAGGAGGAGGGCTTGGTCATCCACTCTACCAAGTCTTCGGCATGATGTGGCTCAACATGTCCAGCTGCGGAAAAGAAGGACAAGCGTGTCCCATGGCCATGTGCTGATGACAATGCACCGCGTCCACGACCAGCACTGTTGCCCCCAGACACAGAGCCTGCTTGCCCTCTTTTATTGCCTCCTGACTGTCTGCCTCTCCTTGTTTGCCTTCCAGACATTCTAATAGATGGCCTGCAGGGAGATGGGAAAAAAGCAATAAGGGCTACCTTCAGGTGTCCTTCTCTGTCCCTTGAAACAAGGACTTGCACAGTGAAAGAAACTGACACTCTCCCTACCTACAGTTTTCTGTCCCTAGAAAAAATGTTTGTTTTAAGCACAATATAGCACAAGGAGAATTCACTCACTGTCCTTCCAGGTCCCTAGAAACAAGGACTTACACAGTGAAAGAAACTGACACTCTCCCTACCTACAGTTTTCTGTCCCTAGAAAAAATGTTTTTTTTAAGCACAATATAGCACAAGGAGAATTCACTCACTGTCCTTCCAGGTCCCTAGAAACAAGGACTTGCACAGTGAAAGAAACTGACACTCTCCCTACCTACAGTTTTCTGTCCCTAGAAAAAATGTTTTTTTTAAGCACAATATAGCACAAGGAGAATTCACTCACTGTCCTTCCAGGTCCCTGGAAACAAGGACTTGCACAGTGAAAGAAACTGACACTCTCCCTACCTACAGTTTTCTGTCCCTAGAAAAAATGTTTTTTTTTAAGCACAATATAGCACAAGGAGAATTCACTCACTGTCCTTCCAGGTCCCTAGAAACAAGGACTTACACAGTGAAAGAAACTGACACTCTCCCTACCTACAGTTTTCTGTCCCTAGAAAAAATGTTTTTTTTAAGCACAATATAGCACAAGGAGAATTCACTCACTGTCCTTCCAGGTCCCTAGAAACAAGGACTTGCACAGTGAAAGAAACTGACACTCTCCCTACCTACAGTTTTCTGTCCCTAGAAAAAATGTTTTTTTTAAGCACAATATAGCACAAGGAGAATTCACTCACTGTCCTTCCAGGTCCCTAGAAACAAGGACTTGCACAGTGAAAGAAACTGACACTCTCCCTACCTACAGTTTTCTGTCCCTAGAAAAAATGTTTTTTTTAAGCACAATATAGCACAAGGAGAATTCACTCACTGTCCTTCCAGGTCCCTAGAAACAAGGACTTGCACAGTGAAAGAAACTGACACTCTCCCTACCTACAGTTTTCTGTCCCTAGAAAAAATGTTTTTTTTAAGCACAATATAGCACAAGGAGAATTCACTCACTGTCCTTCCAGGTCCCTAGAAACAAAGACTTGCACAGTGAAAGAAACTGACACTCTCCCTACCTACAGTTTTCTGTCCCTAGAAAAAATGTTTTTTTTAAGCACAATATAGCACAAGGAGAATGCACTCACTGTCCTTCCAGGTCCCTAGAAACAAGGACTTGCACAGTGAAAGAAACTGACACTCTCCCTACCTACAGTTTTCTGTCCCTAGAAAAAATGTTTGTTTTAAGCACAATATAGCACAAGGAGAATTCACTCACTGTCCTTCCAGGTCCCTAGAAACAAGGACTTACACAGTGAAAGAAACTGACACTCTCCCTACCTACAGTTTTCTGTCCCTAGAAAAAATGTTTTTTTTAAGCACAATATAGCACAAGGAGAATTCACTCACTGTCCTTCCAGGTCCCTAGAAACAAGGACTTGTACAGTGAAAGAAACTGACACTCTCCCTACCTACAGTTTTCTGTCCCTAGAAAAAATGTTTGTTTTAAGCACAATATAGCACAAGGAGAATTCACTCACTGTCCTTCCAGGTCCCTAGAAACAAGGACTTACACAGTGAAAGAAACTGACACTCTCCCTACCTACAGTTTTCTGTCCCTAGAAAAAATGTTTTTTTTAAGCACAATATAGCACAAGGAGAATTCACTCACTGTCCTTCCAGGTCCCTAGAAACAAGGACTTGCACAGTGAAAGAAACTGACACTCTCCCTACCTACAGTTTTCTGTCCCTAGAAAAAATGTTTTTTTTAAGCACAATATAGCACAAGGAGAATTCACTCACTGTCCTTCCAGGTCCCTGGAAACAAGGACTTGCACAGTGAAAGAAACTGACACTCTCCCTACCTACAGTTTTCTGTCCCTAGAAAAAATGTTTTTTTTAAGCACAATATAGCACAAGGAGAATTCACTCACTGTCCTTCCAGGTCCCTAGAAACAAGGACTTACACAGTGAAAGAAACTGACACTCTCCCTACCTACAGTTTTCTGTCCCTAGAAAAAATGTTTTTTTTAAGCACAATATAGCACAAGGAGAATTCACTCACTGTCCTTCCAGGTCCCTAGAAACAAGGACTTGCACAGTGAAAGAAACTGACACTCTCCCTACCTACAGTTTTCTGTCCCTAGAAAAAATGTTTTTTTTAAGCACAATATAGCACAAGGAGAATTCACTCACTGTCCTTCCAGGTCCCTAGAAACAAGGACTTGCACAGTGAAAGAAACTGACACTCTCCCTACCTACAGTTTTCTGTCCCTAGAAAAAATGTTTTTTTTAAGCACAATATAGCACAAGGAGAATTCACTCACTGTCCTTCCAGGTCCCTGGAAACAAGGACTTGCACAGTGAAAGAAACTGACACTCTCCCTACCTACAGTTTTCTGTCCCTAGAAAAATTTTTTTTTTAAGCACAATATAGCACAAGGAGAATTCACTCACTGTCCTTCCAGGTCCCTAGAAACAAGGACTTGCACAGTGAAAGAAACTGACACTCTCCCTACCTACAGTTTTCTGTCCCTAGAAAAAATGTTTTTTTTAAGCACAATATAGCACAAGGAGAATTCACTCACTGTCCTTCCAGGTCCCTAGAAACAAGGACTTGCACAGTGAAAGAAACTGACACTCTCCCTACCTACAGTTTTCTGTCCCTAGAAAAAATGTTTTTTTTAAGCACAATATAGCACAAGGAGAATTCACTCACTGTCCTTCCAGGTCCCTAGAAACAAGGACTTGCACAGTGAAAGAAACTGACACTCTCCCTACCTACAGTTTTCTGTCCCTAGAAAAAATGTTTTTTTTAAGCACAATATAGCACAAGGAGAATTCACTCACTGTCCTTCCAGGTCCCTGGAAACAAGGACTTGCACAGTGAAAGAAACTGACACTCTCCCTACCTACAGTTTTCTGTCCCTAGAAAAAATGTTTTTTTTAAGCACAATATAGCACAAGGAGAATTCACTCACTGTCCTTCCAGGTCCCTAGAAACAAGGACTTACACAGTGAAAGAAACTGACACTCTCCCTACCTACAGTTTTCTGTCCCTAGAAAAAATGTTTTTTTTAAGCACAATATAGCACAAGGAGAATTCACTCACTGTCCTTCCAGGTCCCTAGAAACAAGGACTTGCACAGTGAAAGAAACTGACACTCTCCCTACCTACAGTTTTCTGTCCCTAGAAAAAATGTTTTTTTTAAGCACAATATAGCACAAGGAGAATTCACTCACTGTCCTTCCAGGTCCCTAGAAACAAGGACTTGCACAGTGAAAGAAACTGACACTCTCCCTACCTACAGTTTTCTGTCCCTAGAAAAAATGTTTTTTTTAAGCACACTATAGCACAAGGAGAATTCACTCACTGTCCTTCCCAGTCCCTAGAAACAAGGACTTGCACAGTGAAAGAAACTGACACTCTCCCTACCTACAGTTTTCTGTCCCTAGAAAAAATGTTTTTTTTAAGCACAATATAGCACAAGGAGAATTCACTCACTGTCCTTCCAGGTCCCTAGAAACAAGGACTTGCACAGTGAAAGAAACTGACACTCTCCCTACCTACAGTTTTCTGTCCCTAGAAAAAATGTTTTTTTTAAGCACAATATAGCACAAGGAGAATTCACTCACTGTCCTTCCAGGTCCCTGGAAACAAGGACTTGCACAGTGAAAGAAACTGACACTCTCCCTACCTACAGTTTTCTGTCCCTAGAAAAAATGTTTTTTTTAAGCACAATATAGCACAAGGAGAATTCACTCACTGTCCTTCCAGGTCCCTAGAAACAAGGACTTACACAGTGAAAGAAACTGACACTCTCCCTACCTACAGTTTTCTGTCCCTAGAAAAAATGTTTTTTTTAAGCACACTATAGCACAAGCACAAAACACACTGACACTCTCCCTACCTATCCTTCTCTTTCCCTAAACTAAAGGAATCCAGGTTAAGCAAGAAAGAAATAAAAGTCACTGTCCCTGCCTATGCTGCTCTATCCCTGCTCCGGAACACACTACACTAGGCCGCCGTGCTGGCGGCCTTTTATAGTGTGGGGCGTGTACTAAACACCCTCAGCAATAATTGGCCACAGGCATCCTGCCTGTGGCCAATCATTGCTCTCCTCGCTGCCGGCGCTGTGATTGGCCAAGCATGCGGGGTCACAGTGCATGCTTGGCCAATCACAGCGCCTGGATGACACTGCGATGGCGTAGTGCATTGTGGGCCGTTCGCGTCACTCGAATTTGGCGCGAACGGCCCAAATCGTTCGATCTTCGTCGAACGATCGAACAGCCGATGTTCGAGTCGAACGTATGTTCGATTCGAACACGAAGCTCATCCCTAATACACACACACGAATTACAAGAAAATAGATCACAGGTGAGGATGGTTACCTTTAATAGCCATTCAAACCCCTTTGTGTCAACTTGTGTGCATGTTATCAGACCAAAATTACTACATTATGTAAACTTTTAATCAGGGTCATTTGGGTAGTTTCTGTTGTCATTATGATTTAAAAAGAGTAAACACAGTTGATTGATAATAAATGGCTTCAGCCAAACACTAACCATGAGTGAAAGAAATGTTTTTGTGTTATCATTCATATTCTCTGAAAAATGGCCAAGAAATCATAAATTCTGCCAGGGTATGTAAACTTATGAGCACAACTGTATATATACAGTATATACTGTGTGTGTGTGTGTGTGTGTGTATATATATATATATAAATCTGTATATATCTTGTGGACAGTATCATCTTAAGGCTGCTTTCACACTTGGGCGGCAGGTCGGTTAGCAGTAAAGTGCCGCTAGTTTTAGTGGCGCTTTACCGTAGTTTTAGCAGCACTTTTCGGTCGCTAGCGGGGTGCTTTTAACCCCCAATAGCGGTCAAAGAAAGGGTTAAAAACCGCCCGTGTTGTGGCGCTTCCGAAGCACTTTACAGGTGCTTCGGAAGCAATGCCTATTCATTCCAATGGGCAGGGGCGGTGTAGGAGCGCTGTATAAGCCGCTCCTACACCGCCCCAAAGACGCTGCTTGCAGGACTTTTGTTTCCGTCTGCAAGCGCACCGCCCCAGTGTGAAACCACTTAGGCTTTCACACTGGGGAGGCAGTTTTCAGGTGCTTTACATGCGCTATTTTTAGCGCTAAAACGCCTGAAAACTGCCTCAGTGTGAAAGGTGTCTTACTGGACATGTAGGTTTAAATGTACTTTGAGTAGACGACAAACAAATTAAAGCCCAACTCCAGATTAAGCTTAACTCCAGAGATGATCTTTTTTGCATACTGAATAACATAAGTAAGCATATTTCATACCTGAGTGACTGCTGGGGAACCTGACAATCACCGTAGTATTTGGATATACTATAGTAGTAGATGCAATCTTCCGGGTCCTGTGCAAGCAGCTTCTTCTCTGCACACCGAGCACAGAGGATCTCTCGCTCACACTTTTGCCATTATTGGAATGCCTTGTATTTTTCCAATTAATAAAAGACATTTTCTGGTTGAATGAGGTGAAGATCATGATGTGGCCCCCCTTCTCTTTACCTTATCCAATCAGAGAACATGGTGTATTTGCCTAAAAAATACAAGGCTGTCTATGAATAGCGGCAGTGCAGAGTGAATGACCCTCATTGGTTAGTGTGCAGAGGGGTAGCTAGCTCAAGACCTTGAAGATTGTGGCTATAATTGTAGTAGCACAACTACTATAGTCATTGTCAACAGAGAGAAAAAAGGATTGAGTCCTCTGCTCACTAAATAAGGAAACACTGTGCTGTTTATATGTCAAACGCACAGTGTGGCATTAAGGGCAGACTCACCCATCGAGGTGCGGTCTCTGTGGCTAAAACAACAGATAAGAAAAAGCCCACCAGGGGGAGAGTAAAAGAAAAATAGACTCCCCCAGGATAAAGACGCCACAGGTGGACCACGCCGCTTGTATAAATGCTTTTAATAGTACAAAATATGAAAAGTTGACAAAATTAATTAATGCTCAAAAAATATCTTTCACCAACACCAGAAGTATAATTAAAAATGATAACGTTATCATTAAAACACAGTCAGCTCACTGGGAATGCATGCATGCACGTGGTGCAAATAGGGTGACCATCTGGAAAGAATCCAGGTAGTTACCCTGATGGCAATAGGGTCAGCCAATAGGGTTTGACCTGTTCCAAGGGAACATAAACTATGCACAAAATGTGGCTAGGCGATCTGACTAAGGACTATGGGAGTAGTGATAACCATGGAGGTAAAGAAAACAGTTATTCCAGCCAATAAGTGGATATATGAAACAGTCATAAGCAGGTATATCACACATAGGAAATCTGTCCTCATATAAAGCAGCAAAAAAGCAGGCAATACATGCAAAGCACAGCATATATAAAGCAGCAGGATGGCAGTAGATGAAGCAGGTCCATGCAAAATAACAGGCAGCTGGATTCAATAAAGCACAGCATAAATTGAAACTAAGCAAAAAGCATAGGTTTGATGTTGTTGCTTGGACCAAAGGTCCGCTCACCCAGCCTGGTTGTTGAAGGGAATCAGCCTATAAAATCAGCATATACATCAGAAGCTCTCCTCTCCAGAGTCATAGGAAGTATGCAGGACAGGCAGTATAGCCATAGATAGCATGTGTACCCCATGCAGGGATTGCAGTTCCTGTTTTTCCTTACTGTGGGAGGGGTATAGGTACCCTTAATAAGTCCTCCGGGCTGGGATCAGCCAAGATATTGATCCAGAATCAGGACCAGATATGGAGCTGGAAAGTCCGCTGGTATTCCCGCTGCTGTGGCCGTTCAAATCGACGTATCAGGAGGCTGCTTAGGGGCTGCTTAGAGAGACAGTAATCCATACGGCGTGACTGTGAGTGACGATAGGGCGTCACTACAACATGAGACCCAACATGTTTCAGCCAATGAGAGTGGCTTTCATCATGATGAAAGCCACTCTCATTGGCTGAAACATGTTGGGTCACATGTTGTAGTGACGCCCTATCGTCACTCACAGTCACGCCGTATGGATGCATGTGCTCTGCGCTTCTGATGGACCTAACTGGATTACTGTTACATAGTTACATAGTTACATAGTTAGTCAGGTTGAAAAAAGACACAAGTCCATCCAGTTCAACCGTAAAAATAAATAAATAAATAAAATAAACATATATCGTACAATCCCATATACCCAATTCTATACCCACAGTTGATCCAGAGGAAGGCAAAAAAAAAACAGAAGAGCATGATCCAATTTGCTACAGCAGGGGAAAAAATTCCTTCCTGATCCCCCGAGAGGCAATCGGATATTCCCTGGATCAACTTTACCTATAAATGTCAGTACCCAGTTATATTATGTACATTTAAGAAAGAATCCAGGCCCTTCTTAAAGCAATCTACTGAGCTGGCCAGAACCACCTCTGCAGGGAGTCTATTCCACATTTTCACAGCTCTTACTGTGAAAAAACCTTTCCGTATTTGGAGGTGAAATCTCTTTTCCTCTAGACGCAAAGAGTGCCCCCTTGTCCTTTGTGTTGACCGTAAAGTGAATAACTGAACACCAAGTTCACTATATGGACCCCTTATATATTTGTACATGTTGATCATATCCCCCCTTAATCTCCTCTTCTCAAGAGAGAATAAATTCAGTTCCTCTAATCTCTCCTCATAGCTGAGCTCCTCCATGCCTCTTATCAGTTTGGTTGCCCTTCTCTGCACTTTCTCCAGTTCCCCAATATCCTTTTTGAGAACTGGGGCCCAAAACTGTCTCTCTAAGCAGCCCCTAAGCAGACTCCTGATACGCCGATTTGAACGGCCACAGCAGCGGGAATACCAGCGGACTTTCCAGCTCCATATCTGGTCCTGATTCTGGATGAATATCTCGGCTGATCCCGGCCTGGAGGACTTACTAAGGGTACCTATACCCCTCCCACAGTAATGAAAAACAGGAACTGCAATCCCCGCATGGGGTACACATGCTATCTATGGCTATACTGCCTGTCCTGCATACTTCCTATGACTCTGGAGAGGAAAGCTTCTGATGTATAGGCTGATTCCCTTCAACAACCAGGCTGGGTGAGCGGACCTTTGGTCCAAGCAACAACATCAAATATATGCTTTTTGCTTAGTTTCAATTTATGCTGTGCTTTATTGAATCCAGCTGCCTGTTAATTTGCATGGACCTGCTTCATCTACTGCCATCCTGCTGCTTTATATATGCTGTGCTTTGCATGTATTGCCTGCTCTTTTGCTGCTTTATATGAGGACAGATTTCCTATGTGTGATATACCTGCTTATGACTGTTTCATATATCCACTTACTGGCTGGAATAACTGTTTTCTTTACCTCCATGGTTATCACTACTCCCATAGTCCTTAGTCAGATCGCCTAGCCACATTTTGTGCATAGTTTATGTTCCCTTGGAACAGGTCAAACCCTATTGCCATCAGGGTAACTACCTGGATTCTTTCCAGATGGTCACCCTATTAGCACCACGTGCATGCATGCATTCCCATTGAGCTGACTGTGTTTTAATGATAATGTTATCATTTTTAATTATACTTCTGGTGTTGGTGAAAGATATTTTTTGAGCATTAATTAATTTTGTCAACTTTTCATATAGTCATTGTCAGCTTCCACATCGACCACTCAGGTATGAGATATGCATACTTAACATTGTGCCAAACGACCAATATAGGTATGCAATAAATATCGTACCTGGAGTTTAGTTTGAAGCAGATACAGGAAATGTTTTTTTTTTCTTCTTTTGGGAAAAAGGTTTAAATATAATAATTAAAGCTGACCATTCATTGTAAGGAACCCAATAATGGGTAATGATTTGTCCCAACCCCTGTAACTTATATTTTTCTAAACAACTTGGTCTGTATGTAATTGTGGAGAAAATATAAACAAAAGCATGAATAACATTAAAATAAATACCGTTACTATCGGTACTAACCACATCCAGTTTGCTATATTGGTCCTTTAAATAAATAAGTGAACACAGTATCCTCTATGACCATAAAATGTTGTTGCAAACAGAAGTTGGAATAGAGCAAAATAAATATAAATAGCTACACAGATAAAACTTTTTTTTTTATCACATTTATTACCGAAAACCTGCGGAAAACAAGGCATTATGATTTAAACCCCTTACTGTGACCTGTCTATACACACGCTAACCAAATATTGCAAAATTTGTAGAAAATACCAGTATATATCAAACCAACTTTAAAAACAGATTTTAATGATAAATCCTTGTGATTACCATACATCCGGTCTAGCAGTTCTCATTATCCTTGTAGTTTGTGGTTCTGTATTGTGAAGCGTTCAGCAACCGAATGCAAACTCCATCCTTGTTAATTAAATGTCCCATTATAATAGTCTATGCCTTGCAAAGCATACACAGACTTAACACATCCTTTATCCCCTGTAACTAGAAAGGATAAGCTTCACATCAGTGATTCCTTGCCAAGTGCACAATGTCTAACCTAAGGGTAGAGACACTTGCATCTCTTGATCTGAAATATGATTGTTTTGAAAACCCGCAGACCAACACTTTGTTCATCTTGGAAAAGATACACATATAAATATTTTTTTTCCCCCTTTAACTAGATAATAATGATACCATTAAGAAAAAGTAAGGCGACATTGCATCGTTCATGTGATCTGAATCCCTAATCCTCCGCTAATGCTGCAGGGGATCGCGGTGCATTGCACACTGCTTCAAAATTATTTACTAACAAACAAATTAGTTCTGCTAAGCCAATAAAGGAGGAGGCATGTGCTCCTTGGTGATAATGTATTTCAGAGCTGCCGTGCCAAAGACAAAAAAAAATATTGTACAGGTCCTTCTCAAAAAATTAGCATATTGTGATAAAGTTCATTATTTTCTGTAATGTACTGATAAACATTAGACTTTCATATATTTTAGATTCATTACACACAACTGAAGTAGTTCAAGCCTTTTCTTGTTTTAATATTGATGATTTTGGCATACAGCTCATGAAAACCCAAAAATCCTATCTCAAAAAATTAGCATATTTCATCCGACCAATAAAAGAAAAGTGTTTTTAATACAAAAAAAGTCAACCTTCAAATAATTATGTTCAGTTATGCACTCAATACTTGGTCGGGAATCCTTTTGCAGAAATGACTGCTTCAATGCGGCGTGGCATGGAGGCAACCAGCCTGTGGCACTGCTGAGGTGTTATGGAGGCCCAGGATGCTTCGATAGCGGCCTTAAGCTCATCCAGAGTGTTGGGTCTTGCGTCTCTCAACTTTCTCTTCCCAATATCCCACAGATTCTCTATGGGGTTCAGGTCAGGAGAGTTGGCAGGCCAATTGAGCACAGTAATACCATGGTCAGTAAACCATTTACCAGTGGTTTTGGCACTGTGAGCAGGTGCCAGGTCGTGCTGAAAAATGAAATCTTCATCTCCATAAAGCTTTTCAGCAGATGGAAGCATGAAGTGCTCCAAAATCTCCTGATAGCTAGCTGCATTGACCCTGCCCTTGATAAAACACAGTGGACCAACACCAGCAGCTGACATGGCACCCCAGACCATCACTGACTGTGGGTACTTGACACTGGACTTCAGGCATTTTGGCATTTCCCTCTCCCCAGTCTAACTCCAGACTCTGGCACCTTGATTTCTGAATGTACTTTGGACCACTGAGCAACAGTCCAGTGCTGCTTCTCTGTAGCCCAGGTCAGGCGCTTCTGCCGCTGTTTCTGGTTCAAAAGTGGCTTGACCTGGGGAATGCGGCACCTGTAGCCCATTTCCTGCACACGCCTGTTCACAGTGGCTCTGGATGTTTCTACTCCAGACTCAGTCCACTGCTTCCGCAGGTCCTCCAAGGTCTGGAATCGGTCCTTCTCCACAATCTTCTTCAGGGTCCGGTCACCTCTTCTCATTGTGCAGCGTTTTCTGTCACACTTTTTCCTTCCCACAGACTTCCCACTGAGGTGCCTTGATACAGCACTCTGGGAACAGCCTATTCGTTCAGAAATTTCTTTCTGTGTCTTACCCTCTTGCTTGAGGGTGTCAATGATGGCCTTCTGGACAGCAGTCAGGTCGGCAGTCTTACCCATGATTGCGGTTTTGAGTAATGAACCAGGCTGGGAGTTTTTAAAAGCCTCAGGAATCTTTTGCAGGTGTTTAGAGTTAATTAGTTGATTCAGATGATTAGGTTAATAGCTCGTTTAGAGAACCTTTTCATGATATGCTAATTTTTTGAGATAGGAATTTTGGGTTGTCATGAGCTGTATGCCAAAATCATCAATATTAAAACAAGAAAAGGCTTGAACTACTTCAAGTTGTGTTTAACGAATCTAAAATATATGAAAGTCTAATGTTTATCAGTACATTACAGAAAATAATGAACTTTATCACAATATGCTAATTTTTTGAGAAGGACCTGTATATACATCACATGTATGACACATGGAGCCATGGAAACGTCACCTTTAGGCCACAGGAAATAACAAGAAGTAGAGAGGCTTCTCACATGCTCAGAAAGTGCATTTGGATAAATTGTGTAAAAATATATATATATATATATATATATATATATATACACATCTAAGGGTAAAATAGTAAGCAGAAATTTGAACAGATACATACACAGTATATATATATATGTATATATATAATCTGACCATATAATGGTCAAACAGGTACAATATCGGCAATAACAACACTAAGTATTACATTACAGCTGTATATCACACTTGTATAGGAGCTTCAAGTAAAACTAATTCTAGAGGCTTTTTACACCATTGACAAAGCAGTTAAAGAGGAGCTTCAGTCAGTTCTGGAAAAATTAAAATTCAGCAGCTACAAAAACTACTATATAGCTGCTCACTTTTAATACATAGACACTCAACTGTCCCAGGATCCATTGCTGTCCTTACCCAGGCCAGTTCTGCACCAGTCTTTGGAATTCCGGCACCATTGCTGTCCTTACCCAGGCCAGTTCTGCACCAGTCTTTGGAATTCTGGCACCATTGCTGTCCTTACCCAGGCCAGTTCTGCACCAGTCTTTGGAATTCCGGCACCATTGCTGTCCTTACCCAGGCCAGTTCTGCACCGGTCTTTGGAATTCCGGCACCAGCATGTTGACTCTAGGAAACCAGCTGTTACTCCTTACGGTTTCACACTGTGCATGTGCGGGCCACAGTGTGCATGGTGTAAAGGTCCAGCAGTCTTCTGTGACAAGGTGAAGTTCTTCTTTAAACTTAAGGGTTCAGCCTTACCTTTTAGTCTTGCAGAGTTGTACAGGCTCTTCTCCTGTACTGAAACATGAAACTGAACATTAATACTCACCTCCATGTTGCAGCATCGGTGTGATGTTGCAGCTGTCCCATGCTGGCTCTAAGACTGAGAACTGAGTAATCACATGACTGATCACTCAGTTCTTACACTGGAGATCCAGACTGGAAGACAGGGGGAAGGGGGGGGGTGCGGTGCTGCTGGCTCTCAGCTAAGTGATGAGAGGCTGTGGCAGCTGTCAATCAGACAATATTGTCAGGATCCTTCTAGAGCCTGGTGCAGCTCTGCCTCATCAGTGGATAGATTCTAGTCTATCTTAAAGCAGATTTATCAGTCATTTCAAACCAGCCCATGCACAGTCACCCCCGAGACATTCCTTTGCCCAATGAGACTGCCATTACAGGGTGCGCTACCGTGCGTTACCAAAACACTGTGGTTTAAGCAGGTTTAGCTCAGACGTCAGGTCTCAATAACAAAGTAGAATTCATTTTAGGAGTTCCGACCGTGTGTATGCTCCATCACACTTTTTTTGTCAGAATTCCTGCCAAGAAAAGATTGAGAGCAGGTTCTCTATTTTCGTGACAGGAAAAATTCCTATCGGGAATCGCGGTCGTCTGTATGCAATTACGACACGAAAAAAAACACGCATGCTCAGAATCAAGCCGAAGACCCAAACTGCCTATTGAACCTCATTGATCTCGGCTCGTCCTACGTGTTGTACGTCTCCGCGTTCTTGACGTTCGGAATTTCAGACAAGATTTGTGTAACCGTGTGTATGCAACACAAGTTTGAGCCATTTTCCGTAGGAAAAAAAAACACGGTTTTCCTGTCGGTAAAACTGATCATGTGTACAGGGCATAACAGGGCATAACAGAAACTCCTTCAGTTCTAAGTACTACATGCACAGAATAATGACCATTCAATCCTATTTAAAAGGCAGATGTCTACCTATCATTTTGTACAGATTAGTTGCCCCTTTCAATGGAACTTGAATTAAATAGGATGTCTATTCTACTGTAAAAGTATTACGTGCCTTTAGAAAAACGGGGTAGGCAGGGTAGCAGAGGGTTCTTACTCGACTGTAGTTGTGTTTAAAGAGTGAATCCACCAACAATTCATGTTTTTGATCAAACACCTTTGCATCTGGACACATTGGGGTTGATATGCTGGAGAGTACAAAATCTGGTGCAGCTCTGCATAGAAACCAATCAGCTTGTAGATTTTTTTAATTTTTTTTTTGTCAACGCATAACTGAACAAGCTGAAGTTAGAAGCCGATTGGCTACCGTACAGCTGCACTAGATTTTGTCCAGATGCAAAGGTGTTTGGTCAAATGTCAAAGACATGAATTGTTGGTGGATTCACCCTTTAACCACTTAAGCCCCGGACCAATATGCAGCTTTTGCGATTCGGCACTGGGTCGATTTAACTGACAATTGCCTGGTCGTGCGACGTGGCTCCCAAACAAAATTGGCATCCTTTTTTTTCCACAAATAGAGCTTTCTTTTGGTGGTATTTGATCACCTCTGCGGTTTTTATTTTTTGCGCTATAAACAAAAATATAGCGACAATTTTGAAAAAAATTCAATATTTTTTACTTTTTTACTATAATATGTATCCCTAAAAAATATATAAAAAAAATTTTTTTTCTCAGTTTAGGCCAATACGTATTCTTCTACATATTTTTGGTATAAAAAATCACAATCAGCGTTTATTGATTGGTTTGCGCAAAAGTTATAGCGTTTTCAAAATAGGGGGTAGTTTTATGGCATTTTTATTAATTATAATTTTTTACTAGTAATGGCGGCGATCAGCGATTTTTTTTCGTGACTGCAACATTATGGCAGACACATCGGACATATTTGACACATTTTTGGGACCATTGTCATTTATACAGCGATCATTGCAATAAAAATGCACTGCTTACTGTAAAAATGACACTGGCAGTGAAGGGGTTAACCACTAGGGGCGCTGAAGGGGTTAAGTCTGCCTAAGGGCGTGATTCTAACTGAGGGGGGGCGTGGCTACGAGTGACACGTCACCGATATCCGCTCTGATTACACAGAGCGGAGATCGGTGACAGTGTCAGTAGGCATTCGGGGAGATGTTGTGTTTACACTAACATCTTCCCGCTCCATCCCTCCGTGAGACGATCGTGGGAATCCCTGCGGCGATCGAGTCCGCGGGACCCGCGGTCTGACTAACGGGGATGACTGCAGGGTCGTGAGCGCGCCGCTGGTGGCGCGCGCGCCACCACACGGCAGGCAGTTAAAGCGGAGGTCCACCCTGAATTTTTTTTTACATTAAAAATCAAAAAAAAAAAAAAATGAATAGAAAAAATAAATTAATTATACTCACCCTAAATGCCTGTTGCTATGCGGAAGTCCCCTAATCTGCCTCTAATGTGCCTCTTCTTGTCCGCGGTGGGTCTCCTTCCGCTTCCCCTTCTTGTGAACTGTGTGTATCCTAGGAGGCAAGCTGCCCATTCACAAACGGCTGTGCGAGTGGCGCATGCGCAGTAGGAAACGGGCAGTGAAGCCGTTAGTAGCTGCTGACTTTAAAAAAAAAAAAAACTGTCTGCACCTCCGCTTTAAAGGTCCACGTACAGGTACGTGATTGTGCCTGTACGAGCCATTCTGCCGACGTATATATGCCGCGAGCGGTCGTGAAGCAGTTAAACACAACTTCAGTCTTCTAGTAAGAACCTTCTGCTACCCTGCCTTCCCCCTTCTCCTAAAGCCATTAATGGGTAACAAGGCATGAAATACTTTTACATTTGAATATTATTATTATTACTGAGTTATGAGTGGTTCATTTTCTCTTTAACTTAAGATCATTGGATTGATTTAATAAAACTGAAGAGCGCAAAAATGTTAAATTAAAGAGAAAATCAACCAATCATTACTTAAAGGCTCACCATCGGGGCATATCACATGATACATGACTAGCTGCCATGGGGTCCTTCAGCAGTGTTTTTGCAGTCAAGGTATTTCATAGGGGCCAGGGTCTTTATGGCAGGATTTACAAAAAGGAGGAAACATTTTTCAGTGGTACTAAAAACCTTACAGACATTTTTTTTTATATTACTTGAAAACAACAGTGTGACAATGTTTCAGCAGGAGTCACCTAGATATGAATGAAAACATGGGAACCTTGAGCACAATTTATGTTTCACATATCAGATTTCAAGCACTGCTGCATAAAACGATCAGACTCAAATCTCTCACCATGACCTTCCAATTACATCCCTGCTCTCCGCTATATTGTGACAAATCTACCATTTTAGTGCTTTAGACAATGTGCAGATACCACACAATTCATCACTTTCACAAACATGCCCCTAATTCTACTATATGCAATAAAAGGTGTAAACTGAAACTGTACTATTTGCAATGTGATTCAAACTGACATATTTTAAAATAAAATTATAGATTTTATTTTTGTTGGTTTGCAGTACTGCGGTTCTCGGGTCATACTATCTTCATGGAGTCTATATATTTTTCCTGTGTTTGTGTGGGTTTCCGCCAAATGCTTTGGTTTCCTCTTCTCACCCAAAATACATATACGAGGGTTACATAGAAGCAAAGGTTTGAAAAAAGACACAGGTCCATCAAGTCCAACCTATGTGTATGTGTGTGTTTATTGAGGAAGACATCACAGAGTTTTATGAATTTGTCAATACACCAAGCTGATACCACTTGGGGATGTGAGCATTTTTCTTACTCTGACTGTAAAGAAACCTCTCTGCAATCTCAGTTTAGCTCTTCTCGAGTCTTAAATTGTGAGCACATATCCTTGTCAGAGGAATAGGAATAAAAAAGTTGGTAATGGCTTTTCAGTCACCATTAATTAATTTGTAGCCAACGATCATATCCAAGTGTAACGTTGGGAAAAATAAATAAAATAGGGGGCAAACCCTGCTCCGCTGCCCGGCATCAGAAACCTCGACAATGCCAAGATAAATGAACTCCTGTACATCATCGTAAAAATTGCATGAGGTCAGTACCTGGAAGCAGACCAGCAGGAATTCTCACCGGCCAGCAGGGAGCTCTGGGGCACCGCAGCACTGGAAGGTTTGTCTTTACGCATTATTGTATATTTCAGATAGAATTTGTGAGTGTGAGCTTGTATGATTTCATAGGACCTTTTTTTCAGCAGGAAAACGGCTCAAAATTGTCTTGCATACACACAGTCAGTCAAATCTTGGCTGAAATTGCGAACGTCAAGAACGCGGTGAAGTACAACACGTACGACGAGCCGAGATCAATGAAGTTCAATAGGCAGTTCGGCTCTTCTGCTTGATTCAGAGCATGCATGTTTTTTTTTCGTGTCGTAATTGCATTGACGACCGCGATTCCTGATCGGAAATTTTCCTGTCACGAAAATTGAGATCCTGCTCTCAATCTTTTCTTGGCAGGAATTCTCACAGAAAAAGTGTGATGGAGCCTACACATGGTCAGAATTCCTGACAAAAAGCTCACATCACACTTTTCTTGTCGGGAAAACTGATCGTGTGTACGAGGCATTAGATCCTTCGGCGTGAGACTGATGTTTGTACTTCCACATTCCCTGAGGAATATGTTAGCACTATAAAAAAAAGTAAACTGAATAAAAATAACAGTGAAAGACTGAACAGACATGTGTCTAATCTGCCATACTCCACATCACAATGCTTGAATCTAAAGTCAAAACCTTTCTTCTTCTTTTTTTTTTTGGACAAAGTGAGCAGTGAATAAAACCTATAGTCTGTGTTCAGTTGGGGAGAGTTCCCTTCACTTCGTGTCCTGTAGACTCTACAGAATGCAAGAGGAAATATCTCTAGGGAAAAACTCCCTCTTAAGCAGTTGTCACTGGAGTAAGTGTTCCCATTGGAATATTTCTCATCTCTCTTCCGGTGACAACTCAACATTTTGGATTTTCCCTCACTTTGGGAATATTTTACAGATGATATGAGATTTTAAAGATTTACCCATACTTTTAAGGATAAATAAAAATATAAAAGTGTGTGGAAATGTGATGAACTGCCTATTACTATTAATAAATGGATACAGGAGGTTGCAACACTTTAGGACTGATGTAAAAAAAGTGTGCTAAAAAAAATGTCCTGTTGCCTTTAGCAACCATGAAGAATCCTTGTTCCATACTTAGTTAGGCATTGTGATCAGCAGAACAGCAATTATAATTGTTCACAAGCTCATGGTGGTACTGGAATATTAGTAAAGCAGTATATAGACAAAATGGACTTTGTAGGCACTGCTATAGAAAAATATATTGATTTTTAATAACATATAAAATACATTGAATATAAAAAGCAAAAACAAAAGGAAAAAAGGAAAGGAGACCCGTGGGTCATAACCACAGGGGAACACTCAAGGGTAAATGTCACTTGATGCGGGGATGTACATGCTGAAATGCCCACGCTGGACTAATTGAGGGGTGTATCCCAGGTACTGGAATATTTGCGGTGGTCTGTGCCAGGGCTTGATAAATTTGCTTTGAATCTTGGAGCCAGCTAAAAAGCTAGGAGCTATTTTTTTTAAACTAACAAATCTTACGAATGGAACATGGAACATGTAACATGTTTTGTTTTTTACCTTTTTTTCCCATCACATAAAGTCCCCTATGTGATGATTTTTTTTGGTGATGGGTTCTCTTTAATGAGACATCTAAAAGACCCTGCATGTCTCCCCTGTGCTCCACTGAATGTAATACAATGCACATTGCATTGCATTACATTCTTTCTTGACCTTCATGGCCAGGGAAACTATCAATGGGGACCTGGAAGTGACGTCACACGGTACTTCCAGGTAAACAAATAGTCCCCTACCCAGTGGAGCCCAGGATACATAGTGGAGGCGAGCGCTGGGTGTAAGGAGCATTCGGGCGACAGCCCAGGCGCCAGGACGGAACTTGTTGTCACCATGGAGACCTGGTGCCTGGGGTTTGTCAAGCCCTGATCTGTACCTTCTCTGCTGTTGGCTCTGGAGGAGGAGAAGGCATTTGATAATGTGCAGAGATCAAACAATGCCTTTATCAGGTTTATTTGCAGAGGGGAAAAAAACTAAATATCCCTTACCTAAACTACAACTACCTAAAATGTACATGGGGACCAACCTACCTAATATTCGCCTATAGAACCCTTTTAGTCTCTTTCCCCATGCAAGAGACTGGCCCAACAACTGGGCCTCATACTCTACCAATATGAAGCTAGACGCACAGAAAGTAGACCCATGGACTCTCCTAAAAAAAACTTTCACACTCCTTTATATAGTCTTCCCAGACACATAAAACAAAATATTCAATTATGAGACACACTTATATCATTGAGATAGATTGGTTGGATACTACAAATTACCTCACTAATGCATTTGACATTGTCACATTGCCACCAGTGTTCCCTGGACTTTCCAATTTTTAAAGTGGTTCTAAAGTCAAATTTTTTTTTTTTTACCAGGTCATTTTGTGCTATTTAGTACTGCGCTACTTTAACTGGTAATTGCTCGGTCATGCAACACTGTACCCAAACAAAATGTATATCCTTTTTTCACACAAATAGAGCTTTCTTTTGGTGGTATTTGATCACCACTGGGTTTTTTATTTTTTGCAATATAAAAGACTGACAATTTTGAAAAATACCCAATATTTTTTACTTTCTGCTACAAAACATATCCAATCATTAATTTTTTTAAATCAAGTTTCATCATAAATTTTGGCCAAAATGTATTCTGCTACATGTCTTTGATAAAAAAAAATCCCAAAAAGTGTATGTTGATTGTTTTTTTTTTTTATACTACTAATGGCAGCAATCAGTGACTTATAATGGGGCTGGAATAGTGCAGCTGGCAATCTGACACTAATGCCGCGTACACACGGTCGGACTTTTTCTGTTGGAATTTCTGACGGACTTAGAGAGCAGGTGCTCTATTTTTTTGTCACAAATTCCGACGGAGGTTAGCCCGTTGGAAAGTCTGTGTGTACACGGCATAACTGATGCTATGGAGAAACTAACTGTCACTGTTATCACCAGTGACATTGTTACAGTGATCAGTGATATTATAACTTGTCACTGTACTAATGACACTGGCTTGGAAGAGGTCAACATCTAAGGTGATCAATAGGTTAAATGTGTGTTATAGAAGGCTAGCAAACCAGACTGTGCGACTGCACAAAGGAGACCAAACGGGTGTAAGTGAAAGTATAACAGTTTATTACGATAAGTGAACAGACAAATAACCACCTCCAACAGAACACAGTGCAGCAACCTAACCAAATAACAGTGACTATAGAAAATATATACAATAATGGGAGATACCGGAATCGTAGTGAAAGCCAGGCCGAGGTCATACACAAGGGGATGGAAGCAGATGGGTATGGACGGGAAACAGACAGGAACAGGGAGGGGACGGATGGATTGGCTGCAGAGCAGGGATCCAAGAATCCAGGTAACAGGAGGACAAGGGACCGTGGTAATCAGGAGACAGGAGGAACAGAAGCAGGATGGGTTAAAGATAGGGATCAGGTTGGATCAGGTCAGGCCGGATGCAGGTTCAAAGTCCAGATCACAGGTCCTAGGTCAGGGAGAGAGAGATACCAGGGCAAGGAGTGTTTGTACTTGCCGGGTATTTATAGGAAGGCTTGTGATTAGCTTCAGGTCACAGCTGAGTGCAGGAAGTGCTGCCTGCCCCACACTGCCGGAATACACCCGCTGGTGGACGCCGGTACTACAGCCCATGGATCAGGCATTACCACCAGCAGGAGAAATCCTCCAACAAAGATATTGGCTGCAAGAGAACACCTGCTGGTGGACACTAGTACTGCAGTCCATAGGACCAACAGCACCACCAGTGGGTGAAGCCTTTCCTGACAGTGTGTCTACCTATGTGTAATGTGTGTGAAGTGTGCTGCTTTTATTACTAGATCTTTTAAGTTCCTCATTCCTGCTTTGCAGTAAGTAAAACATACTTTAAAGCCAACCTGCTACAGTTATAAATGCATATATGGAAATGGTGCCTGCAAAATTAATTGTAATTTTGTTTAGGCAGCCCTAAAATGTTAGACTGCCAGACAGGTGACCTGGCTTTTCTCTTTAATAGTTAAAGTGGTTGTAAAGTCAGAAGGTTTTTTATCTAAATGCATTCTATGCATTTAGATAAAAAGCCTTCTGTGTGCAGCAGCCCCTGTCAGCCCCCCCAACACTTACCTGAGCCCAGTGTCGGTCCGTTCATACGGGGCGCAGGAGCGACGCCCCCCCAATCCATGCATCCGTCCCCTAAGCTACACGCCGGACGCATATATTCCAATAGGGATTGTTTGCCGCCCCCCCTCAAAAAATATATCACCAGCTGCCACTGCCTGAGCCTTATCTCTGTCCAGTGATGTCCAGGCGTGCCTCTGCCGTCCGACACTCTCCCTCCTGATTGGCTGAGACACAGCAGCGGTGCCATTGGTTCCCGCTGCTGTCAATCAAACTCAGTTAGCCAATCAGGAGGGAGAGAGGGGGATGGGGCCGAACCATCGCTCCGTGTCTGAATGGACACACAGAACTGAAGCTTGGCTCGGGTGCCCCCATAGCAAGCTGCTTGCTGTGGGGGCACTCAACAGGGGAGGAGCCAGGAGCTCCAGCCAGGGACCCGAGAAGAGAAGGATCCGGGCTGCCCTGGGCAAATTACATAGAGCAGGTAAATATAATATGTTTGTTATTTTAATAGATAAAAAAAAGGAGACTTTACAATCACTTTAAGTTATGAAGCCTAATCACCTACCTGCTTCAACTGCAACTCTAACATGATGGACAAGGGAGAACCCTATTGTTTTTTCTTATTGTTACATATTGTTACATTTCATGCGGCAGCTCTGGTGCGATCTATCACCCGCTGCGTTTACCGGGCACAGCCGATGACTGATCACTATACCGGCCCTCTGCCAGTGTCATGTGATCACTGTGAACAATCACAGTAGATCCCATGATAGTTGTAAACAATGAATGGCTTCCTTCCATGCCATTCATTGTATACAATTGTGTTGCTAGCTGTGATTGGTCACAGTGATCACATGGTACAGACAATGTAATTTACAGCCTATTTTTGTCCAATGTGATTAGCTGTGACCAATTACAGCTAATCACAACAATAGACCGTGTTTATACACTGTCATTCAGTAAAAATATTTCCTTATAGCAGTGAAATTCATTGCTATAAGCTAGCATGTAAAAAAAAAAATCCAGATCAGCTCCCCAGAGCGGTACAGTGTTACTATGGTAGCACTGTATTGCTCTGGTCACAGTATGTAAAAAAATGTAAAGGAAGAGGGTAAAAGTGCCCTGTATTGAAGTGGTTAAATGATAAGTGCTGGCTTTTGAAACAAAAAACAAAACAAAACAAATATCTATTCATACCTTCATGCTCCAGCATCTGTCTCATGTTGACGGAGACCTGCCAGATCACATGACTGTTCTCAGTCTGGTCTAAGTGGAGAGCTCTCCACTCTGCTCCTTCAGCATTCACTGGAGCGGAAGGCTGGGGTGGGAGCGGGTATGGCTGACTCCAGCTCTCAGCTGTGCACTGAAAGACAGAACCAGCTGTCAATCAGGTGGCTGGGTGGATGCTGACAATACTGGCGGGATCCTTCCCAAGCCTGGCACAGCTCTGCCCCATCAACTAATAGTGGGCAATAGCCCACTATAAGTTGAATCTAGGCCACAGCAGAACAAAAGTAAATGTACTTCCGTGACCCACAAAAAAAGCTTTGGCCATATTTGCGCTTTAATCTGAGATTGGACATTAAAGGCGCAGCAGGAGACTGTTAAGGTCATCACTTTGCTCCTGTCACATTGTTCCCTGAGTGGACATTTGTACAACACATTTAGAGTATTGTCAACCCCCCCACCCAAACAATCCCAGTTTGCCATCTATGTCCCATTAGGGAGATTTCACTTCCTGTCCTATAGCCACAACAGGTAGTAAGAGGATACCTCACTTTGGAGGAGGTGATTGTAGCTGAATTAGGCAATTGCGACAGAAACAATTGAGTACTGTCTGTGATTCCTCTTTTTATTTGCACTAACATACAATTTTTCAGGACTGGCTTTCAGGGTAATCCCCTTCACCAAAGTGAGGAAATTCCATTGTGTCATCATAAGTAGCATCCCCATTGGAAGATTTCCCCTCTAATAGTGTTCTGAGGTGAACCAAAAATTTGGGTTTTTCTTTACTATCGATGATAATGGTAAACAAGAAAAATAGAGAGAGTGAATCTCCCTAACGGGAGTACAGACTGCAGTAAAAGCTGACAGGGGTTCTAATCCCTCTACACTCTATCCACAACTAGAAAAAAAAAGTTTTGCCTTTAGTTACACTTTAGGTATATCATATATTTATAATAACGGCATAGGATGAGCTCTAAAAATATCCTAGAAGTTTTTAGAAAGGATTATGAGACATAAGAATGATTTTCTTCATATGATTTGCACTGCTTCCATTATACCTATAATTTTTTCTTCATTGGATATAGTTGTAAAATCGTCTACACAATTCCCTCTCTTCGCTGCTAACAAGTTTGATACCAGAACCACTGTGCTGATGGACCCCGGGATAATGTCATTTTATCCTTTTGAAATTGTTCAGCCCAGTGGCTAATTTGCCACACTGACTCCCAATTCTATTAGAAGCATAGAAGGAAATCTTAATAGGAATATTATACCAGCCTTCTGTGCTACCCAATTTCTACAACCTTTTCACAAAGGAACAATGCAAGCTTTGCTGGATTGATTCGCATGGCTGACAATGATCTTGTACAGTTGGGTTAGAAAGAAAATGGATTATAAGAAATTGCGATCAATAGCGCCGCCAGTGTGTTTGAAGACTAGTTATCTGATAACCAACAGGCCATTTACAATCCTCCCTGGCTCATTTATCAACGTTTCTGCTTAAAGGGCAGGTACATTGTATTTCTAGTGTTCACATATTTCAAATTATCACCATAAGCTAATTTTCTGTATGACTTTCACATTTTAAAGTTGCTTGCTCTTCCATATTTTTGTTATTTTAAATATAAAGATTTGGATAATAACTACTATAGAGCTCTGTGTGTGATTTTGCCTAAATCTGAACTCTAAGCAGATATAAAAGACACAAATGAATACAGTTCTGTAATATTTTAAATGCAAGCAGTTTAAGTACTTGGTATCAGCTCTTGCAGTCCCTGTACAGCAGAACTCAGGGTGGAGGGAAGGAGAAGCAGAACAAGGAGTCAATCCGTTATGCTGAAGTGTTGATAGAAGGAGAAAGTAGAGTGACAAAGAGACAAGTTCATCAGTCTACTGCTTCCCCATTCAATGTCCAGCCACAGGCAGGGGAAGGAAAAGACCTATACGTGTTACTAAACTGTAGAAAATAAAAATAAACTCTCCTGCTCTGCCAGACAGGACTGTGCTGTGTGGCAGTGCTGTGCAAATCTTCAGGACTGGATGGACAGAAATATAAATGTTTTTTGAGGTAAAACAGACCCCTTTTATATACGGTAATGTGTCTAACTTTTGAGCTTTTTGCCTAGAATTCAACTTTAGGCTGGGTTAACACTATTGCAAATTGAATGCCGGTTTCACCGCATCCAATGCGCATAGCAGGAGATTGTGACTGGCTCTCTATGGAGTCGGTTCACACATCTCCACAGCGGCTCCGGTGCAAATTGCACAGGAGCCCTGTGTGTCTTTTGGTCCATTTCAGGTCTAAATTTAGCCAAAAATTTTGGTTCAAATTGGACCTGAAACGGTGAATGGGGACACACCGGTCTCCTGCTGTGAGCCGCTGTGTTCTCCAGTGTGAACCCAGCCTCAAACAACTGTTGAGAAGAGATATTACTCACAAAGATAGTACGTTGGTTTCAATGAGTCAGCCAACTTAGACTTACAGAGAGGAGAAGCACAACCATTGTGGAGCACTGCTACAACGAGCTAAAAAGGTTGCTGCATGTGTATATAGAATTATAAATCAGTCATAAAAACTGATATTTTTGGTAATACTATCACACACATTTACACAACTGATTTCTTTTACAGATACTGAAAAAAAAAATGAAAAAACCGACAGGTTAGTCTTAGTTAAAGAAGCTTTCTTTTTAATTTAAAAAATGTTACAGGTAACTTCACAGTGAGTACAGTGAGATTTGGAAATTACAGTCACATGGCTAAAATAAAGGACTCTATCCTTGTGTTCAAGCAGTTGTAATGTCTTTTTTTCTAAAATAATAAACATGTCATACTTGCCTGCTCTGTGCATGGTTTATTTCACAGAGCAACTGCAAACTTTCTCTTCTGGGGTCTCCCGCCAGCGCTTTCAGCTCCTCCTTTCCTGTGTGTACCCCCATGGCAAACCACTTTCCACAGGGGCATACCTGAGTGCTTACTCGCGAGCCGGGCTGTGTGCATCTTCAGATATACACAGAGACATTGGTTAGACTCACGTAGGTTAGCATGTTAATTGCTATCATCCCTTGTTAAATGGTAAAGGTGTACCCTCAGAGATTGGGATTTTTAAGGCAATTTAGACAAAAAAGAAAAATGTATTATATAAAAAATTGTTTATTAGTACAAAGAAGATCCTAAAAGCAATATTCCAATGTATGAAACCAAAGGCAATGCAACATTAAATGCATGAATATACATTTACATAAATAGAGATAAGTAACAACCACATTAACCAAAGAAACCATATAACACATAGCTCTGAGTGGTAAGCGGTTGGAAAGTGCAACCACTTTCCAACCATCTACCACTCAGAGCCAACGCTGTATCCTGGCCTAGGCCAACAAGGCCCAGGCCTAGGGCAGCACTTTGCAGGGGGGCAGCACGGAAAGAGTCCCCCTGTTAGTGTAACGCAAGCTGCTTCTAATTTTGACTGTCCTATCAGCCTGGACGACAAACCTTCCTCACTGTGCTATATGTTTTCTGCTGCACCATTGGCATGGTTATATCTTCTTAGTCCTCTCCATAAAATTATCAGAAATTTGTGCTTAAAGTAGAACTATAGGCAACACTTTTTTTTTTCATTTTGGATAGAGTAAGGGAGGGTTATAGCCCCTGTCAGTTTCTTTTTTACCATCCCTGTCCCATTGCAGAGATTTCCCTTCACTTCCTGCCCCATAGCCAAACAGGAAATGAGAAGAAATCTATGCAAATTAAGGAAATGCATTGCCCCCCCCCCAGGCCCTAAGAACTAGTGTCCCCACTCGAAAATTTCAGGGTGGGTCTTAAACAGAAAGGGGTGTGGCCTTGACAGGAAGGCATGGGTCAAATTTAACTTAGGAGGTGCACGAGTTTAGTCAGGCCTACGGCAGCACAAAACCTAAATACACTACTGCTCAGAGCTATGTGTTATATGGTTTCTTTGGTTAATGTAGTTGTTATGTACCACTTATCTCTATTATCTCTAGCTAAATGTATATTCATGCATTCCATGTTGCATTGCCTTCGGTTTCATCCATTGGAATATTGCTTTTAGGATCTTCTTTGTACTAATATTTTTTTTTTATATAATTCATTTAAATTTTTTGTCTAAATTGCCTTAAAAATCCCAATCTCTGAGGGTACACCTTTACTAGATATACACAGTGTGGCTCTGCCCCACCGCTTGCTTCCTCCTGACAGGATTTGATTAATAGCAGTGGGAGCTGCTGCCACTGTGTTCTTTGAGGAGAGAACACAGACCAGCGCCTTTGCAGATGGGCACAGCACTGGATCGATAGAAGAAAGTATATAGGGAGGTGGGGGGTCATACAATTGCTGCCACATTTTTTACCTTAATGCAGGGAATGCTTTAAGGTAGTGGTCATCAACCCTGTCCTCAGGGCCCACTAACAGGCCAGATTTTATGTATTACCTTGGGGAGATGCAGACTAGAATACTGCAATCACTGAGCAGCAAATTATATCACCTGTGATTTATTTCAGTTATCTTGCAAACCTGGCCTGTTAGTGGGTCCTGAGGACTGGGTTGATAAACACTGCTTTAAGGTAAGAAAAATAAATAAAAAATAGTTGCCTTTAGAACCACTTTAAAGCTTAAGTTGAGCCTAAAGTGTTTAGGCTTTTTAAATGTGAAAAGTACTTTTGACTAATAATGAGTATATTTAAAATGCTAGCTAAAATAGCAGTCAACAAATAAAATCTTTCCGTGAAGACTATAATTGTATGAAAGTCAGACAGCATACCCACTTTACTGTAACCCAAGTTCTTTGCAATCCATTGCAGACAGAGATCCTAATATGTGCAGTAAGTGTGGTCTAAAACCTCTTTCTCTGCTTTATACATCGCCGTTTAGATTCAAAATTCTAAGCTATTGTAATTTTGGTTGGGATTAAAAGCTTCCTCTGAACTTGGTACTGACACCAATACATCTAGTTTTCTGTATAAAACAGGAACAAGGAGTGCCCAACGTGAGAGTGTGTTTTAGAATATGTCTCCAGTATCACAAACTGGAAAGAAAAAAGATGTTCCCAGATTACCAACAATAGGGAATGGACTGGACTGGTGAACTACAGTAGTGCATGAATACAAATCTGAAGCCCTTGGCAGGTAAACCTCTTTTTTGTAAGCACTTTAAAGTGTAATTTTTTACTTTGGTTGGAATGTATGAATATACAGTAGTGTGCTACAGTTTTAGGCAGATGTGAAAAAATGCTGTAAAGTAAGAATGCTCACAAAAATATATATTTGAATTGTTTATTTTTATCAATTTACAAAATGCAAAGTCAGAGAACAGAAGAACAAGGAGTCCTTGGAAGTGATGGTTTGGTCCCTACAGAGCCCTGATTTCATTATCACTGCATCTGTCTGGGATTACATGAAGAGATAGAAGGATTTGAGGCAGCCTACATCCACAGAAGATCTGTGGTTAGTTCTCCAAATCATTTGGAACAACCTATCTGCCAAGGTCCTTCAAAAAACGGTGTGCACAAGCACTGTTTGTACCTAGATGAATAGATGCTGGTTTGGAGCCAAAGGGCGGTCACATCAAATCGTTTCAATTTCTGTCCTGTTGATTTACTTTCCATTTTGTTAATTGATAAAAAGAAACTATTAACACTTCTATTTCTGTAAGCATTCTTAATTTACAGCATTTTTTCACACATGCCTAAAATGTTTGCACATTACATGTTACAAGATTGAGTAGGTCACCACCAAAGCCAAAAATAAATAATTTTAACTCCAACGTCATTTAAAGCTTTCAATTATGTAACCATGGGTTTTAGAGCTTGCACATTAATCCAAAATGGTCAACATGAAGCAAAGCTCTACTGAAAACATGGCAAATTTGACAGCTCAGGTTAGTCTGTGGAATACTAGTTCTCAAGATAAAGCTGCCAGCCAGTGTTTATACAGTACAGGAGAAAAGATTTAGGCAATTAAAGCATAAATATTGATGACTGGGTCATCCTTAAATATTCAGTTCCCATTTAAACACCTTTACTCTTAGTGGCCTGCATCCAGAGATAGTCTCAAGGATAAAAAATTTATTTTAGTATATCTAATCTAATAGTTTCAATATTTATCATTTCATATAGTTCCAAACAAAGGTTATGTGACCCTGTGATCTGCCCACGCAGAGCAAAGCAATAGGTTCACCGTAATAATCATCTCTACAGCAGTACAAACATACAGTACATTCTTTTATAACCCTGTCATTCAGTTCAGTTGCCTGGAGCAAAGGAAAGCCCTGTGTAAGTTATTGGTTGCTGGATTGGCCTAACACTGACACATGGAGTGAATCCTCCATGCTGGGTACAAGGTTTCCTTCAGCTTCCGGCTTCCGATGGGATCCATAAAGAAGAGAAGCAAAGTAGAGATAAGTATATGTTGGGGGTTTATATGGAACCAAAGTCCACCTGTTGCTTCATCCGGAAAGGGCAGAGCAAAGGTTTTAGTGTTGAATGAATAGGAACCGGCGCCAAAGTACAATAGTGCTAAATATAAAACAAGTGCTGCTCCAAAATTAGTGTTACTAATACAAAAATTAATGGAAGTGAAAGGGCGCAACAAGTTAAAACAATTCAAAACGTGTCAAAAATTATATATAATCAAAAGTCCACTGTGGGCAGATAAATAAACACAGTCATTATTAATAATGAGTGAAAACAGTGCTTAATTCGGGTCTTCTAACATCCAACACCGTGCTTCCTATAAAGTGCAACGTGCATATTCAAAAGTGCTTTACCCAAAGTGCCAAATAAATGTGCTCACCAGATTTCCAAGGGCATAAATGACCATCAGGCATATAGGAGAATCTATGCTCCGGATCCTTTCCTTTCAACAAGCCTTTCGCAGGCTATGATCAATCCTTGACCGAACACCCCATCAATCCAAAAAATCAGAAATAATGCTCTTCATGAGTTAGTAGTGTAATAACGTCTTATTTATTGTAAAAAAACACTTACAGGGTTAAAATCATGTGCCAGGCACAGCAGGGTGAAGATGCAGCTTGAGGGAAGGCAGGGGCCACTACTGTATTCATGTTATTAATAGTATTACACCATACATAGGTCTATTCATAGTTCAAATAATTTGATTATGCATATAACATAGTGTTTCAGCTATTTTTATAAAATTGTTTCATGTGTTTTAATATAATTGTTTGTATTGGCAGTCATCTGACTAATGTTTAATATTGCGGCTGTGGGGAAAGGCGGAGTGCATTTTCTGTCTACTTTCGTTATCCCCTTTATCTCTGATTGAACATTATGGCATTGGTTACAGCAGGGTTTCTCAACTCCAGTCCTCAAGGCGCCCCAACAGGTCATGTTTTCAGGCTTTCCATTATTTTGCACAGGGGATGTAATCAGTTTCACTGCCTTAATAATTACCACAGCTGTTTCATCTGAGGGAAATCCTGAAAACATGACCTGTTGGTGGGCCTTGAGGACTGGAGTTGAGAAACACTGGGTTACAGCATGGACTTTGATATTCTGGTGGCGACGCCATTTTTCTAGTGATGTTGTTAGCCAATAGCATGGTTTTTGACTTTACATAGGCTCCAGTATCATGGCAGCGGCGCCATTTTCCTGATGACGCGCGCACAAGCGTGAAACGCATAGAGAGACTGGTGCACAGCACGCCTGATACAGGAGCTTTCTGTCCAAGTGAACCAGCCGAGACGCATGCCGTCAGCCGTGTATCACTCGCTAGTGACAGGAGTGGCCCCTGCCTTCCCTCAAGCTGCATCTTCACCCTGCTGTGCCTGGCACATGATTTTAACCCTGTAAGTGTTTTTTTACAATAAATAAGACGTTATTACACTATCTCTGCTTCCTTGTGGCTCAATACACTGGAGCCTTAAACTTTGCAGATTGCAGCAACACTAAAGGGGCTTGAGAAGGTTTGCATCCAAGCTTATGAAGAGCATTATTTCAGATTTTTTGGATTGATGGGGTGTTCGGTCAAGGATTGATCATAGCCTGCGAAAGGCTTGTTAAGAGGAAAGGATCCGGAGCATAGATTCTCCTATATGCCTGATAGTCATTTATGGCCTTGGAAATCTGGTGAGCACATTTATTTGGCACTTCGGGTGAAACACTTTTAAATATGCACGCTGCACTTTATAGGAAGCACGGTGTTGGATGTTAGAAGACCCGAATTAAGCACTGTTTTCACTCATTATTAATAAGGACTGTGTTTATTTATCTGCCCACAATGGACTTTTGATTATATATAATTTTTGACACGTTTTGAATTGTTTTAACTTGTTGCACCCTTTCACTTCCATTCATCAGAGCAAAGGTTTGCTTTAACTCTTTCACCATCAGACCTTTTTATTTGCCACAAATGGTAAAATCTATATCCATGTCATGGAAATTACTTAAGACCACTAAATATAATATATTATTTTTAAATCATAGACACTAAAAAATAAAAAGATAGCTGTGATTTTTTTTTAATTATTATACTTAACTTTTTATTGACATTATTGGGCAGGTGACAGCTACTCTTTATGGAGACATCAGGGGTCTTTTAAATGTTTCAGTATAATGAACTTCAGACATCTGGAATCCCCACAATACCATAAAAGTTAAATGCACACCACTGCATACAATCAGGTTATGAGCAGGAGACCAGTATACCCATCAGTCATCGACTGTCCTGTCCAGTAAAGTCCCTGATAAACATCCCAGTTTTTGCAAGACATTAAGCCAATTCAAGCATGGCTTTGGATTATTGAGTTATGTACGTTTTAACAACCAAATACTGATGAGTACATGCAAGCATTAGAAGTGTTCATTATCAATCACAGGGCACAGTCCTTCTTCAGCACAGGCCTTTCAGTCGGCATGAAGCAAGCTCGGGGTCATCTGGTCAGAAGAAATGTGGAGACCAGTCTGGCCAGTTTGCTCTTAACAAAAGTATTCCTTAATCTATTACTGATCTAAGTATCTTCCCCATTTTCTTGCCTTAAGCTACTCATAAACATGGGATAACAATGACATTAGCAGGATCACACAACAAACCTCATGTGTACAGGTAGTGGAAGATCATAACTCCAGTCAAAACATTTTTTTTCTAGTTCTGAATACAATAGCGATGAGTTGCATTCTCTGTTTACCATTGGAGACATTTGTCCTCCAGAGGTGGGATTTCCTCACATTTTTGGGAGTTTTCCACTTACTTTTTGTTTGTATTTCTGTGATAAGAATAGCAGGGAAATTTCCCTAAGACCCCTTTCACACTGGGGTGTTTTTCAGGCGCTTTTGGGCTAAAAATAGCGCCTGTAAAGCGCCTGAAAAACGTCTCCCCTGCAGTTTCAGTGTGAAAGCCCCAGGGCTTTCACACTGAGGCAATGCGCTGGCTGGACTTTAAAAAAACTCCTGCAAGCAGCATCTTTGGAGCGGTGTATACACCGCTCCTGCCCATGGAAATGAATTGGCAGTGTAGCTGAACCGCCAGCAAAGCGCTGCTGAAGGGGCGCTTTGCGGGTGGTTTTAACCCTTTTTTGGCTTCTAGCAGGGGTTAAAAGTGCCCCACTAGCGGCCGAATACCTCCACAAAAACAACAGTAAAGCACCGCTAAAGATAGCGGCGCTTTACCGCCGCCGCCGCCCGCTTTCCAGTGTGAAAGCAGCCTAATGGAGAACAGACCACAATAAAGACCTGACAGAGATTTGTAACTCTTACAAGTAGCGCTACACTTTATAATTAGTTAAAATCAACGTCCTTTACATTTATCGATAACTACGCAATACAGCTGCCTTCCTACAAAGCTATTCAATTCACATTCATTTAGGTAAGCCCTCACACTACACAAATCTAAAAAGGATTGGTTAATGTTTGTGGTTAGCTTTACCAGCAACCAACAACTCTTTTTCTGCCACCTGCTTTTGCTTTATTGGAGCTCATGGTATTTGGCCAGTCCTTCCCACTCAAACATAAATGCTTGGGCAATCTAAGCATGCATATTAACGGAAAGGATTGGTAAATATTGCCTGCATGTCCAGCCCATAGTCTCTGGTTAGTTTTAATCATGTAGGAAACTGGATTTTACCTAAAACAAACATTTGACATTCTTGTGTGTAAAAGTTTGGGCCTTTGAATGTTTTATTACACTTGTCTGTATTGCAAGTAGTAAAAAGAGACATAAACTAGCCTTGATGTTGACCACAAATGGCCTTGAACGTAATTGGTTTCTATCTATTTTAAAATTACTCGACAGATACAAAGCTGTAAATATGGGCAGTAAAACATCACAAACAACGTACTATTTATGTATCACATATAAGTGTAATTTACCGAGAGGAAAATATTTTCCTGTTTCACTTATAAGACCAGACTCTGCGTTCTTGCTGCTGAGCTAAAATATCCATCATGATACAGATGGCAGAACATAACAGGAACAGGACTGGTAAAATTCACTCAGAAGACATGACTTGCCCGCTAAAAATCTCCAGATTACAGCCTGGCATTGTCACTTAAAAACGAAAGAGGATCTGGGAAGGAGAAAGTCATGTTAATCTATGGCCTATGAGGGATTTCCATCAATCTAGATGGAGAGTGTTAGTTTCTCAGCATTAAAATAGCTGCACCTTTTTTTTACACTGCTTTAATTGAACCTACAAAAGTGTTGGCAGCAGTTCTGTAAACATCAATGATGGGGATTATATAACTGTCAGCATGCAGGTTTGCTGGTCCTGCAGTTCCTTACCCTTGGCAATTTTGCAAAACCTTTATGAAGCAAGGGTGAGCTTGGAGGGAACTAAGGCAGTGTGAACGGAAGTAAAATTGACATAGTGTGAGGTTGTATTTGCATGACATTACTGAGAATTCTTGGCTGCAGTAGAAGTACTGAATGCTGCAGAATTACGTGGTGCAAACAAATATGGAATCTACCCAATACAAGAAGAAATTTGCCAATTTTTAAGAGAACTGTCACAGCACCTCAGCTTCCCCCCTACTTCCCACATGTCCCACCTCTCCACACCATAAAAGTGCAGGGAGCCCCATACCTACTGTGTTCGAGGTGCCAGGCTGTCAGATCCCCTGCTGCAGTTGGTGTATTGATCTCCTCACAACAGCTGCAGACTTCCTTCCCCCTGGTGCCAGGGTCTAGCGAGCACAGCGTGCACTTCTTCCCACACTGTGCCCAGGTAATAGACAAAGCGCTCGCCCCCAACCATGCGCCTGATGTGGATACACAAGAAGGCGGTGGAGCCTGTTACCTGGGCAATCTAATGCTAAGCCTTAGATTGCCTGGGTCGCAGGATTGTGCTCCCACTCAGGTATATCTACCTGGGATGGGGCAATAGTCTAATTTTTTTCTTGCTGCCAGTCCCATCAATGCTCCATGTGCCTGTGAGGATCCCAGACAGAGGTCAAGCCTCCAGGAGCTGTCCCTGCCTCCCATTGCCCTGCAACCTCTCTACGTGTGCCCTCTGCTTTCCTAAACTCCAAACTCATAACCCAGGGTGCCCAGTGCTCCTCTCCTTCTTACTCAGGAACCTTCGGAATTGGCTATCCCTCACTCAGACCACCTTGCCAGCAACCCATATTCATCAGGCATCCTCAGCGTGAGTCCCTGAACTCTCCTGTCTCTACCCTTGTGTGCCCTATTACCACCATGAGGATTGTTCCCCCTTGCTGTGCTGTCTTACCTCCCTGAGAATCATTCTTCCTTGCTGTGCCTCCTTGTTGCTCTGTGAACTGTTTCCCCTTTGCTGCGCCATATTACCACCCTGAAGATCATTCTCCCTTGCTGTGCTTTCTTGATGCACTGTGGATGGTTTCCCCTTTGCTGTGCCATATTACTGCCCCTGAGGATTATTTTCTCTTGCTGTGCCTTCTTGTTGCCCTGTGGACTGTGTCTCCTTTGCTGTGCCATATTAACCACCCAGATGATCATTCCCCCTTGCTGTGCCATCTTGCCCCCCTAAGGATCATTCTCCCGTGCTGTGACTCCTTGTTGCCCTGTGGATTGTTTCCCCTTTGCTGTGCCATATTACCACCCTAAAGATCATTCTCACTTGATGTGCCTTCTTATTGCCCTGTGGACCGTGTCTCCTTTACTGTTACATATTACCACCCTGAAGATCATTCTCACTTGCTATGCCTTCTTGTTGCCCTGTGGAATGTGTCTCCTTTGCTGTGCCATATTACCACCCAGAAGATTATTCCTCTTGCTGTGCCTTGTCTTTCCCCAGTGACTGTTTCCCTTCTGCTGTGCCGTATTTCCACCCCATGGACTGTTAACCTGGCGGTAATCCCAAGTGTGGCTCCGGGTTAATTTTCAGTACCAAAGGTGGTAACCCCGAGCCACACTCTGGATTACATCGTAGTATCCATGTACTGTTACTTACCTTGTTCCTACGATCCCCCGATGTCCTCCCGCTGTGTCCTCCGGCAGATGCCGGCATCCGTCTTCCGGGTTCCATTCCGTGAGAGCGCCGTACCGCAAGGAGGAGGAACCGGCGGGAAATCCAAAAAGTTCAAAACATAACATACACACAATACATTGTAATCTGTTATGATTACATTACTGTATCAAATAATTTTACCTCAGTTTTGTCCCTAGTGCTTTGTCCAGTGCCCTGCCTGCAATGTTACCATTCTTTCTGCCTGGAAACAAGAGAAAGTCCATGGCATCAAAAAAGTGTCCCTTTAGGTCAAAGGCGGTTTTAGACCAGCTAGAAAACAGCGATAGTGAATTAGAATCACTTGCAGAAATGAGCGATAGCGATTTGTGGGGAAATTCGTTATCAGACACTGAAAGTGACGACAGCGATGATTTTGCGACTGAGCTCAGTGATGTGCAAACTTGGTGCTCTATTCACTGTGATATGGATAAAGAAGCGCCCCCAGGATTCCCATTTACTGGAGCATCTGGTATGAAAGTAGACATTAAACATGACAACCCCTTGGCATACAATTATTTCTGACCGATGACATGGTTATTGAAAAAATAGTTACTGAGGCAAACCGGTACAAAGAGCAACAATTAGCTACTACGCATCGGAAGTTTCCAAGAAGCAGAAAGTGGGAACCAGTGACCAAAGATGACATTTGGAAATTTCTGGGCCTAATAATACTTCAGGGAGTGGTGGGGAAACCCCTGCAGAAGTGGTATTGGACAACTAATAAATTACTTGCTACTCCATTCTTTGGCACGGTCATGTCAGAGTACAGATTTTCCCTGATCATGAAATATTTACACTTTGAAAACAACGAAGAATTTGATGAAACTACTCATCCTGCACCAAAACAAAAGAAAATTTGTGAAGTATCTTAAATGATTCTAAAGAATTTCCAACAGAGCTATGTGCCAGAAAGAGATATCAGGATAGATGAAAGGCCTACAAGGGAAGGCTCAGCTGGGTACAATACATTGCATCAAAGAGAGCACGATTTGGTGTAAAATCCTACATGCTATGCGAATCGTCAACTTACTACATTTGGAATTTAGTCATGTACACTGGAAAAGGAACAAAATTCAATCCGAAATACAGCAACTATGGAATGGCAACATCTTCAGTTCTTTCACTCATTGAGCCATTGCTAAATCACGGCTATTGCGTAACGACTGACAACTTTTACAGATCTCCTGAACTTTATGAGTGTCTTCTGCAAAACAAAACAGTTGTCAATGGAACCGTTAGGGCTAACCGGCGCAACATGCCGCCAATGTTTGGCAATAAGAAGCTGAAGACTGGAGAAATTGTTGCCTGGCAGAAAGGCAAAATGATGGACTGCGATGGCGTGACAAGAAAGATGTGTGCCTAATGAAAACAGTTCATAATACCTCCACTTTTATGGTACGCACGAAAGGTGGGAACGAAATGATGAAGCCACAAGTAGTGATAAGACTACAATAACACCATGGGAGGTGTTGACAGAGCCGACCAAGCAATGACATTCTACCCAGCAATGAGGAAACAACAGAAAGGAAACCAGGTTCCATTGTCCTGATTGTGATGTCCGACTTTGTGCAGTCCAATGTTTCAATTTTTTTTTATACCCGAGTTGTTTACTAAACCAATATGCAGTGTCTAGTATTACAGTGACTAGTAATATTGCACCCTTGTTTGGACAAATTTCAGTGTTTTTGGTTTGATTACATTATTGAATAGAATTTATTATTATTATTATTTCTAATTATTTATTATAGTATAATTTAGGATTTTGTGTTTCAAACTTTATCATACCCGGGATGTCTACTAGACTCTTGTTTGGACAGATTTAAGTGAGTTATTCCTAAGAATTACAGGCCTACAATATAAAACAACAAATTTCTATGCAAAACAATGTACCGCTTTAACATTCAAAAATACTGTCATAATCAGACCGCCAGGGAGGTTAACCCTTGCAGTGCCACACTACTGCCCTTGCTGTGCCATATTGTCATTCTGTGGACTATTGTGGATGTATTGTTGCTCTGTTAACTATTTCTGTGCGCTGTGTCCTACTACTGCCCCTCCTGTACGTTCAAGTTCCACAATAAACGCCAGCACATGGGGTTCCTTGTGATGTGGCTCTGTGCTCTCTGCGCTCTGAGTCTGTCACAAGAACCAATTAAAAATAAGTGAATCCTTTTAGGCTTGATTCACACTTTTGCGATCTGTTGCAGCTCACTGCATTGCGTGTTAACGTGTGTTGCATTAAGAAAGCCTATTCATTATGAAAAGACTGCCAAAACACCACTGTGGATCAAAAAACAAAAAAAACTTTTTTAGTAAAGCAGCAGCGAGATGCACTATACTATGCGTTGGGGTATATTAAAGTGGAGTTCCACCCAAAAAAACAAAAAGTCATTAATGTGCATGAAATAAATAAAAAAAATACATTTGGATATATATATATATATATTTTTTACTCCCCTTTAAATGGCTGTTGCTATGCGGTCCCTCTAAGGCCTCATGCCCATGGACGTTTTTACAGCCGCGTTTTTGAGCGTTTTTTACAGCTTAAAAACGCATGTCCATGTTAGTCTATAGCTTCATGCCCACCTAGGCGTTTTTGAGCTGCAAATAGCATAGGCGTTTTTAAGCTGTAAAAAAAAAAACAGGACCAGTGCGTTCCTCGGCGTCGGCGTTAGGCATAAAAAAAACGAAGCGTTTTGCGTTTGCGTATTCGAGCTCCGACGTTTTTTGTTTTTGTTTTTTTTTTTAAATATGGTCAAAAGATTTATACAATAACATGGACAGGCGTTTTTAAGCTGTAAAAAACGCTCAAAAACGCGGCTGTAAAAACATCTATGGGCATGAGGCCTAAATCTTCCTCCTTGATCGCCAAGGCTCCTTTCGTCACTTCCCTTTCACATGCCCACAAGCAAAATGAAAACGGCCAGGAAAAAAACCACGCATGCTCAGAATCAAGTCGACGCATGCTCAGAAGCATTGAACTTCATTTTTCTCAGCTCATCGGAGTGTTTTACGTCACCGCGTTTGGAACGGTCGATTTTTTGACTGATGGTGTGTAGGCAAGACTGATGGAAGTCAGCTTCATCGGTTTTCCGATGGAAAAATCCATCGGTATAAAAACCATAGGAAATCCGATCGTGTGTACAGGGCTTAAGTCAGGGTTTCTCTATTTTATTTTATCAGAGAGTGGGAAAGAGAATTAAATAAAAAACTGTCAGAGGAACAAATTAAAAAAAATGATTAAATCAACTTACTCTACATCTATAAGTTCGTACGTTCAAGAGATGGCCTATAAATTTATGACAAGGTGGTACAGGACACCAGTAAGATTAACTCAGATGTACCCAGAGGCAGATGCACGGTGTTGGAGAGGATGTGAGCAAAGGGGTACATTTCTCCACCTGTGGTGGGAGTGCCCCATGATTAAAACATTTTGGGCATCAATCGCACCATAGATTGAGAGGTTGACCCCTAGACGTATGGAGTTTACTCCTCTATGCTTTCTATTCCATGGAATACCCGGCTCCATTAAAGTTTACAGGAAGAGTATTACACCACACCTATTGAACGCAGCCAAACTATTGATCCCTAGATTTTGGAAACAGGTCACCTGTCCAACACTAGAGGACTGGAAAAGGGAAGTTAACCGGATAATGGAAGCCGAAAGGTTGACTCAAGTAGTGAAGGACAAAAAAGGGGAATTTGAGAGGACTTGGGCAGGCTGGATACAGTGTGCACATGAAATTGGCTGAGGATAGGAGATATGGAGGGGGAAAGCAGGGGGGAAAGTGCATTTATAAACACCTCCAGTATAGTTGCTTATGGGTTAAGCTACAGAAGTATAAAGAACCGGATCATGAACCTTGACCAGGATTGATATCGTTTTTTTTTTTTTTTCTTCCTTCTCCCCTTCCTCTTTCTCTCATCGACCTCCCTAATAAAGTCTGACTGCGTTGATGGGGTGGAGTAAGATGTCTGCCCCTGAATGGGAGAGAGAGAGAGAGGGAGTTGAGTCGTGCTGGGGCAGGGAGGGGAGGGCTGGGAGGGGGGGGGGGGGATAAGGAGTAGGGCACACACAGGAGAAGAGGGGCTGGAAGTAATATTAGGATAGAGAGTGTACATGATCACTGCGAGGACATCACAATTTTTCATTTTATTCCCCTGGGGAATATGGGTTTGTCACTTAAAATTGGGGGAAGAGTAGGTCGGGGGGGGGGGGAGGATCGCCTGAACGTAAACACGGGTGAAGATATCACGAGGTATAATCATTTATATCTAAACACCATGGCCATTAGTGGCCTCTTAAGAGGCACTGGTAGAGGGGAATCAATAAATAAACACCTTTTTTTTTTTCTAAAGTTTGTTTGTTCTTTCTCAAACTGAGGAATTAGGCCAGGGGGGCCGCTATACACAACTATGGGTAACTAATACCTAAACACAAGGCACAAATAAATCCATATATATATATTTTTTTTATTTTATTTTTTTCCCCCACATAAAAATAATAGACACCATGGCCATTAGTGGCCCCTTTGGAAGCAAGAGGGAGCACTGCCCAATGGACAAATAAGGACACAGTAGGATAACACACAACATAAGTAGAAGGGAAGGAGTGAGTGGGGACAGAGCAGACTTACTCCACCACAGCCAGGGATGGTGCTGAGGGAGGGGGGGAGAGTGAATTATATGTTTTCTTTTTCCCTTTTTCCTCCTTTTTTTTTTCTCTCTCTTCTTTCCTTTCTCTTGGGGGGGGGGAGAGGGGATGTTATTATTATTATTCAGATAAGATAATTTTGTACTTGGTTCTGTTTTGCAATGCTCATTTGTTCTTATGTAAATGTACAATGTTGAATCGAAATGTAAAATGCTCGAAGCTTACAATAAAATAAAAAAATCTTGATTATAAAAAAAAGTCAGGGTTTCTCAAACTTTTTTCAGTCAAGGCACCCTTTAAAATTATAGACAATCTCAAGGTACCCTTTATAATTATGGACAGTCTTAAGGTACCCTATTCTTAAATGTAAAAAACGATTCTAATAGTTTTACATAATGCGGCAGCATCGACACATGTAGGACACCCAACATCAGAGGTGATTTATTCTTACAAAGCAAATACACGTTTGCACACTAGTACCGACTAGTATTCCAGTGTTTTTCCTTTCCCTTTAGTTTCTCTCCATCACTCAGCTAATGTGACCCCAGTGTTGACGGGGAGAAGGAAACAAGGCTTTGCAGGTGATCAACACTCTTCTTATCATCACTGATGACATCGCTGGTTGTTAACCTGCCAGTGTCTGGAAGGTTGAAATGGTGCACAATGAAAACCTGTGGCTTTGTGTAAATAAAAGGCAGGCTTGATCCACCTACTGGTTTGGGAAATTTTTAGGCATTTTGCCAAGGCACCCCTGAAGAAACCTCAAGGCACCCCAGGGTGCCTGGGTACCCTGGTTGAAAAAGGCTGGGCTAAGTCAATGCCTATGTCCACTTATTTAGAAATATCTAACGTTCCAAATAAACTTTTGATATTGAGTTGATACATTGCACCTTTGTCTGGTGTCTTCTCATTATCCCGAGCTCTAGTGGGGAAGCTGACACAGCAGAAGGGAAACAAAGTCCGTGGCAGAGTTAAAGTGATTTTTCTATAAAAATAACAAACATGTTAAACTTACCTGCCCTGTTGCAGTGGATTTGCACAGAGCAGCCCTGATCCTCGTCTTCTCGGGTGCCTCTTCTGTGCCCTTGGCCCCTCCCTCCTGTCGAGTGCCCCCACAGCAAGCAGCTTGCTATGAGGGCACCCAAGCCGAGCTGCAGCTCTGTGTGTCCATTCAGACACGGTGCTGCAGTTCAGCCCCACCCCCCTCTCTCCTAATTGGCTAACTGACTTTGATTGACAGCAGCGGAGCCAATGGCACAGCTGTTGTGTCTCAGCCAATCAGGAGGGCCAGTCCCAGATGGCCGAGACACTCATGGACATCGCTGGACAGAGATGGGACTCATGTAAGTATTAGAGGGGCTAGGGGGGCTGCTGTACACAGAAGGCTTTTTATCTTAATGCAAAGAATGCATTAAGATAAACAAAACTTCTGAGTTTACAACCCCATTAACCCCTGGGAGATTATCTAGTAACCCAACAGCCCCATAGTAAAAAAACAAAAACAAACATAAATAAACAAATAAAATAAAGTAAACCCAAACCTATTATAGTTTCCATTCAAAATGTGAATTTCTAAGCACAGAGTCCACTTCTAACCCTCAGCTTTACAGCAGCGCAAAATTGATTATTAAAGTTGGACTGCAAAATAAAACATCAGTTTGTGCCTTGGGGACCTTTGAGATCGGGAAACTTGTAGTACATCAAGCTTTCATGTGATGACAGCACACAGTGACTTATGGGGCAGCTGTGGGAAAAGGGGGTGTTTACTTGTTTCATTCTGGCTAAAGAATATGAAGCAAGTCCATGCTGAACCAGGTAACAGTTGGAAAAAAAACACAAAAGGCCATGGTTTCTCAACTTCGCCTACAGTATTTGCTGGAAAATAACAAGTACAATAGAATGCAAATATACTTTAAAGCAGGCCTGTAAGATGGATCTATAATGTTACAATGGCTCCGATCCTGCTTAGCAGGTATCTCCTATTTAGCGCCTTTAGAGTGACCAGAAGTGTACTTTAAGTAAATAAATCTGCACCACTTTAAAGCAGCGAAGCAGTACTTTCCTTATAAAATCATCCTTTATCTGAGGAAAAACAGCAACCTTGAATGTGGCCTCTGAATCCTTTTGCTGACTCAGTAAAAAGCCAGATACTTAGGCCGAAATTTACATATTTACGAACATCTTTCCACCATTAAATGTCTCTCAGCCTTCCATGACCTTCTTTTTCCTGAACTATCTGCATACATATCCACTGACAGATAACTGCCTAATGTGATTCCACAATTTTATGATATGCAAATGGCTCAACTTCAGGCTTTCAAGACTGATTTCAGCTGTAATGACTGTCTAGATATGTTTCTAGAGGTGAAGGTTGTCTGTCTGTCCTGTCTAAGACTTCAAAGAGTTTCAAATAATCTAATACTCCTCTGTGAAATTCCAGAAAAAAAAAAGTTGTTTAATCTGTTCATTCTATCTTAGTTTGTTTTTAAGCTCATGCACAGACACAACCACTTAAAGCCTCGTACACACGGCCGGTTTTCCCGACGGGAAAACTGCGAGGAGAGCTTTTGGCCGGGAATCCCGGCCATGTGTATGCTCCCTCGTAGTTTTTCCAACGGGAAAACTGCCAAAACCACCAGAAAAAAAAAAGAGAATCTGCTCTTTTTTCCCGGCGGGTTTCTTGACTGACTTTTATCCGTCAAAAAACCCGGGAGTGTGTAGCAAAAATCAGCCATTTTTGGCAGTTTTCTTGTGGGAAAAAACTCAGGTGGAGCTTAAAACACGGTCGGGATTCCCGAGGAAAAGCTCTCATCTGAGTTTTCCCGACGGGAAAACCGAGCGTCTGTACGTGGAAAAATAGAAAGTAGGCTCTCGGTTTTCCCCCCAGGATTTCCGACTGATCTTTTCCTGTCGGGAATCCCGGACGTGTGTACTAGGCATTCAATTTTGAATATGTCACATGACAATTTTAATGAAGCTACCGAGCAGATATTATGGCCCCTACCCTGCATGATTTCTAAAACCAAATGGTGTTTGGTAAACTGTATCTGCTTGTTCTAGACAACAAAACAAGTTCCTTTTTTTATGACAAAGTATTGAGCACCCATCCCTTGTGTGTTCATAGAGACAGCCATCACTAAGTTCCCTTTGGACTTTAAGAAGCAACAGCTGTGAGCCTGCAGATACCAGGAATAGATTATGAAGCCATTCTTGAGACTCTTTACTGCAACAGCGCCATTCACTCTGTATTTGTCCTTTGTTTTACACTTTCAGAAGGCAGCAAGAAAGTGTGTTTGTTTTTCTCTTGTACTTGGCTCTTGGGGATCACATATTAAAATTACCATGTCTATGGTCCCCAAAAACCTTAGATATTTGGAGACTGCCTCACCATGCATGTGTCTGAAAGACATTAAACACAGAGGGATTAAGCATGCAAAGTCACTAAGACCTATTATATTGCTTTTGGTGCCATTCAAAGTAAAGGTGAAAGCATATCCCTATGTCCCAAAGCATGGGGTGCAGGCTTGTTCCTAATCGACCATGGTCACTACACCGGAGGGAAAATAGTTTGTGAGACCCATCTTGGGTGCTGCAGTGAGAAGCATTTAGCAGTGCGTCAAAAAAGATTTTTCTCCTGTTGCAAACATTTCACAGTACAGCAGGATAATATTCCTAGATACCTCTTCACAATCACCCTTCAGGGCAGTTTCAACAATGGGTCACACACGGCTTCACACACTACCCTGTTGGGGTATTTGTCTCTTCAGATCTCCCCTCGCTATTTTAAGTTCTCATCACATCACAGCAACCAAAGTTATTTTCTTCTAGAGTACTTGTGTTCTCTTCAGGCCAGGTTATTATTCATGGTGCTTAAGAGTGATACACTTGTAATTAAAGTGATACTAAGGGGGTTATTTACTAAACCTGGAGAGTGCTAAATCTGGTGCAACCCTGCACAGAAACCAATCAGCCTCCAGGTTTTATTGTCAAAGCTTCATTGAACAATCTGAAGTTAGAAGCTGATTGGCTACCATGTACAGCTGACCCAGATTCTGAGTTCTCCCGTTTTAGTAAATCTCCCCCTATAGGTAAATTTTTTTTAAATTAAAAATAAAAAGATGTTATACTTACCTGTTCTTTGCAACAATATTGCACAAAGCAATTTCTTTTCTCCTCTATGACAGTCCCCCCGTCGGCGCTGTCCGCTCCTCCTTCCTTCAGATGCCTCCTTAGCAAGCTGGGTGTTATAGAGGCACCTGTGCAGGCATGCATTCATAGAAACACCCCTACTCCCTCCTCACAGCAGTAGGAGCCTATGGATCCTGCTGTGCTTAGTGTCTCCTGTAAAATCCAGGAAGTGAGAGGAGCAGTGCTGCAGCCAGGACAGCACTGGAGCAGTGTCAGGTCAGTGTTTAGAGATGGGGGTGGGTAGAATAGGCAGTGGGATTTTTTTTTTTTATCTTAATGCAGAAAATGCATCAGGGTAAAAAAAAAATATATTTTGACTTTAGAACAAATTTAATGTTTAAACTTGTATTTACTTAACATTATTCTCTATATAATCAACATCAGCCACACATTTTGTTGGAGGTCAATACCAGCGTCACAGCTTCAATTTCTGCAGGAACACTTGTCTCTGGGGATCAAACAACTCCGAAGAGAAGGCACACCCAACAGCCACCAGGGGAAGCAGAGCCAGCAGTTCCTCTTAGGGCATTGAAACCCGCCTCTCGACTATATGACCTCAGATTATCAATGAACTAGCCAGAAGCAGCAGCTCATCTGTGTGACAGTGGTGGCCTGGTGCCAGGACATGGATTTAGTCACATGTTCCTCCATACTCAGAAGTATCAGACATTTCATTTGCTCCTAGTGTTGAATGGAGAGATAGGTAATCAGAAGAAATTTAAGTAGCAAATTAGCAAAACACAGGTTTGCTTTAGGAACAAATGTAGTGACAAAAATAAAGAGCTTGCCTCCTTCTACAAATGCTTGTTGCTTGACTGTTTCTGTCTTTCATACTTTGGGTCAAAGGGTTGATTTACTAAAGGCAAATAGGCCGCTCACTTAGCAAAGAAAGTTGCACATTGCAATGGAATTTGCACCACAGATTAGTGAATGTGGTGAAATTTCAGTGTGCAAAGATTACCCAATCTTGTGCAAGGAAAATAAAAACACTGCATTTTTACTTGCACATGATTTAATGATGGAAGTCCCCCAGAGCTACACTTTATTTGCTAAGCTTTGGGGAAAATTTCCTTCCAAAGTAAAATTCCCCATGCAAAAAAATTGCCTATTTACCTTTATTAAATACAACTTCTGATATACTTACCAGATGCTTTGAAAATATTTAAAGCAGTTGCATTAGCATGTTGGCTAAGACATATGTAAATGCAGAAGCAAAGGTTGGCAATGACAGCCTATAAGTTGTATGTTTCCTGAGAAGTAAGGGTTTTGTTTTTTTCCATAATCATACTTACCTAGGTGGATGCAGCATCGGTCTGATGCTGCATCTGTCCCCCCTGAGCTATCGAACATCGCCGATGGCTCGGTTCTTACAGCTCCCCGCTCTGCTCCTTCCTCACTCATTGGAGCGCTGAGCTGTGTAGGGGCGGGGAGCGGCCATCTAAGGCTCTAAGTCCAGGCACCTGGCGGATCCCGACTGCCATTGTCGGGATAACGCGTGCCTGGACGGATTTCTGTGACGTCAGCAGAGAGCGGACTTCAGTCCGTTCTCTGCTGAAAGCGGGTCACAGGAGTGCAAAATAAAATGCACTCCTGTGATACATATCAGAAGCCCAGCCAAACAAGCTTGGGCTGGACTACACCTTTAAGTGGGTATTTAAAAGCAAATGGCACATATTGTAGCGTTTTATTTAATAAACGCAGTCTAGTTATGATCAGTATTTTCCTTGTGGGTAACAAATGCATGGCAACAAAATTGAAAAAGCAATAAAATTATACTTTTTTTAAGTTTTCCTTTATTGACACTATAATGCTTTAGCACAAGCTTGATTTGGAAAGGGGATGCTATAATATCACATTAAAAGCAAGCTGCTCAAGCAATTAGCTTGATGTCTTGTACTGCAAGTGTGAAAAGACAGTGCAGCAGTAGACTGCTAAATTAATAAAGTATAAAACATAGAAAATTATAGTATAACCTAAATTAAATGCCCAAAAAAATTAAAGGGACAATTAACCTATTTGCTGCTTGTAAATGCTAAAAAATATGAGCAATACTGTAAAGATTTCAAAGAGTGATCAGAGTGGCCATGTAGTCTAAAGAATACAGTGGGGCAATAAAGTATTTAGGCAGCCACCAATTGTGCAAGTTCTCCCACTTAAAAAGATGAGAGAGGCCTGTAATTGTCATCATAGGTATACCTCAACTATGAGAGACAAAATGTGGAAGAAAATCCAGACAATCACATTGTCTGATTTGGAAAGAATTTATTTGCAAATTATGGTGGAAAATAAGTATTTGGTCAATATCAAACAAGCAAGATTTCTGTCTCTCACAGACCTGTATCTTCTTCTTTAAGAGGCTCCTCTGTCCTCCACTCATTACCTGTATTAATGCACCTTTTTGAACTTGTTATCAGTATAAAAGACACCTGTCCACAACCTCAAACAGTCACACTCCAAACTCCACTATGGTGAAGACCAAAGAGCTGTCGAAGGACACCAGAAACAAAATTGTAGACCTGCACCAGGCTGGGAAGTCTGAATCTGCAATAGGCAAGCAGCTTGGTGTAAAGAAATCAACTGTGGGAGCAATAATTATAAAATGGAAGACATACAAGACCACTGATAATCTCCCTCGATCTGGGGCTCCACGCAAGATCTCAGCCCGTGGGGTCAAAATAATCACAAGAACGGTGAGCAAAAATCCCAGAACCACACAGGGGGACCTAGTGAATGACCTGCAGAGAGCTGGGACCAACGTAACAAAGGCTACCATCAGTAACACACTACGCCACCAGGGACTCAGATCCTGCAGTGCCAGACGTGTCCCCCTGCTTAAGCCAGTACATGTCAGAGCCCGTTTGAGGTTTGCTAGAGAGCATTTGGATGATCCAGAAGAGGATTGGGAGAATGTCATATGGTCAGATGAAATCAAAGTAGAACTGTTTGGTAGAAACACAACTCGTCGTGTTTGGAGGAGAGAGAATGCGGAGTTGCAACCAAAAAACACCATACCTACTGTGAAGCATGGGGGTGGCAACATCATGCTTTGGGGCTGTTTCTCTGCAAAGGGAACAGGACGACTGATCCGTGTACGTGAAATAATGAATGGGACCATGTATCGTGAGATTTTGAGTGCAAACCTCCTCCTATTAGCAAGGGCATTGAAGATGAAACGTGGCTGGCTCTTTCAGCATGACAATGATCCCAAACACACCGCCCAGGCAATAAAGGAGTGGCTTCGCAAGAAGCATTTCAAGGTCCTGGAGTGGCCTAGCCAGTCTCCAGATCTCAACCCCATAGAAAACCTTTGGAGGGAGTTGAAAGTCCGTGTTGCCCAGCGACAGCCCCAAAACATCACTGCTCGAGAGGAAATCTGCATGGAGGAATGGGCCAACATACCAGCAACAGTGTGTGACAACCTTGTGAAGACTTACAGAAAACGTTTGACCTCTGTCATTGCCAACAAAGGATATATAACAAAGTATTGAGATGAACTTTTGATATTGACCAAATACTTATTTTCCACCATAATTTGCAAAAAGAATTCTTTCCAAATCAGACAATGTGATTGTCTGTATTTGTTTCCACATTTTGTCTCTCATAGTTGAGGTATACCTATGATGACAATTACAGGCCTCTCTCATCTTTTTAAGTGGGAGAACTTGCACAATTGGTGGCTGACTAAATACTTTTTTGCTCCACTGTATATAACAATACAATTGTAAAATAACACACAGCCATGTATACAGTATTTCTGCTTTGTGTGGATGCCGACAAAGGAGGGGCTCGAGAGGCAACCACCTAAGAGTCTATTGAAGAAGAGTCCGGCTGCAGGATGTAAACATGACGTAATTATGGAGCTGTGAGAGAGGGAGGTGGTTAGTTGAGCTCAGTGAAGTGGAGGCAAAAGAATAAGTAAACTCAGATCTCCTCTTAAGGTGCCACCATTTTTCGCAACACCTACCAAAATGTAGAAAAATGGGACTGTATAGGTACAGAAACATATCCAACCAAGAAAATTGAAAAATGTTTCTGTAGCTTTAACCTCCCTGGCGGTATGATTCTGTCTTATTTTAGGTGCTGAAAGCGGTACAATTATTTTGCATGGAAATTTGGCGTTTTATATTGTAGGCCTGTAATTCTTAGGAATAACTCACTTAAATCTGTCCAAACCAGAGTCTAGTAGACATCCCAGGTATGATAAAGTTTGAAACACAAAATCATAAATTATAATATAATAAATAACTATAAAATAATTATAACAAATAATAATATATTAATAATAAAAGTGTTTTTTAGAGTTTCATGACAAATTTCCCCACAAATCGCTATCGCTCAAATCTGCAAGTGATTCTAATTTATTATCGCTGTTTTCTAGCTGGTCTAAAACCACTTTTGACATAAAGGGACACTTTTTGGTTGCTATGGACAATCTCCAAATTCCAGGCAGAAAAAAATGTATTTATAATATAAAAGTGCATGCAGGACACTGGACAGACCACTAGGGACAAAGGGGATGTGTAATTTTTTTATACAGTACTGTAATCCATAAGATTACAGTATACTGTATGTGTATTGTGTTTTTTCTTTTTTGAATTTGGTGCCGATCTCCGCCCCCGTGCGCCGCAACGTCGCAGGGAACGGAGCTCGGCGGCACTGTGTGTGAATCAAGTGAGGAGACAGCTCGCACACACTGCGGGGAGACATTGCAGGATCCAGGGAACAAGGTAAGTAACTCTCCCTGTATCCTGCGATGGGTTACTGCTTATGGTACTGAAATTCCACCCCGAGCCAGACTCGGGAATACCGCCAAGGAGGTTAACGTCCCATTTTTTTACTTTTTGGTTGAAAGATACAGTGCATACAACTGTGGGGATGTTAGTACTAGTCATATCTGTGGGGATATCACTTGTGTAAATTCTTCCCCAAACCTGTCATTCAGATGACTGGCTGAGGCTATCAAACAATCCCTGCACTGCTTTGACCCATGCATGTCACATGAGAGCTGGTAACCATATTACTGGCTCCCACTGTAAACACACTTCCCAGTTCAGAGCTAGGTTTCATGGGCTTTAACAAACGGTATACATTTTTAACCCTCCTGGAGGTAATCCTGAGTGTGGCTCAGGGTTGAATTTCAGTACCATTAGCGTTAATCCCGAGCCACACTCAGGATTGCATTGCAGAATCCTGGTAAAATATACTTACCTTGTCACCAGGATCCTGCAATGATCCCGCCCGCTGTGTCATACACCGCATCATCTGCCCGATGTCCTGTGTTCCGGGCTCCGTTCCCTGTGAGCGTTGCGATGCATGGGGGCGGAGCCCGGCGGCAAATTCAAAAAGTACAAAAAACGTAACACATACAGTACACTGTAATCTGTCCCTTTACGTCAAAAGTGGATTTAGACCAGCTAGAAAACAGCGATAGTAAATTAGAATTACTTGCAGAATTGAGCGATAGTAAATCGTGGGGAATGTATTTTATTATTATTATATTATTTTTTTAAATAATTATTTATAGTTATTTATTATATTATAATTTATGATTTTGTGTTTCAAACTTTATCATACCCGGGATTTTTACTAGACTCTTGTTCAGACAGATTTAAGTGAGTTATTCCTAAGAATTACAGGCCTATAATATAAAAACGCCAAATTTCTATGCAAAACAATGTACCGCTTTGAGATTCAAAAATCAGACATAATCAGACCGCCAGGGAGGTTACGATTACACAGCACTGCTATTCCAATTATTTCCAGCAAAGAAGGGGTGTTTTTAAACTGCTTTAACTTTTCTATCAGAAGGTAACTATTTTAACACATATGAGGAATTTAAATGTTTTTTGTAAGGGTATAGAATGGAGTAAATGTTCACTTTAAGGCTGAGAAAAAGACAAAGGTCCATCAAGTTCAACCTAATCTAATAGCACTAATTCAGAGAAAGATAGAACTAAAATCCAGTGAGATAGCTAACAATTTAGCTTCATAGGAGAGGAGAAAAACAGAATCTTTCCTGACCCTGTCAATGACATTTAGACAAATTCCCCAGAAGACTCCACTAATGAATCTTACCAACTACTGCTTGAGATGTCCTTTCTACTACAACAAGCATCCAATCTCGATTTAAATTCTCTTATACTGTTGGTCAATATCAGCTATTCCAAAGAGAATTTCAAAGTCTGACTCCCTGTGAGAGCAACATTACCTAACCCAAAGAAAAAAACACAGTGGGGTTGATTTACTAAAGGGAAATAGACTGTGCACTTTGCAAAGTGCAGTTGCACTCTGCAAGTGCAGTTGCTCTAGAGCTTCATAAATGCGGTAAGAATTTACAAAGAATAACCAATCACATGCAAGGAAAAAAAAATGCATTTTTGTTGGCACGTGATTGGATGATGGAAGTCAGCAGAGCTTATGCTCATTTGCTAAGTTCTGGAGCAACTGCTCTTGCAGAGCTCTCTCCTGCGGAACCACATATTTAAAGCTGATCTGTAGCCTACCTAAAAAAGTTTATTCATATTTTTTATACCCAGTTAGGCTTTTTTTAATTATATTTACTACGTGTGAACTCCATGGAAATTTGCAGTTTTGCAGCAATTCAGAATTCCATCTACAGACCAGAGCCTGTCTTACTAGTCTCCAAAGTTCTTGACAGAACCCAATTGTTGAACATAAACGGAAGCCAACAAAAGGTACTTAACACAAGGATTAATTCTAAAGTTTCCCCCCCCCCCCCCAAAAAAAATGAACTTCCCTATAATGAAGTATGTCCCATATTGTGCAGGCAGCTGGATCCTGTAGAAATGTTCTGTGCTGGGATGTCCTATCCTCTTCCTATTGCTTTACTTCAGGCCACTGCTATAGTTAATAGCGCCAAGTCTTCTGTGAAGCCACAGTTAACACACACCTTACCGAGAATGGGGACCTGCTCCTCCCTCCTTTCCATTGGGAAAAAAATATTTCAGAGTATACACTACATGCAACATGTTTACTGAATGGGGGAGAGAATCGTGAGACTAATCAAAATTTCCCCCATTCAAAGATGACCAAGAAACACATGATTCAATCTAAACAACGGTGTGTTATTTACCCTTACATTGGAAATTCCAAGTAGTCATATTCTGATAGTAACCCAGGACTGCAGATTTAGGACACATATGGGATCAAAAACATTGGACACATTGCCCCTGCCGGTACCCTGCTGAGTTTTAGGACTCCCGGCCAATCAGGTTTAAGGGCCCACTTCCTGTTCGGCCAGGAAGAGAAGCAATGGCCCCTGAGCGAGGAATAGCAGCAGCCCTACCCCCAATACTTGTCATCTGCCTCCTAAGGCCTCTAATCGTCCATCTCCCGCAAAGGGGGGGTGGGTTTATCGCCGCCTCGCCATCTGTCTCCCGCAGTCTCCAGCGGACACTGCTGAAATATCTACTCCAAATTCACTCTCCCTAATTTGGAATTGTCTCGTGTGTTGACTAGTGTCTAAAGCTACACCCTCTGTTTGTGGGAGGATATACTAGAAAAGTGTGAGGACAAACTACAATATCAAATTCCTCCAAATGCTTTACTTGACTCCAGATCAGTTTAACAGAATAGAATGAGTTAGAACCAAGGCCTGCCCTTGTTGATATGGAGACTCTATACATAAGGTATGAATTTGAGGAACTCTACGCACACTGGTGAATTCTGACTTATTAGAATCCTTCAGGGAATTTGAAGTCAAACTGGCACTCCTTGGCATACTTGACAATAGCCCACTATCAGATTATAATAAGCTTCTCCTTTATAATGCAGGGAGAAAAAAAAATACTCCTATGGAATCCATCTATCATACCTTAGAAATCAGATTGGCTTACTTTTAAAATCAATTGAGCCTTGCCTCTTTACAAGCTTACATACCTTAGAAGCAATTGTCCATCTAAATTTGAGAAAGAAAAGGATTGCTTAATGGCTTAATGATGACAAGTAAATGATGGCTTTAGGATGACAAAACGCTTCCTGATTTGGACTGAGGTTCCTGCGTTGTTTTATATTTCAGAGTAGCAGACAACTGTTCATTGTTTTAGCATTCTAGAGGGCACAGAGTTGGAGGGAGGGGTGGTAATAAATGCATAAAGATAAAAGATGTGTATGTATCTTCTGCATCTCTTTACCCTGTGTTCTGATGACCACTTTACCATAATGTCAAAAGGAAAAACGTAATAATGGAAGAGTAAAAAAAAAAAAAGTTTAATATATTAGTAAGCCAATTAATCAGATCACCTGTACAGCAATGAGTAATTGCAAAATACCGTAATTGTAAATATATTTTTCATGGTTCAGAGTTACTCGTTCTGTGTTGTGCTCAACAACTGCGATAGTCTCTGGATGTTCTAGCTGCCAGTAGAATCCTCAGAGACCCGAGGAAGGTTAAATGCAATTATTTCATTGAAATGCTAAAGTAATCATGTAACAGTTCCAAGAAAGAAATGTCATTTACCTATAACTACATCATGACCGTCCACGAGGCCCGCCGAGAAGAGCTCCTGCGAAACACCATCTGCTGTATCTTTAGAAACAGAAAAAAACAGCACATATAAATGACACCTCCAGGACAAAGGCTGAGAGTGAAATGATTCACTTTAGTATGGCATGGCATTTGTGTTGAACCATAAAACTACGTATGGGAAGAAAGGTTAATTCCCCCTGTGTTGTTTATAATGCAGGTGCAGAAAAACAAATCAGCGTGGTTGAATAGATTGCTGCTCTATGCAGAACATAATCATCAGCAATAATCTTGGCTATTATGTGGTTTGTATGATGATATAAATAAGCTAGTAGCATGATACTAACTGCACTCTTTTCTAAACATATCTTTCACTGAATGTAGCAAAAGCTATCATTGTCAACTGCAACCTTTGATATTTGTGTATACAGAAATTATTAGCTGCCAGTTTCCAGCAGCTGGTGGATGTTAACAAGCAATTAATGTAGTGGGTCATGTGATTTAAGATTACCAGCCAATTAATGTGGTTCTAAAGCCTAAACATTTTTAACCAAAATGCATTCCCTATATTAGGGTAAAATACGTTCCAGTACCTAAAGCGCCCCCCTCCTCCTTATACTTACCTGAGCCCTCACTCAATCCGGCGCTGTGCCTGTCTGTAGCAGCTTTCAATGTTCTCACAGGCTTTGCAGAGGCAACGGGAGCCACTGGCTCTTGATTGCGTCAGTCAAATCCTGTTACTCCCGAGGGGAGTGATGAACACATGCTTTTTCTATTTTAATTTTTGAATGGCCAATATGCATTTTATTTTACCATTAAAGTGGTTTGTAAACCTACTTTTGCAACTTGCACCTACAGGTAAGCCTAGATTAAGGTTTACCTGTAGGTGCAAGAAATATCTCCTAAACCTACAATGACTAAAAATGACATGCATCCGTGTCTACGGCGCGCCGTAAACAATGGCGCATTCATAGGGTTAAATCAATTCACAAATCCAGCTAAGTCCCAGCAATGCTTCGGCTTAGCCGGATTTGACGGCTCCCGCGCACATGCGCGGACTCACGTCTTCACCGCTCCGGCCAATCACATCGCCGGAGCGGTGCTGTGATTGGCTGCAGCGGCGATACCCGGAAGTAACCTTCCGGCTATCGCCGCAGCGATGGCTGCGGCTGGAGAGGGAGACAATCTAAGGTAAGTGATGCATAATGAGCTATTATGCTAGTCATATTAGCTCATTATGGCTTTCTCTTACAGGTGGTTTAAAAACCACTTACAACCACTTTAACCACTTGATATACAAATGACGGCCTCAAGGTGGATCTAGAAATCCGGGAGGCCGTCATTATACGGCCTCGGCTATTCCGGCCACTGGGGGCGCACGAGCGCCGCCAGCGACGCGCGCTCGGCGCATCACTGAGATGCCGATGCGCGTTCCTGGCGGCCGCGATGTCCGCCAGGTACCCGCGATCGGCGTGTACATAGACAAGGATGTGGATCTCTGTGTGTAAACACAGAGATCCACGTCCTGTCAGGGAGAGGGGACCGATGCTGTGTCCCTTGTACATAGGGACACAGATCGGTCACCTCCCCCAGTCAGTCCCCTCCCCCACACAGTAGTAATCACTCCCAGGTTACACATTTAACCCCTTCCTCGCCCTCTAGTGTTAACCCCTTCCCTGCCAGTGTCATTTTTACAGTAACCAGTGCATTTTTATAGCACTGGTCGCTGTAAAAATGACAATGGTCCCAAAATGGTGTCAAAAGTGTCCGATGTGTCCGTCATAATGTCACAGTCGCAATAAAAATCGCTGATCGCCGCCATTACTAGTAAAAAAAAAAAAATATTAATAAAGATGCAATAAAACTATGCCCTATTTTGTAGATGCTAAAACTTTTGCGCAAACCAATCAATAAACGCTTATTGCGATTTTTTTTTACCAAAAATATGTAGAAAAATACTTATCGGACTAAACTGAGGAAAAAAATATTTAAAAAAAATAAATAATAATAATTGGGATATTATTATAGCAAAAAATAAAAAATATTGTGGTTTTTTCAAAATCATTGCTCTTTTTTTTAGTTTATAGCGCAAAAAATAAAAACCGCAGAGGTGATCAAATACCACCAAAAGAAAACTCTATTTGTGGGAAAAAAAGGACGTAAATGTTGTTTGGGAGCCACGTCGCACGACCGCGCAATTGTCATTCAAATCGTGACAGCGCTGAAAGCTGAAAATTGGCCTTGGCAGGAAGGGGGTTTAAGTGCCCAGTAAGCAAGTAGTTAAAGCTTGTAACTCTGCTGCACTTAGTGTGTGTTCTTCGTGTTTGTTTGTGTATCTATGGACACAGGCAGTGCGGCTCAGGATCAAGCTCAAAAGGTGTGCCACAATAGGAAGCGGCTTCCTATGGTGCCACACCAAGAAGAGGAGGAGCAAGGAGCTCTGGCAGAGGACCTCAGAAGAGAGGATGGGGGTAGGAAAATAAATAATTAAATATATACATATATATAAATATATATTAGAGCTGCTCGATTAATCGTTAAAGAATCGAGATCGTAATTTAACCTCTCCCCCCCCCCCCCCCCCTACGATCTTAAGCATCTCCTCGATTCAGTACAGAGAGTTTTCTGGTTTTCTGCTCAAGCCAACAGCTGTCAAAAAAAACACAGGCAGCCTGCCATTTTTTTTACAACATCGCTCAGGTGAGATAAAGAGAAACATTGTAACATGTCATTCTTTTAGAATTAGATCAAAGAAATAAACTTCTGTCTGTAGATGAGGTCAGTTAACCACTTAAAGACTAAACCTTTTTCTGACACTTGTTACTTACAAGTTAAAATCAGTATTTTTTGCTAGAAAATTACTTAGAACCCCCAAACATTATATATATATTTTTTTTAGCAGAGACCCAAGAGAATAAAATGGCGGTTGTTGCAATAATTTATGTCGCACTGTATTTGCACATCGGTCTTTCAAATGCAATATTTTTGGAAAAAATACACTTTAATTAATAAAAAATTTAAATAAACAGTAAAGTTAGCCAATTTTTTTGTATAATGTGAAAGATGATGTTACGCCACGAGAATCGTGAGAGAATTGTGATCTTTATTCTTAGCGAAAAATTGTGATTCTCATTTTAGCCAGAATTGTGCAGCTCTAATATATATACAACTTTTTGAGATGGGAAAGAGAGACAACTATTAGCAAAAGTATGTAGGCATGGGACACACCACTGGCCATGCCCCTTTAAAGGAGAATTATACAAAAAAAGTTATCAGTTGAACCCACAAGTGCTTTTTTTTTTACCACTACTATTCCTTTTTGAAAGATAAAAAGTGCATTTTATATACAACTGTATAGATTAGACCAAAACAAGGGGCAAATGAGGAGCAAAGGGGGACCTTGTTCCAAATCAGGGACAGTTGTAAAAAAAATATATATATATGTTTACAATTACTTTAAAAGGAACCAACAGAGGTAGAAAGAAACATGAAAGTTGTCACTACTGACTTATATTTCAAGGTGAAAGCTCCTCCACTGTCATCTTTAGCCCTTCTTCACTAGTTAGTGAATCACTGACCTATAATAAGTAGATGTGTAGGCTCTGAGGAAGGGGGTGCACCCCTGAAACGTGTCAGTTATCTAGATGTTTGAGGTGCTGTCTGACCTTCTCTGTCATCGAGTTCAGTCGGCGGGTGCCAAGAATTTCCAGCTCATTTGTCCGATAAGCTTGTACCTAAGCTCCGTCTGTGAGTAGGATTATTGCTTTTTATTCATATCTTAATAAAACTTTTAAGTGGTAATGCACGAGGTCGGTGCGCCCTCCTTTCTTCTTTCTTTTTTCTATGCCATGTTGGGCTATGCTATTCCTAGGCCCACGTCTCACTAGGTAGTGAAGATAACAGTCCTAGAATAGGCACTTTCATAGACAAACTGATAGTGGTATCTCTCATATTTAAGCTGGCCATAGACTTTCCAGAACTGTCTACCTGTACCCACAGTCTAACTGGTTCACAATGCCCTTGTGGTGAAGGAATGCTTCAGTTTCTTTCCTGTTTTTAAAAGGAAAATAATAATTCAAATTGGATCAAAACCTGAAGTGAAAACGGCTTGCCTTAAAGATGAATAAAGTAAAGGCAAAACTTTTTTTCCCCACTTTGTATAGAGTAAGGGAAGTTCATTTCCATCTGTGTCCAATAGCTAAAACAAAAAGTGAGTGGAAATCTCTCCAAAGACCTTGTACCCTACTAGAAGATTTCCTTTGCATTACTGTTCTGGGGAAAATTCTAAATTTGGGATCTTCTTTTACTTTCTCTTTCGACGATGACAGTAAACATGACAAATAGAGAGGGTAAATCTACCCAACAGTGGCACAGACAACACCAAACAAAATGATAGGGGTTCTACTCTCTCCAAAACTAAATAAATTAGACACATAATATGAACTCCCTAATAGGTGGGAAAAAGAAGCGTATTATAATGTGTATTGCATTGCCACATCAGGGCATAAACATTTGCCCCTTTTTTTTCAGCATTAACACATACTAATAAAACAATCACATGCTGTAAAGCAGGGGTCTCAAAGTACCGGCCCGCGGGCCATTTGCGGCCCGCGGACCGGTTATAAATGGCCCGCAGGCAGCGCGGGGGTGTCGCGGAAGGGGGGCGCAAATTGTCAGTGTTCTACTGCCAGGCATGTACTGGCCGGAGATCCGCAGCGATTTACCCGTCAATCGCCTACTGCTGGTGCCTGACGGTAGATCGAGATGCATGCAGAGTAGCGCAGGAAGCGTCTGTCATAAGTTCACTTCTCTCTCATGTCACGCTGTTGCTCCCCGGCGGCCCCTCCTCTCTTCGTCCATCCTAGATGATGTCACAAGCAAATAGGGATGGACGAAGAGAGGAGGGGCCGCCGGGGAGCAACAGCGTGACATGAGAGAGAAGTGAACTTATGACAGACGCTTCCTGCGCTACTCTGCATTTGAAGAAAACGACAACAAGTAAATGCTGACCTGTGCCCCATGTACCCTGATTGTGCCCCATGTACCCTGATTGTGCCCCATGTACCCTGATTGTGCCCTGATGTGCCCCATGTACCCTGATTGTGCCCCATGTACCCTGATTGTGCCCTGATGTGCCCCATGTACCCTAAATGTGCCCTGATGTGCCCCATGTACCCTGATGTGCCCCATGTACCCTAAATGTGCCCCATGTACCCTAAATGTGCCCTGATGTGCCCCATGTACCCTGAATGTACCCTGATTGTGCCCTGATGTGCCCCATGTACCCTGAATGTGCCCCATGTACCCTGAATGTGCCCTGATGTGCCCCATGTGCCCTGATGTGCCCCATGTACCCTAAATGTGCCCTGATGTGCCCCATGTACCCTAAATGTGCCCTGAATGTGCCCTGATGTGCCCCATGTACCCTAAATGTGCCCTGATGTGCCCCATGTACCCTAAATGTGCCCTGAATGTGCCCCATGTACCCTGAATGTGCCCCATGTACCCTGATTGTGCCCTGATGTGCCCTGATGTGCTGGGCTCTGTGCACTGATGTGCTGTGCCCTAATGGTGAGTGGTCAGTGTGCAGTGTAGTGGTCAGTGTGCAATGTAATGTGAAGTGCAGTGTAGTGGTCAGTGTGCACTGTAGTGTGCAGTGTAGTGGTCAGTATGCAGTGGTCAGTGTGTTGTGGTCAGTGTGCAGTGTAGTGGTCAGTATGCAGTGCTCAGTGTGTTGTGGTCAGTGTGCAGTGTAGTGGTCAGTGTGTTGTGGTCAGTGTGTAGTGTAGTGGTCAGTGTGCAGTGTAGTGGTCAGTGTGTATTGTTCAGTGTGTAGTGGTCAGTGTGTAGTGGTAAGTGTGCAGTGGTCAGTGTGTAGTGTAGTGGTCAGTGTGCAGTGTAGTGGTCAGTGTGTAGTGGTCAGTGTGCAGTGGTAAGTGTGCAGTGGTCAGTGTGTAGTGTAGTGGTCAGTGTGCAGTGTAGTGGTCAGTGTGTATTGTTCAGTGTGCAGTGTAGTGGTCAGTGTGCAGTGTAGTGGTCAGTGTGTATTGTTCAGTGTGCAGTGTAGTGGTCAGTGTGTATTGTTCAGTGTGCAGTGTAGTGGTCAGTGTGTATTGTTCAGTGTGCAGTGTAGTGGTCAGTGTGTAGTGGTCAGTGTGTAGTGTATTGGTCAGTGTGCAGTGTAGTGGTCAGTGTGCAGTGTAGTGGTCAGTGTGTATTGTTCAGTGTGCAGTGTAGTGGTCAGTGTGTAGTGGTCAGTGTGTAGTGTAGTGGTCAGTGTGCAGTGTAGTGGTCAGTGTGCAGTGTAGTGGTCAGTGTGTATTGTTCAGTGTGCAGTGTAGTGGTCAGTGTGTATTGTTCAGTGTGCAGTGTAGTGGTCAGTGTGTATTGTTCAGTGTGCAGTGTAGTGGTCAGTGTGTATTGTTCAGTGTGCAGTGTAGTGGTCAGTGTGTAGTGTAGTGGTCAGTGTGCAGTGTAGTGGTCAGTGTGTATTGGTCAGTGTGTATTGTTCTGTGTGCAGTGTAGTGGTCAGTGTGCAGTGTAGTGGTCAGTGTGTAGTGGTCAGTGTGTAGCGTAGTGGTCAGTGTGCAGTGTAGTGGTCAGTGTGTATTGGTCAGTGTGTATTGTTCTGTGTGCAGTGTAGTGGTCAGTGTGCAGTGTAGTGGTCAGTGTGTATTGGTCAGTGTGTATTGTTCTGTGTGCAGTGTAGTGGTCAGTGTGCAGTGTAGTGGTCAGTGTGTAGTGTAGTGGTCAGTGTGCAGTGGTCAGTGTGTATTGTTTAGTGGTCAGTGTGTTATTGGTCAGTGTGTATTGGTCAGTGCGCAGTGGTCAGTGTGCAGTGGTCAGTGTGTATTGTTCAGTGTGCAGTGTAGTGGTCAGGTTTAATAATGCGTTTGCTGACACCAGTGCTGGGGGTTAATAGTGCGTCTGCTGACACCAGTGCTGCTGTTTTTGAAGTTTGAATGTTTGCATGCGGCCCCCCATGGGATATGAAAACTTGTCTTGTGGCCCTCAGGTAATTTGAGTTTGAGACCCCTGCTGTAAAGTAATGCTAAACCCTGGACCTTGCATTCACTATATCTGGTCTCCCACAGTGTACAGAACATGGATTTTTCCCCTGCTGTAGCAAATTGGATCGTGCTCTGATGGGGTTTTTCGCCTTCCTCTGGATCAACTGTGGGTATAGAATTGGGTATATGGGATTGTATGATATTATTTATAAATATATATATATATATATTTTTATGGTTGAACTGGATGGACTTGTGTCTTTTTTTCAACCTGACTAACTATGTAACTATGAAATGCCATCATTTTAGTTAATATAATCTGCTAAATACCTTTTCTCATCAGCAGTATATAACAGTCTTGTGACTTCTATCAGTGTCTGGTTAAAGCCAGTAGGAGAAGTTTTCATTCTCCCAGATTGTCCTATGAGGCTGCAGGACCCCTGACCCTCTGTCTGGATAGTGCTGATTGGCCCTGTGCTGATCATATGCACTCTCCCAAGAAAAAAAAAACCTCATCTCTAGCAATACACACCAAACTGAGCATGTGCAGCATGCACAAAGCAAGGTCCATAAAGACATGGATGAGCGAGTTTGGGGTGGAGGAACTTGACTGGCCTGCACAGAGTCCTGACCTCAACCCCATAGAACACATTGTAGAGACTGCGTGCCTGTGCCTGACCTCACAAATGCACTTCTGGAAGAATGGCCAAACATTCTCATAGACACACTCCTAAACCATGTGGACAGCCTTCCCAGAAGAGTTGAAGCTGTTATAGCCGCAAAGGGTGGGCCAACTCAATATTAACCGCTTCAGCTCCGGAAGATTTTACCTCCTTCCTGACCAGAGCACTTTTTGCGGCACTGCGTCGCTTTAACTGACAATTGTGCGGTCATGCGAGGCTTTACCCAAACACTATAAACATGCGCTATAAACAAAAGAACAGCGACAATTTTGAAAAAAACACAATATCTTTTAATATTTGCTATATTATTATTATTTAGGTACTTATATAGCGCCGTCAATTTACGCAGCGCTTTACATATACATTGTACATTCACATCGGTCCCTACCCTCAAGGAGCTGCTATAATAAATAACCCACATTTTTTTTTTTTTAAAACAATTTTTTTCCACAGTTTAGGCCGATATGTATTCTTCTACATATTTTCGGTAAAAAAAATCGCAATAAGCGCATATTGATTGGTTTGCACAAAAGTTATAGCATCTACAAAATAGGGGATAGAATTATGGCATTTTCTTATTATTAATTTTTTTACAAGTAATGGTGGCTATCTGCGATTTTTATCGGGACTGCGACATTATGTCGGACAGATCGGCACCGATTACTGTAAAAATGTCACTGGCAGTGAAGGGGTTAACACTAGTGGGCGATCAAGGGGTTAATTGTGTTCCCTAAAAGTGTTCTAACTGAAGGGGGGGATGAGACTCACTAGGGGAAATGACAGATCACAGTTCATACTTAGTATGAACATACAATCTGTCATTTCTCCCCCTGAAAGAACCAGGAGCTGTGTGTTTACACACATAGCTCCCGGTTCTCGCTCTGTCACGAGCGATCGCGAGTGCCTGACGGTCATCGCGCCCGCCGGGCACTCGCATCGCGCCCGCCGGGCACTCGCATCGGCGAGCAGCGGGCGCTCGCCCCTAGTGGCCACAGGGCAAAGTGACGTAACATAACGTTGTTTCGCCCAGCCGAGCCATGCTGCTGCAGTAGAACTGCGGTGGCTGGTCGGCAAGTGGTTAAACCTTACGGACGAAGACTGGGATGTCATTAAAGTTTATGTGCGTGTAAAGGCAGGTATCCCAAAACTTTTGACAATATAGTGTATATCCACATTTTTACCTATGTAAAAGTTAGACTTTGCCCTGAAACCTACAGACTCCTCCCCCCCCTATAATGCGATGGGCAACCTCCCTGACAAATAGGACAGCTTAGCAGCTGAAAACAGGGGGACCAAATTCTACTTCTACAGGGAAAAAAGTCAAGCATGTATATATCTTTGGACTTACTGAACTTTTTAGCATGCAATTTTTGTTCCATCATACTCTTCGTTTGTCTCCAACACTTACTATTTTTACAGCGCGCTGCTGTGACCTCCAGAATGTTCCGCATCGGTTCCCCAAACTTCCGGTTTAGGGAGTGTGAGTGCTACAAGCACATCACAGAGAAAGAGCCGCTCTAACAGCGTAGGCTCCTGCTGCTGTTAATCATGATGCTAATAGGAAGGAATAGCAGAGAAATGGTTTGATGCTGTAGGCTTCTGGGCTATTACTATGGGTGGATGCATGTATGCAGAATAGGGACACTGCTGCAGTCCAGCCTGGAAGGTGGCTCTGCGTTTTTATTCATACTCCTTCTGGCGTTCACCTTCAAACTCTGATTCTGGTCCCCTGATCACCAACTGTATATCTTCTCTGAAATATATTATAGTTTACAGCCACCACTGACATATTGGTTATAAGAAAAGAAAACTTGAACTGTAAAAGCCAACATTACCCTGTCTTTCCTTTCCCTAAATGCATTGCCTGTTATATGAAACAGAGAATTTGTTTCCAAAATATGTACTATTATGTGACACATTATTCCCTAGAGAAAGCTCATACAGGTCTGGGACAGATGCTGCTTCTTATGATGCAGGAAAAAAAGCTTCAAAACATCCTTTGCACAAATTGAAGCTTTTTGCCTGACAGCTGCTTAAACCCCTCATTTCCACCTAACATTAACCATGTAGATAGCTTAGCGCTACTGGCTTGCAGCCATGTTCGTGTTCATGTCTTAAGGGCATCACATAAAACTTAGGTTAGAAACAAAAAAAAATAAGCATTATAAGCTGAAAATTTTATCCTGCAGCACATACAAATCTGATTCTCTGCATAAAGTTTGTTTTATAAAAAATACTTTGGATCGTACTAATTAAAAAAACAATCCACCACTTAAATTTTAGGGCGAGTGCCTACAAGACCATTCACATAAGCTTCTCTTTCTTGGGAGCTCTGAAACTCTGCAAATTCCTTTATGCAAATTGAGCCTTCTTCCAGAATATTTGTGCTTACTGTACCCCATCCCCATTACATAAACAGGGGACACTGTAATTGAGATGCTTAGGAGGCAGGGTAACGTGTCAACTTCTCAGATGAATTTACTATAGGCATTAAAGAGGTCCCAGGTTCCAAGGCTCCTGCTGTGTCCCGGATAAATGGAGAATGGATGTGCAATACCCTGAATGCTCGCTCTAGCATGTAAATGGTAGCTTTGCAAGATATGGTTACAGGTTTGCCTTTATTCTAAAATCCCAACTCCAAAAAAATGGGATGCTGTGTAAAATCTATATAAAAATAGAATGCAATAATTTGCAAATCTTGTAAAACCATATGTTTTTTTACAATAGAAAATAGAAAACATATCAAATGTTTAAACTGAGAAAATGTACCATTTTAAGAAAAAAATAAGATCATTTTGAAATTGATGGCAGCAACATGTCTCAAAAAAAGTTAGGATAGGGCCACGTTTGCCATGATGTAGAATTCTGGAATTCTTCTTTTTAACAAAGGGAACTGAGAAGACCAGTTGCTGGAGTTGTTGGAGAGGAATGTTGTCCCATTCTTGCCTGATATAAGATTCTAACTACTCAACAATCCTGCGTCTTCTTTGCTGCATTTATTATTTCAAAATGCACCAAATATTTCAAGTTGGTGAAAGGTCTGGACTGCAGGCAAGCCAGTTAAAGTGGATGTAAACCCGATTTTTTATTTTTTTTTGCTGTCACAATGTAGTGTATAAGATTTCCTATCATTTGTGCCTTGTCTTGCCACAAAGAGTTAATCCAGCTCTGAGCAATCCTCTTTTATTGTTCAGTGAGATAAAACGAACAGAGTTACCTTTGTCCGTTCCGCCCCCTTGCTTTGAGTGACAGGTTATTTACATATCTCGTGCACTAGCTTTAGACAGGCATTATTTTTTAATTCCCACCCCCACTCCTTTTCTGAAGTCATGTGGTTACTTTTCTGGATTTTGACTGGATGTTAGTGATCATAGCAGAAGGAATACACAGGAGAAAATGCATGTTGACAAGGGGAGTGTAGAGGTGGGCGGGGAGTCTACTGACATCACGACTCCACCCACCGATCTCCAGACAACAGATCCACCCACAGAATCTGCAGTTTTTCAGTTCTTATAACAGACAGAGAGGAGACATTTGACAGATAAGGATACATGCAGGAGGCATGTATATCCTTATAGATCAGCACTATGGCAGTAGTTTAGAAAGGATGAGAGTGGGTTATCATCCACTTTAAGGACCCGGACCATTCTACTATGAAGCCATGCTGTTATCATAGATGCAGTATGTGGTTTAGCATTATCCTGCTTAAATATGCAAGGCCTTACCTGAATACAATATCATCTGGGTGGGAGCATATGCTGCCATATGATGTATATATATCAGCATTGATGGTGCCTTTCCGGTTGCAAGCTGCCCATTCCGTATATGCCAATACACCCCCATACCATCAGAGATGCCAGCTTTTGAACTGAGCACTGATAAAAAGCCAGAAGGTCCCTCATTAGTTTGGAGGATAGGGTGCCCATTGTTGCCAAATTTAGATTTGTCTAACCACAGAACAGTTTCCCACTTTGTAACGGACCATTTTAAATGAGTTGTGGCCCAGAGAAGACGGCAGTGTTTCTGGAACATGTTTAGATATGGCTTCTTCTTTGCATGATATAGCTTTTCCTTGCATTTTTGGATTGCATGGCAAACTCTGTTCACAGACAGTGATTTTTGGAAATATTTCTGAGCTCATGTGGTGATGTCCACCTTTTTCTTAAAATAGTATTTTTTGTAATTTTTTCTCAGTTTAGACCTATGATATGCTCTATTGTGAATAAAATGTGGGTTTATGAGGTTAGCAAATCATTGCATTCTGTTTTTATGTAGATTTTACACAGCGTCCCAACTGGGGTTGTAAAAAAAAAAAAAAACATAAAACAAAAAATATGTGTTCTATTGCTCCCAAAAAGCACCTTAAATGTGACCAGAGAAAATCATGGAGTAAACAAATGTAATTTGAATTAAACTAATTTTACTTTAACTGTTTCAACATTTTCGGTTGGAAACCTATAGTTCAGTGAAAAAGTAAGTACATCCCATAGAAATTGTTAACTTTTTCATCATATTTAGACTTGCAAACATTAGACCTAGATTTGAATAGTGCCCTCAGATAAAGATGATATACTTGAACTGATGGCTCATAAAATTTACATGGTGCATTTATTTTTCTTATCTAACATAATAAATATGCAGATGTCACATGAAAAAAGTAAGTAAACCCCTACATTTATCACCATTACAAATCCATGAAACTTTGAGTTGGGTATTCCTGATTAGGTATCAATGATTAGAACCTCATTAGGAGGTATGCAGGTGGAACCTCTCTTATTTAAGCCCTAGATATCTAGGATCTGGTCTTATCTTTTGCTATTAAGAGGTGTGATGTCAGCATGCCAAGATCAATAGAGCTCTCTGAAATATGGTTGTAGATGCCTAGGAATCTGGAATGGAAAATTAAAAAGATTGCCCAATGATTTGAAATCAATTGTTTTACTGTAAGGAAGAAAAAAAAACATAGACTTTAAACAGCTAATTAATCCAGAACTGATCAGCCCAGCATATTAAGCCTAAATGCTGACTGTTTGATGCTAAAGGAAGTCTCCCAGAACCCCAAAATTTCCTTGCAGGGTGTTCAAGTAACTCTTGCAACTGTTGGAAAAAAAGTGCATGCATCTACAATAAGAAAGAGATTGCAAAAATTCAACCTGCATCAGAAGTGTGTTAAGAAACAGTGTTTGCTGTCCAAAAAACTTTAGAGCATGATTACAGTTTGACATTGAACATATAGGCAAAGACATGGCCTTCTGAACAAGGATGAGCTCAGGCATGTTCAGATTCTAGTCCAAACCCACCTGAGCTGTCCTACCAGGAAGCTGTCACTGACCACCACCAATCCTAAGTGGCTGGCCATTCCTCGCAGCTGCATGTATACAATCCTCTTGTATGCGTGCAGCTGTGGGGGATGAAATGCACTGGCCACTGATGGTTGGTGGTGTGCAATGACAGCTTTCTGGCAGGATAGCTCAGGTGGGTTTAGACTAGGATCCAAAAATGCCTGAGCTCATCAAACTGAAGACTGTGTGATTGATTTACAAAGGGCAAATAGGCTGCTCACTTTGCAAGTGAATTTTTTACTTTGCAAGGGAATTTTCACTTTGCAAAGAAAACCCAATCATGTGCAAGGAAAATAAGTTTATTATATTAAGTATAAGTAGTAAATAAGTATAACAGTTTTTTAGCTGTCTAGCTGAAGAGTATGCAGGGAATTGTACTGTTCTGTGGATTGTCCTGCCAATCTGTGGATTGCTCTGCCAATGTGCACCTTTACTTTTGCTAGTTATAAATTCATTTGAGCAGGTGCCATATTTGCTTTTTTTTAAACATAGTAATTGTTGAATTTATGCAAACAATTCTTAGCCTGTTCCAAAAAAATTTCGATCATTGCAAACCTTGTACAGGGATATTAAACAGAAAAAAAAAAAAAAAATTACAAGGATGATAGTTTATCAAATTTTTCTGAAAGATTCAGTTACAAGGTTAACCACTTGAGGCCCACCGTATAGCAAAATTACAGCGGCAAAGTGGTTGTGGTCCCTCCCCTCTTATTGAGATATATAGATTGCTTTGCTACAAAAACTGAGGTACTTCCTGTATGGGAGGGGTTATATAGAAGGGGACTTCCTGTCTTTGGGTGTGCCAGTATCCATTCACCTATAGGTGGCGTATAACCCACATAGTAATTACTATGGCTGCTGTTATAAAAATCCTATTTGTAGAAACAAATCTGACAAGATTTTATAAAGCAACCCTTTTCCTTTTGCCAATATTTACAGAAATGGCTGCCAAAAATATGAATTTTTCAGCCTATAAAAAGTCACCAGTGCATGATCCATAAAAAGAATCTCTGCTAAAGTATTTCCCCAGAGACACTGTTATTTCCCCTTGGACACTGTCCTTCCTATTGCAAAGCATAGAAAAAACGAAGCCATGTTGTCAATTATAGAGTGCACATCACAGTACATAGGACCTTGACTTCTGCCCAAGTCATTATAAAGTCCCAGCCCTCATCTACTAAGCCCATTCTTTGACATTCAACTGTCAAATGTTAGACCTTTGGGAACAGTAAGGACCCTAGCATTTGACTGTTAAGTGAGGGGAGAGGGGGCAGAGATTTATTTTAACCACTTGGTGCCCCCGCTATACAGTGCAGGATTAAATTGCCAGGAGGACATACAAGGACGTCCTCTAGTGCTCACGCTGCCCCCCTCCCCCCGCTCTGTGATCACCGAGTCCCTTTACCACATGATCAGCTGTCAGTCAATGTCAGCTGATCACGTGATGTAAACAGAAGCCGGTAATCAGCTTTTTTTTCTCACGCTGACAGCATTGCATGTCGCGCAATTGTCATTCAAAGTGCGATAGAGCTGAAAACTGAAAATTGGCCTGGGCAGGAAGAGGGTGAAAGTGGTTAAGATGCTGATCCAACTTGGATGGGACTCCCATTAAATTCAGTAGTCTGACGTTAGATCCAAGTCGGACCAAAGTAATGCAGGAACCTTTCCAATAGTCGGACCGACACAAGTCAGAACAGTTAGGATAGCTCTCATTGGGAAACATTAATTTTTACATGTCATGTGACTTTTGCTCTCAAAGCCGGAGTGATTGCCGCACCAGTGTGAACCGGGACTAACGCTGAACTCCAGAAATTCAGCCACTTTGCAAAATACTCATGGTGTGCCTGCACATTTTACAAAGTGTCTGAATTCCTATAGTTCAGCTTTAATGTTTGTGTAATAGTGCTTTTTCCATTTGAATGTGTATTACCTATGCGATTATACTGTCCCCAACATTATACCAATTATCCAGGCAATATTAATACACAGACCAGCATTTTAAGCACATGCCAGAACTGCCAATCCTGATCTGGAACTGGTTCTAAATGATCCTACCGGTTATCAATTTCCCCTACATTAAAGACCTAGAATATAAATAAAGTACCAGATATTGCTTACTAGCGACCTTAGAAAACATTGATCATTTTGTTGTCGTTTGTGTTTTATCACTTTAAGTGGGCTGTCTTAGCCCAGGCCGCAATATAAACTTGGTAAATGCAGAAAGGCAATGGAAAATAATTTGTACAACAGGTGCCCTACCCTTCTGAATTTACACCAACAAAGTGATGTCAAGACTGCAGATAAGTAGACAATTCTCTGTGAGATATTTTATCATTGGATGCCAAATCCATTAACTTTATTTCACAATATTCTTTTAAATAAAAGCTTGGGAACTACTGTGACCAATTAATTTCGGGAATAAATCTTTAAGGTCAATCAGTGTATAAGGTAAAGGAGTGCAATAATTTATATTAGAATAAAATGTTTGATAATAAAAGAAAACCAAGGTTGGTACTTTGCATATCGGTGAACTTGGTGGGGCTTCTATTTGTTACAAAGAAAGCCATTAACACCCTAAGACCCCTTTCACATTGGGGCATTTTTCAGGTGCTTTTGGCCTAAATATTCCGCCTGAAAAATGCCTCCCCTGCAGCCCCAGTGTGAAAGCACGAGTGCTTTCACACTGGGGCACTGTGCTGGCAGGACGTTACAAAAAGTCCTGCATTGATAACGCTTTATTAAGTTGTTTTGGTTCCAACACCAATTACAATAATTGTATAAACGAGTGTTCTTCATACATATATTCATTCAGCTCTTAACCTCCCTGGAGGTATTCCCGAGTGTGGCTCGGGGTGGATTTTTCATACCAAAAGCGGTAACCCCGAGCCACACTCGGGATCGCATCGCAGGATCCATGTACAGCGTACTTACCTTGTCCCCTGGATCCTGCAATGTCTCCCCGCTGTGATCTGCGAGCCGCCGATTCACAGTGCCGAGCTCCGTTCCCTGCGAGCGTTGCGACGCACGGGACGGAGTTCGGCGCCAAATTCAAAAAGTTAAAAAACAGTATAGATACAGTATACAGTACTGTATCAAATAATTACACATCCCCTTTGTCCCTAGTGGTTTGTCCAGTGTCCTGCATGCAGTTTTATATTATATATACTGTTCTTTCTTCCTGGAAACTGGAGATTGTCCATAGCAACCAAAAAGTGTCCCTTTACATCAAAAGTGGTTTTAGACCAGCTAGAAAACAGCGATAATAAATTAGAATCACTCGCAGAATAGAGCAATAGTGAATTGTGGTCATTTTCGTCATCAAATACTGAAAGTAATGACAGCGGCAATTCTGCAACTGAGCAAATTTCAGTGTTTTTGATTTGATTACATTATTGAATAATTTTTATTATTATTATATTATTATTTGTTATTATTATTTATTATATTATAATTTATGATTTTGTGTTTCAAACTTTATCATACCCGGGACGTCTACTAGACTTGTTTGGACAGCTTTAAGTGAGTTATTTCTAAGAATTACAGGCCTACAATATAAAACGCCAAATTTCCATGCAAAATAATGGTACCACTTTCAGCAACAAAATTCTGACATAATCATACCGCCAAGGAGGTTAAGAAGGGAACGAAAACTTAGAGCACTATCATATCCTTACTGTATAAGGATATGGTATTATGTTCATTTTGTATTAATTCTCACATAGCCATATACGACACTATTTTGTTATGCTTTCGAAACTCCAATAAAAGCGTTTGTAATAAAAAAAAAGAAAAAGTCCTGCAAGCAGCATCTTTTGGGTGGTCCTGCTCATAGAAATCATGGGCAGCCCTACCGAAGTGCCTGCAAAGCGAATCGGCAGCAACACTTTGCTGGCACTTTCAGTTTTAACCATTTATTTAGCCGCTATTACAGCGGTAAATATTAGCGGTGCTTTACTACTAACGCCCCCCCCCGCCCCAGTGTGAAAGTGCCCTAATTGTTTTTGGATCCGTACTGTACCTGCTGCAAATAAAAATACAGAAAGAAATGTAGCGATACCCCCGAAGGGGCTGCTGGATTAATTTTGGGTCCTGACGTTACCCCACATTTCACCGTCCCAGAACTTAAGAGTCTATGTTAAGTAATTAGAATAGAGGTGATTGCCAGTCACTTCAGTTCTTTGCTTAAATTCTTTATTAAACAACTTCAGGTAGGAGGATAGAGGGTTAGGGGAAGTCCAGATACCTTGGTTTTGCAGATCACTAATGCGGTTCTTGAATCCAGATGACAACAGCTTTCTATCTCTGGTTCTTGCGACAACCAGATAGGCCTCTCACCCCGACCTAGCAGCCGGTATGAAGCACGGACAAAGTCTCTCCCACAGATTTGAGCGATAAGTAGAGACTTCTGGATAATCCCCTGCCACAGGATTGTTTAGCCAGTAGTCTGTTAGTTAGGTCAGCTGCACAGTACCTGAACCTTTAAGCCATCCGGCAGTACTGTGAGGTGGGTTACTTGGGTGCATCCTCCAAACGAGTCACCAGGCCCTTCCTGAGATAGCAGCCATCAGCTTGGTCCTCTCCAGTAAGGTCCTCCCCTGGAATATTCTCCGCTTGAGTGGCTTCTTCCCGCAGAACAGACAGCACAGGATCACCTTAAGTTAGGTAGGCCCCAGACAGGCTTCTGGGCCTACTTGCAGAAAACACAGCAGCATAGCCTCAGGCCTGGAGGGCCATGAGGCAAGAAGGACCCCAAAGCACATGGCACTGCCCCTTAAATATCCTTCCCCAGCATGCCCAGCTACAAAGAAGCTCCTGATTGGGCTGTTTCTGGGGAAACAATATCAAATGCACTTCAGCTGGCTGTATTTTTTACACTGGCCTGTGACAACAGTGACACCTACTGGCAACAGTGGGAAATGCGCATAAAACAGCCAAAGCTGGAACAGAAACCAACAATTTACATAATCACTCTAAGCTATTTACAGCTCAGACAATACTAAATTTACAGAATAGCCCCTGTTCAAAAGTAGCAGGGCGCTACACACTCCCCCCACTACAATAGACAATGTCCCCATCATCTGGAAAAAAAATGACTCTCAATCCTGAGAGTCGGTATCTGAACCACAAAAACTTGGATGGGGAAGGGAAGGGTGAGGTAGTAAGAAGAATAGTTACAGATTTAACATGAACACACACAGTAAAATTACATCACATATGTCACCAACCCTCACTCTCTATCTAACCACCCACTCTCTAGCAGCTTGATAGGAGATCTGGTTCACCTGAAAAACAAAATTATGCACACACAAAAATAACACAGCACACCTGATTAACATAGGAGCAAAGCCTCACTCCCCTGGGATTATGAAACTTCCCTCCATGGCTTTAACTGCAAAAGAACTAAATGTTGAAAGTCCAGTCTTTGCTATGAGCAAACTTCTACCACCTAGTGGCAGAAAATCAATATGACAAATGTCCCTGAATGGCAAAGTGCTGAAGCAGGTAAAGAAATCTTGACCACAAAGTTCTCTAACCTGACACTATCTAGCTATGTATCCCATAGTCCATTTTTAGCAAGAGAAAAATTTTCAGTCTCTTGCAAAACTAAAGTTAGAACAGTCATTTTTCTTTTAAATGATCACCAATAGATCCGGGCATCCGACAAGGTCACTGGTTTCCCTTGGCTATCCACGGTGGTAACAAAATAGACAACATTGTCTTTCCCTGGTCTGCGGATGACTATCTTATCAGCATAGATGTGCCGGACATAGTTCCACTGCAGCAAGCATCTGTTGAAACGCTCATCCATAGCAAGGGAATATCCAGCTTTTCTGGCACAGACAAATGGTCGCAAATAGCTTCACTGTACCATTGTTCTCGTTTGGACTCAATTTCCTGCATGAGCTCTTTGGGGACATAAGGAAATTCCAGACTATACTCTGTGGCAACTCTCTTGATGAGCACTCTTTGCAACCGGGCAAGTTTTGGCAAAGCTCCAGTGTTTCCCAATCCAGGAAGCACACATGGATTTGGCGACTTCTGCACCATGGATCTGGCAGACGATTTCTCAGGTGCAATTGGTCTGTTAGGGTTTGACAAAGTCTCTCTAATAATACTGGGGGGTTCCACACTGGGTGTTGTCTTCCCCGACTTTATGGCTGCCCAATCTGAAAAAGTGAAGGCAGAGGCAACATCCTCACTATTGGCCCACAACAGTTCCTGTGACATAGTCTCAAACAGTTCATCATCTCCAGAAACATCCAACAGGGAGTCTAACCCAGAGTGCCTTGATTCCTCCGCAGGCAAATATTTACATACAGTCCCAGACATGTTTTCCCCAGATCTCTCACCAGTTCCTGTCATGGATTTTCCAGGGGTCAGGCCTTCCTCTGGCTCCGGTTCTGGTAGTCTGTGGGGTAGGCCTCTACCGCGGCCGCGGGATGCCTTCACATATCCCACCTTCCTTTGGACAGGTGCAGCGGGGACAGGTGCAGCGGAGGTAGTAGCAGGGGCGATGTCCGCTGATGGCTCTTTAGGAACGATAGTAGCGACATCTTCAACAGGAACACTCACCGTAGCAGGCGTGGTGAGTGTAGGTTTCACCGCAGGAGCAAGGGCAGCAGCTTCCACCGTAGCAATACCCGTGGCCCAGTCTACTTGGTAGGCACGGGGTGACATGGTAGGTTGCTCCACAGCGAACAGGTACTCCCTGCAATGCAGGCACCGGACAAATGGACGGGGATGTATGGCCAGTCCCTCACACTTGGGGCATATCATACCCAGCGCTTCCAGGTCTCCGATGGTGTATAGCACAAACCGCCCATGCGGCTTCAGGCAGATGCCGGTATCCGTCAGCAGGGTTCCGGACAGCATGGCACTTGCAGCGGGGCTAGTCAGAAGCATCTTAGGCCCCATTGAAGATTGCATCAATGAAAATGCAGACATGGCTGAACTCTCAACTGAACTCTGAACTGATCCTCTCAGCACAGCAACGAAGCTCTCTCTCTTCAGCGCCAGACACACACACAGCGTCTCACGCAGCAACAGGTGGGAACTCCTCCTCCTTGTTCTTTTAGTCACGTAGTTCCCAGGCTTTCTTGGCTCCGCCCCCTGCCTACGCAGTTAGAAAGCGATCTGAACTTAACCCCTATTGTCCCGGAAAAGTAACAAAGTCCAAGGCCCTCTTTAAAGTAGATTTTCGGTGAATAACTTTCTTTAGGTTGCTAGGGGCAACGGCAATCCCAGGCTACGATCCCCGGAAGGTAGCGATACCCCTGAAGGGGCTGCTGGATTAATTTTGGGTCCTGACGTTACCCCACATTTCACCGTCCCAGAACTTAAGAGTCTATGTTAAGTAATTAGAATAGAGGTGATTGCCAGTCACTTCAGTCCTTTTTTAAAATTCTTTATTAAACAACTTCAGGTAGGAGGATGGAGGGTTAGGGGAAGTTCAGATACCTTGGTTTTGCAGATCACTAATGCGGTTCTTGAATCCAGATGACAACAGCTTTCTGTCTCTGGTTCTTGCGACAACCGGATAGGCCTCTCATCCCGACCTAGCAGCCGGTATGAAGCACAGACAAAGTCTTTGCCACAGACTTGAGCGATAAGTAGAGACTCCTGGATAATCCCCTGCCACAGGATTGTTTAGCCAGTAGTCTGTTAGCTAGGTCAGCTGCACAGTACCTGAACCTTTGAGCCATCCGGCAGTACTGTGAGGTAGGTTACTTGGTTGCATCCTCCAAACGAGTCACCAGGCCCTTCCTGAGATACCAGCCATCAGCTCGGTCCTCTCCAGTAAGGTCCTCCCCTGGAATATTCTCCGCTTGAGTGGCTTCTTCCCGCAGGACAGACAGCACAGGATCACCTTCAGTTAAGTAGGCCCCTGACAGGCTTCTGGGCCTACTTGCAGCAAACACAGCAGCATAGCCTCAGGCCTGGAGGGCCATAAGGCAAGAAGGACCCCAAAGCACATGGCACTGCCCCTTAAATATCCTTCCCCAGCATGCCCAGCTACAAAGAAGCTCCTGATTGGGCTGTTTCTGGGGAAAGAATATCCAATGCACTTCAGCTGGCTGTATTTCTCACACTGGCCTGTGACAACAGTGACACCTACTGGTAACAGTGGGAAATGCGCACAAACAGCCAAAGCTGGAACAGAAACCAACAATTTACATAATCACTCTAAGCTATTTACAGCTCAGACAATACAAAATTTACAGAATAGCCCCTGTTCAAAAGTAGCAGGGCGCTACACAGATATTTGCAAAGTTACCAAACCCAAGACATGAAGAACAACATGATGTTCTAAAAATCTTCATCTATTTATGTGCAAAGTTAATTATAGGCTCTACAAGAGCTGCCTGCTTCCAGCACTTACTGCTTTTAATTGGTCCAATACTTAGATCCGTAGTGGAACAATTACCTGAACTTTGAATTTGTTATTTTAGCCCATAAATACTCTTTTAATCTGCCACGAAGTAGCAATCAGGTTTTATGTTTTAATAAGTAGTTATTGAGCATGTAGAAATACAATATCAAAAACAAGACAAATGGATGCACATGTCGATCTTGAAATAACAACTTGTCTTATAAGCAGAGCAGGTACGGGGAGAACATATAACATGTACACCAAGAGATAGTATTTAACAACACGGTATCATTACATCAATATGAAACAAGTGCATATCTCAGAGCATAGGTGTGTGCAGCCTATTGCATTAGGATGTGCACCCCAAAGCTCAAACACACACATACATTTATATACACACACACACTCTAATAAATACATGTAAACAAACATTTTAAAATGTTTAAAATGTATTAAAACATGGACGGTGTCAGCAGAGCAGTGGATGGTGTCAGTAGAGCAGTGGATGTGTCAGTAGGGCAGAGGTTGGTGTCGGTAGGACTGTGGATAATGTCAGTCAGTAAAGCAGAGGACGGGGTATTTTTTTTTTACAGGTTTTTTTGTTTCTATTTTTTACAATATTATTCATTTTTATTTTATTTATTTTTTAAAAATTTTTTTAGGAGTCCCGTTGGGGCGGGTTTGGTTAAATATCAGGGGTCTAAATGGACCTCTGATGTCTCACTTTTGAGAGATAGAAATGGACGGAGGACAGAGATTCCCCAGTATCTTTCTCTGCAGCCTCAGCTGCACTGGACAGTGAATGCATGGAAATTGTTCTCTACTGAGTGGCTTCCTGTTCATTCACAAACTGAAGCAACACAGTTTATTATGCTTCAGTTATGAATGAACACAGCGGGTTTGATTTACTAAAACTGGAGAGTGCAAAATCTGGTGCAGCTCTGCATAGTAACCAATCAGCTTCCAGGTATTTTTGTCAAAGCTCAATTGAACAAGCTGAAGTTAGAAGTTAATTGGCTACCTTGCACAGCTAAACCAGATTTTGCACTCTCCAGTTTTAGTAATTTTTTCTTAGCAAATTTTTGTTTATTTGCGCAATTTTGGTTTACTTCTTTAATAATTTCACACAACCCAGTATGACAGAGGAGTTCCAGTGTCTTGTTATATTAAGTTTAGCTGAGAGAAGAATATGAATGATAATAGTTCTAGAAGATGGAGGAATAATATCTATATTGGTGCTAATTCAATGAAAAGGAAGAACGGTAGAGTTATAAATTCAGAAATGAGTTTGAAGACCTGATTCCAATACAAGCTTAGAGACTTACAATACCACAAAATATGAATGAGAGAAACTAAAGAGCCACAACCTCTCCAACATTGAGCAGAGTTGATGTGTGAGTATTTAGAAAGTTTGTAGAATGTAATATGCCATTATGTATTATGCATTAATTCCCAGTGGTCAACACAAAGGGTAGGGCTATAGGACATCCTGATAGCAGTTTGCCATGTGGTGTCGTGGACAGATTGACTTAAGTCAGGTTCCCATTAGTATGGGTCTTAGAAAATCAGCGGGTGTTTATTTTTGGTAAAAGAAGGAAATGCCCTTAGTTGCAGGAGCAATAGGAGTCATAAAACTGGTACAACTCCATATCCATCAGATATGTTGTTAGGTAATGGTTGGTTCTGGTGCAGCTAAGAAATTTGTACATAGTAATAATATTACGATAGGCGTAAGTGGCAGGTTGTTTGTAATTAAAGGGCTTCAGTCTCCCATTTCTAATGAGATCCTGAAGTGCGCGAACACCTAGTTGTATCCAAGGAGTCATATTCAAATGAGGGATATGTAATTCCAGTTGTTCCATGGGTATAAATATCATTGGAAGGTGGGCATGTGTAGTACATAAAGTGGAGAATAGCCAGGCTGCTTCCATAGTAGTGTGTATTGAGGGGTGGTGTGATAAGGGTAGAGCATCGCCAGCCAGGTCTGCGAGTAGGTAGGTTCTGAAGGAGTTGATGCTGATCAGCTCAGCACAATTAATCTGGTGTGAACGAGCCCTAATGTGATATCTAATTACATTACTAATATACTGTATGCAATAACACACCGATACAATGTAACTAGTGTACATTAAAACTCGAAATATGTGCTGCACACCCTAAAGGATACATTCACCTTTTTAAAAAAAATTATCCCCTGAAATTGGGTTTAACATGTTACATACGTGAACTTATCTTTAACCCATTCCCACTAAGCATATATGCGGCCTCACAGAAGTGGATCTTCCACCATGGGGCCGTACATGTGTTTGTGTCAACAGCTCAGGGTCGTGTACTAACAATTGGGAGTTTGGAGAATTGCCTATAAATCACATGACTGCTGTTATAGACAGTGATTGGCTATCACAGTGATGAGTCATTGTACAACCCACCTCTGTGTTGTTTCTCCTGTATTTTTTTCTCCTTGCTAGAGCAGACAGTTGTAAAAGAAAAAAAAAAGTGTTTGAAAAAATAAATAATCAGGATAAAATAGCTAGATCAGGGTTTGCTCTAGGTCAGTGTCATTGCCAGGGTCAAAGGCCAGGGTGAAAGGGTTAGGTCAAAGGTTAGGATCAGTGTGTTTTAGATAAGATTGACCAGTTCAGGCCCACCCTATAGCAGGACGACACCTGTGCGCCGGAGCACGTATATATACATGATCCGATACTTTCAAAGAGTTCAGGGTTCAAGCTAAACAAGGTTCAAGACAGGATTATTCAAGAAATTGTCCAGGGAGCTGTCCAGCATTCCAGGTAACTCAGCAAGAAGAGACATTGCCTGACAAAGCAGACATTCCGGGATCAAATCCAGGCCCTGAAACACTGCAAAAAATACTAGCACATTTTGACAGACTTACCTGCACATATAGCCCTCCAGCACAGAGCCCTCACAGCTCCCTGGCACTTGTATCTTCACCTGGTCTTCCTTCTAGGTTTGTGTGCTCCAGCTGTATGAACAGCTGGGGCCACGATGATGCCGCACAAGCGTGAGCCCTGGCATGGATCTTCGAAGGTATAGAACGGGTATGCCATCCCTTCAGAGAGCATGCACCGGCGGCGTCACCAGCTGCACCCTGTGTGGATATCACCTAAACAGTGCAAGTTTAGAAGATATTCACTGTACCTACAGGTAAGCCTTATTATAGGCTTACCTGTAGGTACAAAGTAAAAAGAAAACTTCAACTTTAAAGGTAGGATAGGACAAAAAGGACTTCATAATCTTTTCTCCAACTTGCTTGGCTCTATGGTCTTGAACTCTGTGTAGATAGATATCCAACAAACAAATCAACATTCTTCTTGTACCAGCCTATAAGTGTGCAGTGCTCAGAAAAGAAGCTTCTCACACTTACTGTATCAGGCTGGTGCAAGAACATTCCAGTAGAGGAGATTATGACGTGCCTTTCGATTTGGTGCACTTTTGAAAAAAAAAAACAAAGATGCAGCATGCAGGACCTCAAAGTGCAGTGCATCTGCAGCATGAACAGTTACATAGGATGGGGAATAGTTTTCATATGCTTTTGTATCCCTGGAAAGGTGCATCAGTGTTAAAGGGGCCGATACATATTGCTGGATTTACTCTTAACATTGCACATAAAGGTCTATTGTTTAATGTTTTAATTTGTTTGATTTACACATTTTGTTTTTTCTTGTCCAGTGTTTTTGTGTTTGCTGCCTATTTGTTTTTTTTTTGCCATTTATATAAGTTACACTGTACTAAATAATTTTATCTAGAATGAAGGGTTTGGCGAGCCATGTTGACTTTGTTTATAATATTGTGTCAATATGTGATGTGTAACAATTATGCATAGCCAAAAATTTTCGTTTTAGTTTTGGATTTGTGAACTGTTGAAACCTTTCAGGTTATTTATATATACCGTATATACTCGAGTATAAGCCGACTCGAGTATAAGCCGAGGTACCTACTTTTACCAAAAAAACTGGGAAAATGTATTGACTCGAGTATAAGCCGAGGGGGGGGGGGGGATGTGCCCATTGCCCAACCTTACTGTGCCCATTGGCATCTCACTCTGCCACCTCACTGCCCATTGTCACCTCACTGTGCCCATTGTCGTCTCACTGTGCCCCCTTACTGTGCCCATTGCCATCTCACTGCCCACTGTCACCTCACTGTGCCCCCTTACTGTGTCCATTGCCGCCTCCCTGTGCCCGAGTCAGTACCTCAAAATCTTGTAATTCCGCGGCGGCGTCCATTGTTCAAATCTCGCGCCGTTCTCCCTGTCCCTTCCGTGATAGGCGTTTCCAGCAAACACTGTGTTGAGTGTTTGCGCCTATCATGGAGGTCCTCTCATTCGCCGACTCCGTTTCCCAGCAGGCACTGTGTTCAGTGCTCGGCCAATCACGGACGTCGGACAAGAGGACCTCCGTGATAGGCGCAAACACTCATCACAGTGTTTTCTGGAAACGCCTATCGCCGAAGGGACAGGGAGAACGGCGCGAGATTTGAACAATAGACGCCGGCCGCAGAATTTCACGATTTTGAGGTACTGACTCGAGTATAAGCCGAGGGGTATACTTTCAGCCCTAAAAAAGGGGCTGAAAAACTCAGCTTATACTCGAGTATATACGGTATATATATATTTTTGCTCTCTGTAAACCACTGAGAAGGTTGAACTGGATGGACTATTTTTTCAGCCTTACCGACTATGTAACTTCCTGTCCCAGAGGCACAACAAGGTGTTAGAAGAAATCTCCCAAAATTAGAGGAATTCACCTCTTAGACAACTGCCATGTCACCATTGTAAGATTTCCTCTCTATTCTTGTTCTGGGGACAACTCTCTGTTAATGGTCACAAGTATGAAAAAAGGGTTAATGTCTAACCAAGACACCAACAGCAAGAAAAAAGCTGACAGAGAGTCTAACCCAGTTTCACTCTAATCTTACCTCTACATATGCTTTGAAGGGAAGTTGTTCCTCCATCAGATTATTGGTCTCTGTTTAAGCCACAGTATGTCACAGGTATTTCTTTATTTGTACTTAGACTTTTTAAATAAAAAATCAAATTCATGTTGACAGGAGCTGGCAGAAAAAATACCTCCAAGTGTCTATAATCTTGCGTTTTTTTCACTTGTGTTTAAGCACGTTTACATGTGTAAAGTGTTTAGAAGCGTTTGAGTATAAACTCGTTCTATTGGTCGGAATATTCATGTATTCTAGCCACTAGAATAAATTAATTCACATATGCACACATTTATGTGCGTTTATGAGTGTTTGCATTGAAAAAAAATAACACTTTTGCGGGAACGTGCGTCTGAGCCATTTTTGTACGCCACTGAACGCTGCACATAAAACACGCTAAAACGCCTGCATGGGCATGAGCATATTGGCTAACATGCAGTTGCGTTCAAAGGTGTAATGCAAAAATAATGAGGCCTTACAGTGATAATCCTACCTGCCACAAAGAAGCTTGCATCGGCCATGACCTTCCAGTTAAACTCTTCAGAACAGTCACAGTAAAGCTGCCATTGCTACCTTGCAAATCATGCGGTCAGCGGTCAGCAAGGGCAATCACTCATATTACTCTCAGAACAGGTATGTTTTACAGGAGAACTCCAGTCAATAAATACACATAAGGGTCTAGTCATACAAAAGCCATTATACGAATGTCACAAGCATTCGTACAGCTGTCAGGAATAATCCAAGTATCTTGTCTAATATGTTTATTTCACCAGCTCTATCTAGTGCCCATAATGCCGTATTTGCCTGAAATACTTCAATTGGGAGAAGACCACATTTTGGCCACTAGATGGAGTTGACAATTATGGAAAATAAATATATTAGACAAAATATTCATATGACTCTGCAAATGCTTTTGACATTTATATTTATTTTTATAAATATACCTCATAAGGTCAGGGTGTATGCACATATTGTTTCCTTTTCTGAGCTTCAACAGTTTTTACCTACCAGCTTTGTACAAACTTTTCACTTTGTGCTACCAACCCAAATATTGACAGAACATCTTTTCTTCCAAATAATGCATCAGAAAATAAAAAGGAGCCACAAATAAGACATTTTTTTCATTTGGCATTTTATCTAACTGATATTTTTGTCTGGCTTTCCTTTTTAAAAGTCTGGATGTACACAGCCCTGAAACAAAATAATTAAACACAAGAAAACCCAATGTGTAGGAGCAGGTTTAAAGGCAATATGTGTGTATGATAACAGAAAATAGTTTTAATTAAAACTTACCCCTGCCTGGAGTAAACTCAAATCGTATATCATTGAGTTCCTTTCTGGAATTTCTGCAAAACAGATCAGAGACACATTTAAAATCCAATGAGGCAAAGTATATTAAAACCCAGAATGCTTAGCAGTTTAGAGGATTTGCAGTCAGAAAAGTAAGCAGTTTCCTCCCTTATGGCATGCCTTTGTGCACCTTTAATTTGTCAAATACCATATAAAGCTCCGAGACGGTTCAGGGATATTAACAGCCAAAGGTTTATGGAACAAACGGAAAGCTCATTTTTTCGAGCGGCACTGTTATTATCTTCTTAATTAACAAAAAGCAAAAGACTGCTTGCAAGTTACATTTTTATTTCACTGGAGAAGCACCGAGGTGCACTCGGTCAAAATGCTCTTCTCGGAAAGAGCAGAGTAGGCCATTCTAATTAAGATAATTTTACTGCACAATACTACTTTAGAGCTACAAATTTGTATACAACGTTGTAAAAAAAACATTGTTCTCAATGTAATACTTCCCTTGCAAGCTAACAAAACTCTCTAAAGAAATTAACTTATTGGATGAAATTGATTTGAAAGAATTGTACAGATTACATCTGTTTTAGAAAGCTTTGAAGACACCAGTGTTGATTTTCTAAAGGCAAATAGGGTGTTCACTATGCAAGGGAATTTTTCCTAGAGCTTAGTTAATGTGGTAAAATTTCACTTTGCAAAGAATACCAAATTAGGTGCTAGAAAAAAAATTGCATTTTTGCTCGCACATGATTGGATGATGGAAGTCCGCTGAGCCTCACCGCATTTACTAAGCGCTGGAGAAAATTCCCCTGCAAAGAGAAAAGTCTATTTGCCTTTAGTAAATCAAACCCATCTGTATATAAAGCAGCAAGAGTGGACATACTTGTCCTGCTGCACGCAGGCAGAATTGAATATTAGGACCCTACTCTTTCCTAGTTCCTGTTTTTCCAATTTTTATTAATAATTGGTATGACGACGTGGCTCTGGGTTCAGGTATTATAATATGTTATGTTGTGCAACAGCCTCAAAGCTGGGACATTTAAAACCACATGCTGATATTGACTCTGAGCCTTCATTGTTTGCTATTCTTATTGGTTAGTTGTGTTTTAGTCTAGTGAGGCTACGATGATGCTAACCATTGCTGATGACTACTGTACTAAGCCATGTGTCATTCTTCTTTTGAACTGTATAACTGTATGATGTCATGCTGAAGTACTTAATAAAACATTTTAATGAGAACAAAAAAAATATGAGGACCTGCCATATTACCAAAGGGTATAGAAGAAGCCATATGAGATGGTGAGCATAAAGGCCCCTCTTTTACCCTTCCAATTTTCCAAGACCCCCTACAGATAGACCAGACCATCCTAAGGATGTTTTGGCTAAGACACATTGGGGTTTAATTACTAAAACTGGAGAGTGCAAAATCTGCAGCTGTACATGGTAGCCAATCAACTTTTAACATCAGCTTGTTTAGTTAAGCTTTGTCATAAAAAACTGGAAGGTTTCTTGCAGACCTGTACTCTCCAGTTTTAGTAAATCAACCCCATTGATAACATCCCAGGAAGAGAATGCAAAGGCAGTGCTTGTAAGGGTGCTGAATAATAAACGGTGAGACCACATCAAAATGGGGCTGCACTTGAAGGCATCAAATACATGATATGCCCTGTGAGTGGGCAGAAACTTTGGCTAGGTGGCACCATGGCAGGAAGACATGCAAAGGTACACAGCAACAATGAACATTAACCTCCCTGGCAGTATGATTATAACAGATTTTTGATGCTGAAAGCGGTACAATTATTTTGCATGGAAATTTGGCGTTTTATATTGTAGGCCTGTAATTCTTAGTAATAACAAACTTAAATCTGTCCAAACCAGAGTCTAGTAGACATCGCGGGTAGGGATGAGCTCGGTGTTCGAGACGAACATAGGTTCGACTCGAACATCGGCTGTTCGCGCGTTCGGCGAACAACGAACAATTTGGGCTGTTCGCGCCAAATTCGAGTGACGCGAACAGCCCACAATACACTGCGCCATCGCAGTGTAATCCCGGCGCTGTGATTGGCCAAGCATGCACTGTGACCCTGCATGCTTGGCCAATCACAGCGCCGGCAGCGAGGAGAGCAATGATTGGCCACAGGCAGGATGCCTGTGGCCAATTATAGCTGAGGGGGTTTAGTACACGCCCCACACTATAAAAGGCCGCCAGCGCGGCGGCCTCGTGTAGTGTGTTCCGGAGCAGGGAAAGTGAAGGATAGGCAGGGACAGTGTCAAATCTTGTCAAATCTATTCTTTGTTAAACCTTGTGTGTAGGGACAGAGAAGGATAGGCAGGGAGAGTGTCAGTGTCATATTCTTTGCTAAACCTTGTGTGTAGGGAGAGAGAAGGATAGGCAGGGAGAGTGTCAGTGTCATATACTTTGATAAACCTTGTGTGCAGGGAGAGAGAAGGATAGGCAGGGGACAGTGTCAGTGTCATATTCTTTGCTAAACCTTGTGTGCAGGGAGAGAGAAGGATAGGCAGGGGACAGTGTCAGTGTCATTGTTGCTAAGCCTCCTGCACATTATACACCTGAAGTTAGTCCGTATTGCTGCTTTTTCCTGGTGTGTTACACCAACAGGATTTTGCGGCACTTACAGCGGGCGGAGTGTGCCTCCTGACCATATTACACCTTAACTTAGCCTGTATTGCTGCTTTTTCCTGGTGTGTTACACCAACAGGATTTTGCAGCACTTACAGCGGGCAGAGTGTGCCTCCTGACCATATTACACCTGAACTTAGCCTGTATTGCTGCTTTTTCCTGGTGTGTTACACCAACAGGGTTTTGCGGCACTTACAGCGGGCAGAGTGTGCCTCCTGACCATATTACACCTTAACTTAGCCTGTATTGCTGCTTTTTCCTGGTGTGTTACACCAACAGGATTTTGCAGCACTTACAGCGGGCGGAGTGTGCCTCCTGACCATATTACACCTGAACTTAGCCTGTATTGCTGCTTTTTCCTGGTGTGTTACACCAACAGGATTTTGCGGCACTTACAGCGGGCAGAGTGTGCCTCCTGACCATATTACACCTTAACTTAGCCTGTATTGCTGCTTTTTCCTGGTGTGTTACACCAACAGGATTTTGCGGCACTTACAGCGGGCGGAGTGTGCCTCCTGACCATATTACACCTGAACTTAGCCTGTATTGCTGCTTTTTCCTGGTGTGTTACACCAACAGGATTTTGCGGCACTTACAGCGGGCGGAGTGTGCCTCCTGACCATAATACACCTTAACTTAGCCTGTATTGCTGCTTTTTCCTGGTGTGTTACACCAACAGGATTTTGCGGCACTTACAGCGGGCGGAGTGTGCCTCCTGACCATATTACACCTGAACTTAGCCTGTATTGCTGCTTTTTCCTGGTGTGTTACACCAACAGGATTTTGCGGCACTTACAGCAGGCGGAGTGTGCCTCCTGACCATATAACACCTTAACTTAGCCTGTATTGCTGCTTTTTCCTGGTGTGTTACACCAACAGGATTTTGCGGCACTTACAGCGGGCGGAGTGTGCCTCCTGACCATATTACACCTGAACTTAGCCTGTATTGCTGCTTTTTCCTGGTGTGTTACACCAACAGGATTTTGCGGCACTTACAGCGGGCGGAGTGTGCCTCCTGACCATATTACACCTTAACTTAGCCTGTATTGCTTCTTTTTCCTGGTGTGTTACACCAACAGGATTTTGCGGCACTTACAGCGGGCGGAGTGTGCCTCCTGACCATATTACACCTGAACTTAGCCTGTATTGCTGCTTTTCCCATTTCCCTGCAGGCCATTAGAATGTCTGGAAGGCAAACAAGGAGAGGAAGACAATCAGGAGCCAATAAAAGAGGGCAAGCAGGCTCTGTGTCTAGAGACAACAGTGCTGGTCGTGGACGCGGTGCATCGCCATCAGCACGTGGCCATGGGACACGCTTGTCCTTCTTTTCGGCAGCTAGACGTGTTGAGCCGCATCATGCCGAAGACTTGGTAGAGTGGATAACCAAGCCCTCCTCATCCTCCTCATCCTCTCACACCCAGGCTCAGGGTACTGGCAAAGCAGCTGCCAAAGCGTCCTCTTCCCTGGTATTAATGTCATCATCAGTCACTCCTTCCCTAGACAAACCATGTCCTCCTGAGGAGTCCCCCGAACTGTTTGAGCACAGTGTTGGGTACATGCTCCAGGAGGATGCCCAGCGTTTCGAAGGGTCTGATGATGATACCCAGCTAGAGGAAGGCAGTAGCGTGAGAGCAGAGAGAGGGGATGTTCAAGGACACCAATCTGGCAGTCATGTTCCAGCAGCTTCAGCATACTGCCAGATTGGCTCCAGTGATGAGGAGGGAGGGGATGATGAGGTCACTGACTCCAGGTGGGTGTCTAATAGGAGAGAGGAGGAGCAGGAGGATGAGGAGGAGGCACATCTCCAACGAGGCAGGATGCCCTCGGGGGGCCAGCGTAAGGGCAGCACACCAACGGAATCACACCGCAAAGATCCGCCTGTGCAGGGCGCTGCTTCTGCCCGTTATTCAAAAAGTTCTTTGGTGTGGGCCTTTTTTGAGTCGAGTGAATCAGATCGCACAGCTTCTGTTTGCAACATATGTCTCGAGCGTATATCGCGTGGCCAAAACATCACCCGCTTGGGCACCACATGCTTGACCAGACATATGTTGACCTGCCATGCAGCTCGTTGGCAAGCCTACCTTAAAGACCCACACCAAAGAACAAAGCTGACCTCTTCTAGCACCGCATCAGCTGGGATCTCCAACCCCACTATACCTTCAGTCCTTCAGTCCTCTCTGAAACCTGCTCTGAGAGGAATGAAGGTGTAGAATTAGGTGTGTCACAGCCAAGTACTTGCGGGCACTCTGCTAGCAGTACACAGGCAAATTTCCCTGCCCCAGCTGCTGGACCGTCGAAAGAAGTTCACTCCCAGCCATCCACATGCCCAGCGGTTGAATGCTAGCTTGGCTAAATTGCTAGCGCTTCAACTGCTGCCTTTTCAGTTGGTAGACTCGGCCCCCTTCGGTAAGTTTGTGCAATGTGCGGTTTCTCAGTGGCAGGTTCCCAAACGCCACTTTTTCTCATGGAAGGCGATTCCGGCTCTCTACCGGCATGTGGAAGGCAATGTCTTGGCCTCGCTGGACAGGGCGGTCAGCGGTAAGGTGCATATTACCGCTGACTCATGGTCCAGCAGGCATGGACAGGGACGTTACCTTTCTTTCACGGCCCATTGGGTCACTCTTTTGGCAGCTGGGAAGGATGCAGGACAAGGTGCAGTAGTGTTGGAGGTTGTTCCACCGCCACGCCTCCAAAATGTTACTACTGGTTGTGACACACCTCTGTCCTCCACCCCCTCCTCTTCTTCTTCCTCCGTGGCCTCTTCCTGTGCTTTGTCCTCAGAACCAGCGGTGCTCCATAGGCGTTCAAGGGGCTACGCAAGTACGCAGGCAAAAAGATGCCATGCCGTGCTTGCGCTGGTGTGTTTGGGGGACAGGAGCCACACTGGGGCAGAGGTTCTGTCTGCTCTGCAGGGGCAGGCCGAGAGGTGGTTGACGCCACGCCAGCTTAAGCCAGGAATGGTAGTTTGCGACAATGGCACCAACCTCCTCTCCGCTCTCCGACAGGGACAACTGACCCATGTGCCCTGTGTGGCTCACGTCCTTAACCTGGTGGTGCAGCGGTTCTTGGGCAGGTACCCGGGCTTACAGGATGTCCTGAGGCAGGCCAGGAAAGTCTGTGTGCATTTCCGCAGATCTTATAATGCCAGTGCTCGCCTGGCTGAGCTGCAAAAGGAGTTGAACCTGCCCAAGAACCGCCTTATATGTGACATGCCCACCAGGTGGAACTCAACGTTGGCCATGCTGCAGCGGCTGCACACGCAGCAGAGGGCCATCAATGAGTACCTGTGCGACTACGGCACCAGGACAGGGTCAGAGGAGCTCAGGTTTTTTTTTACCCCGCCAGTGGGGCATGATCAGGGATGCATGCACTGTCCTGGCACCATTTGAGGAGGCCACGAGGATGGTGAGCAGTGACAGTGCATGCATCAGTGACACTGTACCTCTTGTCCACCTGTTGGAACATACGCTGCGTGGAATAATGGACAGGGCACTTGAGGCAGAACAGAGGCAGGAAGAGGAGGACTTCCTTGCCTCTCAAGGCCCCCTTTACCCAGACAGTGTTCCTTCTGTCCCACCCATCGCACAGGAAGAAGAGGAGGAGGAGGAGGAGGAGGATTGTGTCAGCATGGAGGTGGAGCCTGGCACTCAGCATCATCAGCAGCAGTCTTTTAGGGATGATTTACAGTCCCAAGAAACCAGTGGACTTGTACGTGGCTGGGAGGAGGTGGCTGCGGATCATGTCATCCTTAGTGACCCAGAGGACTCCGGCCGAATGCCTCAGCTAACCTACGCTGCATGGCCTTCCTGATCCTGCAAAGTCTGCGGAAGGATCCTCGTATTCTTCGGATCAAGGAGAGGGACCATTACTGGCTGGCCACTCTCCTTGATCCACGGTACAAGGGTAAGGTTGCGGACCTTATCTTACCGTCGCAGAGGGAGCAGAGGATGAGACAACTCCGGGAGGCCTTGCAGAAATGTCTGTGCAACGCGTTCCCAGAGACTGGGAGGTTACAAACTCCTGGTCCTGGACAACGAGTTGCTGAGGCTTCGGTCAGTCAAAGAAGGAGCGGTGGGGAAGGTGGCCGTCTGACCGATGCGTTCAGACAATTCTTTAGTCCGCAGCCCCAAGGTATGATCGGTTCCAGCAACCATCGCCAGCGTCTGATATACATGGTGCAGGAATACCTAGGGGCAAGGTCAGACTTGGACACCTTCCCCACCAAAAATCCTCTGGCTTACTGGGTCTTGAGGATGGATCACTGGCCAGAGCTTGCACAGTATGCAATTGAGCTACTGGCCTGTCCTGCATCCAGCGTTCTTTCAGAACGCACATTCAGTGCTGCTGGAGGATTTGTCACGGATCACAGGGTGCGCCTGTCCACCGACTCTGTTGATCGACTGACCTTCATAAAGATGAACCAGTCTTGGATCACCACCAGCTACCAAACACCTGAAGCTGATATAACAGACTAATTTATTTTCAAATGTCACATCCCTTCAAGACTGATGCTGAGAGACTGTCCTGTTATGTTGACTGACTATCCTCCTCCTCCTCAATGATCCGATTGATGATGATAGCTTGGAAGAACATTTTTGTTTCTGGGTGCCGCCACCAGTGGCTAAGGCCCAATTTTTCAGCCCCTGTTTAACAGGGGCGTGTTATTACAATTTTTTATGCAATGCTTTGCAGCAGGGCTCATTCCTGCACTCCAACTAGAGTATCTGAGAGTGGTTGCAGTGTCGTGGCACCAGCACCAGTGGCTAAGGCCCAATTTTTGAGCCCCTGTTTAACAGGGGCGTGTAATTACAATTTTTGATGCAATACTTTGCAACAGGGCTCATTGCTGTGCTCCAAGTACAGTATCAGTGAGGGGTTGCAGTGTTGTGGCACCAGTGCCTAAGGCCCAATTTTTATGCCCCTGTTTAACAGGGGCATGTAATTTCAATTTTTTATGCAATGCTTTGCAGCAGGGCTCATTCCTGCACTCCAACTAGAGTATCTGGGAGAAGTTGCAGTGTCGTGGCACCAGCACCAGTGGCTAAGGCCCAATTTTTCAGCCCCTGTTTAACAGGGGCGTGTAATTACAATTTTTGATGCAATACTTTGCAACAGGGCTCATTGCTGTGCTCCAAGTACAGTATCTGTGAGGGGTTGCAGTGTTGTGGCACCAGTGCCTAAGGCCCAATTTTTCTGCCCCTGTTTAACAGGGGCATGTAATTACAATTCTTGATCTAATAATTCACAGCAGGGCCCATTCCTGCGCCCACCAAGACTAACTGTGAGGCCTTACAGTGTTGTGTCAACACCACTACCACCACCAAAGGCCCAATTTTTCAGCCCCTGTTCAACAGGGGCATGCAATTACAATTCTTGATCTAATAATTCACAGCAGGGCCCATTAATGCGCCCACCAAGAGTAACTGTGAGGGCTCACAGTGTTGTGGCAACACCAACATGTAAGGGGCAAATTTCAGCTGAGTATATACGGCAGGCCCCTACTTTCAAACATCCAACTTACAAACGACTTCTCCTTGCAAACGGAAGGATACAACAGGAAGTGAGAGGAAATCTACCTCTAGGAAGGCAAATTCTCTCCTGTAAGAGTTAATATGGGAAAAAAAGTGTCTCCTCTCCACTGATGCTTTATCACCAATTCTTGTTTCAATAAAAACCCCAAATTTTCAAAAAACATTTGTCATTAGGACGGAAAGTGAGGTGAACTGTTCTGAACAGGTGCACAATGCACAGACAGCAAAACAAATGTTACAGGGGTGATAACCCTTCCCTATGTTTTCCAAAAAGCTTAAAAATAGATTTTTTGCCTGGAGCTACACCTAAACAATGTACCTGTTCAAAATTACAAACAGATTCTACATAAGAACAAACCTACAGTCCCTGTCTTGTATGCACCGCCTGTATACGGCTGTTCAGAGTATATAGGGCCTTTTTTATTTTGTGTGCAGGGTTCCCCTTAATATCCATACAAGACCCAAAGGGGCTGGTAATGGGCTGGGGTAGGGGGGGGGGTCATGGGGTAACTATGCAATTTTTCTTAAAGATTTTCATCCATATTACCGGAACCAGACATTACATTAAAGCCGCAAGCAGTTTTAAATGGCTTTTTTTCCTTTAGAAATTTGATTTTGTGCAGGGACAGTTCTAAACACGGGAAACACGTGGCACTTCACAGGCATACTTTAGACACCCCCCAGGTACGATATTTAAAGGAATATTTGACTTTTTTTTTCACTTTATGCATCATTAAAATGACTGCTCCAGAAAAACGGCCGTTTTTAAAACTTCTTTTTGCATTGATACATGTCCCCTGGTGCAGAACCTGGGTTCCCAAACCCTTTTTAGGACAATAACATGCATACTAGTCATTATAATTAGCACTTTAGATTTCGAACGTTCGCATCCATTGTATTTAATAGGGTTCTAAAGTTTGTGCGAACTTTCGGTCCGTTCGCGGGTTTTGGTGCGAACCAAACCCGGGGGTGTTCGGCTCATCACTAATCGCGGGTATGATAAAGTTTGAAACACAAAATCATAAATTATAATATAACAAATAACTATAAATAATTATAACAAATAATAATATAATAATAATAATAAAAATTATTCAATAATGTAATCAAATCCAAAACACTGAAATTTGCTCAGTTGCAGAATTGTCGCTGTCATTGTGTTTGATGACGGATTTCCCCACAAATCGCTGTCGCTCAATTCTGCAAGTGATTCTAATTTATTATCGCTGTTTTCTAGCTGGTCTAAAACCACTTTTTGACGTAAAGGGACACTTTTTGGTTGCTATGGACAATCTCCAGTTTCCATGCAGAAAAAACAGTATTTATAATATAAAAGTGCATGCAGGGCACTGGGCAGACCACTAGGGACAAAGGGGATGTGTAGCTATTTGATACAGTGCTGTAATCTGTAAGATTACAGTGTACTGTATGTATACTGTGTTTTTTTTTTTTTTTAATGTGGCGCCGTGCTTAGTCCCTGTGCATCGCAACGCTCGCAGGGAACGGAGCTTGGCACTCGGACACTGTGAATCGAGCGGAGGAGGAGACAGCTCGCAGACACAGCGGGGTGACATCGCAGGATCCAGGGGACAAGGTAAGTAACTTTCCCTGGATACTGCGATGTGATCCTGAGTCTGGCTCAGGGTTACCGCTTTTGGTAGTGAAAATTCACCCTGAGCCAGACTCGGGATTACCGCTAAGGAGGTTAAAGGGAATGCAAATCGGTATAATTGATAAATACATAATACTAGAATCTCTGGGCCAAAGGGTAGGATCTTTGTACATACATAACTGATGACAGACTTACTCTAAAATGTGATCAAACCCACATAACCTGCCCTACATGGCTTTGCTCTGGTATTAGCAGCTAAATGATGTCCAAAGAATAGCACAGAAGGTTGGGGAGTGGAGGTGGAAATGAGATTAAGTTCAGTTTAGACTTTAGGGAGAATTTACCGAAAATCATGAGAATGTTCTCAAATCCATGCATGCATGATCAGAAAACAATAGCTAAACTTCTGGTAAAACTTGACAAAAACAATTTAATTATATTCTTTACTGATATACAATACTGGGCCAAACATGGCATGGCTGCTAAACAGGAAAATTATACAACATATCCTGATACACACTTCTTTAACTACTGTACATTAGGCACCCAGCATGTCCTGGCTATTGGACTCATCATGAAAGTCTTTATCTGTTTTCAGATGCTAAACTCCATGTGCACAAGTGCTAATGGCAAGCTGCCTCACACAACTAACATTTTAAGGTTTAAAAATTTGGAACACTTATGATAGGGTAAAAATTTGTTTAATCAGCTCCTACGTAAGTATGATTACTTCCACAGAAAAAGTTTAAAAATACATCAAGAACATCAACTATTTTAAATGTATACTGAATCAGTAGTTATAGTCTGAAAAGCTCCAAGTTCCATCCAAGTATTCATCTTGTAATGTTGAGGAAAGATGAAAAATAGCACATGACTCATGTTATCCCACTGGTATTGCTATCTCAAAGTATTGATGTTGATGTAAATGATCTGGTTCCTGGGCAGACAGCTTCTACACCCCCGAGGATTTCCACAGTCTCCTTGGCTTGTAAAGTAACAAACCTAGAAATTGCTACGCCACTGCTAAGAGGCCCAGATACAACTTTATTTAATTTAAACTCATTGGGGCAATCCTAAAAATGTATCCAGTGCGTTTTGGGGGTCCAAGAATGCCCCTTTCATCAGGGTTGGGTTGACAACAATTTGAATAGATTAGAAGTGAACTGGACCTTAAGTGTTATTTTTACTTTAGTGTATATTTTTACCAAAACCAGGTGCTGACAAATGCTTGCACACAGGAAAAAAAAAAACCTGAAGATCCAGTTTCATTCTTCTCTATTCACATTGTCCTCAATCAAGCCCTGATTGGAGGGGAGGGGGTGTTCTTAGGCCCCCGAAACGCAAGGGCTTTTTTTTAAATTGTTCCCCTGACTTTTATTGGAATAAGCTCCTAATTTCCATTTTTGTTTCATCTTGTAAAGAGGATGGTTGCACAGATCAGAATCATATGAAAAGTGCCTGCATTACTTCTTCGAAGGGGTGTGAAAAGGTTCCAGGTTTGGATGCAAAGGTTTAGTTACAGCAGATCTAACACCAGATATATGTTAGGTTTTCATGGTACATGCATGGCAAAGCATTGTATAAATTTAAAAGTTGCAGGTGGCAGTCCCTCTGAAGCCTTTCAGCCTGTATTCTCACTGTGTAAAATACATCAGATTAGTCTCTGCAACCTAATTACCAGGGCACTATACAGAGAGAAATGACCCTGGAAATGTGTCCTTCTGCCTGCAGAAAACTGATTACGCCATTCTCCCAAGATGCTCTTCTTAGGCAGCCCATACATTATGCATTTTTTTAGAAAATGCCTCGACATCAAATGTGTGGATGGGGGAATCCCTCCTGCTGTGGTATTGTATTCTGACAGAAGGGAGACTTCCCCGCCATCAGAACACAATGATCAGTGTTGTCGGCTATAGCTGGTCGCACTGAGCGTTTGGGAAAAACCAAGCTGGTTGTATACAAGGGGATAGATAGATAGATAGATAGATAGATAGATAGATAGATAGATAGATAGATAGATAGATAGATAGATGGCAGGAGACAGAAGAGGATCTGGGAAACAAGCCGAGGTCAGGCAGACAAGCACAAACAGAAAATGAAGTCGGGTCGATGCACAGGAAGAAGGACATTGAATACACGAGCCACTGGGCAAACAGGAGCTCATAGAACTAGGAAGTTGCTCAGGCAATGCAGGATGCACTGATCATGTTATATATAGAAAAACAAACTAGGAAGCGGGAAGTGATAGAAGGGAAGGAAATAAAAACCCACAGTATAGCAGGTGAGACTCATAGGTGAGCACAGAAGCTAAACAACACATGTGAAAAAATTCAGAGGTCTAGCAGAACCACTGCAGCAAGAAGGTAAGAAAACACAGACAGGAAACTGCAGGCTAAGCCGTGACAAACTGTTTTGGTGTTCTAGGTTTAAGTTTACAGTGGAACAATGGATTACGAGCATAATCTGTTCTAGGAGAATGCTTGTAATCCAAAGCACTCTCATATCAAAGCGAGTTTCCCCATAGAAGTCAATGAAAATGAAGATAATTTGTTCCACATTGACTCTATTGTATGCAATACCGCATGTGGCCAGAGGTGGGGGCGCCAGAGAGACTCGGAAGAACTTGGAAAGGCTCGGAAACACTTGGGAACTGAGTGTTTCCGAGTGTCTGCGAGTATTTTCGAGCATTTCCGAACGTTTCCGAGTTTCACCGGCACCCCCACACCTCTGGCCAAATGTGGTACTGCACACCGCAGAGGCTTGAATCCTGCTCGGTTTGCGAGACAACATTCGCAAACCGAGTCAGGATTTAAAAAAAAAAAATTGCTCATATTTTTAACCACGTTACTCGCAATCCGAGGCTCCTCCATATTTGTACTCAAAAACACAAATGTTACAAAGATACATAGTTGGTAAGGTTGAACAAAGACATCGGTCCATCCAGTTTAACTTAAAGCAGAGGTTCACACAAAAAGTGAACATCCGCTTTTCGGAACCCTCCCCCCTTCTGGTGTCACATTTGGCACCTTTCAGGGGGGAGGGGGTGCAGATACCTGTATAAAACAGGTATTTGCACCACTTCTGGGTTCTGACTCTCGCAGGAGTCCCGCCCCTTCGCGTCACCCCCCCGCTGTCTTCTGGGAAACACACTGTTCCCAGGAGAGAGCGGGGACCAGTGACGGCGCGCCACGATACTCGCGCATGCGCAGTAGGGAACCGGCCAGTGAAGCTGCAAGGCTTCACTTCCTGATTCCCTCACTGAGGATGGCGGCGGAAGCATCCGAGGACTGAGCGATTGCTCAGCCTCGTCTGCTGACATCGCGGGCGCACTGGACAGGCAAGTGTCCATTTTTTAAAAGTCAGCAGCTGCAGTATTTGTAGCTGCTGGCTAGGGATGAGCTTTGAGTTCGAGTCGAACTCATGTTCGACTCAAACATTGCCTGTTCGCATGTTCGCCGAACAGGGAACAATTTGGAGTGTAAAAGTCTATGGGAGAAATCTAAAGTGCTAATTTTAAAGGCTTATATGCAAGTTATTTTCCTAAAAAGTGTTTGGGGACCCGGGTCCTGCCCCAGGGGACATGTATCAATGCAAAAAAAAGTTTTAAAAACTGCAGTTTTTTCGGGAGCAGTGATTTTAATAATGCTTAAAGTGAAACAATAAAAGTGAAATATTCCTTTAAATTTCGTACCTGGGGTGTGTGTACAGTATGCCTGTAAAGTTGCGCTTGTTTCCCGTGCTTAGAACTGTCCCTGCACAAAGTGTCATTCCTGAAGGAAAAAAAGTCATTTAAAACTCACTCGCGGCTATAATGAATCGTCGGCTCCCGGCAATACATAGAAAAGTCATTGATAAAAAAAAAAAAAATGCGTGGGGGTCCCCCCAAATTCAATTACCAGGCCCTTCAGGTCTGGTATGGATATTAAGGGGAAGCCTGCCGCAAATTTAAAGAAAAAAATGCGTGGGGTTCCCCCCAAATATCCATACCAGGCCCTTCAGGTCTGGTATGGATTTTTTTTTTTTAATCCTTTTATTTTTCATTTGCTCAATCAATACATGTGATTTGTGCATTTAGTCGTACACATTGATATATAAACAAAAGCATATTAAAATTCCTGTCCATACAGAAAAAAAAAAAAACCTAATCAATTTACAGTACAACAGTGACATTTAAATTTTTCCCTTTTACTCCCCCCCCCCCCCCCCCCGCCCAACCCTTTGAATCTTAACAACCTGGGTCTTTTCTCCTGTTCACAAGCTCTCCCAAATCGAATGCATTGTCATTAGCGCATTTAACTTATAATTCCCCCCCCCCCCCAGCCGCCCCATAGGTTTCTACATCAGGAGCCTATCCTTTACCAGTTGTAATGACACGAGGCTAGAATCCTCCAGCCATGGTTGCCATATAAGATTGAATTTATCCACTGCCTTTCTACGTCTGTAGGCGAGCCGTTCTCTGAAAAGCAAGGAATTGACATACGCAATCCACTGCTTCCCTGTGGGAACCGTCTCTGCCATCCAGTATCGCGCTATTAGCTTTCTAGCCAGGTACATCAGTCTTGTTATCATATAGTACCTTCCTTGTGGGAACTTTTCAGCTTCAATCGCCCCAAGCAGGTACACTAGAGGGTCCAAGGGTATAGGTACCTGGGCCACTCTTGTGATGTTCTGGGAAACCTCCTCCCAGTATCTGTGGAGTTTTGGGCACCTCCAAATTAGATGTATAAAGTCCCCTTGCTGTACTTTGCACTTTGGGCACAAGGGGGAGTCCCTTCCTCCCCACTTGTAAAGCTGTACTGGTGTTCTATAGGCCGTATGCAGAATAAATAATTGTGATAATTTGTGGGACGCTGATACAGATACCGCCGGAATAGAGTCCAACGCCATATCCCACTGGTACCCATCTATATCTCCGATGTCTTCTGCCCATTTACTACGACATCTAAGGGAGGCATAGTCCTGTATTGAGGATAGCAATTCCGCATATGTTTTTGATATTAGTCCTCTCCGGGTATCCGCCTGGAGGACCTCCATCAGCAGACGTGACGATGATATTACTAAGGATTGTGTCATTTGCTGTGCCTGCAGAGCATGCCGAAGCTGAAGATATTGATAAAAGCCCCTTGGGGCTAACTGGAATTCCTGGCACATCTGTTCGTATGTTTTTAACACTTCTCCCTCGTACAGTTGCAAAAAAACAAACAAATCCCTCTCTCTTTCCAGGAGATAAAGCCCTCTAGGTCCTGTAACTCTGGGTATCTAGGGTTTTGCCATATCGGGGTAAAGGGCAGTGGGCCCCTTAACCTCAAAGCCTTCCTGATCTCCCCCCAGACCTTTTTAAGGAGAATACCCGTAGGTGCAGAGTGTGGTATACTAGGCAAGTCCATCTCCAAATGAGATGCTGCCTTTAGTGTAGGAGCCACCGTAGTCACCAGGATACTTGTAGGATGCTCTTTTTCTTCCCTGCCCCATCCCGCCAACTGCTGGAACTGTGAGGCCAAAAAATACATTTTGGGGTGGGGTACTGCCAATCCCCCCCTGTCCTTACTATATTGCAGGGTGGTTAAGCTTATCCTGGCTATCTTTTTTTTCCATATCAAATCCCGCATCAGGGTATCTATTCATTTGAACCATTTATTTGGGATCCACATAGGGGAGTTGTGAAAAACATATAATAACTGTGGGGCCAAACCATTTTTATTAAATTTGCCCGTCCCACCACTGACAGAGGGAGCTTGCACCAGCTATTGCATTTCCCTCTCTGACTTTCCAGTAGTGGGCCCAGATTCAGCTGAAGATATTCCGCTGGATCCGGGGATACCACTACCCCCAAATATTTAAAGTTCTTGGTTATGGCGATCTGCTCCGCACCAGCTGGTAGTGGTTCTGTCAACAGATCTATGGGCATTATTGTTGATTTAGACCAGTTTATAGTGAAACCTGAAAAATCTCCGAAATCTCCTATGATACCCATCACTGTTTGCAACGATGCGGCCATATCCCCCAGATAAATAAGTGCATCATCCGCATATAAGGAGATTTTTTCCTCCCTTTGACCCCTACGAAATCCGACCACCTCCGACGCAGTATGAATCAAGACAGCCAGGGGTTCGACCGCCAAAGCAAACAGCAGTGGGGATAACGGACACCCCTGCCTGGTACCTCTATGTACCTCAAATGAGGAAGAAAGATTGTTATTGATATGGAGTCTGGCTCTCGGTTTGGAGTAAAGCACCTTCACCCATGTTATGAATTTCTTCCCCAATCCAAATCTTGTCAGGATTTCCAGGAGGTAGGGCCACTCCACACTATCGAATGCTTTAGCAGCATCCAGCGACAGAATGGCCCTACCCCCCGGGTTATCCACCGGCACCTGTAAATTTAAGTACAGCCGTCGTATATTATCTGCCGTTGAACGTGTTGGTATAAATCCAGATTGATCTCTATGGATCAGCTTATCAATCACCTTGGCTAGTCTCGTAGCCAGAACTCTAGCCAAAAGCTTGACATCCGTATTCAATAAAGAGATCGGGCGATAAGAGTCTAGCTGGAGCTTGTCTTTGCCTGGCTTGGGGAGTACTATTATTATAGCTTCTTGCATACTTTCTGGCAGGCTACCTGTCTCCGCTGCCTCTGATATGGATTTTAAGGGGAACTCCACCCCAAATAAAAAAAAAATGGTGTGGAGTTCCCCCAAAAATCCATACCAGACCCTTTATCCGAGCACAACCTGGCAGGCCGCAGGAAAAGAGGGGGGGTGAGAGAGCGCCCCCCCCCTCCTGAACCGTATCAGGCCACATGCCCTCAACATGGGGAGGATGTCCCCGTGTTGATGGGGACAAGGGCCTCATCCCCACAACCCTTGCCCGGTGGTTGTGGGGGTCTGCGGGCAGGGGGCTTATCGGAATCTGGAAGACCCCTTTAACAAAGGGGACCCCCAGATCCCGGCCCACCCCTATGTGAATTGGTAAGGGGTACCCTACCATTTCACAAAGAAAGTGTAAAAAAATGTAAAAAACCACACAGACACCTTGGAAAAGTCCTTTATTAAAAATAAAAAACACATTCCAGCGATGTAATCCAATGTCCCGCGGCGATCCGATGTCCAGCGCTGCAGTCTCCACTCGAAACGTCATTGGCTGAGCGGACCTACACTGCGGAGGAAGTTCCCCATCAGGTCCGCTCAGCCAATGACGTAGGCGGGGTCTGAGGTGTTTACCAGTTTACACTAGAACGGCCATGGCGTTGTGTGTCTGGAAAAGTTTGCTGTCTACTCCGGGACCGGGTTGTAGCGTTTCCGATACCGTCGGGTGTAGGATGAAATGACTTTGGTGGCGAGTCGGGTGGTGCCTGGGTAGTACTTGGCATTTAGGGCTGGTGATAGTAATTCGCCGGACCGTAAGATCGTAAAAGGATAGGTAAATGGCTGCCTGAATTACCAGGCTGGGCCATAGACCGAAGGGAGAACGTGAAAGGATAGCAGACATGTCCCGGAGTATGGCGCTGGTCACTGGTAAGCGTTTGGTACTAGAGTGGTTGCCGCCACCTGTAGTGTATTGGCAGATCAGGATGCATTGATGAGGGAGGTAGCACCATGGAGGTGCTATCTGATTCCAGAGTTGGTTGCGACTAATGTGGGATGCCGGATATGGTCGAGTCGGCTCCGGGCTTCTGTGAAAGGATGTGGCATGGTTAAGCAGGATAGCGCGTCGGCCGAGGTGTTGCATTGACCAGGGATGTGGACACGGAGGCTACTGAGCTGATGTTGTAGGGAAAGTAGCAACAGCCTGCGTGGGAAGGACATGATGGACAACGATTTATTGACCTGCCTTGTTAATGATTGTGGCTGTAGCCTGGTTGTCTGTGGCGAACGTGGCGGTCTGTCCTGCCCGGGGCTGCCCCATACTTGAGTCGCTGCGACTATGGGGTAGATCTCAAATAGAGAGGAGGACTGACTAAAGGCGGAATTGTGAGTAACTCAGATGGTCGCGGTCCTGAAACCAATGATGGCCAAAAATTGCAGCGAAGCTTGTGGGAGCTGCTACGTTCGTAATTATCTGTGGTGACGAAAAGGATGCTGATGGGATAAGCAAGGGTCTACCTATCTGCATGGCACGTTTGTGTAGAATGATTTCCAGGAAGAAGATGAACTGTGCCGGTCTTTCTTTCTTCTCGGTTATGGGCACGTCAAGGTTTTTAGAAGACCTCTCTTGGATTTCCTAGATCTCACAAGAATGCTAAACCTTCAGGAGAACTCCTCTGAGGGTATGCAGGAGTTTGACTGGGTATGTTTTAGAATGAGTCGGGCAGTATAATGAGTCCGGTGTGGAACCCTGTATTGCCCCCTGCACTAGAAAGGCTGCTAGAGAAGGAGTTGGATGTGAGGAGAGAAAAGTCGAGCCGCCCGAAGTGCACGTGGCCTAGTCAAGCTGGACTCTGCTGCTTGACGCCGCTGGTATTACTAGGGAGAGCCTTCTGGTACAGGAGGCAGATGTGCAGAAGTTTGCGGTGGGGGTAAAAGCAACCCTTGAAATTAAGTTGCTGGAGACGGCTGCGCCCCCCGGTGCTCGAACTGGACGTCCTAGTCTGACTGGGAGGACTGGTTACATCTCTAAGGCTTCCAGAGGCTACCACGAACTTTGACGCTTCGAGTTTGCGAGCGAGCCTGGGGTCCTAGGCCATTAGGATGACTGAGACGTTCCCCAAGGCACGTGACTTGTTCCCTGTTATGACCTGTACCGAAATGCGTAGGGACGCTAGGTTCACATCCTAGCCGCTTAGGATGTCCTTGCTGATGCCCGCTGGGACAAGGTGCGAAGGAAAAGGGTGCAAGCGTCGGGCGTACCTACAGTGGGGGGTTTGGTAACGACGGTGAAGACTGGGGCTGATAGGGGTATGGCTGATCGTGTTTCCAGGGCCCCTATTCTAGCCTGGACGTCGGTGACTGCGGTTGCCAGTGTGGTCACCAAGGCGTGTAGCTGGGTAAATGCGGAGGGTATCGACTGCAGCGGAACTTGTGTGTCTGGTAGAGTTGCCGCTGGTTATGGAAACAACGGCATAACAGCTTGGCTTACCTGGCTGTGGTAAGGCAGGGAATGCCCCTACGTCGTAGTTCAGCCGTAGCCTGGGGATGGTCCGAGCTCTAGGGGACTGTGTAGCGCCGGCCGCTGGACCCGCGAAGGGTGACGACGAGGCAGAGGCGAAGACTTCGCTGTCGGCTCGCGATATGGCGTCGGCTAAAAGGAGGGGAATGCATATGTTTAGAATGAGATTGCGAGTTTCAGAGGGGATAGAAGGATTTAGAAAACGGGGAGAAAGAAGGAAAGCAGGGAGGACAGGACAAGGAGCGATAGGCATAGGGGACAGTTTAGTTTGCGTACGAGCGCTTGTTGAGTGTAATTTAGAAAACTCAAAAGAGTGCGTGGCAACCGAGGTGAGCCGGGAGGTGACTGGCTAGGTAACCGATAGCTCGGGTGCCGTCTGTGCTTGGCACAGACTGATGAACCAGAGCCCCCAGGGCGTGCTGGGGCGGGTAGCTGAAAGTCTGGTATACTAAGTAGGAATGTTTCGATCTGTAGTTCATTGACGTGTGGTCGGTCTGCCAACTCCTGCACTGCCAGCAAGGTGGATGTTGGCGACCTTGTCTGCGTGGTGAAGGATCTCGGATCGCTCTTCGAAAACAGAGTGTAGTGCGTAGAAGTATGTGGCAGTTGCTAGCGCCTGGTGAGCGGTCGAATTGTGTATGTGAAGACAAATATGTCGTGAAAGAGTGCGACGAGAAGCAAGGAGGGGCCTTGCATTTACGCATCTGTCCTATACCCTAGTAGTGACGTCTCAGTTGGGGTCCGGAAGAGGGTCGACCGGGGACCTGTAGTAAGGTGACGTGGAAATACTCTTTTTTTTTTGTGAGGGGGATGCAGAGAGCTGTTTTGGAGCAGTAGCTGGCTCCCTGGTGAAGATGTGAGCCCTAAGATACTTCCCCCTGTTTTTTTTGTATCCTGAGGGGAATACTGTCCAACCTGGTGCAGGGTGGACCAACTGGAACTCAAACTGACCTGCATGGGGAAAGGGACAGAGAAAACGATGAGTAGCCGTGTTGCTACTGGAGATGATGAGTGGCTGATGTTTGAACCACTTGTCGAATGGTTGCAGCGATTGCGAGGAACACAGCCTTACTGAGAAGGCGAAGGAAGGAAAGTTTGTGAATTGTGAGTATGTAGGAATAACCGTCCGTGAGGGAGCTGGAATAGTTGGAGTAAGTTGTGTATGTAAATGCAGAAATTTTTTATTTAATTCTTCCTATATATTCATTTTATTTTTATTTTTATTTATTTATTTTTTATTTTATTTTTTTTTCATTTATTAATTGTTTCCCCTTTTTTTTTTTTGGTACAGCGTGAGGTTTGGGGAATGGTTTGTACGTGATCGTGACGCTGATGCGACTGGTAGCGACCTGGCACTTTGTATTGCCGACGATCTGAAATGTTTGAGCCGATGCTACGACTGGGTTCGGATCGGTTGGAAGGGTCGGGTCGGTTGGAGAGTGCTAGTTGCTAGGGATCCGAGTCGTTTGAGCCGGTGATGCGACTGGACTCGGATCGATTGTGTTTGCCAAGGATCCGAATCTACGAGCCGACGTTACGACTGGATTCGGATCAGTTAAAGAAGTTTACTGCTGCAGATCAGAGCGGTATGAGCCGGTGATGCGACTGTGCTCGATCGATTGTGAATGCCATGGATCCGAAAATTTGAGCCGACGCTACGACTGAATACGGATCAGTTCGGAGTTTGATGTTTGTAGATCCGAGCCGATGAGCCGCTGGTGCGACTGTGCCCAGATCGGTCATGTTAGCAGAGGATCCGAACCTTTGAGCCGATGCTACGACTGGGTTCGGATCGGATAGGAGGGTTTGTTGCTAGAGATCCGAGTCGATTGAGCCGGTGATGCGACTGGACTCGGAACGCTTGAGAATGCCATAGGTCCAAAAGTTTGAGCCGATGCTACGACTGAATTCGGATGGTTTAGAAGTTTGATGTTTGTAGATCCGAGCCGATGAGCCGGTGGTGCGACTGTGCTCGGAACAAACGTGGATGCCAGAGATCCGAATCTCTAAGCCGATGCTGTGCCTGTATTCGGGCTGATAACGGGTGCAAGGCGGGGATTTGAATTGCCGGGTCCGAATCGTAGCGCCGGAGATACGGCTGGACTCGGACGGCTGTTCGGTGTTTCGAAGCTGAAGGGGCTTGTGATTGCCGAGGGTCCGGCCTGTAGTGCCGATTGTTTAGCGACCAGAGCCGGACCGGACTGTTCGGTGTATGGTGTGAGTAGGAGGTGTGGGGCATCAGTAAGGTGAAGGGAGAGTATCGTAGGAGGTGTAGGGCATCAGTGACTAGGGATAAGGAAGTGCAGTGTGGGATACCAATCCGACGACTGGGTATCGGATGTGCGACTTGAGGTAAGAGACTTGCGAGCTGCGAGTAATTCGTACAACAGCTCTGTGAGACGTAGTGTCTAGGCGGGCCGTTACCGGTGGTAACGTGGGTGCGACAGGGTTCGAAAGACAACTGGACTAGCCGGTAAACATACGATGCAGACAGAAAACACGGGGTAATAAACCGTGTGACTTGTAAAAGAAGAAAACGTGTACCGGCGCTACGATTCGTACGAATGGTAACGGCCGGTCCTACCTGCGACAGCGAGCGGGGATACGACCGACTGCGAACGAGCTGGAAGATACGAAAAACTACACGGACGTTGCGAGTCGTAGGGCGTCGGCTGATGACGACGAATACCGAGCACTAGAGCCGACACTGACCCTCGTGGATGGTCTGTATAAGTACCCCTCGAACTCCTCCCATAATTTCAGGCTAGCATACTAGCCTTCCTATTTATATTTTGTCTCTTATTTTACATACTCCATACTTCTTCATTTATTTTATCTTGATCCTGTGAAATCGTATGCTTAAAATTGTATGTTTTCATCAGTTGTTTAATAATTCAGAAACCTAATAAACATTTTTGTGAAATAAAACTACCAACCAGGTCTTTTTGACTTTAGTACATTGGCTTTTGGTTTTGCTCAAAACCATTAGCAGATTATGACTTGATTTACTTGTTCCTCAGAGTGATATGTTACGGGTTACAGCACATTTACATGGGGAAGCATAAGACAGTTTACTAAAACAGGAACTTACAGATTAAGTATCATTAAACTTAGTAAACCACAAATGCATAACTACAACAAATAACAGATATGAGTAAAAGTGACAGATGAGAGCAAGTCTGCATGGATGATTCACAAATAGCTGTGTGCAGTTTGTGCATGAAACAAATATGATTGCTAATTTATTGTGTCGGATTCTCAGAATAAATAAATCTAGCTCAACTGCTTCTTGCCACGTTTTGCTTTTGACTTAATTGCCAATGCATAAGGCAATTTGTTTAGAAGAAACTGAAGAAAAATAGCTGCTGTCTTGCCATTCATCTTCAGCATTGTTCAGGTGATGAGTGGCTCATTTATCTCGCCGTTTCGGAACACCTGCGTGTGTTTCTTATGACGACTGTAATTCCCAATGAGCTGTGCACTTTTCCGCTCTCCAAAATGAAGCATTTATGTTTCACTACAAAGTTAAACACTAATCTGTCTTGCTTGCGCTCTTCCGTTTCCCACAGTCACTCTGCCACCCTTATGGTAATGATGGTGCTCAGCCAGTTCAAGTATCAGCAGTGTTCTCTCTATGCTTGGTGCTCATGAAACGGAACAATCCATAGTAGAGTCTAATGAAAACTCCCGACTCTGAGTCTGCACCAGGATGCTTTCAAAGTTTGTTGTCAGGCAGCAAACGAAGCAATTGGAAAACTCATAGAAATGTCTAATGTCGCTATGTACTTGAAAGGTGAATCCCAGGATGGTAAAGTAGATATATATACCAGTAACTTTACCATTTTACATAAATATGTTCTTCACCATTTCAAAACATAAAGCAACACTATGGGGTAGATTTACTAAATCTGGAGCCCTCAGAATGTGGTGCAGCTTTGCATGGTAGCCAATCAGCTTCTAACTTGTGTGGGGTCCCGAGATTGGCGCCATATTGTGACAAAGTCGTAATTTTTTTTCTGTATGTGTTTTTTTATTGTTGGGTACACTGGGAGGAGGGTGTTTCCACTACTATGCCATTATGACATCTTAAGTGGATCTATTTTACACTTGTAATTTTAATAAAGCAATTTTTCTATATAATATACCGTGGCTGACCCTCCCCCTATTGCTTCTCTGGGGAATCCCTTTTCTCCACCACCATCAATTTTTTCTAACTTCACCTTGTTCAATTAAGCTTTGGAAGTAAAACCTGGAAGTTGATTGCTTTCTAAGCAGAGCTGCACCAGAATTTATTGAGCTCTGGTCCACTCACTTTGCCTAGGTTGAGATGCTGCTGTGATCAGACTGCAACATTGTCACGTTGTTCTTACCAAGGCTTCCCGAGAACCACCCTATACCAGTAACTTTACCATTTTACATAAATATGTTCTTCACCATTTCACAACATACAGGAACACTATGGGGTAGATTTACAAAATCTGGAGCCTTCAGAAGCTGGTGCAGCTTTGCATGGTAGCCAATCAGCTTCTAACGTGTGTGGGGCCCCGAGATTGGCGCCATATTGTGACAACGTCGTCATTTTGTTGGGTACACTGGGGGGGGGGGTGTTTCCACTACTATGCCGTTATGACATCTTAAGTGGATCTATTTTACACTTGTAACTTGAATATAATATACCATGGCTGACCCTCCCCCTATTGCTTCTCTGGGGAATCCCTTTACTTCACCACCATCAATTTTTTCTTGCCATATTACATTTTACTGTTATCACCTTGAACTGAGGAATTTGGCAATTTAAGCCACAAAATGTATTGGGTGAAATACATTTTACATTTATATAAAACAGGCCACCCCTACCTATTCTTTGACACCATAATCTGGGCACCTCTGTAATGGGTTTTTATCACAAACTCCTTTGCTTTATTCAATTCCTTACACCTGCCTGAAAACCTGAGGACCCAGGATGCAAACCCCCAAGGCATGGAGAGCAACCACCTCAATCCTGCAAGGACAAAGGTATTCTCTACCCGTTCACTCGGAAGGTGGTGTATTTTCCACCCTATCGGGTGATCACAGCCTAGACAGTTGTAAGTCATTATATATCTCTTTCTTTCCCACCGTGGAACCACTTTTCTAGTTATGTACCTTCTATTAAGCATCCTGGTTTCATTATAAATTCACTCCTGCCTTCCCCCTTTTTTTTTTTTGGGTGGACAGTGAGCCATACCAGAGGTCTCTGACCAGCTCTTTAGGGTGGGATCCTTTGTACCCCGTGTGATCAGCACACCTTAGATGCTATGTGATGTTGTAGCAAGTCACAAGGTGAGAGGCAGCAGCAGGGGCTGATCTAGGCCTTACTCTTGCTTGTCCACATTCCATTAAGATCTTCACTTTGCAGACCCTAGGAGCTGCAGATTTTCTCCAAAAAAAGACACCCAGCCTGGAACCAACATTTTTCTTTCATGCATGCTTCCTGAATTAAATGTATTTTTCTGCCAGTAAATACCTTATACAGCCCACTTCCTCTTTCTGTCTGGTAATTAGCCTAGGTTAATGACATCATGCACAGCTCTCTCTCACTCTTGTGAGAGTTTGCCAGCAAGGGGGGGGGTGAATTATAGGAGGGCAAATGAGAGCTGCAGAGCTTCAGAGTTGGAGGGAGCTGGATGAGGGAGGAGACTGCAAAAATCTATGTGTATTTATCCACAGAGGAGAAATGTTCAGGCAAGCAGAGGTGTGGGTGTGTCTGTCTGTCTCTATACAGTATAAGATATAATAAAATAAAATATTTACAAAAATGTGAGGTGTGTACTTTTGTGTGATACTGTATGTGTGTGTGTCTGTATATATGTGTATGTGTGTGTCTGTGTGCCTGTGTAAATCCAGAAAGTGAACAGGCAGCAGCTTCAGTTAAAATGGATGCAGCCATGCTTAGTGGTGGGAGATTTCTGCAGCATATTTGGCAAGTACCGAATCACAGTATATATAAATTAATAATATGCAAAGTGGTTGGAGGGAAGCTTCAGAATTGCAAAGATGTTTTTATTACAAATTATGTGAGCAGACTGCAGTTCCTCTTTAAGTGGCCAAACTGCCCTCATTTGCAGACCGAAGTTCATCCCTTTGATCTAAAAGAACCAAATGATAAAGGTTTCTTCTTATCTCAGCGCTGAGCAATATTGTGATAAACTTTGCCGGCTGGCTTTTTTTTTTTTTTCACAGCTCTGAGCAGAGAACAGCTCTGCACTTGTTACATGAATCGTGGAAATGACGGATTAAGATCATGGGGGGGGGGGGGGGTTGAATCGATATTGCGATTTTTTAACGAATAATCGTACAGCTCTAGCATTAATACACATGATAAATTGAATTCTAATCAGTTAATAAAGGGAACTACAGTCTGCACCCAGTTTTCTTTGTAGAAACAGTCAGCCTTTATTATCACAGCCAGTCTTATGGATTCTCTTATTAAGGTTCTGTTCTGATCAGTACTCTCACCTTTTTCCACAATACAATCCCTGACAGATGGCTCTTATGTATGCCCCTGCCCTCTGCTATTATCGATGAGGACTGTGACAAATTCCTTCACTGGCCTGCTACATCCTACTGAAATGTACTGAATCATAATGAAATGATATCTAGACATATAGAAAGCAATTTTTACTCTGGCTGCATAAAAATACAATCACAGAACCATGGCTAGAAACTATTTCCACCAGTAACTCATTGGCCTGCAGATCAGATTTTTCAAAAAGGCCTAGGAAAGATGCATACATAATAACTAGGGAAAATGTAACTGTATCTAACTAGGAAACAAATGATGCAGAAGGAGATTTTGCAGATGTAGAACACAGGGACCTATTTCTCAAAGTATAGCATGACGACAGCCTCTCTCCTTGTTCCACTGCAGGTATACAAGAATGATAACAGACATTACTTTACAGTTACCCAATGAACATGCTTTTACCACAATAAAGGTACATTATAAACATGCAGTAAATCCACCTGCTCAAAAACAGACAATCCATGGACAGAATTAGATGTAGTGTGCTTTCGTCAGTATTGATTGGAAGCCACGTACGCTATATCTATCATGGCCTGACTGTAGGATGATCATTATATTGTTCTATTTACACTGTTCTCTGAACACTACACCTTAAATGGCCTCTTGTAAAACATTTCAAAGGTGGTAAGTTAAGGTAAGTGTGAATAAATGCCAGACACCTATATAAGTAATACATTTGGAAACATTCAATATTTACTTTGGGTTACAGAAGATCTGTATTAATAGCTTTAAATCTGAAACTTTCATTTACATATCTCCCATTAAGATCCTTGTTCATCACATCCAATTATGATCCTTGTTTAAAGAGGAACTTTACCCTGGCATCATTCCCCTTCCTTGTCCCTCTTCTGTGCCGCCATTTTTAAAGTCCTTGTAAACGCTTGCATATATCCAAAGAAGTGACTGGTCTCAGATGAAACACCCTCTGATTCCTCCTGTATTGAATTGTACTGTAAAGCCCTGTACACACGATCGGATTTCCTATGGATTCTAATCCGATGGATTTTTCCATCGGAAATCCGATGAAGCCGACTTCCACCAGTCTTGTCTATACACCATCAGTCAAAAATCTGACCGTGCCAAACGCCGTGACGTAAAACACTCCGACAAGCCGAGAAAAATTAAGTTCAATGCTTCTGAGCATGCGTCGACTTGATTCTGAGCATGCGTGGGTTTTTTGTCGGATGGAGTTCCACACAGACGATCGGAATTTGCTATCGTTTTTTTTTCCCATCGGATAAATTTAAAACATGTTCTATTTTTTCTTACCGATGGAAAAAAGACAGATGGGGACCATACACGATCGGTTTGTCTGATGAGAAAAGTCCATCGGACTGTTTTCATCTGTAAAACCGATCGTGTGTACACGGCATAACTGTACTGTCTGCCCTTGTGTTATAAAGCGCTGCGCAAACTGTTGGTGCTATATAAATCCTGTATTATAATAATAATAATAATAATAATAATAATAATACACAGAAATTGAACAAATCCTCCTACAAAAGTTGCACCTGTTTATCTGCAGCTCCTTTCTTTTCTACACCTGTTCAAAGTGCTGAATTTATAAAGCTTATCTGAGAGTTCCGAAAATAAGGGGACAGAGAGCTTAAGTTACACTCTGCGGAACTCAGTGAGGAGAGCTCTGACAGCTGATTGGAGGGAAGAGACACACCCCCTAAACACAGCTCACAGGAACAGAGCTGAGGCTGTCAATCAGCTGAAGGTCCCTCTCCTGTCACCTTTTTTTCTCTTGGTGCCAGGAAAACTTGTCAGAGCTGATTCATGGTGATAGCAGAGGAATAAAGCAGCAGACAGAAACAACACTTTGTGCCCTAACTGAGACAAGTACACAGTATAGAGGGATATGCTTTGTTCATATTTGATGTCTGAGGTTTACAATCGCTTTAAATATCCATCAAGTGTGCAGATGTGCTGCAGAATTTTTGGGTGGCAGAGACATTAGGCCCGTCTGTGCACACACAGATGATTCTGGTGTATGTGTACAGATGCCACTAGTTTCTGGTATCATGTCATTGTAGAAACTTGCATCTGTGCGTATGTGGCAGAAGTTTCTGTGAATAAGTAGACATGCTAAGTAGGATGCAGTGTCTGTGAACGTGCTGAATGTTGTGGCAAGTGCACCCTTGGTGACACACTGCCTCCTAGGATGTGTGACGTGGTAATTCCAGGAGGTGGCAGGGGGCCTATGTAATTCTTGCCTGGGCGAGAAAACAGAAGCCTATAGAGGTACTGTACTTTCCAGAAAAATAATAAAACTTGTTTCCATCTTTGTAATTCCATCTTTGTGGAACCAAAAGAAAATGGGTTGATGAAATGGGTAAAGGTTCGCTTTAAGCCATTAATGCTTTTACCTCCTTTGCTGGGAGAGCAGCTGATGTGCTTATTGGTGGCTCCCTTTTACTTTACAGCTTAAATGAGTTGTAAACCCTCTTTTTTTTTTTTTAAATAACAAACATATTATACTTACCTTCACTGTGCAGTTCGTTTTGCACAGAGTGGCTCCGATCCTTGTCTTCTGGGTTCCCCCAACGGCGCTCGCGGCTCCTCCCTGCATCGGGAAACCCCCTAGGAGAAGCACTCTCCCTGGGCGTTACCTTGCGGGCATGCTCCCGAGTCCAGCATTTGCGTCCATAGACACAGAATTCCGGACTTGGCCCCGCCCCCGGCACCCGTGTCGTTGGATATGATTGACAGCAGCAGGAGCCAATGCATTAAGGATGCATTAGGGTGAAAAAACACAAGGGCCTACAACCCCTTTAATAAGATATGAGATGGCGTTCTTTAAAGTTTATGCCAGCCCAATCCCTAAAATCTCATATAAAATTTAAATTGTGAAAGGCATTGTACACTAGTGTAGTTATATTAACTGAGACATTTGTTTACCTTACCATGTAATGATGGGCTCACATGTTGTTGCCACAGTAATGGCATACATTTTTTATGCCCATGTATTCATTCAGCTGGCTTGTCCGTATTCGCTAAAAAGATCTGGCTTCTGGGACACAATTTATGCCTCACTATGTATGAGAGACCCAGGGATTGTGGGAAGTGTCAGTTCTCAGACAGAATTCTTGCATTAACCTGTGCAGTGCCATGTCACATGCCTAATGCGTTAACAGAAACTGCTGGCAAAGGAATGTGAAGATTTGCTCTACTATAGGCTGTGTATACAGGGCAATAAATGACACCATGAAACTACATGATCAATGCACATGTTATGCAGACGAAAAGCACAAGGTGCAGGTAGGAAGTTTTATAATGCCTCTAAATGAACCATTCAAATAATGGACCGCACACACTGAAGATGTTTAACTCCAGTCAAGGTTTTTTTTACAAAAACAGCACACTGCTCACTCCCACCCAATGCCACGCCCCCAACATGTTTCATCCATGGCAGGGCTTAATTATTTAGATGGGTGGGAGAAAGAACAAACACCGGGGCCTTAGAACTCTGATTGCAGGGAATCAAGGAGAATATAGGCTGGCCTGTAAGTGGTGAAAGGGGTTGGGTTTACCTCTAAATTTACTTCAAAAGTAATTTTTAGGATTTGTAAGTCTGCTGTCTCTGACCTTAGGCTCCATTCACACCTGAGCATATTGATTCACTGGCGTTTTTCTGGCGTTTTTTTACAAGCTTTTTTAAAGTGTTTTAGAATTGTATTACAAGCGTTTTACAGCTTTAGCCATTTTTGTTTAACCAATAAAAAGCACTAGGGGGAGGAAGGAATAGTAGTGGTGAAAAAAAGCATTTGTGGGTTTAACTAATCATTTTTTTTGTATAATTCCATTATAAGGGGGCCTGGCAGGGGTGTGTCCTATTCCTACATACTTTTACTAATAGGTGTCCCTCAATTTCATCTCAAACTGTTGGGAGGTTCAAGTCAGATGTTTCTATTGAAGTCTATGGGACCAAAAACACTTGTAATCTGCCAAAAAGAAGCTTGTGTACTTTAACAAGCTTCCAGTGTTTTGCTTGACGTGACAGAATGCTCAGATGTGAACAGGGGCCTTTGAAATTAATGGGGTTTTGCTTGTTGGGCGTTTTGGAGCTTCAAAGCTGAGCATTTTACAAGCTGAAAATTGCTCAAGTGTGAATGGGGCCTAAAGTATATCTAAAAATGCCATACATGCAAAGAAGCAAACAAATACCGTATTTATTGGCGTATAACACACACTTTTTTACCCTGAAAATAGAGGGTAAACCGTGCCTGCGTGTTATATGCCGATATATATTTTTTTACCAACGGGGGCGGGAATCGGGCAGTCCGCCCCGGGTGCCACCCATTGGGAGGGTGTCAGGCCGGCCGCCCCGCCTCTCCTGGCCCTGGGACAGCGCCGCCATACCTTAAAAACTTTAGAAAACATCACTGCCAGCCCTTCCTCCTGTGTTACTCTCAATACAAATGGAATTCTGTAATACCTCAAGTAATGCCGCTCTCCTCCTCCCGCTCCGCCTCCTCCTCCTCGAGTGTAGCTTTTGATTGGAGGAGGAGAGCGTGACCATCAATGAAACAGCAGAGGAGAGTCACATGACCGGGTCCATGAGAGAGCGGTGTCAATCGAGGTACATAAAACAGAAGCTTTGTTTTACAATGACAGTGACACAGTGGTGTATAAGGGGCTGGCAGTGATCTTCTCTCAATTCTAGAGTAGTCTGGCAATGCTGTCCCAGGAGACTGGGGGTCTCCTGGGAGTGCAGGGGGGGGTCCGTGTGCTGTGCAGGGGGGGTCCGTGTGCTGTGCAGGGGTCAGTGTGCTGTGCTGTGCAGGGGGTCTGTGTGCTGTGCAGGTGTCCGTGTGCTGTGCAGTGCTGTGCAGGGGGTCCGTGTGCTGTGCAGGTGTCCGTGTGCTGTGCAGTGCTGTGCAGGGGGTCTGTGTGCTGTGCAGGGTTCCGTGTGCTGTGCAGTGCTGTGCAGGGGGTCTGTGTGCTGTGCAGGGGGTCTGTGTGCTGTGCAGGGGGTCTGTGTGCTGTGCAGGGGGTCTGTGTGCTGTGCAGGGGTCTGTGTGCTGTGCAGGGGTCTGTGTGCTGTGCAGGGGGTCTGTGTGCTGTGCAGTGCTGTGCAGGGGGTTTGTGTGCTGTGCAGGGGTCCGTGTGTTGTGCTGTGCAGGGGTCCGTGTGCTGTGCAGTGCTGTGCAGGGGGTCCGTGTGCTGTGCAGGGGTCCGTGTGCTGTGCAATGCCGTGCAGGGGGTCCATGTGCTGTGCAGGGGTCCGTGTGTTGTGCTGTGCTCTACAGAGGTCCATGTGCTGTGCAGTGCTGTGCAGGGGTCCATGTGTTGTGCTGTGCAGGGGTCATGTGCTGTGCAGGGGTCAGTGTGCTGTGCTGTGCAGGGGGTCTGTGTGCTGTGCAGGTGTCCGTGTGCTGTGCAGTGCTGTGCAGGGGGTCCGTGTGCTGTGCAGGTGTCCGTGTGCTGTGCAGTGCTGTGCAGGGGGTCCATGTGCTGTGCAGGGTTCCGTGTGCTGTGCAGTGCTGTGCAGGGGTCCGTGTGCTGTGCAGGGGGTCTGAGTGCTGTGCAGGGGGTCTGTGTGCTGTGCAGGGGTCTGTGTGCTGTGCAGGGGGTCCGTGTGCTGTGCAGTGCTGTGCAGGGGGTTTGTGTGCTGTGCAGGGGTCGTGTGTTGTGCTGTGCAGGGGTCCGTGTGTTGTGCTGTGCAGGGGTCCGTGTGCTGTGCAGTGCTGTGCAGGGGGTCCGTGTGCTGTGCAGGGGTCCGTGTGCTGTGCAATGCCGTGCAGGGGGTCCATGTGCTGTGCAGGGGTCCGTGTGTTGTGCTGTGCTCTACAGAGGTCCATGTGCTGTGCAGTGCTGTGCAGGGGTCCATGTGTTGTGCTGTGCAGGGGTCATGTGCTGTGCAGGGGTCAGTGTGCTGTGCTGTGCAGGGGGTCTGTGTGCTGTGCAGGTGTCCGTGTGCTGTGCAGTGCTGTGCAGGGGGTCCGTGTGCTGTGCAGGTGTCCGTGTGCTGTGCAGTGCTGTGCAGGGGGTCCATGTGCTGTGCAGGGTTCCGTGTGCTGTGCAGTGCTGTGCAGGGGTCCGTGTGCTGTGCAGGGGGTCTGAGTGCTGTGCAGGGGGTCTGTGTGCTGTGCAGGGGTCTGTGTGCTGTGCAGGGGGTCCGTGTGCTGTGCAGTGCTGTGCAGGGGGTTTGTGTGCTGTGCAGGGGTCGTGTGTTGTGCTGTGCAGGGGTCCGTGTGTTGTGCTGTGCAGGGGTCCGTGTGCTGTGCAGTGCTGTGCAGGGGGTCCGTGTGCTGTGCAGGGGTCCGTGTGCTGTGCAATGCCGTGCAGGGGGTCCATGTGCTGTGCAGGGGTCCGTGTGTTGTGCTGTGCTCTACAGAGGTCCATCTGCTGTGCAGTGCTGTGCAGGGGTCCATGTGTTGTGCTGTGCAGGGGTCCGTGTGCTGTGCAGGGGGTCCATGTGCTGTGCAGGGGTCCGTGTGTTGTGCTGTGCTGTGCAGGGGGTCCGTGTGCTGTGCAGGGTTCCGTGTGTTGTGCTGTGCAGGGGTCCGTGTGCTGTGCAGGGGGTCTCTGTGCTGTACAGGGGGCTGTGGAAAGTTTTTTTCCTGAAACTTCCCTCTTAAAATTAGGGTGCGTGTTATACGCCGATAAATACGGTACTTATATTTCCTGCATCTGCATTTAAAAAAATATATATTTGATTAGGGTTTTTGGTCAAGAACTTCCTGCTACAGGGTGATAATGCTCAGTCCCTGTCTGTTAATTGTGCTTCTGCATTATCACCTTGTCACACAGGCTTTCAATAGATGTGCAGGAGGTCTTTCAATGCATATTATGCAGACATGGTCCAGTGTTCTCATCACCCACCCTGCAATGTCTCATGCAGCAATTGCTGAACTGCATTCATTTTGACCAGGATTGTATGCAATATTGAGGCTGCATTCAGACCTTAGTGTTTCAAAGTTGCGCATTTTTTACCGTGATTTTGCAGCGATTTTGTACAGGTCACCAATGTAAAAAGCTGAAAAACACCTGTAATCTGCCCCAAAGAAGCTCATGTTCTTTTTTGAGCTTAAGGCCCCTTTCACACTTGTACGACTTGTCCTACGACTTGGGACTGCAAAGTTGCATGACAAGTCATTCCCCATGATTTCCAATGACAACCATTCATATTAGTACGACTTCAAGTCGTGCCGACTTCAAAGTAGTCCCTGCACTACTTTGGTCCGACTTTGATCCTACTTCAGCCCATTGAATATCATTGAAGTCGGATCGCCGTCTTAACTGATCTGACTTTGGCATGCGACTTGTGCTCTGATGATCTTGAAAGGAAATGCCACGCCAAATAAAAAAAGAAGACCTGGGAATGATGGGCATTGATAGGTGGCATGGATTGGCAGGACTGATTGGCAGCACTAATGGGCACTGGTGGGCGGCACTGATGAGCAGGCACTGATAGGTACTGAAAGGCAGCAGTGACTGGTATCACTGCTGGGGACTGATTGGTATCACTGCTGGGTACTGATTGGCATCACTGCTAGGCACGGTTGGGGCTGCACTGATAATCAGTACCCTGATTAACTGTGCAGATCTACCTGTGAGGAAATGCCACTGTTTGGCTCGCCTCTCCTCTCACGCTGTCACTGTGAGCAAAGGAATGCCGATAACCAGCAAATCCTTGTTTACATATGATCAGCTGTGATTGGACACAGCTGATCACATTGGTAAAGAGCCTCGTCATTTGCTCTTTACGGGGATTGGTGATGCGCCGTGTCCCAGGGACAGAGAGCACCACCATCATATGACATCATCCCAGAACGAAAGAGATGATGCCCACCTGTCATTTGACGATACAGATGAGCAGGCGGTGGTTAAAGTGTATCTAAACTCAAAAATAAAAATGTAATACACAGCAGTCCTTAGAAGTGGTGACTGCGTTATTTTCCTGTTTTACAGGCTAGAACATTTTTAGTAAGTAAAGAAAAAATACTTAAAAACAATGCACTATGTAGTATTTACTTACAGGTGAGTTATAGACTATACAAAGTCCACAATGGACAGCAATTCCAAGGATGTAAAGAGGAAGATAACAGAAACACACTCTGGCATGCAGCTCCTGAATATCTGGGTGATCAACAGGGATGAGCCGAACACCCCCCTGTTCGGTTCGCACCAGAACCTGCGAACAGACAGAATGTTCGTGTGAACTTTAGAACCCTATTAAATACAATGGACTCGAACGTTCAAAATCTAAAGTGCTAATTATAAAGGCTTATATGCAAGTTATTGTCCTAAAAAGTGTTTGGTGACCCGGGTCCTGCCCCAGGGAACATGTATCAATGCAAAAAAAAGTTTTAAAAACAGCCGTTTTTTCGGGAGCAGTGATTTTAATAATGCTTAAAATGAAAAAATAAAAGTGAAATATTCCTTTAAATTTCGTACCTGGGGGGTGTGTATGATATGCATGTAAAGTGGCGCATGTTTCCCGTGCTTAGAACTGTCCCTGCATAAAATGTCATTTTTGAAGGAAAAAAAGTCATTTAAAACTCACTCGCGGCTATTAAAGAATTGTCGGCTCCCAGCAATACATAGAAAACTCATTGATAAAAATAAAAAATAAAGCGGGTCCCCAAACACTTTTTATGACAATAACTTGCATATAAGCCTTTATAATTAGCACTTTAGATTTCTCCCATAGACTTTTCGAATTTGCCGCGAACACCCCAATTTGTTCGCTGTTCAGCGAACGGGCGAACAGGCAATGTTCGAGTCGAACATGAGTTCGACTCGAACTCGAAGCTCATCCCTAGTGATCAAGCACTATGACACAGAATTAATAGCAAGTGTGCAAGCCTCTTAAATTAAAATATATTTTATTAGTTTAAAACTTAATAAATGCTAAAAAAAAAAATAAAAAAAAAAAATCCTTATAGGTACAAGTAACATCAAAGGTAATCAGGTAGTGCAGCAGCAGATGCGTCATTAGTTGCCTGAATGGCTTCACAAAGGGGATTCGATTATTTCCAATTTTTTTTTTACTTTTAAATAGCATAGAGAAGGGTTAAATGGCCATGCAGTGATGCAGGATTGCTGATAGGTCCACCGGACAGTAGGTAGCAGCATGCGTTGAGCAGCAAGATAGACGCCTGGCGGTTTCCGGGACCAGCATGATGTCATGCTGCCTCAGTTCTTAAGTACGAGTCATATGTAAGTCGGATGTTTGTAACTCAGGGACTACCTGTACTAGTCCCATCAACTCACAATGTAATGGGAGATAAACAAAGGCAGATGTTTAAAATTATTACCAGGTGATAGTTAAGGGAAAAACCAGGGAAAGAAAATGAAAAGAGGGCGTTACATCAGTGGACTGGTAAGCTGCACAATATTTACCTGGTATTTTGGGGTTTAAAAACATTTTTGGTCCCTTTCAGACATGCAGATCCCATTACTTAAACATCTGCTTGCTCAGCGGGGATCTCTCCGTTGATCCTCACGGAGCCGGCAGATGACAGGGCGGTCCCTGCACACTGTGCAGGGACCGCCCTGTCAGATCTCTGCTCTCCTCTGTGGGGGGATCGGATGAACACGGACCGTCTGTCCGTGTTCATCTGATCCGCTCTGCAGACGGATGGATGAATAGGATTTTCCTCCGTCTGCAGAAACGGAGCATAGCGGTGACCGATGAGATCGGGTGTCAGCGGATAACCCGCTATCCCATAGGGATACATGTATGTCCCTTTTTCATCCGTAAACGGATGGATGAAAAAACGGACATACAGTCCGCTGGTGTGAAAGGGCCCTTTGAAACCATTTATTTTCTCACATCCCATCCCTTTAAAAACCCAGACAGCGTCTGGCAGCAGGAAAGGGAAACATGGAAAGCAATAAAAACAAGTTCAAATGCTTCTCTACTGTACAAAAAATAATCTTTTAAGTGTCCCTGTTTTGGGAAATTTCACTTTACTAAAAGAAGTGTGGGGGAAATCTCCCCAACGTCCACTCAGCCACCAACAAAAACTGGATGAAATAATACAAATATGCTAGCACTCAGGATATCAGTAAGGAGATTAGTTAAAATTGAAACAATGGATAAAAAGTTACCGTTGTGTGGGGAGAGAACACAACGCGTTTCAGAGCACTCGGCTGACGTCACACGCTCACGGACTTGTTCACAGAGCGGAACATGTTTATCATCTCCAGCCACCGAGAGGATCAGCCGGCTTCATTCCGGGACACCGCAGTCTTTGCTGCTGAATACTCCGCTCACAGGGGACAAATCAGAGTTGTTGGAGACTGATCCAGGATGGTCCACTATCCATGAGCCTGTCATCCCTTACTTTTATGTAAGTGTTGGATGCATATTATTGTATATACGGTATTATTGTATATACAGTAATTAAAACCTTGCACTCAGAGGTGCTTTTCTGCTTTTTTCTTAACAAAAACTGGATAGAGGCTGATGGTATTTTCAGTCAATAAACTGAACAGCCACCACCCCTTCAGAACAGTATACACCACCCCAGCAAGAAATTTGTACTGAACACTGCAATGATTATCAACTGAAACCTAAAACTGTGTTTAGCTGATGCACAACTTTCTTTAAAATATGTGCAAGTTGCCACCTTAGGGTAAATTAACCATAATACTTTTTTTGCTTCCCCTAGCAGTAATAATTTTGAGCAGTGTTAACCTCGGTTTTATTACCTCGCTGTCTTAAAATGTAAAATACTGATTTATGCAATACTATATAAGCCTTTTTTGATTAAAAAAAATTGAAAATATGTATATGTATATATTAAGTTCTCTCACCCAGGGCTGGATTCCATGTGCCCCATCCACTTCTCTCTTATTTTTAATCATGAAGTTAGTTTCTCATTTCCTTCTCTAATAAAACTTTATTTGTGGTTTTAAATGCCATTTTCTATTCGAGGCTGAATTAGGGTAAGCTTGGGTGCGCAATTAATTGCAATGGCATTTTCTGTTTTCGGCGAACAGTTCAATCTAGATGAAAACCACATAACAGGCAGATATGTAATATAGGCCCATTACTCTTCTCTTCTCCGACAAAGATGTAGAAACAAGCTCATATTTTAGTGCACCGGGGCATGAAAGTCTAGCACTGGGAAATCTTAATCTAACAGCCAAATGTACTTAGTAACCGCTCAAGAACCATTATCACTATCAAAATGGAAAGACAAATGGACTTTGTTGAAAGGATCGACCCATTTCCAAGCTAAAAACAAAGTCATCTGAAATATGCTTGCAAAACATTACCAGTTAGCAATTAGCCCATCTAATAAACGTCTTTCACTGAGTTCCTTGCAAAGCTTTTCAGGCCCCCTGGTACAGAATAAATTAGTACAGTATGTGCTGAACTCAACATACCTGTTCTGAAGCCACAGGCTACCATTTCAACTGGAAGGGTTCACTTCAAACAAATAAATTAACACTGAAATCGAGCGACTAATATTTTGTTAACCACTTCAGCCCCGGAGGATTTGGCTGTCAAATGACCAGAGCACTTTTTGCGATTCGGCACTGCGTTTTTTTAACTGACAATTGCACGGTCGTGCGACATGGCTCCCGAACAAAATTTACGTCCTTTTTCTTACCCACAAATAGAGCTTTCTTTTGGTGGTATTTGATCACCTCTGTGTTTTTTATTTTTTGCGCTATAAACAAAAAAAGAGCGACCATTTTGAAAATAAAGCAATATTTTTTACTTTTTGCTATAATAAATATCCCCAAAAAATATATAAAAAAAACGATTTTTTTCCTCAGTTTAGGCCGATACGTATTCTTCTACATATTTTTGGTAAAATTATTTATTTATTGGTTTTTCGCAAAAGTTATAGCATCTACAAAATAGGGGATAGTTTTATGGCATTTTTAATAAAAAATTTTTTTTACATGTAATGGCGGCGATCAGCGATTTTTATTGTGACCTGCAACATTATGGCGGACACATCGGACACTTTTGGCGCTATTTTGGGACCATTGTCATTTTCACAGCGATCAGTGCTATAAAAATGCACTGATTACTGTGTAAATGACACTGGCAGGGAAGGGGTTAACCACTAGGGGCGAGGAAGGGGTTAAGTGTATCCTAGGGAGTGATTCTAACTGTGTGGGGGCTGGGCTACCTGTGACACAACACTGATCACTGCTCCCGATGACAGGGAGCAGAAGATCAGCATCCTGCCAGGCATCCCCCTGTTCTGCAGCTCTGTGACACGATCGCGGGACACCGGCAGACATCGAGTCCGCGAGTCCAGCGGGCACGGTCACTGAGCTTGCGGCAGGGGCACGCGTGTGCCCGCACGGCACGAAATTCAAAGTGACGTATATATACGTTACTTTGCGCAGCCGTGCCATTCTGCCGATGTATATGTACAGGCGGTGGTCGGCAAGTGGTTAAAGAACCCCAGTATTATTGAAATTTATATATTTTTTTTTATAAATCTCTTTATTAAATTTTCCTTTTTTTTTTCTTCACATATTACATCATACATTTTACATATTATACATCCTTCATCATGCATTTCACCTCTAACAATTCAATTATTTCAAACTATAAAAGAAAAAAAAAAAAATTTAACCCGTCAATCCTCACATTCAAAAGCCTTTCATCCATTGGTGTAGTTCAATCCCAATTCCACACCCCTCTCCCCTGCAGCTGTCATAGGATTTTCTATCCAATTTGCCCAAATTTTCTCATATTTCTCTTCTTTTCCTCTGTTATAATATGTCTCTCATACAATGCCAGATTATTATTTATTATGTTTTTCCATTGTGCCAGTGGGGGAGCTTCGGCCTTCTTCCAATTCAATACTATTGCCTTTCTTGCATAGAAAAGGAGGAGACCAAGCTGTGTTCTTTTTTCTATAGAAATTCTATTTTTCTATTGAAATTGATATTTAATTTGAATAATGTAGTTCTGTTACAACTCAAGTAAAGGAAAAAAAAACATTCAATGTATGTAAGTGTCTGATTTTTGACTTGGTATGGGTGTTTTGCATTCCCCGCTCAGTGGTGCTCTCTGGAAAGAGATATGCAGCGCCTAGGGGGCAATCGGGTTTGCTAGTATACACGTGTGATGACAAACATTATACTGATGGGGGGAGAGAAAAAAATTAGTATAGGGATGAGCTTAAAGCCCTGTACACACGATCGGTTTAACCGATGAAAACCGTCCGATGGATTGTTTTCATCAGACAAACCGATCGTGTATGGGACCCATCGTCTTTTTTCCATCGGTTTTAAAAAATAGAACATGTTTTAAATTTTTACGATGGATAAAAAACCGATAGCAGATTACTATCGTCTGTGGGGAACTCCATCGGATGAAAAACCCACACATGCTCAGAATCAAGTCGACACATGCTCAGAAGCATTGAACTTGATTTTTCTCGGCTCACCGGAGTGTTTTACGTCACCGTGTTTGGAACGGTCGGTTTTTTGACTGATGGTGTGTAGGCAAGACTGATGGAAGTCAGCTTCATCGGTTTTCCGATGGAAAAATCCATTGGTTTGAAAAACATAGGAAATCCGATCGTGTGTACAGGGCTTAACAGTTATGCTGCTGTGTTGTCGCTGTCCTGTCATAGGCCAGAAAGCAGGGAAGTGGCATATCTGAATTGCATAACTGCTGTGGAAAAAAGTCAGGGCACCATGCTAACTGTGTCTGGAAGAGCTATATAAAACTCAGGTTTGAACAGATAGATATCAAATCCTTTGGCAGGTAAAATGACTCCTGTAATTGTTACAATGATGTATTTAGCTGTTTCTCTGAAGTTTAGCTTTAAAACAAGAAGCAGATGAAAATATCATACAGCACACAAGAACGTTGTTGTGCAGTGTCAAACACCTTTTCTGCAATTGAAAGCTGGTTGAAAACTTTGGTCCATATTTATTTATCTCCTTCAAACCTTGTTTCATGCTATTATTCCAAAGAACCTAAGACAACAGTAAAGTTAGCCCAAATTTTTTATTGTGAAAGATAATGTTACGCCGAGTAAATTTATACCAAACGTGTCACACTTCAAAATTGTGCCCGCTCGTGGAATGGCAACAAACTTTTACCCTTAAAAATCTCCATGGACGTTTAAAAAATTCTACAGGTTGCATGTTTTGAGTTACAGAGGAGGTCTAGGGCTAGAATTATTGCTCTCGCTCTAACGATGGTGGCGATACCTCACATGTGTGGTTTGAACTGTTTTCATATGCGGGCACTGCTCACGTATGCGTTCGCTTTTGCGCGCAAGCTCGTCGGGACAGGGGCGCTTAAATTTTTTTTTTCTTATTTATTTTACTTTATTTTATTTATTTTTACACAGTTTAAAAAAAAAAAAATTGGGTCACTTTTATTCCTATTACAAGGAATGTAAACATCCCTTGTAATAGAAAAAAACATGACAGGGCCTCTTGAATATGAGATCTGGGGTCAAAAAGACCTCATATTTACACTTAAATGCAATAAAAAATTTAAAATAAATTTGGTCATTTGAAAAAATTACCAAAAAAAAATGGCCCTTTAAGAGCTATGGGCGGAAGTGACGTTTTGACATCGCTTCCGCCCTGCTATGGTATGGAGACGGGTGGGGGCCATCTTCCCCTCACTCGTATCTATACCAAGCAGGAGAGAGGACCCGATCGCCGCCAGTAAGCGGCGGAGGGTGAGGGAAAGCGGCGATAACGGTGATCTCGTGGCGAATCCGCCGCAGAGACCACCATTATCGGAAACCGGACCACCGCCTGAAGACGAGGATATCTGGGTTATGGCAGCTGGCTGCTGCCATAACAGAGATATCCCCCTTCAAAGTGCCGACGTATATAGTCATGCGGCAGTCCGAAAGTGGTTAAGCTCTCCAGTATCTTTACTTACTCACAACCAAAACTTCTTAAGGTTAGGGTTATGTACTCAGTTCCTGAATTTGCCTAGCCTTTGTTACCTGTGTAATCTCACCCTCCTTTACATTCCATGTCCTGGGGGATGGGGGAGTTGTGTTCTCTTTCTCTGACCCCACTCTTTTCTTTGCTCTTTTGCCAATTCTTTACCTCTCCTGGTGTCTTTCATTTCTGTGCCATGTCTACTAGATCCACAGTCCTTGGCAACCGTCACTTTCCAATTTAATGCCCAAACCTTCACATTGATGGCTGCATGCAGCCCCTTGGCTTGGGCTACTTACTTCAACTTTCTAAAACATTTTCAATGCTTTTTGTTCACTCACACCACATGGTGCATCTTACTATTTGTGTATCCCTGCATGGGCCAGGCCTTGACAAATTTGCTTGTAATCTGGGAGCCAGCTAAAAAAGTTAGGAGCCAGGAACGCACCCTGTCCCGACGAGCTCGCGCGCAGAAGCAAACGCATACGTGAGTAGCGCCCGCATATGAAAGCGGTGTTCAAACCACACATGTGAAGTATCGCCGTGATCGGTAGATCGAGAGCAATAATTCTAGCCCTAGACCTCCTCTGTAACTCAAAACATGCAACCTGTAGAATTTTTTAAACGTCGCCTATGGAGATTTTAAAGGGTAAAAGTTAGTCGCCATTCCACGAGCGGACGCAATTTTGAAGCGTGACATGTTGGGTATCAATTTACTCAGCGTAACATTATCTTTCACAATATAAAAAAAAAAACTGGGCTAACTTTACTGTTGTCTTATTTTTTTTGTTTACATTTTTTTTCCAAAAAAGTGCGCTTGTAAGACCGCTGCGCAAATACGGCGTGACAGAAAGTATTGCACTGACCCCCATTTTATTCTCTAGGGTGTTAGAATAAAAAATATATATAATGTTTGGGGGTTATAATTAGAGGGAAGGAGATGGCAGTGAAAACAGGCAGGGAAACTCCATTAGCATTGCTGCTTGTCCTGTCATACCAACGGCCACCACAAGATGGCGCTAGATTACAGAAGGAAGCATAGGCCTGCAGAAGGCCGCAAAGCCGCGGCCTCAATTACCGGCCCCCCACAAATTACAAGCTCAGTTTCCCAAGCCTTTGCCACAATCTACACCCAATGTTATCATGGCAGTGGTTAAGGGTGTGGACCCACGAAAGCTGATCTCTGATTTTTATGTCATGCTCCTCACCCCAACATCTACCACGCTAGCTTACAGCCTTAAACCAAGATGGGAAAAAGAGATGGGCCCGATGGAGGATGAGGAGTGGAGTGAAGCACTTGACTCATGCAAGACTGTATCCCCCAAGCTCTCTGATAGGCTGACACAGTTATACGTGGTGCACCAAGCATATCTCACCCCCCTAAGAATTGCCCGCTTTAGACAACAGTCTTCTACCTCGTGCACAATGTGTAACCAAGTGACGGGCACATTCTTCCATCTACGTTGGGCGTGCCCGGTCCTTCAGGGTCTGTGGAAGAAGATTGTGGACTTCCTCCATGATGTCATGGGATCCCCACTGACCCTGGACCCCAAACAATGCTTACTGGGGATATTCCCCGATTCTGAGATAGACAAATTCACTAAAACATTTTTGCATGAAACATTGTTTTCTGCTAGAAAAATTATAGCCAGACAGTGGATGAGACCCACTCCCCCCAGCTTCAACGACTGGAAACTAGATAAAAATAACACACTTCCCTACAAAAAGTTCATATACATTAACAGAGGTTGTCCAGATAAGTAAAACAAAATCTGGGATAGATGGCTTGAGTCCGCAGATACATGCACTGATGGTCCGTAAACCTATAAATTCTTCTAGCGTGCAATCCCATGAATAGCGTAGACATAAGGTTTTCCACTCATTGATAGTTACTGAGTCCATTGTTCAATCTGAACAAGTTTTTTGATCTGGAGAAAAGGGAGTAGCCGCTCTAGGAAGAATGTCTTGTGCTGATCCTCCTCACAGGAACCCCAGGTGCAGGCAATGCATATAGCAAGGCAGAAAAAGAAAAGTCTTTCTGGACAGCCGCACTCCGAATAATAATTGCCTTTATTGAGTAAAATCCAAAACAACACTACAAGCCACAGCAAACTGGACAACTGACGCGTTTCACACTATGGGATTGCATGCAGCCCACAGAACTTACCAAATAAAAGCCAATCTCAGAACCTTACTGCCTAATAATTAAAGAAAAAACACGAAACGTATATTGGCATAAAATAATGGTCGTGGCACTTTATTGGTATAAATAATAAATATTCTTAACATTTCTATTAAACCAAAAATTTTAAGAAATCAGAAATCCAAATAAATATATAAGCTCAGTTATTGGAACTCGAGCCAAAATAAATTAATTTAAATTTAAACACCACCCCCAGAAATCTATGGTGACTAAAACCTCATAAGTGCCAACGACAGGGTGGGTAGGGTGGGTAGCTCTTTTACCAAGGCTTGACCAGCTGTGGGAGAACCTCAATAGAGTCCCCCTTTATATAGGGGACCAAAACCTTACAGAAGCTTCCAAAGCTTTTAATTGGTTAAATAAACCTACATCTGGAATCCTTAAAGAGACAGTAACTTATAATCATAAGAACTAAATACCTTACACTTGTTATGAAAATTTGAACGGGAAAAAGGCGGGGCTGCAGCAAGCCCATGAAGGCGGGCCCAAATGCTTGTTCCCTCCTTTTACATTCCTAGTGTTTAATCATTTTTCAAGTTTTTTGATCCACTGTGCCTATATGTGTATAAGCCATATTTCTTTCTTTGTTTTATGCATTTCTCCAGTATTGCCTTGTAACTTGCAGAACTATGTTCCAAATGTAAATTGTTCAATAAAAACTTTAAAAAAATAAATAAAATAAAAACAAATTGAAACAGAAACTGGTTGAAGACTGTCATATGTGTAGGCGGCAAAAGGGGTGATAAAGGGGTGAATGTGATGGTCCCCATACATTCACAGCAGTGATTTTTGCCTCATTTACAAAGCAAGATTTACCAGCACCTTTGCAAAATCAAGTAAGATTCGCTGACATGTACTAATTTATTTTTTCCATCAAACAAGAATGGGCCTTTAGCTTACTGACAACACAATTCATCCAGAAAAAAACTGTGAGGAAACAACTGCAGTGAGAAGGTCATATGGAGCAGTGGCTTTAGTAGAAATCATGCAAAGAAACAGTTAATTTATTTTTCTTTTATTTTACTAATCATATGCACATTTGGAATCTTAAGTCTGAATTTATACATATACAGTGCCTTGCGAAAGTATTCGGCCCCCTTGAACTTTTCATCCTTTTGCCACATTTCAGGCTTCAAACATAAAGATATAAAATTTTAATTTTTTGTGACGAATCACCAACAAGTGGGACACAATTGTGAAGTGGAACGAAATCTATTGGATTTTTGAAACTTTTTTAACTAAGAAAAAAATGAAAAGTGGGGCGTGCAAAATTATTCGGCCCCCTTGCGTTAATACTTTGTAGAGCCACCTTTTGCTGCGATAACAGCTGCAAGTCGCTTGGGGTATGTCTCTATCAGTTTTGCACATCGAGAGACTGAAATTCTTGCCCATTCTTCCTTGCAAAACAGCTTGAGCTCAGTGAGGTTGGATGGAGAGCGTTTGTGAACAGCAGTTTTCAGCTCTTTCCACAGATTCTCGATTGGATTCAGGTCTGGACTTTGACTTGGCCATTCTAACACCTGGATACGTTTATTTGTGAACCATTCCTTTGTAGATTTTGCTGTATGTTTGGGATCATTGTCTTGTTGGAAGATAAATCTCCGTCCCAGTCTCAGGTCTTTTGCAGACTCCAACAGGTTTTCATCCAGAATGGTCCTGTATTTGGCTGCATCCATCTTCCCCTCAATTTTAACCATCTTCCCTGTCCCTGCTGAAGAAAAGCAGGCCCAAACCATGATGCTGCCACCACCATGTTTGACAGTGGGGATGGTGTGTTGAGGGTGATGAGCTGTGTTGCTTTTACGCCAAACATATCGTTTTGCATTGTGGCCAAAAAGTTTGATTTTGGTTTCATCGGACCAGAGCACCTTCTTCCACATGTTTGGTGTGTCTCCCAGGTGGCATGTGGCAAACTTTAGACAAGACTTTTTATGGATATCTTTGAGAAATGGCTTTCTTCTTGCCACTCTTCCATAAAGGCCAGATTTTTGCAGTGTACGACTGATTGTTGTCCTGTGGACAGACTCTCCCACCTCAGCTGTAGTTCTCTGCAGTTCATCCAGAGTGATCATGGGCCTCTTGGCTGCATCTCTGATCAGTCTTCTCCTTGTCTGAGCTGAAAGTTTAGAGGGACAGCCAGGTCTTGGTAGATTTGCAGTGAAATGATACTCCTTCCATTTCAAAATGATCGCTTGCACAGTGCTCCTTGGGATGTTTAAAGCTTGGGAAATCTTTTTGTATCCAAATCTGGCTTTAAACTTCTCCACAACAGTATTACGGACCTGCCTGGTGTGTTCCTTGGTCTTCATGATGCTCTCTGTGCTTTCAACAGAACCCTGAGACTATCACAGAGCAGTGCATTTATACAGAGACTTGATTACACACAGGTGGATTCTATTTATCACCATCAGTCATTTAGGACAACATTGGATCATTAAGAGCTCCTCGCTGAACTTCTGGAGTGAGTTTGCTGCACTGAAAGTAAAGGGGCCGAATAATTTTTCACGCACCACTTTTCAGTTTTTTATTTGCTAAAAAAGTTTAAAATATCCAATAGATTTCGTTCCACTTCACAATTGTGTCCCACTTGTTGGTGATTCTTCACAAAAAATTAAAATTTTATATCTTTATGTTTGAAGCCTGAAATGTGGCAAAAGGATGAAAAATTCAAGGGGGCCGAATACTTTCGCAAGACACTGTATAATTGGCAGTTAAAGTGGTTGTAAACCTGTGAAATGAAAAATGAACTATATACAGTATATCCCTCTATAGTGTATTTGTGCCTCAGTCCAGAGTGTCTAGTGTTGTTCCTCTTTGATCTCTTCTCTTTCTGGTATCTGCATGAGTCACTTCTAACAGTCAAATGCCGCGTACACACGATCGGAATTTCCAACAAAAAAACGTGTTTTTTTCTGACGGATGTTGCCTCAAACTTGTCTTGCATACACACGGTCGCACAAATGTTGCTTGGAAATTCCGAACGTCAAGAACCCGGAGACGTACAAGACTACGACGAGCTGAGAGAAATTAAGTACAATGACTCCGAGCATGTGTTGAATTGATTCCGAGCATGCATAGGATTTTTGTGCATCGGAATTGGATACACACAGTCGGAATTTCCGACAAGAACTTTTGTTGTCGGAAAAATTGAGAACCAGCTCTCAAAAATTTGTTATCGGAAATGTCCGATGGAGCCTACACGCGGTCGGAATATCCGTCCAAAAGCTCACATCGAACATTTTTTGTCGGAAATTACGATCGTGTTTACATGGCATAACTTGACACCAAGCAATCCCCGGAGATGGCCCTGCACCCCTCCATGAGACTGTGTAGAGAGGGGGGTGTCCAACCCCTCAACTTAGGTCTCAGATAACACTCAGCTCCCCTCTCTTTGCTGTGCATTGTGTGATATCAGATCCCCACCCTCTGCCCTTCTGGAGAGAAAAGTGTTTGATCTGTGTGGTTTAGAATGCTGTAGAGGAGAGTTTGCTGCAGATAAACAGGCACAACTTACATAAGAGAATTTGTTTAATCTCTGTGTATCACCTGGGGTTAATCACTTCAGTGGGTATATGCAAGGGTTTACAACCACAGAGAATCTTAACCGTGGTGGGCCCAAAAAGGTGAACAGAGATAAAGCAATGTGCTATTTTTCCACTTTACTGAATCACTATGCCTTGTTCTGCACTGTGAGTTGAGTTGAGTGGCATCTTGATATAGCACGGTCATTTACCCTGTAGGACCCCGACGCGCTTGGCGGGACCTTCCAACCTAAGGTCCCAAACACACATTCATACAAATACTAGGGCCAATTTAGACAGGATCTGATTAACCCAGTGTTTCTCAACTCCAGTCCTCAAGGCGCCTCAACAGGTCATGTTTTCAGGCTTTTCATTATTTTGCACAGGTGATTTGATCAGTTTCACTGCCTTAGTAATAAGGGTTTACAACCACAGAGAATCTTAACAGTAGTGGGCCCAAAAAGGTGAACAGAGTAAAAGAAAGGTGCTATTTTTCCCCTTTACTGAATTACTATGCTTTGTTCTGCATTGTGAGTTGAGTTGAGTGGCATCTTGATATAGCACGGTCATTTACCCTGTAGGACCCCGACGCGCTTGGCGGGACCTTACAACCTACGGTCTCAAACACACAATCATACAAATACTAGGGCCAAACAGGATCTGATTAACCCAGTGTTTCTCAACTCCAGTCCTCAAGGCGCCTCAACAGGTCATGTTTTCAGGCTTTTCATTATTTTGCACAGGTGATTTGATCAGTTTCACTGCCTTAGTAATAACCACAGCCGTTTCGTCTGAAGGAAATCCTGAAAACATGACCTGTTGGGGCGCTTTGGGGACTGGAGTTGAGAAACACTGGATTAACATACCAGCATGTCTTTAAAGTGTTGGAGGAAACCAGAGTACCCGGAGGAAACCCATGCAGGCACAGGGAGAACATGCAAACTCCAGGCAGATGGTGTCGTGGTCGGGATTTGAACAAGCAGCACTGTTGCTGCTAGGTGAAAGTGCTAACCACTACACCACTGTGTGGAAGTAGCCATCTTGGTAGAGGAAAAGGGCATTGCTTTCTCCAGTCAGAGTTGCCCTTCTGATCATTGGTGGGATAATAACCATTCAGGGAAGGATTGGCTACGCATAGTCCAGAATCATTAGCTATTCAACCTGTGTTTCACTGTAAAAATGATCTCCAATATGACTGAACCAGCACTTATTAAAAAGACTAACACAAATGCAAGTAATTACTACAGCTTCTGCCTCTTGACTGGCCTCTATCTCTGCAAGCACTATAATGTACATTACCAGGATGGTGCAGCAGGTCATTAGTTATGATGACATCACTGCTTCTGTAATAGCTGTGCATTAGGAGCCTGGCTTACTTTTTGCTGACCTCACTGATCATCACTTACATGCAAAGCTGTCACTTCCAGACTTCACATGACATAATATAAAATTTGCCAAAGAAAAATGAATCTCTTTCCTACTTGTCACATGATTATGGAGTCCCATAAATTTGCTTTATGGACCATTATAGGTATCCAGTAGATTGCTCTCAAATTATTCTTTAAGTTTGTGAAAGAATCCAGAAGCTAAACACTTTGCCGATCATTCGACAGTGATATATTTGAATTCAGAAAAGAGATACTGACACCATTTTCAAGCTAGGTCTCGCTATTATTTATAATTTACAGTTATTCCTTAGAACAACCTTCTTAGGCTCGGCAATAAAATGCAGTTCATTGAAGTCTTCTCCCTTGGGAGGCTCCACTTTTGACTACTGTTGGCTAAGAGAGAGAATTTTATATCAACTCCTATTGAGGTCTATTGACAGAATATTTTACCGGCTTTTATCCAACTTCATATATTAGTCTTCTGGCTGGCTTGATGCGAATCTACCTAGAATACTGAGCAATTATTCTTTTGACAGAGTTTAGGATCATGAAAATGAGAACCGACTATTGTGAGCCATGAGTTTCAGTAAATTTGGGTTGCGAACAAAATGTAAATTATTAGTTTAAGCGGACATGTATTTTAATAAAAATTCAAAGCTACGTTATTGTTTTTGCTAAGGTAAAGTAATTTTGGAGAAAGGAAAGGGCTAAAATACCTTTTCCAGAGAAAAGGCTGCTCTTCACATAACCAAATCCTAAGCATTTAGTCACATGATATTTTCAGACATCACATTGGAGGAAGCATGAGAAGGTCATCCCTTATATTACTTTTCATTTGTCCATCTAATGACACTTAGTAAAATATTTTAAAAGATATGCTGTAGTTGAAGTAATTATTTATGGCAATGTAGATACCAGTGTTAAAATGGAAGATTTCGATCGTGTTCCTGGAATGGACTGTGTACTTTTTGAATAGCTGAGTGTAGACAAACACTCAGAATACAATAAGCTTGCAGAAATCAGAAACTTCAATTACCGTAGTTTTCTAGGTCTATTAACATTGCATATTTTTCCAACTTCCAGCTGCATGAATTAGTTGCAGTACCTTTCTTGTGCATTTATTTTGCATCTGGAATGCTTTTGCAATGCTTCAAGCTGATTAACATTGATTTGTCGGGGGAAAAACCTTCTGCTGAAAACCAACGCTAATGTAGAGAAGCCCCAGCTATCTTGCCTCCTACTAAACAGAACTAAGGGACATTGAGGATTAAAGGGCATTCATGGCAGGGTTAACAGGTATGTCATTATTGAAAGCTGCAAATTTAAGAATATTTAAAATGACTTTTGAAATTACAATAACACGTTAAAGGATAACTAAAGGTTCAGTTTTCAAAACAAAAAAACAAAAAACAAACATGTCATACTTGCCTCCTCTGTGTAGTTGGTTATGCACAAAGTGGCCCCCGATCCTTCTCTTCTGAGGTCCCTCAGTAACGCTCCTGGCTCCTTCTCTTCTCAAGTGCCCTGTCGGAGAAGCGCTCTCCCTCGGGGCACCCGTGCGGGCGTGCTCCCATGTCCTGCTGCTACGTCCATTGACACAGACAGCAGGACTCGGCTCCGCCCCAGCAACCGCATCATTGGATTTGATTGACAGCAGGGGGAGCCACTGGCTGTGCTGCTATCAATCTATCCAATCAGGATCCGAGACACCAGCTGGAGCGAGTGTGCTCATCCCCGATGCAGGAACGATCGGGCTCAGGTAAGTAAAAGGGGGGCTCTGGGGGGCTGGTGCACTACAAGAGGTTTTTCACCTCAATGCATAGAATGCATTGAGATGAAAAACCGCAAGGGTTTACAACCCCTTTAAAGCTTACAGTTAGGTCCATATTTTTTTCAGGTATTTACCAAACATATTCAAGCTACAGTTATATAATGGATATGGGCTGAAAGTGCACACTCAGGTTTAAATTGAGGGTATGTACATCCGAATCGGAGGAAGGGTTTAGGAATTACATCTCTAAAACGCAGAATTCCACCCAAAAATGGAACTTCCACTTTAAGTGTAGGTCACCCCCTGACATGCCACATTTGGCATGTCATTTTTTTGGGGAGGAGCGGGTACCCTGTTTTTACAGGCACCCAGCTCCCACTTCCTCCCTGGCGCCTCGGCACCAGAAGGAAGATCACCTCTTCCCCCTCCCTCCCTGTAATCTTCTGGGACACGTCACAGGTCCTAGAAGATTGCCCCGCCAATCACAGCATGCATCGCCGTGGAGAAGAGGGGGAGAGGATCGGGGCTTCGTGTGCGGTGAATGTCTGATTATTAAAAGGCAGAAGCTACACCATTTGTAGCTGCTGACTTTTAAATAATTTGACATTTGAATCAAAGGCTGTTTCTTGGCCAGGTGTGGGCTACTCCTTTATTATTGCTTCATCAATTAAGCAGGTAAAAGGTCTGGAGTTGATTCTAAGTGGTATTTGCATTTGAAATCTATTTCTGTAAATCTTCATCATGCGTTCAAAGGAGCTGTCCATGCAAGTGAAAAAGGCAATTGTAAGCCTTCAAAAAATGATCCATCAGAGTAAGATGCACCAGTGCAACATTAGGAGTGGCCAAATAAACAGTTTGGTACATTCTGAGGGAAGAAGAATGCACTGGTGAGCTCAGCAACAGTAAAAGGCCTGGACATTCACAGAAGACAACAGTGGTGGATGATCACAGGATCCTCTCTATGGTAAAGAAAAACCCATTCACAACATTCAGACAAGTGAAGGACACTCTCTAGGAGGTGGGCGCTTCATTGTCAAAGTCTACAATCAATAGAAGACTTCACGAGAGCCAATTCAGAGGGTTCACCACAAGGTGAAAACCATTGATAAGCCTGAAGAATAGAAAAGCCAGATTAGACTTTGCCAAAAAAACATCTAAAAAAGCCAGACCAGTTCTGGAAAAGCATTCTTTGGACCGATAAAACTAAGAATAATCTGTACCAGAATGACAGGAAGAAAAAAGGGTGGAGAAGGCTTGGAACAGCTCATGATCCAAAGCACACAACGTCATCTGTAAAACATAGTGGAGGCAGTGTCATGGCATGGGCAGTCCCCCCATTTTCAGTGGCTCAAATGTAATTGGACAAATTAATATAATCACAAATAAAATGTTAATTTTTTTATATTTTGTTGAGAATCCTTTACTGGCAATGACTGCCTGAAGTCTGGAACCCATGGACATTACCAAAGACTGGGTTTCCTCCTTTCTGATGCTTTTCCAGGCTCTAACTGCAGCTGTCTTCAGTTGTTCTTTATTTGTGGGTTTTTCTGCCTTTAGTTTTGCTTTCAGCAAGTGAAATGAATGCTCAATTGGGTTGAGATCAGGTGATTAACTCGGCCATTGCAGAATATTCCACTTCTTTTCCAGCAAAAGCTTCTGGGTTGCTTTTACAGTGTGTTTTGGAACATTGTCCATCTGTACTGTGAAGCGCCGTCCAATCAACTTTGCTGCATTTGGCTGAATCTGGGCTGACAGTATATCTCTTAACACTGCAGAATTCATACGGCTGCTTCTGTCTTCTATCACATCATCAATAAACACCAATGACCCAGTGCCACTGGAAGCCATGCATGTCCATGCCATCACACTGCCTCCACCATGTTTTACAGATGATGTTGTGTGCTTTGGATTATGAGCTGTTCCAAGCCTTCTCCACACTTTTTTCTTCTCGTCATTCTGGTACAGATTATTCTTAGTTTCATTCATCCAAAGAATGCTTTTCCAGAACTGGTCTGGCTTTTTTAGAGGTTTTTTGGAAAAGTCTAATCTGGCTTTTTTATTCTTCAGGCTTATGAATGGTTTGCACCTTGTGGGGAACCCTCTGAATTGGCTCTCGTGAAGTCTTCTCTTGATTGTAGACTTTGACAATGATATGCCCATCTCCTGGAGAGTGTCCTTCACTTGTCTGGATGTTGTGAATGTTTTTTTCTTTACCATAGAGAGGATCCAGCAATAATCTACCACTTTTGTCTTCTGTTGACATCCAGGCCTTTTCTTTCTCGTACATCACGGGACACAGAGCGACATAGTCATTACTAATGGGTTATATAGTTACCGTCAGGTGCTGGCACTGGCAACTTCCAAAACCGGAAGTACCCTCCCCTATATAAGCCCCTCCCATCCGGGAGCACCTCAGTTTTTTGCCAGTGTCTAAGGTGTTGGCCAAGAAGAAACATGTGTTTTTCACTGAGCTTGCGTACAGGTTCTTTTGGGCCTCAGTAAGCTATTCCGGATCCGACCAAAAAAGCTTCATAGCTAAACGGTCGGTACCCGGGCCTTGCAGAGAAGAGCAAGGTTCTGCCTGTAATGCTTCTCTTAGGAGAGCTGGACCCTGGGATCCAGAGCTCTGGTCATACCCACGACCAAGATGTTTTCTGTGCAGGGTGCTATACAGGTCCAGGGGAGTGGAATCCTTGGGAACCCGGTCCCTGAAGGTTTGATTACAATGCCTGCCGTGATAGGTGAAGTTTGGGCTTTTGTGGACCAAACAAAGTCCTGCGGCGGGGAACAGGTAAGTGGGGGCCCCCAGGAACTTGGTTCTATTGGGGGACCCCCAAGCCTAATTTGTCTTTCTGTCTGTTACCTAACGGTATTCCCGCTAATATCTGTGCATGCCTGTAACTACTAAAAAAAATGTAATAATTTTTAATGCTGGTCAAGAAAAAAAAAAAAAAAAATGTTTTTTTATATATGTTTAGTATATTAAACTGCGGTACCTGTGTTTGTCCACTAGAGGCCGCTGTGGAATGTTTTTCTTGTCATATGGACTAGTTTCTTCTCAGAGAGCAAAGTCCAGGCAGCTGGTGAGTTCTCCTACAGGAAACTGTTTCCTCTGCCATGTTGCAGTGTTTGTCTATCCCCCGGCCTGCGGCAAAGGGGGCCCTGGCTCCTGTCCCTGGTTTCCATGTTTGAAAATTAGCGCCGAGGCGCACGTGGCCGCGCGCGTGCGCGTGCACGCGCCTCTATATATAGAGGTGGCCGGAAAAAGGGGCGGGGCCTGGGGGATGACGCTCTGTGCGCGCCGCAGCGCTTCTGCGCATGTGCGGGCGTCCCAGCAGGTTTTTAAAAAGCCACATTATTGCAGTAAGCTGGCTATGAAGTACAGAGACAGAGCTGGCAACATTTAAAGGCATACAGCAAGCGGTTGATACAGGCATCCCCTAGAAAGGCACATTAGTAGACACCAACTGTGATATAGCAGCAATTGTGCTAGACTATTCTCAGTAAAAGTGGTGTATTACGGCTGGAATACCTCAGCTTTAGGCTTAGGAATATGCCGTCCAGTAGCTCCGGAACTGAATCTTCCAGGAAGCGAAGGGGGTCTCATCGGGCTCTGAGGATCTTGGGCATACTCCTGCTGCACCAGTCTCCCCTGAAGTTCAGAGGTAAGTGACCGTAGAGACCCCGCAGGGGTACTTGGTACTGTGGCTGTCCTCAGTCACCTGCTCCTGTGTATGTAACAGAGGAGGTTTTTTCCTCAGCTCTGGGAGGATTAGAGAGAGATTGTCAAAATTTATCGCTGCCTCCCTGTCAGGGAAAGCACGCCCGATCTCCGTCTCCTCCTTCAGAGTGCCTGTTAGCAGAGCAACAGTCCCATACAGGGATCGACCTGCCTGAAGGGGATCAGGATAAGGTTGATTCTGTTATAGAGGAATCAACAGTGGGGGAACCTTTTCTCAGCATCTCAAGCTGAAAGATTATGGGTTCAGTCTCTGACTAACATGGTCCGATCAGCATTTAAAAATGCACCTTGCGGAACCATCAACCACTACTGTATCCTCGTTGGGGTCGCTAGAAGCCCCCAGACTGTTTGTTCTTTTCCACTTCACCCTTTACTGAAAGGGCTCATTTACCAGGATTGGGAACGTCCTGAGAAAATATTTATTCCCCCAAGAGATTTCCGGTGGTCTATCCCATGGAGGATAGGTTCATCAAAAAAAAAAAAAAAAAAAAATGGAAGGTCCCTACAGTGGACGCAGCCATCTCTTGTATGTATAAATCACTGACATGTCCAGTGGATAATGTCCAAATGTTCAAGAACCCAATAGATAAAAGATTGGAGTCCTTATGAAAATCTGCTTGGTGATACAACCAGCAGTAGCAGCTATTGGGGTCTGCTAAGCAGTGAAGGATCAGTTGAAACAGGTCTTGAGGGACTTGACAGATCAGCAGGCTTTGCCCTAGCTGATCTACCTAGAGCCTTAGGCTTTGCGGTTGACGCCATAGAGGATTCAGTCCATCAGGCCTCCCGCCTTACGCTGTCTATAGACATATGCGTAGGCTCCTATGGCTCAGAAACTGGTCTGCTGAAGCTCCCTGTAAAGAATGGCTGGTTAGCGTCCCATTTCATGGTGAACGCTTATTCAGGGAAAACCTGGACAAATATATCCAGAAAATTTCCAGCGGTAAAAATACGCTCTTGCCGGTTAAAAGCAGAGTTAGAGGTCCCTCTTTAAGGGGCCTGCTTCTCCAGTCCCTGGGGCATCGGCTGTGTAACAGTTCCGACGGCCTCCTCGGTCAAATCCCGGGGGTAAAAAACAGGGACAGTAGCAGGGTAATGAGAAACCCTGGGTCAGGGGAGGTACAAAACCTCCCCCAAAGTTAAATTCATTGAAGCCCCCACTCAGTCGGGTGGGGGGAGGACTCCAGTTGTTCGCAAAGAGACCTGGCGGGACACGATCAAGACAGATAGGTGCTCTCCGCAGTAGGTTTGGGATACAGTTTGGAGTTAAAAGACTCTCCTCCTTCCCATTTTTAAGGTCAAACGTGCCAAGGGATCCCCGGAAGAGAGAGTCCCTCCTGTTGGCACTAGAACAACTATTGCTCCAAGGAGTAATTATGGAAGTTCCCCTGGAAGAATGAGGGTTCGGGTTTTACTCAAACCTCTTTACAGTCCCGAAGCAAACGCGGACGGGAGGCCCATATTAATTCAAAAAGGGCTATACAAATTCCTGTATATCAGGACTTTCCGATGGAGTCGATCCGATCGGTGGCCACTGCCCTACAAGGGAGGATTGGTTAGCCACGATCGACATCAAAGATGCTTATTTGCACATTCCCATCTTTCCAGTCCACCAAAAATTTCTACGCTTTGCAGTAGAAGGGCGCCATTTTCAGTTCAGAGCCTTACCCTTCGGTCTGGCCACAGCACCAAGAGTGTTCACAAAAATTCTGGCCCCATTATTGGCCAATCTAAGAACACGAGGTGTAACGATAATGGCATATCTAGACGACTTGTTGCTGATAGACCACTCAGTGGAAAAACTAGAAGTGGTTGTTCACGAGACAATCAAGTATCTGGAATATCACGGTTGGATTATCAACCGAGACAAGTCAGCCCTAAAACCAGTCAAAAGTCTGGAATACTTGGGGCTAAGGCTGGATTCAGACCAGAGAAAAATTTTCTTGTCTCGAGAAAAGGGGTCGTCTTTGAGAGATTTGATCCGCTTAGTGGGTTCAAAAAGACAGCCATCCATACGCCTGTGCATGAGGCTGCTGGGAAAAATGGTGGCATCATTCGAAGCAGTACCCTACGGTCAATTCCATTCAAGGAAGTTGCAAAGGGCCATACTGTCAGCCTGGAACAAAAAAGTTCAGGCTCTGGACGTACCAATGTCCTTGTCCCCTTCCGTTCGCAGAAGCCTCCGTTGGTGGTTGGTTCCCGGAATCTGGAAAGAGGGAAATCCTTCAGTCCGATTTCTTGGAAGGTGGTCACTACAGATGCCAGCCTTTTAGGCTGGGGAGCAGTACTGGAGCAATGGTCTCTCCAGGGCAGATGGTCGGATGCGGAAAAGGCCCTGCCCATCAATCTCTTAGAGATACGAGCAGCCCGGTATGCCCTAGTAGCATGGACATCCAAACTCCAAGGGTCCCCTGTCAGAGTTCAGTCAGACAATGCCACAGCAGTGGCATATATCAATCGTCAGGGGGGCACCAGGAGTCGTGTAGCCCAAAGGGAAGTAAATTACATCCTGAGATGGGCAGAAAGATATGTCCCAGCCATATCTGCGGTATTCATTCCAGGGGTGAAGAATTGGAAGGCGGACTTTCTAAGTCGCCAACAATTATGCCCAGGGGAATGGTCCCTTCATCCCGAGGTTTTCCGGACAATATGTCAGCGGTGGGGAACACCGGATGTAGATCTGCTAGCATCCAGATTCAACACGAAAGTGGACAGGTTTGTCTCTTGGACAAGGGATCCCCTAGCGTGCGGCTCGGATGCCCTAGTGTTCCCTTGGGATCAGTTCAAGCTGATATATGCATTCCCACCGCCACAATTGTTACCTCGATTACTCCGCAGAATCAGGGTAGAAAAGAAACCAGTGATTCTGGTGGCTCCAGCGTGGCCCCGAAGAGCATGGTACGCGGAGATTGTAAAAATGTCTGTGGGGAGTCCTTGGACCCTCCCACATCGTCCGGACCTGCTTTCGCAGGGACCGATATACCACCCTTCCTTACCAGCCCTAGGTTTGACGGCCTGGCTATTGAAGCCCACATTCTAAAAAGGAGAGGGCTCTCTAATGCTGTGGTGTCTACCATGATCAATGCCAGGAAACCGGTATCCAGGCAGATCTACTATAGAATCTGGAAGGCGTACATCGCCTGGTGTGAGGCCAGGAAATGGCATCCACGTAAATACGTAATAGGTAGAATTCTGGACTTCCTACAATGGGCTGTAGATAGGAAGCTTGCCTTGAGTACTATCAAAGGTCAGATTTCGGCCTTGTCAATATTTTTTCAAAGGCCCTTGGCTTCGCATTCACTAGTCAAAGCCTTTATACAAGGAGTGATGCGTATTAGTCCTCCGGTTAATATTCCCATATGTCCATGGGATCTAAACTTGGTTCTGTCGGTTCTACAGAAACAACCATTTGAACCATTACAGCATATTTCCTTAGTGCTTCTCACCAGGAAATTGATTTTTCTAGTAGCCATTTGTTCGGCTAAAAGAGTATCGGAATTAGCAGCTATGTCCTGTAAGGAGCCATATCTGGTTATCCATAAGGACAGAGTAGTGTTACGTCCTCATCCAGCCTTTCTTCCTAAGGTGGTATCGAGTTTTCATTTGAACCAAGATGTGGTTCTTCCTTCTTTTTTCCCCAAGCCTACTTCGGTAGAGGAAAAGTTATTGCATTCTTTGGATGTAGTAAGAGCAGTTAAAGCTTATCTAAAAGCCACTGCTCAGATTCGCAGAACGGATACTTTGTTTATTCTGCCGGAAGGCCCCAGAAAGGGTCAGGCAGCGTCAAAATCTACTTTAGCCAAGTGGATTCGACAGGTCATAATACAAGCCTATAGCTTGAGAAGTAGACCGCCTCCGTTCAAAGTTAGGGCGCACTCCACGAGAGCAGTTGGAACTTCATGGGCAGTGCATCACCAGGCCTCCCTGGCTCAAGTCTGTAAGGCCGCAACATGGTCTTCAGTACACACGTTTACTAGGTTCTACCAGGTGGACGTTAGAAGTCAGGAGGATGTCGCCTTTGGGCGCAGTGTGTTGCAGGCCGCAAAAGATCCTCATGTCTGATAGCGCTCAGCTTATATATGGTGTATCCCCCCCCCTCATTTGGCATTGCTTTAGGACATCCCATTAGTAATGACTATGTCGCTCTGTGTCCCGTGATGTACGAGAAAGAAAATAGGATTTTTATAACAGCTTACCTGTAAAATCCTTTTCTTGGAGTACATCACGGGACACAGAGCTCCCGCCCCTCTTTGGGGACACTTATTGCTTTGCTACAAAACTGAGGTGCTCCCGGATGGGAGGGGCTTATATAGGGGAGGGTACTTCCGGTTTTGGAAGTTGCCAGTGCCAGCACCTGACGGTAACTATATAACCCATTAGTAATGACTATGTCGCTCTGTGTCCCGTGATGTACTCCAAGAAAAGGATTTTACAGGTAAGCTGTTATAAAAATCCTATTTTTATGTTGCTGAGCTCACCAGTGCGTTCTTCTTTCCTCAGAATGTACCAAACTGTTGATTTGGCCACTCCTAATGTTGCTGCTGTCTCTCTGATGGATTTGTTTCATTTTTTTAAGCCTTACAATGGCCCGTTTCACTTTCATGGACAGGTCCTTTGAACGCATGATGTAGGTATATAGGTAATAGATTACAAATGCAAATACCACACTTATGCCGCGTACACACGATTGTAATTTCCGACTACAAAACCGTGGGTTTTTTTCCGTCAGGTTTTCACTCAAATTTGTCTTGCATACACACGGTCACACAAATGTTGCTCAGAAATTCCGAACGTCAAGAACGCGGAGACGTACAACACTACGACGAGCCGAGAAAAATTAAGTACAATGATTCTGAGCATGTGTAGGATTTTTGTGCGTCGGAATTGATACACACGATCGGAATTTCCGACAAGAACTTTTGTTGTCGGAAAGATTGAGAACCTGCTCTCAAACATTTGTTGTCGGAAATTCCGACAGCAAATGTCCGATGGAGCCTAGACACGGTCGGAATATCCGACCAAAAGCTCACATCGAACATTTGTTGTCGCAAATTCCGATCGTGTGTACGCGGCATTAGAATCAACTCCAGATCTTTTACCTGCTTAATTGATGAAGACATAATGACCAAAACTGGCAATGAAACAGCATTTGACTCAATTGTGCAATTACTTTTGGCCCCTTGAAAAAGGGGGGATGGCTATTCTTAAGAGCTGTAATTCCTAAACCTTTCCTCCGATTTGGATTTACATACCCTCAAATTTAAACCTGAGAGTGTGCACTTTCAGCCCATATCCATTATATAACTTTAGCTTAAATATGTTTTGGTAAATACCTGAAAAAAACAAAAATTGTGCCTGTGTCTAAATATATATGGACCTAACTGTATGTGCCCCTTATAACATACTGTATATTATATATTCATAATATATTCATTTTTTAGTTCAGTTCCAATTTAACTGCTGATACTTTGTAATCTCACTGACAGCTCCTTGTTCTAAAGCAATGTGCTTATTTTCACCTGGATCACAGTCCTTTAATGCACTTCAACAGTTTAAACCATTTTAAAATTTGCTTTCAAACAGCCAAACTTCAGATCGTTTTTAAAATCCATATATGAAATATGCCAACAACGGGCATAGTCAAAACTGTGTTATGGATGGCATATATTATCTGCACACACACAGCCATCTTCATTCCTTGATGTGTCAAGGCACCAAGCAGATTTATAGAAAAATGCCACCTTCACCTTCCAAAGGCTCAGGATGCAAAATCCGCATAGGAAAAGGGATCGCTGTGCTTATCAAAAATACATTTAAAGTTCCAGAGATGAATTTCCCTTTTAAATATTTTTTTTTTTTTAGAAAGTGCCACCACAGCCTTTATATGACACTTTTCCCCTCGTTGTGCTTTTACTTTACTTTGTGCAAGTGTAAAAGTAGAAATGCTCATTGGCCTTTGCAGGAAAATTTCCAGCATTCATCTGAAGCCAATGAACTGAAGCACAGAAAATGCAGCCTCAGGGAATCAAACACAACTGACAAAATAAAGACATAAAAAGTACACAGCACACCACGCACATTCAAAAAAAGAAATCAGATCTGTAAATGTGTGAAGGAAGATATTAGGCACCGTTGGGACTTTTGCAATAAAATGAGACTTTGGAGTTTTTAAAAGCTATTTGACAAACAGTTTATGTTTGTATAATCCTGCAAAACAGATGTGACACAATGGTGTGACTTGGAGGAATTAAAAACCTCAAATATGCTTCCCAAAAACAATGAATTTGCAAAGCTTATGCCGTTGTTTTCTCTTACTTTAGTGCCTCACTGGAAAACAATCAGCTGTGAATTATATAATGCGGAACAAACTTCAGAGCAAAGCAACAACAGCGGCCAAAAAGTAAACATCTTGGATTATTCCAGTGCAGTGATTCTCAACCAGGGTTCCTCCAGAGGTTGCTAGGGGTTCCTTCAGCATTGGGCAATTTCTGCCTCTCAGATAATTTCCTACTGACACCATTGATCTTTTTATCTATCTGTAAGGAGGTAATTCTTCCAATGACCACAAGTGTGAGGACCATTCTTCCCACTGACCATCACACAAAGGTTTCATGAATTGTAGATCTGTAATTTTTAGCAGGGGTTCCCCGAGACCGGAGAACTATTTCAAGGGTTCCTCTGTGTTGAAAAGGTTGAGAAAGGCTGAATCCAGTGACTCCAAAATGATGGAATGTGCAGCTGGTGAGGGATTTGGCTATCTGCACTGCATCACTGCACCACAGACTACTATCTATGCTAAAACCCAAACTTTTATGTTTTCGTTTTGATTTTTGACAGAGTATGGAAGGGCTTAAAGCGGAAGGTCCACCCTAAAAAAAAAAAAATGACATAAAAAGGCTCCAACAAAAATAAAAAAATAAATTTTACTTACCAGAAATGGCGGTTGCTAGGCAGATCTTCCTAATCTGCCACTTCCTATTCCACGGTAGTCTTCCTTCTTGTCCTCCTCGCGTTGTCTTCTGGGGAATGGGGCGCGTTGTCTTCTGGGACCTGTGCGTGTCCCAGAAGACAGCCACCCATTCACAAAGCGTTACGCGACTCGCGCATGCGCAGTTGGAAATGGGCAGTAAAGCCGCAAGGCTCCACTGCCTGTTTCCCTTAGTGAGGATGGCGGTGCCGGGACACAATCCAAAGGACGGATCGGCCTCGGGGGGCCGACATCACGGGCGTCCAGGACAGGTAAGTGTCTTTATTAAAAGTCAGCAGCTACAGTGTTTGTAGCTGCTGATTTTTTAAAAAAAATAAAATCGCGGCTGGAACACCGCTTTAAATTGTAACTTTTTTGCAATCTGTGTGCCAAGAATAATTAGTTTCACTTACTGTATCATAGGTACAGTAGGAATTACCCTTGTAAACAGTTGTCACTAAACATGTATCCTACTGGACCGTTGGAAGTTTTCAATTTCCGTTCCAGAGACAACTGACATTTTTGGATTTCCCTTAGATTCAAGCCCCGTACACACGATCGGTTAACCTATGGATTTTCATCCGATGGATTTGTCCATCGGATATCCGATGAAACTGTTTTCCATCAGTCTTGCCCACACACCATCAGTCAAAAAACCGACCGTTCCAAACGCGGTGACGTAAAACACTCCGATGAGCCGAGAAAAATGAAGTTCAATGCTTCTGAGCATGCGTCGACTTGATTCTGAGCATGCGTGGGTTTTTTATCCGATGGACTTGCCCATAGACGATCGGAGTTTTCGATCGTTTTTTTATCCATCGGAAAATTTTAAAACAAGTTCTATTTTTTAAAACCGATAGAAAAAAGACCGATGGGTACCATACACAATCTGTTGGTCTGATGAAAACCATCCATCGGACGGTTTTCATCAGTCAAACCGATCGTGTGTACGGGGCTTTAGTGTCATTGACAATGACTACCCAGATAAACAGTGTGAATCAGCCCAGTGGGGACACAGACAGAAAAAAAAGGCTGAGTTTGGTCTCAACCCTTGCTTTAAAAAATAAGGCATGACTACATCACAACTAATGCCCCATACACACGATCGTTTTTCTTGCCATTTTTTTTCTTGCCGTTTTTCACGTAGTTTTTTTTCATGTTTCCTCTCAAGCCTGTCTTGCGTACACACGATCATTTAAAAAACGATCAAGCAAAGCGCAGTGACGTACAACACGTACGACGGCACTATAAAGGGGAAGTTCCGTTCGAATGGCGCCACCCTTCATGTTAGTAAAGTTTGTTGAGCGACGATTCGCTCTTTTCAGTCTCGTGCTTTTCAGTCCGTGACTGCGTGACGAATGTGCTATCTCCATTACGAACACTAGTTTTACCAGAACGAGCGCTCCTGTCTCATACTTGATTCTGAGCATGCGCGTTTTTTTTCACGTCGTTAAAGCATACACACTATCGTTTTTCACGTCGTTAAAAAAAACGACATGAAAAACGACGTGAAAAAAGAGAGCATGTTCGAGATTTTTAATGCCCGTTTTTCACGTCGTTAAAAATGCTCTGGAGCCTACACACGATCATTTTTAATGGCCATTTTTTTTAATGGCATTTTTAACGGCATGAAAAACGATCGTGTGTATGGGGCATAAGAGTGATAACATGATTGAGAACAACTGCTAATTGAGGTATTGAGATGGAGCAGATTTATATACAGGGGTTAAAGTGTAATTTCCAAACTAACCATTTCCTGTGTCAATACATGTGCCTTCTGGGAGTGCTGTAGTAGCTGGGAATAGAATCAACTATATACAGTATACAGCGCTGTGCTCTGGCAGCAGTACAGAGACTTCCTGTCCCGTTCTTGTAACAAAATCTAGTCGAGTTCAGTGCCGCAAAGCCAGTCACAGGAAGCTTAATATTATATGAATGAATACAAGGCTTACTCTGATTGGCAAATGGGGAGATTGCCTTTCCACCCCAGTCATTCAAAGGAAGTCTTGTGTTCATTCAAAAGAATACAAAGCTTCCTGTGAATGCGACTCTATTTTGATACGGAAATAGGACAGTAACTGTCTGTACTGCAGCAGGAACCAAGCGCTGTATGTAGTTGATGCTACTACTAACAGTTTATACAGCACTCTCAGTGGGCGCATGAATTAGTGAAGGAAATAGTTTTTGTTTCAAGTTAAGGTGGTTTTAAAGGCTCAATGTATTAAGGTAAAAAACATTCTGTGTGCAATGACCCCCCTAATACTCACAATAGCTTCCTTTCGATCCAGAGATGTGCACGAGAGCTGAGGTCCTCATGGGTCTCTCATTTCTCAGTGGCTGAGACAGAAATGAGCCAATGAGGAGAGAGTAGGGGTGGGGCTGAACTCTATGTGTCTTATGGACACATAGAGCGGGGCTCAGGAGCGAGCACATGCACCAGTGCCCCCAGAGCTAGCGGATATCTATTGGGAGCACTGGCTGAAGAGGAGGAGACAGGAGCACTGGTAGGTGACCCGAAAAGAGGAGGATCGAGGCTACATGTTTGTTTGTTTTTTCTACCGCTTGCCGACCAGCCACCGTCATTATACTGCAGCAGGTCGGCACAATCCCGCAAACTGTCGTAGTTGTACGTTGGCTCCTTTAAGAGAGATAGCAGGCGTGCCTGCTGCACAGCGGGGGTGCCAATGTTTGTGGCCGGCGGTCGTGATGACCGCCGGCCATGCACAATCGCAGGCACGAGAGGCAGAACAGGGACGTGTGCGTATGTAAAAACACTCATCCCAGCTCTGTTCTGAGAGGAGAGAGAGAATGTGAGTTCCTACGAGCTGGGAACCACGATCTCTCATCTCCTATAGTCAGTCCCATCCCCCACAGTTAGAACACACACATAGGGAACACAGTTAACCCCTTGATCGCCCCTAGTGTTAACCCCTTCCCTGCCAGTGACATTTACACAGTAATCAGTGCATTTTTATAGTACTAATCGCTGTATAAATGCCAATGGTCCCAAAAATGTGTCAAAAGTGTCTGATATGTCCGCTATAATGTCGGAGTCCCGATAAAAATCGCTGATAGCCGCCACTACTAGTAAAAAAATATATTAAAAAAATGCCATAAATCTATCCCCTATTTTGTGGACGCTATAACTTTAGCGCAAACCAATCAATATACGCTTTTTGTGATTTTCATTACCAAAAATATGCAGAAGAATACATATCGGCCTAAACTGAGAAAAAAAAATTGCTTTTTTTAAAAAAAACATTGGGGCTATTTATTACAGCAAAAAGTACAAAATAGTGTTTTTTTCAAAATTATTGCCCTTTCTTTGTTTATAGCGCAAAAAATAAAAACCGCAGAGATGATCAAATACCACCAAAAGCCAAAAGAAAACTCTATTTGTTTGGGTACAGCTCCGCATGACCGCGCAATTGTCCGTTAAAGCGACACAGTGCCGTATCGCAAAAAATGGCCTGGTCATTGAGCAGCCAATTCTTCCGGGGCTGAAGTGGTTAAATGAGCCTTTAATGTCACTTTAATTGAAACCCGGAGTTAGGCCAATATATTTACTGAAACTGTGACAGCCAATTGTCAAATGTGCTGACTATGCCCATCCTTTCCTTGCCCTCTGCACCATTCATAAAAGTTGTACTATTTCTTTCCACAATGAAAAGCATTCTAGGAATTCGGGGTGGGCAGATGAATGAAAGATCCGCCTCCATCATTTATTAAGTACTTTTTATTTTGGAAAGCAATGTACAAGCAAGCTTTACGTAAGAGGTGTTCACCTAAGTTAATTCACCTAAGTTTACATTACTAATAAGGATGTTGGTGAACACACTGTTTAGCATTCTGGCTAAACTGCCAGCTATGTCACTGTGATTATGAGTTAACATACAAGCATGGTAATGCTAAACAATACACAAATGAGTAAATTGACGTGCACATGTAAGCCTATTAGTACAGAACAGAGAATCATTCTAGGCTTTGCTTATCAGGGCATAGAACGAATATTACTGGACTTTAAGGAGTTAATAATGCAAACAAATTAAATTCATACTGTCACCCAAATTCATTTTAAGCTTGGTCCTTTCAGACAAAAGATTTTCAGACTGTTAGCATGTACGGTAAAAGCTTGGCTTGCGAGCATAATTTGTTACAGAAACGTGCTTGTAATCCAAAGCACTTGTATATCAAAGCAAATTTCCTCATAAGAAATAATGGAAACTCAAATGATTCGTTCCACAACTATTTATTCATAAGTCCTTCAGTTTAAAGTCCATATAAAAAGATTTTAGCAATGTGATAAGTTGTGTAACCATAAAATGTCCATCCACAAATGGAAGCCTCCAAAAGGGGATTAGAAGCAAACTCCAGCAGGAGCTACAGAGTATAAAGGAGAAGACAGGCAACTCTAATGCCGCGTACACACGATCGATTTTTTCGACGGTGAAAACACTGTCGAGAAAATCGACGTGAAAAACGAGGAACAGCTTGTTCCCCCCACACACGGCCGTTTTAAATTACATTTTTTTTTTGGTCGAAAAAAACGACCGTGTGTGGGCTCCCCGGCAGTGTTTCCCTATGGGAAAACTGCCGCGGAAAAGAAAACCACGGGAATCACGATGAGAAAAATTAGAGCATGTTCTAATTTTTCTCGTCGTGATTAATGCCATTTTTCCCCTTTGAGAAAAACGACAAAAAGCCCACAGACGATCGTTTTTCTCGTCCAAAGGAAAAAATGTAATTTTTCTCGACGGGAAAAATGATCGTGTGTACACGCCATTAGTGTAACAATATGGTTACATTTAATGAAGGTACATCATTTAGCAACTCACATTGTTGATGATTAAAAGAGGCACATCTAAGTATGCAGGCATCAGGGGGTAAAGCTGTCCATATAGACCATCCCCCACATTGCTGGCTCTCACCGTTGTCAATCTGCAATCATGACCAGGAAGACTTACCTGCAGTAGAGCGATTGAACTGCTCGTGGAGCGCAGCATGAAAGGGATGATGTTGATGGTGGTGAGGAGGATGATCTATGTCATGGATATGCAATTAGCGGACCTCCAGCTGTTGCAAAACTACAAGTCCCATCATGCCTCTGCCTCTGGGTGTCATGCTTGCTGCTGTCAGAGTCTCGTTATGCCTCATGGGACTTGTAGTTTGGCAACAGCTGGAGGTCCGCTAATTGCATATCCCTGATCTATGTGGACAGCTTTACCCCGGATGCCTGCATACTTAGATGTGCCTGTTTTAATCATCAACCATGTGAGTTGCTAAATGTTGTACCTTCATTAAATGTAACCATATTGCTTCACTTAGAGGAGCCTCTCTTCTCTTTTATACTCAGTTGTGACTTGACTTTACTTGTATATCAAGACATCGCTTGTATATCAAGTCAACATTTGTTTAAAAAAATTGTGCTTGTCTTGCAAAACGCTCTCAAACCAAGTTACTCTCAAACCAGGGTTTTACTGTATTAGATTTTTTTTTTTAAAACTATACCAGGAATATATAAATACAAATGGTTAGAAGTCCATATCGAAGTATAAACCACACTAAAGAAACCAAGTAATTCTAAAATAATTCTTGTGCTCTGCAGTATTGTGCTTTCTACTCAAGGCCACTTTGATGAGGTTCCCGTCTCCACAGCCAATGATTTACAGTCCGACTCTGTGATTTAGTGTCAGAAAGTCAATTTCTCTCTAAAGCATAAATGATCTAGATTGCCCTTAATTTTACCACTAACGTGAAACCTTGATAAAGCATCAGCCAGACTGCCAGAGTCATAGATTAACAATATGAAGCAGCTTTCCGTCTTCATCAAAACTCCTCATGGTAACAGTGCTTTAAGGATGATAAAAAAAAAAGGTTTTAATATCACAACAGATGTCATGGCACATCACCTGTACGCACTTCTCTGGGTTCAGAGCTTGTAATATGAAAACCCCTGTAGCCTGTCCTGCCAAGAGCTGACATTCGAGATCTCGCTAGACAAAAAAAGCTAAGATGTGGCCAGTTTTTAAATCAATATTTTGTTATGAAACTTCAAATCAAAAGTAGAGATGCTTCTCCTTAAAGCCGAACTCCAGTATCCAGCCAACTAGTCACTTATAGCTTCCTGTCCCCCATGCACATCCAAAGCGGCATCTTTTTTTTATTTTTCTAAACTTTCTTACCAAACTTTGCTTTTATTTTTGTAGCACACAGACCCCACTTTTCTCCGTCAATAGCGGGGCACACCTGCTACTTGCCCGGTATCCCCTCCCTGTGTATAGAGAGGAGCGATTGGTGGTTTGTTGGGTCTGCAGCAATTACTTCTCTAGAGTGGATCCCTTCTCTCCGTTGTCTAGACCAGTGTTTCTTAACTCCAGTCCTCAAGGCGCCCCAACAGGTCATGTTTTCAGGATTTCCATTATTTTTGCACAGGTGATTTGATCAGTTTTACTGCCTTAGTAATTACCACAGCCGTTTCATCTGAGGGAAATCCTGAAAACATGACCTGTTGGGGCGCCTTGAGGACTGGAGTTGAGAAACACTGGTCTAGGCAGCAGTCTCTCAGAATAAGGCCAATGTCCACACAGGAGTAAAACCCAATCAGCAAGGTTTTATTCTTTATACTTGAAGTAAACTTGAAGAGAGAGAGTAGGAAGTTGAGAAAGTGGGGGAAGGTTCAGGCACGCAACACTTAAAAGTCAGTATCAGTCTTTTGTCGCCACTCAAGCCTGAGTGGGTATTGCTCACCTGGATAGTCCCTATGAGTGTGGTCCTAGCAGCCGGGATGGAGCACGGATAAATTGTTATTTTAAAGGATGCGAACAGGAAATCCTCTGCCACATGATTGTCAATAGTCCCGAACCTCCCAGCCAAGCAATAATGAGAGAGACCTTGTACCAGATTGGTGTATTCCAGGGCTTGTGAAAAAAGATGATGGATCCCTCTTTAGGCGAGATTCCAGGCCTCTTCCCGGGACAGCAGTACCATCGCTAGTCTCCTCCGGGACTGATCCTCCCCTGGTCTCCTTTCCTAAAGGTGGGCTTCCCTACAAGTGGGCAGCCTGGGATCCTTCTTTGAGGTGTAGGCCTCAGCCAGCAAAGCTGGGCCTACCATGCGGCAGCACAGCCTCGGGCTAAAGGTGCCCGAGGCCCAAACACACACGCGCACCTCGTGCCATACGGGCCACGAGGCACACCTGAAACGCGCCACGCCTAATGGCGTCTGCCCCTTATGTACCCTCTCCCAGCATGCACAGTGGGTAGACCACGCCCACTGCACAGCTGCCGAGAGAGGATACCCAAGGTGCTGTGATACCCCTGTAGTTCACCTATGCCGGTGGCTACAGTGCCACCTACAGGCAACAGAGAACACTACAGAAAGGCAGTATCACACCCAGAGCAGAAGCAATAATGAACCAGTGATTGGTCTGAGCCCAACTACCGGCTCAGACTACCCCTAAATTTCCACATAGCACCCCCAAATATTGGGGGGGGGTGATACTTTTTTTTGGTGTCTCCGCTTGTATCTGATCCTTTTAGTCTAGCCAGGGGGCTGTACAGTGAGGGAAAAAAGTATTTGATCCCCTGCTGATTTTGTACATTTGTCCACTGACATAGAAATGAGCAGTTTATAATTATAATGGTAGTTTTATTTTAACAGTGAGTGACAGAATAACAACAACAATATCCAGAAAAACGCATTTCAAAAAAGTTATAAATTATTTTGCATCTTAATGAGTGAAATAAGTATTCGACCCCTTCGCAGAACATGACTTGGTGGGGAAACCCTGGTTGGTTATCACAGAGGCCAGATGTTTCTTGTAGATGGAAACCAGGTTGGCACACATCCGAGGGATTTTGTCCCACTCCTCTTTGCAGATTCTCTTCAAGTCATTAAGGTTTCAAAGCTGACATTTGGTAACTCGAACCTTCAGCTCCCTCCACATATTTTCTATGGGATTAAGGTCTGGAGACTGGCTAGGCCACTCCAGGACCTTAATGAGCTTCTTCTTGAGCCTCTCCTTTGTTGCACTGGCCGTGTGTTTTGGGTCATTGTCATGCTGGAATAGCCATCTACGACCCATTTTCAATGCCCTGGCTGAGGATAGGAGGTTTTCACCCAAGATTTGATGGTAGATGGCCCCGCCCATCGTCCCTTTGATGCAGTGAAGTTGTCCTGACCCCTTAGCAGAAAAACACCCCCAAAGCATAATGTTTCCACCTCCATGTTTGATGGTGGGGATGGTGTTCCATTCCAGCCTTGTGTAGGTCTACAATCTTGTCATTGACATCATTGGACAGATCTATGGTCTTGGCCATGTTGGAGAGATTGGAATCTGATTAACCATTTAATCCCCGGACCATTTTGTTGGCCATAGACCAGGCCACTTTTTTTTACGATTCGGCACTGCGTCGCTTTAACTGACAATTGCGCAGTCGTGCGACGTGGCTCCCAAACAAAATTTACGTCCTTTTTTCCCACAAATAGAGTTTTCTTTTGGTGGCATTTGATCACCTCTGTGTGTTTTTTTTGCGCTATAAACAAAAATAGAGCGACAATTTCGAAAAAAAATGCAATATTTTTTACTTTTTGCTATAATAAAAATCCCCCGAAAATATAAAAAAAAATATGTTTTCTCAGTTTAGGCCGATACGTATTCTTCTACATATTTTTGGTAAAAAAACACGCAATAAGCGTTTATTGATTGGTTTGCGCAAAAGTTATAGCGTCTACAAAATAGGGGGTAGTTTTATAGCATTTTTATTAATATTTTTTTTTTTACTAGTAATGGTGGTGATCAGCGATTTTTATCGTGACTGCGACATTATGCCGGACACATCGGACACTTTTGAAACAATTTTGGGACCATTGTCACTTTTACAGCGATCAGTGCTATAAAAATGCACTGATTACTGTAAAAATGACACTAGCAGTGAAGGGGTTAACCTGCAGGGGGCGCTGAAGGGGTTAAGTGTGACCTAGGGAGTGTTTCTAACTGTTAGGGGCGTGGCTTGCCGTGACACATCACTGATCGCTGTTCCCCATGAAAGGGGACAGACAATCAATGACATTGTCAGGGGAAGGAAGGGGAGATGTTGTGTTTACACTAACATCTCCTCGTTCTTCAGCTCCGTGACACGATCGCGGGACATCGGCGGCAAATTAAAGGGGACGTATATATACGCCCATTTGCCTGTCGGTGCCATTCTGTCGATTAATTGATTGCTTCTGCGGAGGGGTGTCTTTTATACAGGTAAAACCTGAGATTAGGAGCATTCCCTTTAAGAAGGTGCTCCTAATCTCAGCTTGTTACCTGTATAGAAGACACCGGGGAGCCTGAAATCTTGCTGATTGATAGGGGATCAAATACTTATTTCACTCATTAAAATGCAAATCAATTTATAACTTTTTTGAAATGCGTTTTTCTGGATATTTTTGTTTGTATTCTGTCTCTCACTGTTAAAATAAACCTACCATTAAAATTATAGACTGATCATTTCTTTGTCAGTGGGAAAATGTACAAAATTAGCATGGGATCAAATACTTTTTTTCCCTCACTGTAGAGGATCCACGGAGGCATCACATCCAATGTGTAGAACTACAACCCCATGAATCATTGGGAATGTAGTAACGGTGTGGGTGTAAATGTGCGTGGTGTCTGCTGCTTTTTTGTGTAAGTGCATAGCTGCCAATCAATGCCTGTGGGCAGATAACAACCAGGTGCTCTACACTGAGCTCACAACCAGGTACTCCTACCCACCCACTAAAGGAATCATGATGTAAGCATGTCACTGATCCCTAATGTGAACTTCCCAGAAGAGCAAAAGGGAACTGTTCTCCATAGTGAGATATGAGTAGTTGCCAGTTGTGCTGTATGGAGACAGCCCTGCACATGCAATCAACTATTCAAACTCCCTTTTCATTAAAAACACTATTATAGAACTAAAGCAAAGAACAACTGCTGCAGGCATAAAGTGCAGTCACTAAGGGGAGACTTCACATACCAGCAGTAGCTTTAAAAAGTCTACAGGCACAGCCAGGCCATTCTGAACGACAAAGTTCTGACACTTCCAGATACTGTTGGGAACCAATCACCAAGTTCAACCCCTCCTATTCCTAAGGGTCTATCACTTTAAATTGCTGCCTTAAAATGGAAATAAACCCTCAATTACCTCTTTTACCTACATGTAAGCCTAGATTAAGGCTTACCTGTAGGTGTTTGCAATATCTCCTAAACCTACACGGTTTATATTTGCCCAAAAAAATGCACCGTTGTCTACGCATGCGCGCCGTAGACAACGGTGCAGGTGCACTGAGAATGCCGGTTTTCTGAATGAATAATGCCGGCTTTGAGGGCTCCCACGCGCATGCGAGGAGTGGCGTCATCGCCGCCCCGGCCAATCACAGCACCGGAGCGGCGATACTCGGAAGTAACTTCCGGGAGATATGTCTGTAGCTGGAGGGGAAGACGAGGACGGCTTCGGGGGCTTCGATTTAAGGTAAGTAATGCATAATGAGCTAGTATGCTAGTCATAATAGCTCATTATGCCTTTGTCTTGCAGGTTTTTACAACCACTTTAATAACCAATAAAAATGTACTATAGAACTGAAGGGGTAATAATTTTTACAGGATTTATTTAGCGCCAAGAGTTAATGCAGCGCTTTACATGAGGGCAGACAGTACAGTTACAATACAATTCAATACAGGAGGAATCAGAGGGCCCTGCTCATTAGAGCTTACAATCTAAAAAGGGATAGGCAAGATTCAGCACTATGAGAAAGTACAAGTGCTTTGCCTATTGGAATGGCTCAGCATTTTACCATATTTGCAGGCTTTTTGAGCCTCCTGAAGGTATGTGCAGGCACCTCTACACTCCGGCACTTTTTTTTTTTTTATGTTCAAACTGATTTTATTAGAACAAAAAGCAAAAATTTACAGATAAAGCATTATTACAGGAAATGTCAGGTATAGATGAAAATTTTACCAGAAAAATAATATATTCAGACATCCCTTGTGCAGTAATTTGCGTGGTGAGACACAAATTAACACTTATAACAGCAAAACAGTTGGAGTGTATATGGTATAGCTCGTATTCATTTCCCCAGTACAGGAGATTATTGGGTAGTAGCAACCATGTTGTAAGGTAAAACCCTAGTTATGCAACGGTAATCGTATCAGTCAAGGGTTTTTGGAGTTTGCAGCCACCTATCCCAGTTTTTCCCACACTGCGGCTGGTGTTAGAATCCTCCCGAGCTGATCTCGCCTCTGCATTTAGCCAGAAGCAAGTCCTTAATTCTCCCCAGTAAAGTAACTGTCCACACCAACTGAAAGTCCAACCTTTGTATTTATTTTACCACGGATAACAAATAGTCTCTATGAGAGCAGACAGGTTGATACGAGACACAGGTCAGATAAAGTGGGAGGAGGTCCAGGCACAAACTCAATTTAGGTTCTCTTACTGTTCTGATTTCACAAACAGGTTTGGGTGCACAGTCTCTGCCACAGACCGGGTGAATATGAAAAGTCACTGCCACTGACCTGGTGAATAGGGCCTCGCCCTATTTGGTCACTGCCACTGACCTGGTGTGCGTAGAGTCACTGCCACTATGACCTACAGAACATGCACTTCCTTCTTGAAGAAACTTGGCCCATGTCAAGGAGAAGAACCTCCCTCCGGAGAGTTACCAGAGGCCCCCACTGTCACCAAGACCCTGCGCTGGGTCTTCAGAAGGGGTCACCTCCCTGGCCTCCTCGATCCTTGATACGGGTCCCCTCGCAAGGCGGCACCCTGGGAGCCCTCAATCCCCAGCGGAACCCAGCCGAAGGTGCTGGGCTCTGGGCCTCCAAAATAGTACCTCACCCCAGACTGAAGGTGTCTGGGATGGAACAGGAACTTGGCCTCCGGGCCTAGGGCACCCGGAGACGACACACGCACCACCCAGGCTGAAGGTGCCTGGGCGCGACCCCTCTGGAAGATGGCCGCCCCTTTTTATACCCTCTCCCGACAGGCACAGCAGGTTCCCCGCCCCGCCGTCACTACTGCCGAGAGGGGACAAAAAAAGCACAGCCCTGTATCAGTGGTTCAACTCTGGCCTACGGCAAGAGCGCCACCTGTAGGCCACAGGGAACAGCACACCAATACTATCTCCCAGGGACATAAATGGTCCAAGAAACCTAACAATTAGTGTATCTGAGCCTAATTACAACTCAGATACTCCACCTAAATATAGCACCCCGCTACACAAGTATAAGACGAGAGCGCTCCTTCTGGTAAAACTAGCGTTCGTAATGGAGATAGCACGTTCGCCACGCTAAAACGAACTGAAAGCAGGAAGACTGAAAAGCGCGAATCGTCTATCCCCAAACTTTTACTAACACGCGGTAACACGAGATCAGCAAAAGCAGCCCAAGGGGTGGCGCCATTGGAATCGAACATCCCCTTTATACTGCCGTCGTACGTGTTGTACGTGACCGCCCTTTACAATGACGAGATTTGGAATTGACAGTGTGTATTCAAGGAAAGCTTGACAAGAATCTCGTCAAGCTTGACAAAAATCTTGTCGACAAAAACAAAGTTTTTTTTTACGACGAGATTCTCGGTCGTGTGTACGAGGCTTTAGACTGTTGTTCACTTCTATTAACCAAGAGCTAAACTCGGGTGGATTGGTCCTCATCCATTGCCTTGCTATAACCTTTCTTGCAGAGAAGAGTGGTTCATTTAGAAATATTTTAGTAAATTTATTCATGTCTGGTTCTGGGTAAATCCCCAAGAGGCACGGCTTGGGGTGCAGAGTAAGGGGGGAGCCCATTTTGTCATGGAAAAACTGTACAATCTGTGTCCAGAAGCCGTGGATCTTGGGGCAACTCCAAAATAAATGATAAAACGTTCCTGTTGCCTGGTTGTACATTGCACAATTGGGAGATTGGTAACGTTTATATCTGGATACTCTAATTGGGGTAAGGTATGATCTATGGATTATATATATTTGCGTTAGACGGTCAGAAAGTTTGGGGGACACCAATTTTCAGGTATCAAGACCACACACTCCTGCACTTTTACACGTTCTCTTTAAAATGGCAGGCGTTATATCAGCTGATCAGACTTGTTAACGCACATAGAGAGAGTGCAGATATGGCAGCTGCCACTGCCAACTATTTTTTTGCAGGTTAATGTTTAACCACTTCCCGCCCAGTCAATAGGAGATTGACGTCCGGGAAGTGGTTCTGTTATCCACACTGGACGTCTATTAACGACCTGCAGGATAACAGCCGCTGCGCACCCGGGGGGGCGAGCATCGCGGCGATCGGTGGAGCGGTGTGTCAGTCTGACACACCGCTACACTGATCTCGGTAAAGAGCCTCCGGCGGAGGCTTTTTACCACGTGATCAGCCGTGTCCAATCACGGCTGATCACGATGTAAACAGGAAGAGCCGTTGATCGGCTCTTCCTCACTCGCGTCTGACAGACACGAGTAGAGGAGAGCCGATCGGCGGCTCTCCTGACAGGGGGGGTTCGCGCTGATTGTTTATCAGCACAGCCCCCCCCTCGGATACCCACACTGGACCACCAGGGAAGCCCCCCAGGACCACCAGGGAAGCCCCAAGCATGTGGATGGCCAGGTAAGTCCCCCATGGCCATCCACATGCACAAATACATACACAACATATGCCAATCAGTGCCCACAAATGGGCACTGACTGGCACCATCATGGCACGACCACAATTTATGATGCCCAGCAATGCCAGCCACCAGTGTCATCAGTGCCACCTACCAGTGTCCATCAGTGCCACCTATCAGTGCCCATCCATGCCCATCTGTGCCCATAAGTGCCCACCTATCAGTGCCCGTCCGTGCCACCTATCAGTGCCACCCATAAGTATCCATCAGTGCTGCCTATAAGTGCCCATCAGTGCCGCCTATGAATGTCCATCAGTGCCGCCTATGAGTGTCCATCAGTGCCACCTATGAGTGCCCATCAGTGCCGCATACCAGTGCCACATATCAGTGCCGCCTATCAGTGCCCATCAGTGCCGCCTTTCAGTGCCATCTCATCGGTGCCACCTCATTGGTGCCACCTCATCAGTGCCCATCAGTGTCGCCTTATCAGTGCCCTTTAGTGCCGCCTTATCAGTGCCCGTCATTGAAGTAGAAAAGGTACTTATTTACAAACAAATTAACAGAAACAAAGAAAAACTTAATTTTTTTCAAAATTTTCGCTCTTTTTATTTCTTGTGCAAAAAATAAAAATCGCAGAGGCGATCAAATACCACGAAAGAGAGCTCTATTTCTGGGAACAAAATGATAAAAAAATTGTTTGGGTACAGTGTTGCATGACCGCGCAATTGTCATTCAAATTGCGACAGCACTGAAAGCTCAAAATTGGCATGGGCAGGAAGGTGTATAAGTGAATGGTATTGAAGTGGTTAAGAACAGTCACCATGATCCAGGCTTCCCAATTAGGCCTTGCACACATTGGGCTGATTTACCAAAGGCAAACAGACTTTTCACTTTGTAAGTGAATTTGCACTCTGTAAGCACCGATTCACATATATGCAAATTGGATGTGTTTTGACCCGCATCCAATTTGCATGACATGTGAACCATATCGGCTTTCTATGGAGCTGGTTCACATATGTGCGGGCTGGCCGCAGTGTGATTTTAAAAAGAGTCAGGTATAATTTCCAGTTCCATACACTTAAAAATTTGCACCTGAACCACACCTGAACTGCTGAACGAAATCACACTGGAGTCATTTTACAAATCACACTGAAACCGCCCCACACATATGTGAACCTGATCTAAGGTAATTTCCCCTAGAGCTTAGTGGATGTGGTGAAACATCACTTTGCAAATACCCAACTATGTGGGGGAAATTTTTTTTATTAAATTATAGAAGTCAGCAGAGCTTCACCTCAGTCACTAAACTCTGGGGATAATCCCCTTGCAGAGTGCAATTGTACTTGCAAAATTAACAGTCTGTTTGTCTTCAGTAAATCCACCTCCTTGGCGTTTGCTCCTAGAAGAGCAGTGTGTATAGCAAGCTTTTGCAAACCAGTTGCAAAATTTTAGCAAGTTCAAGACACTCTAGATTGGGGATGTAAAACACATTATAAATTAAATGTTGCCCGTCCCTTTAAATAAGCAGCTATCTGGTTTCAGAGGGGTTTCAGTAAGCTTTAGCACTGCTTGGAACTTGAACAGCTTAAAACATGATGCCCAAAGAAGAATCCCATAAGGAATTATAAAAGGAGGAATTATAAAAGGAGGCATTTAGCTAATTAAAACGCAAAAGTACACATGAAGCATTTTTTCTGTGGTGTAAAGGTGGAGCTTCACTTTCAACTATTGACTTCTTAAAAGTTCAGAAAAGACATATTGCTGTGTTTACTTTTTTGGGAGGGAAATGTGTTCTTTTGATCTAAACTGTGCTTTTTGCTCACTGAATAATTCTGTTCATGTACACTGCTCTGATAATCTGTTCTCTATGAAAGTTATACAGCTCATCAGACAAAAAACAGCAGCCCGAGGATAAAATTTGTTGTATCTTCCCTTAAAGTTCCTCCACATGTACTACACATGTACATGTACTATATGTACTATTATTTCAAGCTAAAGCCTCATACACACGATCGGACTTCAAACAAACTTTTCCGTGGATTTTTGTCCGAAGGGCGTTGGCCGGGCACACCTATAGCATACACACGGCAGGACTTGTCTGCAAACATTCACAACATCACGTGGTTTTTCTGCTCTTTACCGACACCTTTTGGTCAACTTCTGCTATTGTTGGTTGATTTTAACATTGGTTCTGAGCATGCGTATTTGTACTTCGGACAAAAGTCCAATGGATTTCTGTACACACGATAGGACTTTGCACCGTAGGACTTTTGTTTCCGAAAAGTTTGTCCGTTTGCAGAGCAAACTTTTGTCCGATGAAAACCGAAAAAGTTTGTCCAATGAAGCGTACACACGGTAGGATTTTTTTGAAAACTTGCTCATTTTGAAGTTTGTTGTCAAAAAGTCCTACCGTGTGTATGGGACTTTAGAAAAGCATAGCTACTGAAATCATCCATTTTCACATTGATGATATAAAAAATGTGTTGCATAGGTAACAGACCCATGAAAGTGTAAAAATATATTTTGACAATTTAATTGTATAAGACAGGCCAGGGAAATCAAAGACATAAACATCCTTTATTGTGTGTCTCAACCTTTTCTGCTTCTGTAGACTATTTGAGGCTCTTGCACATAGCCTTCCATCAGGATGTACAGTGGGAATCGAAAGTTTGGGCACCCCAGGTAAAAATGTGTATTAATGTGCATAACGAAGCCAAGGAAAGATGGAAAAATCTCCAAATGGCATCAAATTACAGATTAGACATTCTTATAATATGTCAAAAAAAGTTAGATTTTATTTCCATCATTTACACTTTCAAAATTACAGAAAACAAAAAAATGGCATCTGCAAAAGTTTGGGCACCCTGCAGAGTTAATATCTTGTACTGCCCCCTTTGTCAAGTATCACAGCTTGTAAACGCTTTTTGTAGCCAGCCAAGAGTCTTTCAATTCTTGTTTGAGGTATCTTTGCCCATTCTTCCCTACAAAAGTCTTCCAGTTCTTTGAGATTTTTGGGCTGTCTGTCACGCACTGCTCTTTTAAGGTCTATCCATAGGTTTTCAATAATGTTGAGGTCAGGAGATTGTGAAGGCCATGGCAAAACCTTCAGTTTACGCCTCTTGATGTAATCCCCCGTGGATTTTGAGGTGTGTTTAGGATCATTATCCATTTGTAGAAGCCATCCTCTCTTTAACTTCAGCTTTTTCACAGATGGCGTCAAGTTACCATCCAAAATTTGCTGAAATTTTATTGAATCCATTTTTCCTTCTACTCGTGAAATGTTCCCTGTGCCACTGGCTGCAATACAACCCCAAAGCATGATTGATCCACCCCCATGCTTAACAGTTGGACAGAGGTTCTTTTCATTAAATTCTGTGCCCTTTCTTCTCCAAACGTACCTTTGCTCATTCCGGCCAAAAAGTTCTATTTTAACCTCATCGGTCCACAGAACTTGTTTCCAATATGCCTCAGGCTTGTCTATATGTTCATTTGCAAAGTTCAAACGCTGATTTTTGTGGTGAGGACGTAGAAGAGGTTTTCTTCTGATGACTTTTCCATGAAGACCATATTTGTACAAGTATCTCATTATAGTGGAATAGTGTACCACAACTCCAGTGTCTGCCAGATCTTTCTGGAGGGATCGTGCAGTCAAACGTGGGTTTTAAATTGTTTTTCTCACAATCCTGCAAGCTGTTCTGTCGGATATTTTTCTTGGTCTTCCAGATCTTGCTTTAACTTCCACTGTTCCTGATGACTGCCATTTCTTAATTACATTTCCAACAGAGGATATTGACATCTGAAAACACTTTTCTATCTTCTTATAGCCTTCTCCAGCTTTGCGAGCGTCAACTATTTTCAGTTTCAGTTTTCTAGACAACTGCTTAGAAGAACCCATGGTGCTGATTGTTGGGGCAAGGTCAGATGAGTCTGGCCATTTAAAACCTTTGAGATTAACATCACCTGGTCTTCCCAGACGATGATTGAGAACAATCCATGACAATGGCAGGTCTCAGCTTTGCAAAGGGGGCAGTACATGCTATAAATTCTGCAGGGTGCCCAAACTTTTGCAGACGCCATTTTTTTGTTTTCTGTAATTTTGAAAGTGTAAATGATGGAAATTAAATCTAACTTTTTTTGACATATTATAAGAATGTCTAATCTGTTATTTGATGCCATTTGGAGATTTTTCCATCTTTCCTTGGCTTCGTTATGCACATTAATACACATTTTTACCTGGGGTGCCCAAACTTTCGATCCCCACTGTAAGGCCTTATAGACTAAAATCTACAGTGATCATCGCAGATAATCGCTGGCTGTGTGGACAGCCACAAATAGCTGCGGCTGCCGGCGACCTGTCATTATAGTGAATGGAGCCGGCATCCCTGCCTCTGATTCCTCCCTCTACTATTCGCACAGGCGCTAATTGCCAGTGTGAATGTAGCCTTAATGGGTAGGATAAGGGAGGTAAAGGGTTGAATTAAAGTATAACTAAAGGCAAAACTTTTTTTTTAGTTCTGGATAGAGAGGAGATGGATTAGAACCCCTGTCAGCTTTTATTGTTGTCTGTGCCCCCATTAGGGAGATTGACCTCCACTATTTGTCCTGTTTACCATTATCTGTGAAAGTAAACTTGTCCCCAGAAAAGTAATAGAGGGGAAATTTTCCAAAGGGAACACTAGTTCTGGGGACCTGGGGGTGCACAAGTAATTCCCTTAATTTGCAGGAATTTCCTCCCACTTCCTGTTTGGCTATGGGACAGGAAGTGAAGGGAAATCTCTGCCATAGGACACAACTGGCAACAAAAAAAAAAGAATCAGGGTTATAACCCTCATTTACTCTATCCAAGATGGAAACAAAAGTGTTGCCTATAGTTCTACTTTAATATACAGGTCATATAGAGAAAGAATGGAGATGAGATGATTCACATGAATGAAATAATGGAAAATGAGAGAGAGAATAGAGATGAGATGCTGAGAGTGCAGCCAGTTGCCTTGAGAATACAACTCCAAACACGCATGATAGGACAGTGCATCGTTAGTAGCTGTTCAAAGCCAAATAAGAAAGAAGCTGGATGCAAAAAGAAAAAAAAAAAAAGATGGCAGCAGAGGACGCAGACCTGTCATTACTAGAGGAAGACACACTCAGAGGTAAGTCTGCCATAATGGAAAATGCTCCCATACCCCCACCCACCCCAAGCTCAGCTTCACTTTCATTTTCAAACTTTAAAATGTAGTCTTCTGGAAAGTCATGTAGTCTTCTGGAAAGTCTCAAATTCACTGCTTCTCGTGCACATTTTAACAATTAATGCTCCACAGAGCCTGCAGCTACAGAGGTTAGTGCAGGCTTGTTTTAAAGCTCTTAAACATGTGTATGCTGTAAAGTAAAAAGTGCTACGTGCTCTGTGCAATCAAGTATAAATGATAAAAAAACGAATTTGATGATGATTATAAAGTGATTAGTGTTAAACCATATGATACATACACACTGACCTCATGTAATATACAATAAATGAAATGCTGGTGATAAGGTGACAAGTGCTAATTGAAAATACACACAATCTCTGCAATGATGAATACACAAACACTCAATGGTTTGTAGTAGTGAAAAAACAGTCCATAAATAGTTAAATGTTGATCAGTCAATTCAAATTCAATGGTATCAAATTCAATGGTACCTAGGGTGGGGTTTCAGTGGAGGCAGCAGCTCTCATATTACTACACCATTTGACATCAGTGCGGAACACCACTACCCATTTTTCTATAGCCTACATTGGTGCAAACAGTACCAATCGGTTCTGCAGTGATGGCTATTTTCAGATATGTGAACAACAGCACTGTCAATCTGCAAACAGTATTTAATCATGAAGAAGTCATTAATAAGCAAGACATGGAAAGTTTATTTAAACAATTAAAACATGATATGGAGAAACAATTAAGGGTGTGGTGGGACATTACCACACTGGAGATGTACATCAGAGAAAATAACACCAAGAAGACTCAGATGGGACATTTCCCCAATGATGGGGTATATGGAAAAGGTCTCATGGAAGAATGGTACAAGTTCTTTAACCAAAGGGAAACTTAACTTGCTACAATAATTATTAAAAGGAGATAATATAAATTGAAGAAAATAGAAGCAGACATATTGCAAATCAAGGAACAATTACTCACTTTACAGAATCCAGAGAATACAAAGATAAAAAAAAAAAAATATTCAAGCGGTTGTATAGGTACATTTTTAAATTACCCTATAATAAGGCTTGCCTGTAGGTAAAAAAAATATCTCCTAAACCTTTCCGGTTTAGGAGATAATCCCCTCGCAATGAGCCGCTGACTGCAGCGGCGCATGCACACAGGAGATTTTCGGCTTAAGGCCCAGCAGCCGCCGGACCTCGCCGGAAAAAGTCTCCCGCGCGCATGTGCGGGATTGACGTCATCGCGGCTCCAGCCACTCAGAGCGCTGGAGCGCTGGAGCCGTGATACCCGGAAGACACGCCGAGGCAATATGTCGGCTACCTCGGCGTCGACCAGGTAAGTTACCAACGCCTCGTTCTAAGGTAAGTATTTCATAATGAGCTAGTATGCGGTGCATACTAGCTCATTATGCCTTTTGCTTTACAGGGTTAAAAAAAAAAAAAAACGTTCAGCGGGTATACAACCGCTTTAAGGAAGTAATCGAAAAATATGATAAAGCAATACAACATAAAAAAATAAAAAATATTTTTGCAGAGATGTTATAGATTACAAAAAAAGGTATATAAGTGGCAGATGGATGAAAATTACAGAGGGGAAGAAACCAAAGACGTTTCTATGACTGGGGATTCCAGAGAACCCCCCGAAGAGACAGAGGAGAAAGAAGAGGGATGGACGGTAGTTGAACACAACGCACAGAGGACACATAGACCCACACAAAGGAGAGGGGAAAGTACCCTCACATACGGAAACAGGCCAAACCAAAAACATAGTCCCAATAGCAATCACCCATATTACATGCCCAGAGAGCACCCACCCTGGGGAACAGACTTGTCCACAATGTCATTTAAAACTGCTTGTGGCTTTAATGTATTGTCTGGTCCCGGTAATATGGATGAAAATCATTGAGGAAATGGCATAGCTACCCCATCACACACCCCCCCTACCCCAGCCCATTACCAGCCCCTTTGGGTCTTGTATGGATATTAAGGGGAACCCCGCACCCAAATAAAAAAAAAGGAAAGGCGTGGCCCTATATACTCTGAACAGCAGTATACAGGCGGTGCAAACAAGACAGGGACTGTAGGTTTGTTGTTACGTAGAATCTGTTTGTAATTTTGAACTGGTACATTTTTAAAGTGTAACTCCAGCCAAAAAATCTATTTTTAAGATTTTTGGAAAATATAGAGACGGGTTATCACCCTTGTAACATTTGTTTTGCTGTCTGTGCACCTCTTCAGAAGATTTCACCTTCTGTCCCAATGACAATTGGTTTTTGAAAATTTGGGCTTTTTAGGTGCACACTGTGCAAAGGACACAGTTCACTAACTGAAAATACTGCAGCTCCCTGCCTGTGGTATTATTATGAGAACACCAGCAATTGTATTCAGGTAAGCTTTAGGTGAACACTGTGCAAAGGACACTAAAGCAAAAGACTGCAGCTCCCTGCCTGTATTTGTATCAGAACACCAGCAAATGTATTCAGGTAAGCTTTTGGTGCACACTGTGCAAAGGACACAGTACACTAAGTGAAACACTGCAGCTAGCAAAATCACCTGCCTGCCTGTCAGTATAGAGAATAACAGGAATGGATCTAGCTAAACTGAATACAGTGTGTAAATATATATACAACACCTAGGATGCATATATATCCTCTACACACTGTAACTGCAGCTATCTGACTCGCCTGCCTGCTCTATCTAACTCAAATCAAATTACACTGTATCTCTCTCTGTCTCTTTCCTTTAACCAACGCTAACACACTACACAAGGCCGCCAAGCCGGCGGCCTTATATAGTGTGGGGCGTGTACCTACTCCTCTGAGCCATGATTGGCCAAAGCCACCCTGGCTTTGGCCAATTATGGCTCTCTGTACCTACGGCGCTGCAATTGGCCAAGCATGCGGGTCATAGTGCATGCTTGGCCAATCATCAACCAGCAATGCACAGCGATGCCGCAGTGAATAATGGGCCGTGACGCGCCAGTCGAATTTGGCGCATAATGTTCGAAATTCGACGAACATGGGTTCGACTCGAACGCAAAGCTCATCCCTAGCAACTACTTACAGCAGTGAAGTTGTTTTTATTAAATATTTTAGTAGAAAGATTGTTTATTTCCACAAAAAAGAAATTACCAATGAACAATTGTGAAGAAAGGAAGGGGTAGACTAATTTATTTGTAAACTACAATAATACCCATAAGACTTTCTACAAAACAGCACTCATCCTTGTAAGGGCTAGTGTACAAGGACATTTGAGATGCATAAACCTCACGTTCACATCGATTTGCATTTGCATTAAAAGCAAAGAACAAACTAATCTACAAATAACATCAAAAGCCAGTTAACATTAACTGTATGCAGTCAGGACAATAAAAAATGATTGGCAATTGGTTGCTCTGATCCACTAAGCGTCAAACATTACTCTTTCCCTGCCTTTAGCATAGAGCTCAAAAATTATATTCTATCTTTGAATTTTTATTTTTTATTTTTAATACTCTGTGCATCCAATTCATTCTAGTTATTGAATAATTCAACTTAATCATAGATTATGGGGGTTATTTACTAAAGGTAAATCCACTTTGCACTACAAGTGCAAACTACAAATGCAAAGCGCACTTGAAATTGCACTGAAAGTGCACTTGGAAGTGCAGTCGCTGTAGATCCGAGGGGGACATGCAAGGAAAAAACAGCATTTTAGCTTGCACATGATTGGATAATAAAATCAGCAGAGCTTCCCCCTATTTCAGATCTACCCCTCAGATTTACAACGACTGCACTTCCAAGTGCACTTTCAGTGCAATTTCAAGTGCACTTTGCACTTGTAGTTTGCACTTGTAGTGCAAAGTCGACTTGCCTTTCGTAAATAACCCCCTAACTGTAATTGTTGAATTTTAATTGCCGAGCAAAAATGAACAAAATGAGAATATCGATATTTGCGTTGTTATGTAAAGGATTCAAATTTTCTGTTTGTCAGCATTTCTGCGTAACGGTTACTGTTTATGACAAGGAGCTGACTGAATTAGGTTGGAATTATTCATATTTTTTGACCTGACAATGCCACATGCCTTTATTAGAGTCTTAAAATCTGTTTCACAAATCTGTTTCAAAGCAAAATAAAGGCATAATGAGACTAACGAAAAAAAGATAAAGGAAAGCAATTACACTAAAAAGTTGGTAATTGAGCTGGTGAGTATTTAAGATAAGTACATAAAAGAATTACATTTTCCATGTACAGCAATGTTCAGGTCTTGACCAACATCTTATATTTTGCCGGAACTTTGGCCTGGATGATATTTGCGAGACACAGGTTATGGTTTTTGCACCACCGTCATGCAACAGCATATACAGTTAGGTCCATATATATTTGGACACAGGCACAGTTTTCACACTTTTGGTTCTGTATGCCATCAGAAAAACCCCCCCAAAAAAACAATCCAAATTAATTTGAAATGCAGACTTTCAGCTTTAATTCAAGGGGTTGAACATCAAGTACAGATTTTAGGAACTGCAACCATTTTTATACACAGCCCCCCTATGTTCAGGGGCTCAAATGTAATTGAACAAATTAATATAATCATAAATAAAATTATCATTCTTAATATTTTGTTGAGAATCCTTTACTGGCAATGACTGCCTGAAGTCTGGAATCCATGGACATTACCAAAGACTGGGTTTCCTCCTTTCTGATGATTTGCCACGCTCTAACTGCAGCTGTCTTCAGTTGTTTTTGTTTGTGGGTTTTTCTGCCTTTAGTTTTGCCTTCAGCAAGTGAAATGAATGCTCAATTGGGTTGAGATCAGGTGATTGACTCGGCCATTGCAGAATATTACACTTCTTTTCCTCCAAGAGCTCCTGGGTTGCTTTTGCAGTGCGTTTTGAATCATTGTCCATCTGTACTGTGAAGTGCCGTCCAATCAACTTTGCTGCATTTGGCTGAATCTGGGCTGACAGTATATCCCTAAACACTGCAGAATTCATCCGGCTGCTTCTGTCTTCTGTCACATCATCAATAAACACCAATGACCCAGTGCCACTGGAAGCCTTGCCCATGCCATCACACGTGTTTTACCGATGATGTTGTGTACTTTGGATCATGAGCTATTCCAAGTCTTCTCCACGCTTTTTTCTTCCCGTCGTTCTGGTACATATTAATCTTAGTTTCATCTGTCCAAATACACGTTTTCAGTTATCCGGCTTCAAGTTGCCAGCACTGCAACAGGTGTCTGCTTTGACTTCTTCCCCTTCGCAGTTACACCCCCGTCACCGACGGCTGACCTATACGGGCGGCCGCGGAGAGGCCAAACGCTTTTCATCTAGCTCCTCCCCCTCTATGTTTACATCCCCCTGCGTTGATGGGCTGAGCTTAACTGGCAGCCAGGCGGCTGCAGAGAGGCTGCATGAGCGGCGCGGGCTCAAAGAGCCTTGGGCCCCGCAAGGACTTGCAGCCCAGCGGCCCAGGCCCACCGGGCAAGTGCCCGGTTTGCCCTATGGGCAATCCGGGCCTGGTTCTTGGCAATCAGTGTCATTTCGCCACAGTGAAAGGTGCAGTCACCATTAAAGCTCAAAATGGATCTGGCTCTTGATGAAGCAACTGCGATACGTTTGAGGTGCTCTTTATTGCAGGTTTGTTAATAAAGCTCTCCCTTTGAAGCCATTTTATGTAATATTTATTTTTTTATTTTTTTTAAAGGTAAATTTTTTATCACTTTTTTTCAAAACAAGACACACAATAGACAACAAACAGACACACATGGAGCGAACATCGCCCAATCCAGTACAGTGCAAAAAATGTCTTTTAGAAAGCTGGTAAACAATTGGCATATATCAGGAAGACAATATTCAGTCACATTTTTAAGGAGCAGGAGAGACAGTGCTCTCAGAATCAACCCAGTAGCCCCAAACCTTCCTGAATTTTTTCGGACACCCTCTAGCCTCATATGTCAGTTTGTATAATAATACAGCATGGTTAATATTTGTGAGCCAGAAGGCAATAGTGGGTAAGGATGGAGACTTTCAATGGAAGGTTATTGCTTTCTTAGCATAAAACAATACTATTCTCAGAAATGTTTGTGTATTCTCGGATATACTATCATCATCAATATAACCCAGTAAACACCTTAAAGGATTACAGACATTAGGTAATTGTGTCAATGAACTAATGAAGGCCGTGACCTCCGACCAAAACTTCCTGATCAGAGCACACTCCCACATTAAATGAAAAAACGTGCCATCAGCCATGCCGCAAGGAGAGCATAATGCAGAGGGCAATCTATTCAGTTTAAATAGTAAGCATGGAGTAAAGTAGAATCTGTATAACAATTTAGTTTGTATTACTTTATCACGAGAAGAGATGACAGACGGAACCTGGAGGGGCAAAAGCTCTTGCCAGATTTTCTCCGTCAGCTCAGGAATATCAGCTCTCCAGCTGGCAGCCGTTTTGCTCAGCCTTTGGGTCGTGGAATGCAGAAGGGACCTATAATATGTAGAAACTAGCTTGGTGTGAGAGGAGTCGGTCAACATACGTTCCAGCGGGGAGAGTTGAATAGATATGTTGCGAAGACCAAACTGCATTGCTGCAGCGTGGCGTATCTGTAGGTAGAGGAAGTAAGCTGTGCGTGGTAGGTTGTAATCCCTATGAAATTCATCAAAAGAACGAAACACATTGTCTGAGAATAATGCAAAATAGTTTTTACCCCCCTTTTCGACCAGAATCCCACGTCGGATCTGCGGAAGAACTCTGGTAGAGTCGGGTTCCCCCAGAGTGGAGTGTTCGGCGAGTAAGTATTACTGTCAGTGAACGACTGTAGTTTTGTTAGCTTAATAAGCCTTATAGTCATTGCCAGGACACTCGTACTCTCCCGCCCTCTAAGGGACATACGATAAATCAGGTTCTGCAGGGATTCGTAGGAGGTAAGGATAGCAGCCTCCAAAGCAGTGGCTGCGATGTTGGCTTCAGGAAAAAACCACCAATGTGCATGAGCTAATTGTGAGGCAATATAATAGGTGTGGAGGCAGGGTAAGGCCAATCCCCCCTCCAGTAGCGGTAACTGGAGGGTGGTCTTGGCAATCCTGACTACTCCCCCCTCCACAAAAAGGAAGTAAGGATGGAGTCTATTTCTTTAAATTTAAGCTTAGTGACATATATTGGTGAATTACCCAATACATACAGAAATCGTGGCAGGAATATAATTTTAAAAATATTAATCCTGCCCAATAAGGTAAGTGGGAGATTTGCCCAGGTTTTAAATGTGGTCTTCATTCTCCCTATAAGGGGTCTATATTGAGTTTGGAGTAAGAGGTAATAGGGAGCTGTACCATAGCTTCTAAATATCGGAAGGAGGTGACTATTTGTAGTGGGCAAGAGGAAGGTAGCCTGGGTGGGTCTGCCTGGACAATCTGAAATAGGATGGACTTGTCCCAGCTAACCCGGAACCCGGAGAAATGCCCAAACTTGCCAATAATCTCCAGCAGGACTGGGAGAGACGACTGGGGGGCCGAAAAATAGATCAACATGTCGTCAGCATAAATAGATCAACATGTCGTCAGTCCCGCAACCTCCCCGCAAGATCTTATCAGTGCTGCCAAGGGCTCTATCGCCAGTGCAAAGAGCAACGGCGACAGAGGGCACCCCTGTCTGGTGCCTCTCTTTATCGGAAAGGGTTCAGACACGGCCGCGTTCACCCTCAGTCGAGCAGTGGGTTTCGAATATAACAGCTGGACCCATCTGATGAAGGTACTGCCAAAATCAAACTTTGCCAGGACCTCCGGCAGATAAGGCCATTCGACTGAATCAAATGCCTTGTGTGCGTCTAAGACCAGAACAGCCCTGGAACCCATCTCTGCATGAGTGGCCTGAAGATTGGTGAACAATCTCCGCAGGTTAATGGAGGTCGATCGCCCAGGGATGAACCCAGTTTGGTCCGCACCAATAATGGTAGTAATAACTGTGTTCAATCGCCGGGCGAGCACCGTGGCCAAAATCTTAATATCTGAATTGATGAGTGATATTGGTCTGTAAGATTCACATAGGAGGTAATCCTTATGTGGCTTAGGAATGAGGACAATCAATGCCTCCGACATAGAGGGGGGTAGCTGTCCCGTTTTCATAGCAAAATCATATACCCTGCTTAGATGGGGTATAAGCAAATTCTTGTATTGCAGACACCACTCGATGGGGAACCCATCCAGTCCCGGCATTTTGTTTCTGGCAAAGGATTGGATAGCCTCCACAATTCCCTCAGTTGACAGAGGAGCGTTAGGATCTAACGCCTGCTGGGTCTGAAGTCTGGGCAACGAAATGTCCGCAAGATAGTCATCCAATTCCACAATCGTGTAGTGAGCTCTAGTAGCATATACAAACAGCTGTTCTTGTCACCAAATTCAAAGATTCGCTGATTCTGGTATAACAGCGTTTTCTGGGTGCGTTCCAAAAGCACTAGGTCCAATTCTCTGGACCCATGCTTCCAGGCAGCATGTGTCTCAGGAGAGGGAGTCGCGGTATAAGCAGCTTCTGCCTCCCTGAGAGCCCCCTCTGCATCCATCAACTTGGACATAGAGACCTTGCGTGTCTGACCAACCGCCGCAGCAAAAGAGCCACGTGTAGTGGCCTTAAAGGCATCTTATGTAATATTTTTTGTTCTAAGCTTGGGGGTTTCTTTTCACTCCTCACAATTTATTATCGGATGCTTAGCATTTCACTTCTTTTAATGTCAATCAGATCAATTGGATTTTATTTTATGAATGTATATTTTGAGCACATTCATAAGGCTATTTTGAAGAGGAGGTTGATGTTTTTAATTCTTGTATATATTTTGGGTCTTTTTAAAATAGAGGGATATTTTTTGAGCCTTAGGGGAAGTCTTTATATTATGATTTATGTGGTATTTATTGAGACAAGGATATATATGCTAAGTGAAATATAGTTTTAGAGCATTTGGTGAGCATTATAATTTTTGGGGAATAATACATGTCTTTCATGTTGTTCTATATATACTGGATGTGTAAAAATGAATAAATGCTGTGTTATCACCAATAGTTTACTACATTCCCAATTATATGGGCCTTTACTCTTTTATTGTTTATAATTGGCTGATAGTTTTTTCAGCTTTTTTCTGATCATATGATGATTGCTGAAAACACATACAGCATCAGATTACAGACATTGGTTATTACTCACAGATAAACTATTGTTGATAGCGCAGCATTTATACTTTTATACACATTTAAATATTTTTTTCCCTCCATGCTTGCAGCTTTAATTATTCACGTGTGCACGCAGATAATCACATACACAATTCTATACATATTGTTCAGTACTATATGTCTGTTTTTACACAGGACTTTTTCCTAGTATTTAAGTTCTAATTAACCCAGAAGAGATGAACACACATAACTGGCACCTTATAATAAAATCAGAACCATAAACATTTGAAGTAGTAATCTATTGAGTACTATTTATGAATTCACTGAACACACAAATCCTAATGCAGCCCTTGCAGTTAGCTGGGTGCCCCCAGTGATATGCACTTGTGTGTGACACTGTTTTTCCATAGCAGGTCATAGTTTAGCAGGAGTGAACCAGGAACTAAAGCTCTGCTCACAAAGGACCACTATGCTTCCGGTGCTGAGTGACTCTCATGATGGTGGGGGCAGTCTCAGCTAATTTTCATAACAACCATTTTAGCTCCATAGATCAAATGATTTAGTTTCAAACTATTTGACACATATATGACATTCCAGTAATTGAAAAAACCTTTCATGGTGAACGATAGGCGATCATTGAGACTGCTTAACAATATTACAAATTACTAAGCATTATGGGAGATTTTTCAACTACGGTGCACATGCACTTGAGGGATAATTCCATCTCTGAATGATTGCAAATCTTTTTGGTAATCTCTGATTGCAATGACATGTGCTTCACATATTTGTGCATAATGGACACCATAGGTGTTAACTGTCCACTTCTATATAACAACAGGTAATGATAAATGACAAATCCATTATGCTGTGTAAGTAGGATGCTTCTTAGGTGCAGGCAAACTCCAGTTCTGTCAAGAGTCAAGACTACTCATAGGCAGAAAAGAAATTAGCTGCAAGCCACTGGTCTCTCCCAGTTCCATTTATTGTAAATCGAGGATCAGGTTCAAAACATTGCCCCCTTCTTATACCTTTTACCCCACAATAGGAGTCGTAAAAGAGAATATTTGTGTCTCACAAAGAGTGATAGCAAAGGGAATTACTGCATTGCACAATATTAGGTGACAGGGCTGCCAAGTTAGGCATGTGTGGTCTGAGTTTTGTGACAAATGTACTATTTAAAAAATTGTTAGCTATGCTTCATAGGGAACCTAGTATAGCGGCCTAATAGTGTTTAGTACAGGAAAATATTTCAACTGATCTTCAACATCCCATTATCTGTAAATAAAAAACAATTGATTTACTAAAATTGGAGAGTGCAAAATCAGGTACAGCACTGCATAGAAACCAATCAGCTTCTGAGTTTTATGTCAAAGCTTAATTGAACAAGCTGAGGTTAGATGCTGATAGGCTACCATGCACAGCTGCACAAGAATTTTCACTCTCCAGTTTTTGTAAATCAACCCCGTTGTGTTCTTGCCAACTGGAAGGCTATGATGAGCTGAGAACAGACTGATTCAAATGGAACTGGCTTGCAGAGGATGGTTTAAAGAGGACCAAATACACAAGCATACTAAAATGGGGCCGTTATCTTGCTTTTTCCACTGATTTACTGAAAAGGTCTGAAGGTACCCAAGTGTTTACTTAGGCTCCATTCACACCATAGCATATCGATTTACTGGTGTTTTTCGGGCGTTTTTATTAAGCTTTTTTCGCAGCTTTTTACAAGCTTCTTTTAAAGCAATTTAGAAGTGTATTACAAGCATTTTACAGCTTCAGGCATTTTTGTTTAGCCAATAGAAAGCACTAGGAGGAGGAGAGGGAGAGGTGGAGAGCTGCTATTTGAGCGTTTTTCGGCTCAAGTCAGGCGTTTCTATTGAAGTCTATGGGGCCAAAAACGCTTGTAATCTGCCAAAAAGAAGCTCATGTACTTTGGTGAGCTTCAGGTGTTTGGTTTCAGGTGAAAAAACGCTTAAAGTGTAACTAAAGGCAAACCTTTTTGGTAAGGGATTATAACACTCATAGGCATGCGCACGGGGTGTGCCCAGGCACACCCTAATCACCCTGTGTACATGTCTCCCATCTGCCCTGGATTGGACCAGACTGTCCCTGCAATCTAGGCTGAATTCCAGAACCCAGTGCAGAAACAAGTTCCGGCATCTGGCTCCACTAAGGCGTTAAGTGCTGTCCCTCTTTCACTCCTCTGCAGCTGCACTTGTCACAGGCAGCTACAGAGGAAATAATGTTTGTTGCAGTGAGGGGAAGGGGAGTAAATGCAAGCACAGGCGGGGTTGTGATTGGCTTTGTACGGGGATGGGGCAGGTGTTAAAGTGTGACATGGCAGTGGGCAGGGCTACAAGCCAATTATATCACCACCCCCTACTCCCCATGCCGTCCTTTAGTACCCACCCCTCCCCTGGGCATAAACAAACAGCATTTCCTCTGTAGCTGCCTGGGGCAAGCACGGCTGCAGGGAGGCAGTGGGGCCCACTTAGCACTGACCTCTGCCTCATTCAGTATTGACCCCTGAACTCTGCCTCACTTAGCATTGACCCCTTAATTCTGCCTCACTTAGCACTGACCCCTTAACTCTGCCTCACTTAACACTGACCTCACTTAGCACTGACTTCTGAAATCTGCTTCACTTAGTAGACATGTGCATTAGTTTTCGTCCGAATGCATTTTCGTCTGAATTTCAGGTATTTTCGTTATCGTTTTAACAAACAAAAACAAAAGCGCAGAATCCGAAAACCGAAAGATCCGACATAAACAAATGCTTTATTTTCGTTTTTGTTGCGACAACAGTTCGATATAGAGAGGAGATTCGACATGATGCTGACAATAACAGTCTGTGTCTATCAAGCCTGTGGTCAAATGTGCCTAACCTTAAAGTGGATGTAAACCCAAAAAATGTTTATATTTTTTTTGCTGTCACAATGTAGAGTATAAGATTTCCTATCATTTGTGCCAGGTCTTGCCACAAAGAGTTAATCCAGTTCTGAGCAATCCTCTTTTATTGTTCAGTGAGATAAAACGGACAAACAGAGAAAAACCTTTGTCCGTTCCGCCCCCTTGCTTTGAGTGACAGGTTATTTACATATCTCGTGCACTAGCTTTAGACAGGCATTATTTTTTAATTCCCACCCCCACTCCTTTTCTGAAGTCATGTGGTTTCTTTTCTGGATTTTGACTGGATGTTAGTGATCATAGCAGAAGGAATACACAGGAGAAAATGCATGTTGACAAGGGGAGTGTAGAGATGGGCGGGGAGTCTACTGACATCACGACTCCACCCACTGAGCTCCAGACAACAGATCCACCCACAGAATATGCAGTTTTTCAGTTCTTATAACAGACAGAGGGGAGACATTTGACAGATAAGGATACATGCAGGAGGCATCTATATCCTTATAGATCAGCACTATGGCAGTAGTTTAGAAAGGATGAGAGTGGTTTTACATCCACTTTAACTCTATTAGTCCAAGATTATTCTACATAGAGAGAAAATATTCGACATAGAGAGAAAAGATTCGACATTATAGAGAGAAAAGATTCGACTTTATAGAGAGAAAAGATTTGACATAGAGAGAAAAGATCCTTGCTGGAATTGGGTGGGGGAAGTAAAATAAAAATAATGATGATGATGAATGTTATTGGCTGATTGTAACCAAAGAGGAGGAGCAGTAAAATAGCTAGAACTAACTTGACAATTCAACATGAACGACGAAGATTCGACAAAGCATCGAAAAACATACAAACGTCAAATCTGTCATTGAAGGCTTATGGTGTCTGTCGAAAGTTCTAAGAAGATTCGACGGAGCAGCTAAACTGTGCGACGCTGCAATCGTACATTTCCGGTCAAATGATCGGCCCATAGGCTATAGAAGAATTCTAATGTTGGTTGACTAGTAATAATAATTAATAAATATAATTATTACTAGTCATACAACATTAGAATTCTACTATAGCTAGCTTGTAGGCGGAACATTAGACCGGAAATGTACGCTTGCGGCGTCGTACAGTTTCGCTGCTCCGTCGAATCTTCTTTGAACATTCGACAGACACCATAAGCCTTCAATGACAGATTCGACCTTAATTAATTCAGATTTTCGGACGAATGCAATTTCTAACTAAAAACAAAATAAATAAAAACGAATTTCGGGAGTAACTAAATACATTTATTTTTCGGACGAAAACGAAATTCCGAAATATTTCAGTGTGCACAAGTCTATCACTTAGCATGAACCCCTGAAATTTGCCTCATCTAGCACTGAAGTCTGAAATCTGCCTCACTTAGCACTGACCCCTGAACTCTATAATAGGTGATACAGAGCTCATAAATGACTCAGAGGTCAGTAGTAAGTGAAGCAGAGTTCCAGGGTCAGAAGTAATGAACAGGGTGTTCAGAGGTCAGTAGTAATAAACAGTCAGCTTTGCTTTTACACCAAAGCAGTGCGGTTTTCCTGCACCATGGGTATAGCGCAGTGTACCTGTGGTTTTTGTGTGGGTTAGCTGCAGTTTGCCATACTCTATTATGTCCCATGGTTTCGATGCACTTTCTAAAAATGCACCAAAAACCATGGGACATTATAGAAGTCTATGTAAAACCTCAGCTAACCCACACGAAAACCACAGGTACTCTGAGATGGTGCGGGAAAAATCACACCGGATCAGTGTGAAAGTGCCCTACTGGGGGGAGGGAGGACCAAATGTATATTCTATGGGTACAGGAAGGCTTTTATTTTATTTAACCACTTCCCTTTAAGCTCCTCCCACTGTAAATGCAATTTGCCCCCCCCCCCACGGTGCATGCGCCGTGGCTTTAAACCTTGATGTGCACACCCTAATGCAAAAGGCTGCGCACACCAATGATAACACCTCTCAGTTTTTACTGCTGTCTGTGCTCCTGTTAGGGAGGTTTAGCTACCCTATTTGTCCTGTTTACCGTTATCATTAAAAGTGAAAATAAAATAAAATTCCAAAATTTGGGTTGACATCAGAACAGTAATATAGGAGAAATCTTCCAATGGGGAAACTAGTTCTGGTTACCTTGGTGTCTTGCCGTGATTCCCCCACTTTTGAGGGATTTCCTCTCACTTCTTGTTTTAGACAGGAAGTGAAGGGAAATCCCCGCCTATGGGACATAAATGGCAAAAAACAATAAAAATGACAGAGATTATTTGGTATAATATTTTTGTCAAATATTTATATTAATATAACGTAGGACTACACAAGGTAAGCACTCAAACGTTTTACAAAGAGTTGTAATTATATCTTTCAGTTATCAAAAAATACACCTCTTTTTTTCAATATATTCATTGTCATGACATATTCAGCAAATCATTAGGTTAGCAAAATATCTGATGAGCCCACGTTGCTTTATGTCTCAAGCCTCGTACACATGGCCGGTTTTCTCGTCAAGAAACGACAAGAAAACTGCTTGCAGAGCTTTCTTGCCGAGTAAACCGTGCGTGTGTACGAGGCTTTCAGGTTTCTCGTCAAGAAAACTGGCCAGAATCTCGACGAGAAAAAAAGAAAACCTGCTTTCTTTTTTCTCGTCGGGATCCTTGTTGAGATGTTTCTCGACAAGAAACCCGAGAGTGTGTACACTTACCTGTCGCAGTGGAAACCCGCGCATGCTCGAAATGACTTTGACGCATGCGCAGTAGCTTCCTAGGCATAGGTAGGGTGTAGTAAGATGGCGGTGACGGCATGGAATGTGACGAGCGCCCGCTCGTCGTAGTCGATGACGTCACCGCGTTCGTTCCATTCAAAAGAACGGCGGTTCTTTTGAATCGAGCGTGTGTACACTCGGCCGAGACAAGATTCTTGTCAAGAATCTCGTCAGGAAAAACAACAGGTTTTTTCCTGACGAGATTCTCGGCCGTGTGTACTCGGCTTGAAGCCGAGTATACACGACCGAGAATCTCGTCAGTAAAAAACCCTTCATGCTCAGTGGGGGTACTCCAATACATGAAGTGTATTACTGACCAGATCACCAAGTGAAAACAGAAGGAAAAAAGGTCTAAAAATAAAACACTAATTTGACTTGTTTATGCCTACTCCAATTTATTAAGATTTCAAACTCTTCAACTGAAAACAATTTATATGCATAAGATAATCTAATATTTTATTATTACATGGAGTGTTCATTTTTCACTATGAAAGCAGAAGTCTATTTTAAAGTGAACTCATTTTCTTTGGTCATATACATAAAGTAACATATTTACCTGTATCTTCTGTAATTTAGTATAATATTCTGAAAAATTTGTCAGATATAATGTATTTGTTATTATTTGATGTTTCAAAAATAAAAAACTTTTGAACGAAAAAAAAAAAAGGTCTAAAATAAATAAAATAATGCAGCCACCAAGCCTTATGCCGTGTACACACAAACGGATTTTCCGCTTGCCTTGCATACACACGGTCACACAAAAGTTCTCTGAACTTTCGACCGTCAAGATCACGGTGACGTACAACACTACGACGAGCTGAGAAAATGAAGTTCAATGCTTCCGAGCATGCGTTGAATTGTTTCCGAGCATGCTTCGGAATTTTGTGCATCAGGATTGCTACAGACGATCGGAATTTCCGATCGGAATTTTTTCCGTCTGAAAAAATGAGAACCTGCTCTCAAACTTTTGCTGGCGGAAATTCCGACAGTAAGTCTGATGGAGCATACACACGGTCGGAATTTCCGATGAAAAGCTCACATCGGACTTTTGCTGTCGGAAATTTCCGATCGTGTGTACGCGGCATTACGATTGGTAATCTGCAATATATTAAATTTTTTGGTTTAATATCGCTTGAATTAAATTAGAGTTACCCTTGTAAAAATCTCTGCATAACTCACGCTCAATTAAAACAAAAATGCAAAGTAGGTTTAAACTTTATAAATGATACATTTCAGTGACAAAATGTTCTTTTCACTTTCTGTATTTTAAAATTCTTTCAAGTCAGCTCAGAAATGATATAATTGATACAAGTATAATTATGTGCATGTACTGCTTTGTAATACATTATTTGACAAAGTAGAAAAAAAAAAAAAATTCACAGCAATAAGTTCTATAGTAGATTACATTTTCATGTCGACATCTTAATCTCTCAACAATTTCAGTTTAGATTTGAGGTGTAAACAAACTGTGAATTTATTGATGTGAGAATTAACAGCCAGGTTTAATGAAGACAATATAACACAAGGTAAAGTAGAGCGATAATAAAACAGAATTCCTATGAGCATCCAATCTGTCTGCCACATCTCGATACGCTCTGAATACTAAATATTACACAGATCTTTACAACTGGATACTTTTTGCAAAAATGTAAGTTTTATGGTTCTAGGACAGCTCAGCTTGAGTATTTTGCTGTGTTGTCTGTGGTTTTTCTACATTACATTTTCAGTAATAAAGTACCCTCAAAAAAATATTACATACACTAACACACTACTGAAAAAATATATTTGCTTGTCTCTGTTTTATTAATTAGCTTAAGTGAAAAAGCACCAACCTCAGGGACTTCTGTTATTAACAATGAGCAACATGAGTTGATGATTTAATTAATTTCCCGATAATATTCTACGCTAAGATGGTATGTATTGATTGTTAAGTGTTTTCTGCATGCAAGCCTTTCTTTCAAAGGCATCATCTATATGGCTAGTACAGAACTACAGTCTATAATAAGACATTGATAAAAGGCATCTGAAAATGCTGAAGATCAAAATAAGGTTCTGTAAAAAGAAATGTAAATTATATGTATACTCAGACAGCAGAGGAATATAATATATTGATTTAGATGAAAGGAAAAACGTACCGCTCAAAAGCTTGAGAATTCACCAAATAGCTGCTTCCGCCCGGTCACTCACACAGGTGCTGGCTCTGCACTGATGCATGGGAGAAAAAGAAACCCTGGACTGCCGCACTCTGTATAGACAGTTATTTATTCCAAAATTTCAGGTAAAAAATCCAAATTCAAAATAAATCCATAAATCCAAAACAACAAATGCAGATGGTGTGCATGCAGGGAAGGGTGGCTAACGCGTTTCACGTCACGAATTGACGCTTACTCATAGCTTGAGTAAGCGTCAATTCGTGACGTGAAACGCGTTAGCCACCCTTCCCTGCATGCACACCATCTGCATTTGTTGTTTTGGATTTATGGATTTATTTTGAATTTGGATTTTTTACCTGAAATTTTGGAATAAATAACTGTCTATACAGAGTGCGGCAGTCCAGGGTTTCTTTTTCTCCCATATTGATTTAGATGTTAAAGCCAACCATGACTCCTTACAAACATTTGTAAATAACCCATGCTTATTAGGGTTTGTATAAGTGTTTTTTGCATGAGTGTTAAGTAGTTGAACACAGCTCATCATGTCTTCTCGGCTCTTTCACAGGTAAATGCTGCTTTAAAATCCATGTTTAACCATCTCCATGCTATGTACTGACACTTTGCAATCATTATGGTAAATGCTGCTTGAAAATTCATGTTTAACAATCTCCATGCTACAGTATGTACTGACACTTTGCAATCACCGTAAATGCTGCTTGAAAATTCATGTTTAACCATCTCCATGCTATGCACTGATACTTATCACTAGGGATGAGCCGAACACCCCCGGGTTCGGTTCGCACCAGAACCTTCGAACGGACCGAAAGTTCGCGCGAATTTTCGAACCCTATTCGTTATAATGGACGCGAACGTTCGAAATCAAAATTGCTAATTACAACGGCCAATATGCATGTTAATGTTATAAAACAGGTTTGGGGACCCGGGTCCTGCCCCAGGGGACATATATCAATGCAAAAAGAAATTTTAAAAACTAAAGTTTTTTCGGGAGCAGTCATTTTAATGATGCATAAAGTGAAAAAAAAAAAGTGAAATTTTCCTTTAAATATGGTACCTGGGGGGTGTCTAAAGTATGCCTGTGAAGTGGCATGTGTTTCCCGTGTTTAGAACTGTCCTTGCACAAAATGACATTTGTAAAGGAAAAAAAGAAGCCATTTAAAACCACTTGCGGCTTTAATGTCATGTCTTGTCCTGGCCGCCATATGGCTGAAAATCCTTGAGAAAAATGGCATGGCTACCCCATCACCCCCCCCCACCCCAGCCCCTTTGGGTCTTGTATGGATACTAAGGGGGACCCCGCACCCAAAATAAAACCCTATACCTACAACCCTATATACTCTGAACAGCAGTATATAGGTGGTGCAAACAAGACATGGACTGTAGGTTTGTTCTTAAGTAGAATCTGAACAGGTACATTATGAAGTGTAGCTACATCCCAAAAAAATCAATTTTTAAGCTTTTTGGAGAACATAGGGAGGGGTTATCACCCCTGTAACATTTGCTGTCTTTGCACATCTGTTCAGAACATGTCACCTCACTTTCCGTCCCAATGACAAATGTTTTTGGAAAAGTGGGGTTTTAATTGAAACAAGGATTGGTGATAAAGCATCAGTAGAGAGGAGATACCTTTTTCCCAAATTAAATCTAACAGGATAGAATTTTCCTTCCTAGGGGTAGATTTCCTCTCACTTCCTGTTTTCTCTTGCCGTTTGCAAGTAGGAGTCGTTTGTAAGTTGGATGTTTGAAAGTAGGGGCCTGCCGTATATACTCTGCAGAAATTTGCCCTATTAGATGTTGGTGTAGCCACAAGACTGGTGGGCACAGGAATGGGCCCTGCTGTGAGTTATTAGATCAAGATTTGTAATTGCATGCACCTGTTGAACAGGGCAGAAAAATTGGGCCTTTGGTGGTGGTGGTGGTGGTGGACGGTGTTGCCACAAGACTGTAGGCCCTCATAGTTACTCTTGGTGGGCGCAGGAATGGGCCCTGCTGTGAACTATTAGATCAAGATTTGTAATTACACGCCCCTGTTAAACAGGGGCTGAAAAATTGTGCCTTAGGCATTGGTGCTGGTGCCACAACACTGCAACCCCTCACAGATACTGTACTTGGAGCACAGCAGTCACACCTGTTGCGAAGCATCTTTTTAAAAAATTGTAATTACACGCCCCTGTTATACAGGGGCTGAAAAATTGTGCCTTAGGCACTGGTGCTGGTGCCACAACACTGCAACCCCTCACAGATACTGTACTCTGAGCACAGCAATGAGACCTGTTGCAAAGCATTGCCTAAAAATTGTAATTACACGCCCCAACAGGGGCTGAAAAATTGTGCCTTAGGCACTGGTGCTGGTGCCACAACACTGCAACCCCTCACAGATACTGTACTCTGAGCACAGCAGTCACACCTGTTGCGAAGCATCTTTTTAAAAAAATTTAATTACACGCCCCTGTTATACAGGGGCTGAAAAATTGTGCCTTAGGCACTGGTGCTGGTGCCACAACACTGCAACCCCTCACAGATACTGTACTCTGAGCACAGCAATGAGACCTGTTGCAAAGCATTGCCTAAAAATTGTAATTACACGCCCCAACAGGGGCTGAAAAATTGTGCCTTAGGCACTGGTGCTGGTGCCACAACACTGCAACCCCTCACAGATACTGTACTCTGAGCACAGCAGTCACACCTGTTGCGAAGCATCTTTTTAAAAAATTGTAATTACACGCCCCTGTTATACAGGGGCTGAAAAATTGTGCCTTAGGCACTGGTGTGGTGGCATGGATCATTGAGGAGGAGGAAGAGGATAGTCAGTGAACATAACAGGACAGTCACTCAGCATCAGCATAGGCAGTCTTGAAGGGATGTGACATTATAAATTATTCCGTTATATCCGCTTCAGGTGTCTGGTAGCTGGTGGTGATCCAAGACTGATTCATTTTTATGAAGGTCAGTCGATCAACCGAGTCGGTGGACAGGCGCACCCTATGATCGGTGACAAATCCTCCAGCAGCACTGAATGTGCGTTCGGAAAGAACGCTGGATGCAGGACAGGCCAGTAGCTCAATTGCATACTGTGCAAGCTCTGGCCAGTGATCCATCCTCAGGACCCAGTAAGCCAGAGGATTTTCGGTGGGAAAGGTGTCCAAGTCTGACCTTGCCCCTAGGTATTCCTGCACCATGTATATCAGACGCTGGCGATGGTTGCTGGAACCGATCATACCTTGGGGCTGCGGACTAAAAAATTGTCTGAACGCATCGGTCAGACGTCCACCTTCCCCACCGCTCCTTCTGCTACTGACCGAAGCCTCAGCAACTTGTCGTCCAGGACCAGGAGTTTGTAACCTCCCAGTTTCTGGGAACGCGTTGCACAGACCTTTCTGCAAGGCCTCCCTGAGATGTCTCATCCTCTGCTCCCTCTGCGACGGCAAGATAAGGTCCGCAACCTTACCCTTGTACCGTGGATCAAGGAGAGTGGCCAGCCAGTAATGGTCACTCTCCTTGATCCGAAGAACACGAGGATCCTTCCGCAGGCTTTGCAGGATCAGGGAGGCCATGCAGCGTAGGTTAGCTGAGGCATTCGGTCCGGAGTCTTCTGGGTCACTGAGGATGACATGATCGCCAGCCACCTCCTCCCAGCCACGTACAAGTCCACTGGTTTGTTGGGACTGTACATCATCCCTAAAAGACTGCTGCTGCTGATGCTGAGTGCCAGGCTCCACCTCCATGCTCACACAATCCTCCTCCTCCTCCTCCTCCTCCTCCTCTTCCTGTGTGATGGGTGGGACAGAAGGAACATTGTCTGGATAAAGGGGGCCTTGAGAGACAAGGAAGTCCTCCTCTTCCTGCCTCTGTTCTGCCTCAAGTGCCCTGTCCATTATCCCACGCAGCGTATGCTCCAACAGGTGGACAAGAGGTACAGTGTCACTGATGCATGCACTGTCACTGCTCACCATCCTCGTGGCCTCCTCAAATGGTGAGAGGACAGTGCATGCATCCCTGATCATGCTCCACTGGCGTGGGGAAAAAAAGCCAAGCTCCCCTGACCCTGTCCTGGTGCCGTAGTCGCAAAGGTACTCATTGATGGCCCTCTGCTGCGTGTGCAGTCGCTGCAGCATGGCCAACGTTGAGTTCCACCTGGTGGGCATGTCACATATTAGGCGGTTCTTGGGCAGGTTCAGCTCCTTTTGCAGCTCAGTCAGCCGAGCACTGGCATTATAAGATCGGCGGAAATGCACACAGACTTTCCTGGCCTGCCTCAGGACATCCTGTAAGCCTGGGAACCTGCCCAAGAACCGCTGCACCACCAGGTTGAGGACGTGAGCCATACAGGGCACATGGGTGAGCTGCCCCTGTCGCAGGGCGGAGAGGAGGTTGGTGCCATTATCAGAAACGACCATTCCTGGCTTAAGCTGGCGTGGCGTCAACCACCTCTCGGCCTGCCCCTGCAGAGCTGCCAGAACCTCTGGCCCAGTGTGGCTCCTGTCCCCCAAACACACCAGCGCAAGCACGGCATGGCATCTTTTTGCCTGCGTACTCGCGTAGCCCCTTGTACGCCTACGGAGCACCGCTGGTTCCGAGGACAGAGCACTCGAAGAGGACATGGAGGAAGAAGAAGAGGAGGGGGTGGAGGAGAGAGGTGTGTCACAACCAGTAGTAGCATTTTGGAGGCGTGGTGGCGGAACAACCTCCAACACTACTGCACCTTGTCCTGCATCCCTCCCAGCTACCAATAGAGTGACCCAATGGGCCGTGAAAGAAAGATAACGTCCCTGTCCATGCCTGCTGGACCATGAGTCAGCGGTAATATGCACCTTACCGCTGACCGCCCTGTCCAGCGAGGCATGGACATTGCCTTCCACATGCCAGTAGAGAGACGGAATCGCCTTCCGTGAGAAAAAGTGGCGTTTGGGAACCTGCCACTGAGGAACCGCACATTGAACAAACTCACGGAAGGGGGCCGAGTCTATCAACTGAAAAGGCAGCAGTTGAAGTGCTAGCAATTTAGCCAAGCTAGCATTCAACCGCTAGGCATGTGGATGGCTGGGAGTATACTTCTTTCGACGGTCCAGCAGCTGGGGCAGGGAAATTTGCCTGCTACAATCGGACGTCGGTGTACTGCAAGTACTTGGTTGTGACACACCTAATTCTACACCTTCAGTCCTCTCAGAGCAGCTTTCAGAGATGACTGAAGATATAGTGGGGATGGAGATCCCAGCTGATGAGGAGCAAGGAGAGGTCCGCTTTGTTCTTTGGTGTGGGTCTTTTATGTGTGCTTGCCAACGAGCTGCATGGCAGGTCGACATATGTCTGCTCATGCTTGTGGTGCCCAAGCGGCTGATGTTTTGGCCACGCGAGATACGCTTGAGACAAATATTGCAAATAGCAGTGGTGCGATCTGATGCACTCGTCTCAAAAAAGGCCCACACCAAAGAACTTTTGTGATAACGTGCAGAGGCAGCGCCTTGCACAGGCGGAGCTCTGCGGTGTGGTACAGTTGCTGTGCTGGCCTCTAGCTGGCCTCCAGGGGGCATCCTGCCTCGTTGGACATGTGACGCTGCATCCTCCTCCTCCTCCTCCTCTCTCCCTTCAGGCACCCACGTGGAGTCAGTGACCTCATCATCCCCTCCCTCTTCACCACTAGAGCAAACCTGGCAGTAAGCTGCAGCTGGTGGAACACTACTGCCAGATTGCTGTCCTTCAGCATCCCCTCTCTCTGCGCGCACACTACTGACTTCCTCAAGCTGGGTATCATCATCCGAGCCTTCGAATCGTTGGGCATCCTCCTGGAGCATGTACCCAACACTGTGCTCAAACAGTTCGGGGGACTCCTCAGGAGGACATGGTGGGTCTAGGGAAGGGGTGGCTGATGATGCCATTGAGTACGCGTTGGCAGCTGCTCTGCCAGTACCCTGAGCCTGGGTGAGAGAGGATGAGGAGGATGAGGAGGGCTTGGTCATCCATTCTACCAAGCCTTCGGCATGATGCGGCTCCACATGTCCAGCTGCCGAAAACAAAGACAAGCGTGTCCCATGGCCACGTGCTGATGACGATGCACGACCACGTCCACGGCCAGCACTGTTGTCTCTAGAAACAGAGCCTGCCTGCCCTGTGTTCTTGCCTCGGCACGCTCTGCCTCTCCTTGGCGGTCTTCCAGCCATTGTAGTCGGTAGTGTATATAGTATAAAAAATAGAACTCCTATGTGTGCTCACAACACACTGTAGGTCCTATGGGTGCTGACACTAACACACTATAGGTACTATGTGTGCTGCTGACAAGAAAATATAGGAGCTCTGTTTGCTGCCACTAACACACTAGAAGTCCTATGGGTGCTGCTGAGAAGAAAATATAGGAGCTCTGTTTGCTGCCACTAACACACTAGAAGTCCTATGGGTGCTGCTGAGAAGAAAATATAGGAGCTCTGTTTGCTGCCACTAACACACTAGAAGTCCTATGGGTGCTGCTGAGAAGAAAATATAGGAGCTCTGTTTGCTGCCACTAACACACTAGAAGTCCTATGGGTGCTGCTGAGAAGAAAATATAGGAGCTCTGTTTGCTGCCACTAACACACTAGAAGTCCTATGGGTGCTGCTGAGAAGAAAATATAGGAGCTCTGTGTGATGCCACTAACACACTAGAAGTCCTATGGGTGCTGCTGAGAAGAAAATATAGGAGCTCTGTTTGCTGCCACTAACACACTAGAAGTCCTATGGGTGCTGCTGAGAAGAAAATATAGGAGCTCTGTTTGCTGCCACTAACACACTAGAAGTCCTATGGGTGCTGCTGAGAAGAAAATATAGGAGCTCTGTTTGCTGCCACTAACACACTAGAAGTCCTATGGGTGCTGCTGAGAAGAAAATATAGGAGCTCTGTGTGATGCCACTAACACACTAGAAGTCCTATGGGTGCTGCTGAGAAGAAAATATAGGAGCTCTGTTTGCTGCCACTAACACACTAGAAGTCCTATGGGTGCTGCTGAGAAGAAAATATAGGAGCTCTGTTTGCTGCCACTAACACACTAGAAGTCCTATGGGTGCTGCTGAGAAGAAAATATAGGAGCTCTGTTTGCTGCCACTAACACACTGGAAGTCCTATGGGTGCTGCTGAGAAGAAAATATAGGAGCTCTGTGTGATGCCACTAACACACTAGAAGTCCTATGGGTGCTGCTGAGAAGAAAATATAGGAGCTCTGTTTGCTGCCACTAACACACTAGAAGTCCTATGGGTGCTGCTGAGAAGAAAATATAGGAGCTCTGTTTGCTGCCACTAACACACTAGAAGTCCTATGGGTGCTGCTGAGAAGAAAATATAGGAGCTCTGTTTGCTGCCACTAACACACTAGAAGTCCTATGGGTGCTGCTGAGAAGAAAATATAGGAGCTCTGTTTGCTGCCACTAACACACTAGAAGTCCTATGGGTGCTGCTGAGAAGAAAATATAGGAGCTCTGTTTGCTGCCACTAACACACTAGAAGTCCTATGGGTGCTGCTGAGAAGAAAATATAGGAGCTCTGTGTGATGCCACTAACACACTAGAAGTCCTATGGGTGCTGCTGAGAAGAAAATATAGGAGCTCTGTTTGCTGCCACTAACACACTAGAAGTCCTATGGGTGCTGCTGAGAAGAAAATATAGGAGCTCTGTTTGCTGCCACTAACACACTAGAAGTCCTATGGGTGCTGCTGAGAAGAAAATATAGGAGCTCTGTGTGATGCCACTAACACACTAGAAGTCCTATGGGTGCTGCTGAGAAGAAAATATAGGAGCTCTGTTTGCTGCCACTAACACACTAGAAGTCCTATGGGTGCTGCTGAGAAGAAAATATAGGAGCTCTGTTTGCTGCCACTAACACACTAGAAGTCCTATGGGTGCTGCTGAGAAGAAAATATAGGAGCTCTGTTTGCTGCCACTAACACACTAGAAGTCCTATGGGTGCTGCTGAGAAGAAAATATAGGAGCTCTGTGTGATGCCACTAACACACTAGAAGTCCTATGGGTGCTGCTGAGAAGAAAATATAGGAGCTCTGTTTGCTGCCACTAACACACTAGAAGTCCTATGGGTGCTGCTGAGAAGAAAATATAGGAGCTCTGTTTGCTGCCACTAACACACTAGAAGTCCTATGGGTGCTGCTGAGAAGAAAATATAGGAGCTCTGTTTGCTGCCACTAACACACTAGAAGTCCTATGGGTGCTGCTGAGAAGAAAATATAGGAGCTCTGTGTGATGCCACTAACACACTAGAAGTCCTATGGGTGCTGCTGAGAAGAAAATATAGGAGCTCTGTTTGCTGCCACTAACACACTAGAAGTCCTATGGGTGCTGCTGAGAAGAAAATATAGGAGCTCTGTGTGATGCCACTAACACACTAGAAGTCCTATGGGTGCTGCTGAGAAGAAAATATAGGAGCTCTGTTTGCTGCCACTAACACACTAGAAGTCCTATGGGTGCTGCTGAGAAGAAAATATAGGAGCTCTGTTTGCTGCCACTAACACACTAGAAGTCCTATGGGTGCTGCTGAGAAGAAAATATAGGAGCTCTGTTTGCTGCCACTAACACACTAGAAGTCCTATGGGTGCTGCTGAGAAGAAAATATAGGAGCTCTGTGTGATGCCACTAACACACTAGAAGTCCTATGGGTGCTGCTGAGAAGAAAATATAGGAGCTCTGTTTGCTGCCACTAACACACTAGAAGTCCTATGGGTGCTGCTGAGAAGAAAATATAGGAGCTCTGTGTGATGCCACTAACACACTAGAAGTCCTATGGGTGCTGCTGAGAAGAAAATATAGGAGCTCTGTTTGCTGCCACTAACACACTAGAAGTCCTATGGGTGCTGCTGAGAAGAAAATATAGGAGCTCTGTTTGCTGCCACTAACACACTAGAAGTCCTATGGGTGCTGCTGAGAAGAAAATATAGGAGCTCTGTTTGCTGCCACTAACACACTAGAAGTCCTATGGGTGCTGCTGAGAAGAAAATATAGGAGCTCTGTTTGCTGCCACTAACACACTAGAAGTCCTATGGGTGCTGCTGAGAAGAAAATATAGGAGCTCTGTGTGATGCCACTAACACACTAGAAGTCCTATGGGTGCTGCTGAGAAGAAAATATAGGAGCTCTGTTTGCTGCCACTAACACACTAGAAGTCCTATGGGTGCTGCTGAGAAGAAAATATAGGAGCTCTGTTTGCTGCCACTAACACACTAGAAGTCCTATGGGTGCTGCTGAGAAGAAAATATAGGAGCTCTGTTTGCTGCCACTAACACACTAGAAGTCCTATGGGTGCTGCTGAGAAGAAAATATAGGAGCTCTGTGTGATGCCACTAACACACTAGAAGTCCTATGGGTGCTGCTGAGAAGAAAATATAGGAGCTCTGTTTGCTGCCACTAACACACTAGAAGTCCTATGGGTGCTGTTGGGGTGCAATGCTGTGCTAACAGCACTGCGGTTGGTACTACTGCAATACTGTACTAACAGTAAGCACGCACCAGACTAATCCCCAGCAGCAGCTAATAACACACTAACTGTGCAATCAGCAGCAATGAACGATCAATGACTTAGGTAGCAATGGTTTAGCAAAGAAATAGCCAATGGTTTAGCAAAGAAGAGCAAATCTTTCAGTATCAAGCAAAGACAGAATCAGCAGACTAATCTCTCCTAAAGCCGGAACTCATGTGACCGGGGCCGATGGCGTGGCGGCCTTTTAAATGGTGGGGCGTATACTAAAGCCCCTGAGCTGTAATTGGCTACAGCCGTCCTGCCTGTAGCCAATTATTGCTCTCCGAGTTTCGGGCGCTGTGATTGGCCAAGCATGCGGGGTCACAGTGCATGCTTGGCCAATCATCAGCCAGCAATGCACTGCGCCGGCCGCGCCGGCCGCAATGCATTGCGGGGCCGCTCGCATCACACGAATGTGATGCGAACGGCCCAAATAGTTCTGGGCTCGACGAGCGAGCGAACGCCCGATGCTCGATTCGAACATGGGTTCGAATCGAGCACCGGGCCCATCCCTACTTATCACTGATCATTATAGTAAATTATCTAAGATCCTTTTAAACTTGACTATATTTTTGGTGATTGATTCTCACCACCTTTTGCCTTTTGTGTTTAAAGAATCAATTAGGCTCCGTTCACATTAGTACAACTCCCGACTTTGGAGTGAGATGTTAATGCGACTTTACACTATCGGGCACACAAGTAGCATCAAAGTTGCATCAAAGTAGTGCAGAATGCTTTTCAAAGTTGCTAGATCAGAATAGGTACTATTGAAATAGAATAGGTACTATTGAAATCATTGGACTGTGCCTTGTCAATGCGACTTTATGTGCCAAAGGGTAGAAATGTCATCAGCACACCAAGGATTCCTAAGAAGGATCCAAAGCTTTATTCACATTGTCACATGGTACACATAGAGCAACATTTTGGAGCCACGCAGGGCCCCTTCATCAGGCTCCGTGATTCTCCAAAACATAGCCCTATGTGTACCATGTGAATAAAGCTTTGGATCCTTCTGAGGAATCCCTGGTTTCTACCCCTTGATTGCCTATGCATTCCAGCCAGTGGTCATTACAGCACCCAGCATTACTACAGCCATATTTAGGAATGTGTGCGTGGGGAATATTATGTGTGTGTCCAAACTCGCATGACAAGTAGCACTAATGTGAATGACACCTTATCTTTTTTGACTTTGGCCTGTGCCTTTGGCTAGTCTGGTCCTCTTCCATTCAAGAGCCTCTTATCAGTTCCTAATTGATCAATTGATGAATACTTCCCTGCCCCATCTTCCTTTAGATCAGTTTATGGGGAAAGCTACAGGCAGGGATCAAAGTCACAGTCAGGGCATTTTTTGCCGGCGTGTTTTTTGCATGAGTGTTATGCAGCTAAACACAGCAGTTTAACCACTTCAGCTCTGGAAGGTTTTACCCACTTCCTGACCAGGCCATTTTTTTTTGATACAGCACTGCGTCGCTTTAACTGCCAATTTCGCAGTCGTGCGATGCTGTACCCAAATAAAATTTATGTCCTTTTTTTTCTCCACAAATAGAGCTTTATTTTGGTGGTATTTGATCGCCTCTGCACTTTGAACTTTTTGAGCTATAAACAAAAAAGTACAGACAATTTTAAATAAAAAAACAATAATTTTTACTTTCTGCTTTAAAACATTTCCAATAAAAAAAAAAGATTTCTTCATAAATTTAGGCCAATATGTATTCTACTATTTTTTTTGGTAAAAAGACAAAAACAAACAATAAGCATATATTTATTGGTTTGCGCAAAAGTTATAGCATCTACAAAATAGGGCATAGATTTAGGGACTTTTTACTAGTAATGGCGACGATCTGCAATTTTTAGCAGGACTAATCTGACAAATCTGACACTGACTGACACTTTTTGGGGACCCGTGACACCAATACACTGATCGGTGCTATAAAAATGCCATGATTACTGTATTAATGACACTGGCAGGGAAGGGGTTAACAATAGGGGCAATCAAAGGGTTAAATGTTCCTTAGGGAGGTGCTTACTAACGGTGTGGGGCCGTGTCACACTGAAGGAAAAGAGAGATCCGTGATTCAGCTTAGCTGAATCACAAGATCTCTCTTTCCCTTCCTGACAGATCTGCCGTTTGCCTTGTTTGTACAGGCAAATGGCTGATCCGTCTCTTCTGTGAATGAATGGCGGGTCGCGGCGACCATCACGCCCGCTGGACCCACTGATTGGCTCCTGCTGTGTCCCCCTAAACCATGTGCATGAGATCATGTACAGGTACATGATTTTGCGCCCCTGGGCCGCCCTGCCGCAGTAAATGTACGTGGGGCAGTCTGGAAGTGGCTAACTAAAAAGCAGTAAGAAGATACAACAAGAAACAGCTATGTGCCTCTTTGGACAGACTGCAAGCAAACCAACATGTAAAGCATCTCTTTCCAGTCTGATTCCTACTCGCTCTACTCTTTAATATGCTTCATCTACTCTTCCTTTTCACACTATTATCCTCCATTCTCAAATTTTAATTACTTTACCCCTCTTCTCCACCCCAAAGCTTACATTTATCACTCTCACTCCTACCCTATCCCTACTACTGCACTCATCACCTCCTGCAAATAAGTAATCCACATACTGACCTATACATTAGAACAGTGAGGTATGTGCGCTCATTTATATCCTGCTCCCATCTTACTTTCCTCATCCTTATTCTCCTAATGTCTTGGCATATCTCCCCTAATCATGGCCCTCCAGTATCTCACTGCCACACCCACATGCTCCTTCCTCTGGCAACCGGTGTAATCCACTCAGTTTAATTTCTATCCGCCTGCTTCAAAAAACCAACCCTACTTACTCATGTGCCCTCTGGAATGTCTGCTCAGTCTGTAAGAAAACTTGCCTCTGTCCATGAGTTTTTTGTCCCATTCCATTAACCTACTTGCCATTACTGAAATCTGGCTTCAAGAGACAGACTCTGCTTCTCCTGCTGCCCTCTCCATGAAGGCCTCTATTGGCCTCATTCACCCAGACCCAATGGACAGAAAGGAGTTCAAGTTGGTTTGTTTCTATCCCCATTGTGCACATTTCAAGTCCTTCCTACACTTCTCGCTCTATTACTTTCTTCATTTGAGACTCTCTGTTTTCCTCTGTTTTCTCCAATTTATCCAAATATTGCAGTGATCTGCTGGCCTCCTGGACCGCTGTCAAACTTCTTTGACGATTTTACTGCCTGGCTACCCTACTTTCTCTCCTCTGAAATACCAACTATCAATCTTGGTTAACAGTCTGGCTACATCGCAACTTCTCAACTTACTCCATATTTTGACCTAACACAAAGGACACAGTCCTCTGCTCTCTCGTATGGTAACACCCTTGACCTTGTATTCTCCGATCTTTGGACTCCATGTAACCTCACTGTCTCCAATCACTGATCCCTTCAAGCAGCAAATGATTTCCCATAGACTTTTGCCACTTTAACCTGTCTCTTCTTTATTCTACTACTGACCTCCTCTATAATAAAATATGACCCCCCTCCTGCCCTGGCAGAATTAGACCCCAACTGTTACAAGCTCAGCAGACTGATAACTCCAGAAATCTTAAGAGACATAGCCATGTATTGGAGTGAGTGCGGTGTAAAAACACATTTCTGCAAGCCTTCACCCTATACCAGTCTGCCTTCCTAAAATACAATTCCTCTCTCCATGCTGCCAAACATGCCTACTTTGTTTCTCCCATTAATATTCTGTCATCCAGCCCTTGTTGGCTCTTCGCTACCTTTAACTTTCTATTTTGTCCACCGCCACCATCCAGTAACTCAATCACATCTTAGGAAATTGCCAATCACTTCAAAAACAAGATTGATGCAATTTGTGAAGTCATCTCCCCAGCACAGATATCTATCCCACTTAACATACCCTGTACAAATCCACATTCAATTCTTTCCTCTTTTGATCTTGTTGTTACTACAGAAGAGGTTTCCAAACTTTTCTCACAAACCTGCCTTACCATCTGCCCAATAGATCCTGTTACCTCCCAACTACTATGGTCACCCTTTTGCTCTATCCTATGCTCCCTTACTCACATCTTCGATGTCTCCCTCTCTGCCGCCACCTTCCTCTCCCCTCTAAAGCATGCACTGATCATCTCCATACTTAAAAAGCCCTCACAGGCCCCCACCAGCCTGAACAACACTCCTTGCTCCCATATACCTCAAAATTTTTAGAACACCTAGTCTACAACCGTCTGAGCTCCTATCTCACTGGCAACAACCTTTTTGACTCCGTACAGTCTGGTTTTTGCTCACAACACACCACAGAAATTGCCCTACCAAAACTGTCTAACAATTTACTAACTGCTAAAAGCAATGGTCACTACTCCATACTCATACTACTAACTTTCACTCGGATTGCGATGGCGATCTGACCAGAAGTGGGAGTGGGTACCTGTCAGATACCCGCTCCCCAGGTAAAATAAAGTGCCAATTGTTAAAGAGGAGGGGTAGCCAAACTTTCCCTTTTGGGTAAAGTTCTGCTTTAAAGCAATATTCAGATATATAAAGTCCTAGACTGACCTTTTCTATTCTCTATATTTACATTTTACATAGAACAGAGTTTCTGTGGTAACATCACGATCCCCAAGAGCTAAATTGGCTATTGCTGGTCTACAGATAACTGTCAAAGGCTCATTGTCACTGGAGGGCCTAACTGATTAAGGACCCATTTGAATGATGTCATGGGTTTTAACTTTACATACTGAAAGCTTCTAGTTTCTTGGATTTTTTATTTTTTTTGTTCTTCAAGGGCAAACAGAAGTAGCCGCCATATGGATGCTACAAATGTTTGGAGGTCCCTGTGGTTGACTGCTGGTTGTTCAGTAGGCAGGGAGCGCTAAATGTCTTTCTCTTGCTGCGTATTACCACAGCAGAATGGAATAAAGAAGCAAAAACAATTACTTTTTCTGTGGGGTTCACGCTGATTTATATATTATTTTCTACAGAAAAATAAATTGAAATTCTGTTCAAGATTTTAGAGCAAATAAACCAATCAGAAGTTAAAATGTAACTTAAAATCTCTATGATGGTTTACCTTTACTGAAGAGAAGTCCAGTCTTTCAGCAACAATGACTGCAACCTCCTGGCTCTGACTACATCTTGATGTACTTACACAAAGCTCAACCTCCTATTTCGCCCCATACCTCCTGCTTATGGTTCTTGTGCAAGCATTTTTGCTTGCACAAGATTGAATGATTGACGTCAGCAGAGCTTCCCCTCATTTACTAAGCTCTAGAGCAAATTCTCTTGCAGACTGCAACTGCACTTACCTTGCCTTTAGTAAATCAACACTAATGAGTGTTAACTGTTTTACCTATAAATAAAATGTAATAAAATATCATCAGAGGAAAGAGTTGTGTGTTGGCATTTGTTTTTGTAGATCCTGATATACTCTGGAAAATCTGCCCCATTGAGGGTAATTTGCTTCCTAGTCAACCCTGTACAGGTATCCCATCTCAAAACAGAACCGCTGCTGGAAGCAGATTTATCTTCAGAAAAATCATCATCAACCATCACATTTCAAAGAAAACAGCGATATTTAATTGTTTCAAATGCAACAGAGACATATATGAATGTATCATGACTCATAAAAATGCAGTTACACTTTAATTAATTTGTTTCATCTTATTACAAGCTGGTAAAAAAAGAATACACTTAAAGCCCAACTCCAACTTTGCACTACTTTACTTTGCCCCTCTTGAAGCTCAGACACCCTTCCATAATACCCATAGGATAGGACTATAAATGGAAGTACAGCAACTCCTTAAAATGTAATTCCTCAGTATGGTCGTTTCCTATAATCCCCTGTGAGCCTTTAAGTCAATATAAAAAAATAAAAAAATAAAAAAACAGAGATCCCCACCAGATCTAATTTGTTAACCAAGGTGGGTGGGAAGCTTATACTTTGGGGCAGTTTCTGCACATAAACCAATAAGGGGTCACTATATGGCAAGCAGATTGTAAATATCTGCCCGGTACAGTAGGTTTTATCCTACAATCCAGCAAGCTACCCAATTTCAACCATCACTGCTAATTATGCCCATTCATATTCCAGTGAGCAGGAGGTAAAAGAGGAACATGTCTTAAAGGGGCATCGTAAGGCATAAAGTGTGGAAAAATCTTCCAAAGAAGTAGAAAGAGGGTAAGCTTTAGGAGAAGCTGGATCATACAAAATGATACCCAGAACACATGGAAAAAAAAATCACCAGAAAAAAAATTGTATTCTATATCAAGCAAGCCAGAGCCCAGACTTCAGCCATTTAGAAATTGATTTATTACAGATAACTATATAGCACTATCAATTTATGCAGCGCTTTACACATATACTGTATTGTACATTCACATCAGTCCCTGCACTCAAGGAGCTTACAATATAAGGTCCCTAACTCACATTCATACATACAATATATTAGGGCCAATTGGACAGGAGCCAATTACCCTACCAGCATGTCTTTGGATGAAGAGGAAAACCACGCAGGCAAAGGGAGAAGAACATGCAAACTCCAGGCAGGTAGTGATGTGGCTGGGATTTGAACAAACAACCCTAGTGCTGCCAGGTAGAAGAATTAAGCCACTGTGCTATGGCATGATATGAAGAAAGATGTTTACACAAGGAATTCACGTACTATCAATAGAATTAAAACAGTCTAAATTTCCTCCAAACTCTGAGAAGAGGTCTTGCTAGGATTGTGAAAGATCTTGCCCACCCTTGGGCACTCAAAGGAAAGGAATGAGACAATACATATTGTGCCAATGTGTGTCCAAATTGCACTAACAGTAAGAGGGGCTTAAAGAGGCATGGTTAAAAAAAAGAATCTACTCACTGTATACATAGCACACATTTTGTAACGCCGAGCGCTCCGGGTGTCCCATCCTTCCCGGAGCGCTCACGGCGTCGGTCCCCCTGCAGCGCCCCGGTCAGCCCTCCTGGCCGTGGGCGCTGCTCTGTCACCGGCGGGGATGCGATCCACACGGCGGCACATCTCCGTCCGCGGATCGCATCCCATCCTTCTCACCTTCCCCCTCCTGCTCCTTCCCGGCGCGCGCGGCCCCGCTGCGCTCTAGGGCGCGCGCGCGCCGGCCTTCTAAGATTTATAGGGCCAGCGCACCATTGATTGGTGCCTGGCCCAATTACTGTGTGAACACCCAAAACATATATAAACCCACTTCCCCTTCCTGTCCTTGCCGGATCTTGTTGTCTTAGTACCCTGTGGAAGCGTTTTGTGAGTTGCCTTGCCTGTGTATCTGACCTGCTGCCATTGTCTCTGACTATGTACCATTGCCGCCTGCCCTGACCCTCTGCTACGTCTGACCTTGCCTCTGCCTAGTCCTTTTGTACCGCGCCTATCTCAGCCACCAAAGAGGTGGAGTCGCTACTGGAGGACACGACCTGGTTGCTACCGCCGCAGCAAGTCCATCCCGCTTTGCGGCGGGCTCTGGTGAAAACCGGTAGCTGCTTAGAACCGGTCCCTCAGTACGACCCGTGCCATCCCCTCTCTGGTACAGAGGATCCACCTCCTGTATTCCCTCTAGCCGTCAGTCCGGCTCGTGACACATATGCCACAGTGATTGTATGCTTAAATTACTGCAACACAAATGCTTATCTGTACACAGCCTACTTTGAAGGAGTTCTTCACTAACATACTCACTGACTACTTAGCAACCAGCAAATGTTGAGATAAACGCTTTGGGATGTACAACATAGTGTATACAGGCAGTCCCCTAAAGATAGGGTCTTTAGGTTTGGTCTTACGTTGAATTTGTATGCAAGTTATAACAGATACATTTTTTTAAGTGTAACTCCAGCCAAAAAAATAATTTTTATATTTTTCGGATAGCATAGGAAAGGGTAAACACCACTGTAATGTGCGTCTTGCTGTCTGAGCCCTTGTTCAAAAGATTTCACCTCACTTTCTGTCCCTGTGACAAATTTTGGGTTGGTGTGGAAACAAGAATTGGTGATAAAGCTTCAGCGGCAGGGGCGTCGGAACAGGACAGGCAAACCAAGCAGCTGCTTGGGGCCCCGACTTGTCCTGGGGCCCCAGCAGAGGGCAGCAGAGGGCAGCACAGCAGAAAGAGGAAAGAGGCAGCATGGGTGAAGGAGGTACCCATGCTGCCAAGATATCCCCCCCCTGCATATCCACTGTAATACTGTGCGATTGCCCCCCTCCCGCGATTGACCCCCCTCCTCCCGCGATCGACCCCCCTCCCGCAAACGGCGTCAATGACCCGCCCCCCCCACAACAACTTTGTGTACTTGTCGTCCCGCGGTAGCACCCCCCCGCGCAACAACTTGGTGTCCGGCGGCAGTGGCAATGTATGTCCGTAATTGTCGTTCTGCGCATTGCGCGGCCAGACATACGAACATTTCCAGATTACATACAAACAGGAGGAAAGTCCCTAACGGGTTCGTAACTCGGGGACCCCCTGTACTGTCATTTATTTGCCCTCCTCTTCCCATGTCTATTAGCAGAGCACCTTGTAATCTGTGAACCATTCAAAGAATACACAGCATTCTGTGAAAGAACAAGGGGAGAAGGAGGAAGACAAATGGCACTAATACTTCCATGAAAGAGAGTTGCAGAAGACTGAAAATATCGTGAAAGCTGTACTATCCAGCATGAATGAAAGTATGAATTTACACTACATTGCAGCTATCCAGATATGGCATAACAGTAATTAGACTTTTTTTTTTTTTTTTTACTCACCAGACATGGCAAAAATCTCCCTGCCTTGAGTACCACCTTCAGGAGTGCATAACCCACAGTGCAGGGGTTAGGTGTGCTTAATGCATGGAATTCAGGGGTCAGGAGTGGGTAACACAGGGGTCAGGAATATGTAATGCACAGGCCAATGTACATGGTAGACCCTCCTCCCAATATAAATCCCTCCAGCACAGGTTTTACCTCACCAATCTCCACCAGTAAGTACACACCCTCAAACCTGGCGCACTCCAGGGGATGCGGGGCACCTGACCAGTTCTAGCAATCGCTCTGGCTCTGAGCAAATCTAACCTGCAGCTGAAAACACGTTTGCAGAAAGATATTGCTGCTAAAGGAGTTTCTACCAATTACTGAATAAACGGTTTACATATTTTTTTCCAGACTGAACTGTGAGACCTGATTCACGCCTAAGCAGGCTGCATTTGATGCATATTCCAGGTGCATTTTGTGTTTTTCATGTTTTTAAACCATTAAAGACTATGGAACCAAAAACCCTGCTGGACCCTGGCCATTTCCATAAAATTCACAGATGTGAACGTGACCCATAGGAAACCATATTAAATGGACTGCAGTGTATTTGTGCAAAACTGAAAACGCACTAAAAAAATGCTTAGGTGTGAATCAGGCCTAAATGTTCAAAGAGACATGTTGGTGTATGTTTATTTTAAGTAGACTGTGTTGGTCTATTATTGGGATCTAAAGCGGAGCTCCAGGCTCCTTCAGAAAAAAATGAAAGTCAGCAGCTACAAATACTGTAGCTGCTGACTTTTAATATTAGGACACTTACCTGTCCACAAATCCAGCAGTCTTCAATTGGCTCTCGAGTGCTGCCGCCACTATTTCTTATAAGGGAAACACAGCCAGCTCTCTGCACATGCATGTAGCGCACTGTGCTTTATAAATGGCCCGGCGGCTGGGGGAAGGAGGAGGGGGCTGAACTTCCGGGTGACTTTGCCGCAGTAAAGTCATTAAAAAATGGGAGCGGGTACCTGTCAAAACCAGGTACCCGCTCCCCCCTGAAAGGTGCCAAATGTGACAGCGGAAGGGGGGGGGGGGGAGCAAACAAGCAGAACTTCCCCTTTTGGGTGAAGCTCCGCTTTAAAGATTAGATATATTTTAGCATTCAATTTTTGGCTGTTTGACTGGAGTTCAGCTTTAAAAGGAAATAATGACCTCTTATTTAGAGTTTTTTTGTAATGTTCACCATAAAGTTATTTTAATGATTTTCACATTTCAACAAGCTTCATATTTTTTGTTATTGTATTAAAGTAGATGTAAACCCTTACAAACACCCAGTTAAGTGACTGGTCTCATGCCTTGTACCCACGATCGGAATTTCCGATGGAAAAAGTCAGACGGATTTTTTTCAGCGGATATTCCGACCGTGTGTGTGCCCCATCGGACTTTTTTCCGTCGGAATTTAGAAAGAGAACATGTTCTCTTTTTCTCAGAGGAAAAAAAATTCCGATCGGAAAGTCTGTATGGAACTCCGACGGAGAAAAAAAACACCCATGCTCAGAATCAAGTCGATGCATGCTCGGAACCATTGAACAGGGGGCGGACAGCTGGAAATACATCAGTGAGGAGAGCTCTGAGAGCTGGTTGGAGGGGAGGGAAGGCACCCCCCCCTTTCACACATCACGCAAGAACAGAGCTGAGGTTGTCAATCAGCTTTCAATAGGGAGTGCATTGTTACTCAACTGACTCAGACTTGCATTGTGAGAAATTGCGGTACAAAATTATACCAATACTAAGGCTAATTTCACGGTATAGCGCTGCTATTTAAAGAGGCGCTTTACCGTCATTTTTGGGGCGCTATTCGGCCACTAGGGGGCGCTTTTAACCCCCGCTAGCAGCCGAAAAAGGGTTAAAACCACCCGCAAAGCTTTGTAGCGGTTCGGCGGCGCTGCCCATTGATTTCAATGGGCAGGGGCGCTGTAGGAACGGTGTATACACCGCTCCTACAGTGCCTCAAAGATGCGGCTGGCAGGACTTTTTTGAGCGTCCTGCCAGCGCACCACTCCAGTGTGACAGCCCTCGGGCTGTCACACTGGAGTGAGAGAAGAGGCTCTTTCAGGGTGCTTTGCAGGCGCTATTTTTAGCGTTATAGCGCCTGCAAAGCGCCTCAATGTGAAAGTAGCCTTACACATACTGATAACATGTATTTACATAAATCAAATTTTTCATGTACATAAAAAAGAAAAAGACTACATTTCTTTGGAACCAGTTTTCACTTTAATAATAAGGAAAAAAAAAACATCAAGGAGATGTCATTTCAAAGGCTTTTTCAGACATAACTGTAGCCTTCTGAAACATCCAAGGCAGTTTCAAGCATTTTGTTTGCCTTGAAGAAGGCTATAGTAGTATAGCTGACTACCAAGAGGGGGTCACTCTGTAATAACACCCTAGCTGACTTGCCTATTTGGCACGAGAGACATACTTCTACAATGATTCTTAAGCTGCAGATGAATCAGTAAGTCGATGGTTAATACATTTTCACATCCAATGCCCTGTGAGTCAAACAATACATCTAAATAAACAACCTAATTAACGAGCAGCACAACAACACATTACTCATTTAAATCCTCTCAAATCACTAGAAAAATAATGTGGTAATCCATGCTTTAGCGCTACAGTATGTTAACAAGCCAAAATGACAGCAGTCGCCATTGAACACATAACTCCAGCAGTCTTATCTTGGCAGACAAAGTACTATTAATTATTTACCAGAAATAGACAACTTACAAAGCGCATTTCAGAGGAGCAACTTCAGGTAGCTATAGATGTAATGTTAGGACAGGACATTGATACACATTCATTTCGTGCCCCCAATGTGCATCAGTGTAGTAAACAACACACCTACCCCTTTAATAGACCACATCACATGCATTTGAATACACATACATTGTGGTGATGTTTGTGGTGAAGTTTATTGGTAAAAAAAAAAACATTTTATGTGCAGGTTTTTTGGTGTGTGGGGGCTTGTTAGCGGCCCATAGGTAAACAGCAGTCAGAGGTCATGCCCATAATGCTTATGCATACTGTAGGTGTAACCATAGATTAAACACCACCAATATCAACATCACATCTTCCGTTTAGGTTTTTCATGCACAATTAATATTAAAGCTGGCTTTAAACTTTTGCACTACAATAATACATTTGGTAAGGCACCATGCTGCATTTATTTTCTTGAAAAAACAGTCAGGTGTAGTGTCCTGTCCGCTGGAATGCCTTAGTGGCAAATGAAAAAAAAAATGGGCTTCTCCAACACACAGTACATTAACACATGTAGCAATACCCCGTAGAGGGTATTTTTGGGTTCATTTTGGGTTTTGCACGTTACCTCTTCAGCTTCGTTGTCTGGGTAAGTCTGTAGTAATGCAATGTCCACACAGATGTAAAACCTCAACAGTTAGGCTTTATTTTCTTATGCAGTAAACGTTGAGAAGTAGAAGGCATAGAAGAGTAGGGGATAGGTTCAGGGACTCGGCACAACATATAACAGTTTCAGATCAAAGTCACTCACCACTCTCAATGTTAGAGTGAGTATTGGCCACCCGGATAGTCCCCTCTCACATGGCCTAGCAGCCGGGATGACACACAAACCAGCAACAGGGCTGTCTCTGCCACAGACTGCCCAAGATGAAGCGGGTCTCTGCCACAGACCTTTTGAAGTGTACAAAGTCTCTGCCACAGACCTTTTGAAGTTTAGCAAAAGGATAGTCCAGGAATCCTCTGCCACAGGATTTTAAAGTCCCAAACTTCCAGCCGTACAGTTAAAGGGCCTTTAAGCCAATCTGGCGAACTGCAGGGCTTGTAATATAGCGGATCCCTCCTTGACAAAGTTACCAGGCCTCACCCGAGACAGCAGCACTTTGCCGGTCTCCTCCAGGGCAGGTCCTCCCCTGGTCTCCTTCACCAAGATAGCTTCCTCCCCATGTGGACGGACAGCTTGGGATCCCCTCTCCGACTGTAGGCCCCAGACAGCTGGGCCTACTAGATAGCAATGCAGCCTCGGGCCAACGTGGCCCCGAGACCAGAATCACACACACATACCTTGTGTCCGGAGGGCTGCGGGGCGGGAACGGGCCCCAATCAATGGCGTCTGCCCCTTAAGTATCCCCTCCCAGCAGGCACAGCGGATTGACCACTCTCACCGTACTGCTGCCGAGAAGGGCCACTCAATGCACCATGGTTTACCCGTGTTCCAACAGGTGCCCGAGGTGTTAACGCCACCTACAGGCAATAGGGGAAAATGCTATCGGACAAACCACAGCTGGAGCAGAGGTAAGATTAAATGCAATTCAACTGTCTGAGCCCAACTACTGGCTCAGACATCCCTCTACATTTTTTAAATAGCGTCCCAACCTTTTGGGGAGGGCGCAACACACACATTAACGCACCACAAAGGTGTGAAGCCAACATTATACACACTTTTTGAAGCACAGCTTTTCTCAAACGGTGACATACGCCTCATGGCCAGGCCCCAGAATCCCTCAACGTGACACGCAGCACTGCTCACATCCCTTACCTGGCAAGAAGTACACTAGATAGTTGGGCCAAATTGTCCATCAGAAGCTGATCTAGGATTGTGCAGTTCATGCTCCGTGTTCCAGCTCTGCTTTAATTACATTAAGCTTTCTCCCTGGACACCTTCTACAAGCTTTTACATTATGCCTTTGTACTAACATAGGCCCATGCTTTAGATCATCATGAGCTGCTACAGCTGCTGTCATCAATTTATGTTAAAGCATTACTCATCTAGTTTACTAAATATGGCTTTGAAAAATCATAATTTAAGAAGGTATTTAATTCATATCAGTCGAGTAAACCTTGTGTTTTTCCCTTTATATACAATATAAAGAAAATGACAGATACACGTTGTGCTATAGGTACCATGGAGAAAATCTTCTGGCATGGGGGCAACCTTCATGTTAATTAAGGCCCCATGTACACGGGATGCTGGTGCAAACTCTTCTGAACGAAGGTTGAAACCGGCGCTTAGAAACGCCCGTTTTGCCGCGTTTGCATGCCGCGTTTAGCGGCGGTTTACCATGTTTGCATCTAGAAGCGTTTAGTTAGGAAACATCATAAAGGACCCTCCCTAAGCTCGAAAAACAGTATTATTAACCATTTCATCCATTTTGTGAGACCAGAGTGAGTAGCAGCAGCTGAGAGAGCAGCAGTGTACTTGTATTTAGCATGTCACTTGTCACATCACCTGCCACAAGTTGTGGATTGTCCACTTGCCACGTCACATGCCACAAGTTGTGGATTGTCCACTTGCCACGTCACCTGCCACAAATTGTGGATTGTCCACTTGCCATGTCACCTGGCCACATCACCTGCCACAAGTTGTGGAATGTCCACTTGCCACGTCACCTGGCCACGTCACCTGCCACAAGTTGTGGAATGTCCACTTGCCATGTCACCTGGCCACGTCACCTGCCACAAGTTGTGGATTGTCCACTTACCACGTCACCTGCCGCGTCACCTGCCACAGGTTGTGGATTGTTCACTTGCCACGTCACCTGCCACAAGTTGTGGATTTTCCACTTGCCACGTCACCTGCCATATGACTTGGCCACGTGACCTGCCACAAGTTGTGGATTTTCCACTTGCCACGTCACCTGCCACAAGTTGTGGATTGTCCACTTGCCACAAGTTGTGGATTGTCCACTTGCCACGTCACCTGCCATGTCAGCTGGCCACGTCACTTGCCACAAGTTGTGGATTGTCCACTTGCCACAAGTTGTGGATTGTCCACTTGCCACGTCACCTGCCACAAGTTGTGGATTGTCCACTTGCCACAAGTTGTGGATTGTCCACTTGTCACGTCACCTGCCACAAGTTGTGGATTGTCCACTTGCCACGTCATCTGCCACAAGTTGTGGATTGTCCACAATGCAATCAATTACAGTTTTTTTTTATTTTTATCTTTTTTCATCATTTGCCATCACTTTTGAGATTTTTAATGTAAGAAAATAGCTCACATTTAAAAACGCTTATAAACGAAAAGGCGGCTAAACGCCAGTACCGCGTTTAGCCGCATTTGGCATCTGAAACTTGGAAATCTTTGGCGTCTGAACCCATTTTTTTGCTTTCAGAAAAGCGAGGTTAAACACAACTGCCTAAAAATGGCAATAAACAAGACAGTGTACATGGACACATAGGATAACATTGAATGAGTTCAGGGGCAGTTGAAAAAAGTGCTCAACTGCCTCTGAATGCGCGTTTAACAGCGTCCCGTGTACATGGGGCCTTAGTCATTTTGAAATAAGACACAAGTCCATCTAGTTCAACCAAAAAAAAAAAAATCATACAATCCCATATACACAATCCTTCATCCACAGTTGAGCCAGAGGAAGGCAAAAAAAACCCCAGCAAAGCGTGATCCAATTTGCTACAGCAGGGGAAAAAATTCCTTCCTGATCCCCTAAATGGCAATTGGATTTTTCCTGGATCAACTTTACCTATAAATGTTAGTATCCAGTTATATTATGTACATTTAGGAAAGAATCCAGGCCTTTTTTAAAGCAATCTACTGAGCTGGCCAGAACCACCTCTGGAGGGAGTCTATTCCACATTTTCACAGCTCTGACTGTGAAGAAACCTTTCCATATTTGGAGATGAAATCTTTTTTCCTCTTGACATAAAGAGTGCCCCCTTGTCCTCTGTGATGACCTAAAAGTGAATAACTCAACACCAAGTTCACTATATGGACCCCTTATATATTTGTACCTGTTGATCATATCCCCCTATAATCTTCTCTTCTCAATAGAGAATAAATTCAGTTCCTCTAATCTTTCCTCATAGCTGAGCTCCTCCATGCCTCTTATCAGTTTGGTTGCCCTTCTCTGCACTTTCTCCAGTTCGTTAACCGATATCCTTTTTGAGAACTGGTGCCCAAAACTGAACTGCATATTCCAGATGAGGTCTTACTAATGATTTGTACAGGGGCAAAATACAAGAAAGGACTTTGCTCGCTTTGGAAACCGCAGCTTGGCATTGCATGCCATTATTGAGCTTATGATCTACCAGAACCCCCAGATCCTTCTCCACTACGGATCCCCCCAGTTGTACTCCCCCTAGTATGTATGATGCATTCATATTCTTAGCCCCCAAGTGTCACACACATAGCAGAGATCGAATAAGTAAATTACTGTCAAAAGTGAATAGAAGGGACATAAACTGGGCAGAAGTATTGAGGATGCAGTTGATGCATGTGTCTCCTCCTGGTGCTCTGTTTTTCTGGCCCTAGATTGTGTTTGTCTGTTGTAGGGACGTATTGTAAGCTACTTTAAAGTTCAAGTTTCAATGTAAATAGATCTCTATTTTCCTGAAAAGTGCCAGGCAATATGCTAACACTGCTACACAGGAAATAAATACTGAATATTTAATGGTTTTTTTTGGGGGTGGGAGGTGACTAGTACTTAAAGCGGAGGTTCACCTTACATAGAAACTTTATATTCCCAATATCTTAACACTATTTACATTAGTATGTCACTTACCTTTTTTAATTTCGGAGGCTCTAATTGTAGATAAGCAGCTGTGTTCCGTTCCACTTCCTGGTCTTCCTCCCGCGGGAGCAGGCGGGTCTTTCTGTTTCCCCGGCGGCGCTAAGTGTGCTGGGATGTCGGCGCAATGTCTCCTGGGAGCAAAGTGTCATGCTTCCCAGGAGACGCCGTCCAGCGAAATCACGTGACTCATATACCCCGTCATACGCGCATTCACCGCTACCCGGAAGTCTGGCGGAAGTCTGTGCTTGTGGGCTTCATGATGCCCACAAGCAAAATGGAAAAGACAGGAACACTTTTTATAAATCTTTCTTTTTACCGAAAACGGACGTGGGACGATTGAAAGCGCAGGACAAGTGAGTACTTATTAGTCATCTGTAACCACATGTAGTAGACATAAAAAAAAAAAAGTATGGACCGCGGAACCTCCGCTTTAAGTGGAGGAGTTGCCAGAATACCTAAAGAAATATAAGGTTTGAATATCTATCCACTACAACAAAAACCATTGTGTACTGTCCGTGACACTTTTTTCTTTACACTAACATTCAATTTTTCAAGACAAGCATTCGGCGTGCATCCCCTTCTTCAAGGTCCGAGCAGTACTAATAGATAAAGTGTTGGCAGAATTTAATAAGACAATCCCTGAGAGAAAAAAACACAAACAAACATACACAGCAATAGTAATTAAACTTGGACAGTTAGTGAGACAAGGCAGGGAGAGAGAATGGGAGGGGGAAGAGTCCCCCAGAGGTAAGAGAGTGATTTAGAAAGCCGAGGTCTACAGTTAGTCCGATATCATTTTGTGGAATAGATTTATCCTTCTTAGATCAAAAGGTTTTTTTTTCTCAGTAGAGTAGTGTTAGTGTTCGATTTAACCACTTCAGCTCTGGAAGATTTTACCCCCTTCATGACCAGGCCATTTTTTGGTATTCGGCACTGCGCTAACTTAACTGGCAATTGCGCGGTCATGCATCGCTGTACCCAAACAAAATTTATATAATTTTTTTCAAAAAATAGAGCTTTCTTTTGGTGGTATTTAATCATCACTGTTTTTTTTTTTTTTTTTTTTATATTTTGCGATATAAACTAAAAAAGACCAAAAAATATTGAAAAAAACTATCTTTTATACTTTCTGCTATAATACATATCAAATATTTTTTTAAAATTTTGGCTAAAATGTATTCTGCTACATGTTTTTGATAAAAAAACAAAAACAAAATAAATGTATATTGATTGGTTTGCATAAGAGTTCTAACGTCTAAAAACTATGGTATATATACTGTAATTTTATATATATATATATATATATATATATATAAATATATACTATTAATGGTGGAGAGCAATGGCTTGTGACGGGACTGCGACTGTTTCATATAATTCACACTACAATTTATCACATTCTTATAATATTTCATTATAACATTCCTAATATTACATCTACCTGTATATTATATTTGCCTCTTGACAACCTCATTTATTCAGTGTGAGTTCTCTTTTTCTACTCCCCCCCATGCCCTATCAAAAATAGACCACACAACATAATACCAAAAAAAAATAAAAATAATCTTCCCCCTACCCCCTCCCCCGCCCACCCTCTCTCTCCTCTCTCGTATGAACATCTTACCCTTTTACACCTCCATTCTCGGCCCCTCCCTATAACGGTGGACAATCTGACACTAACTAAGGCTGGGGGGGAACTAACTGCCACTGACATCTCCAGTGCCATTAATACAGTGATCAGTGCTAAAAATATACACTGACACTGTACGAATGACACTGGCTGGGAAGAGGTTAACAACTAGGGAGATCAAGGGGTTAAGTGTGTGCCTAACTATATATAACATGTTTACAGTGTGCTACTTTTTACTAATGATCTAATTGATACTAATGATTTTTTACTTTGCAGGGATAAGAAACTGACAGATCCCTCCCTGTGTACAGAGCTCTGTGTTGAATTTCAAAACAGAGCTCTCGGCTGTGAATGTACACGGCCGATCAGCATGTCGCAGGCGTGAATTATTGGCTGGGATTTGCTGACCTGCTCTCGCTGTGTACAATCAGTGGAAGCCGGAGGGGTTCATGCGTGTGCCCTAAACCCAGAAGTAGGCAGTGACGTACCAGTCGCTTGCCTACAGCAGCCGCACCGCCGCAGTATAATGTGAGGGGGCCGTCGTTATGTGGTTAGGGACCTGAACGCCCATGTCTTCCATAGAATGGGGTCTGGTTGTGAGTAGTGAATGTCCCACAGGTGTGCAGAAATCATCTTCCTTATGTTCCTAAATGGTGCTTCTATGTAAATGCATTCTTTTTTTTGTAATTTGTGTCCTGCTTCGCTAACGTAAGATCCTTGCGACTCCCTTCAATTTGTTTGTTTTTCTTGGTGATTTTCTTTTTAACATTCTGCTAAAACTTTGTGTATTTGTACTGCTTGGACATTGCAGAAGGGGGTACACCCCAAAAGCTTCTCCTGAAAATTTTGATGTTAGGGTAAATTAAAAAAGTATCATGAACAGCACTCAATTGTTTTTGTAACAAGTATATAATCACTCACTTTTATCCTCTACTTATTCTAGTGTCTGGCTGGTTGCTTTAAAGTGGATGTAAACCCACCACTCACCCGGTATATACTCATGGCACAGTATTAATGTATTGTGACAGCAGGAAGGTAAAGTCACCTGGTTGCATCCAGGGGGGTAGATATATTTCGCCCAGATTCAGGCTTTACGCCGACTTATACAACTAGGTGGAGAGTTGTATAAGCCCAGCTGAGGCTAGTGGGCTCATGGATGACTCATACCTCTAGGGAGAGTGTGGGGCGTCGTGCAGACAGGGAGTTGATGAGACCAGCTGAAGCTTGTCAGCTCATTTAGGCCTCTATAAGAACTCCCAGCTTCATTAGGTGTTTGCTCATGCCTGGACCCAGACCTGTGTGGACTGTCTAGGGAGAGTGAACCCCTGTGCGGTGAGACAAAGCCTGTGTGGCTATTTGCTTGGACATTTAAAACCAGGGACTTAGGGACTAGGACAGCACTAGGCTGATCCCAGTTGTTAGTTAGGAAACCTGTATGTTTAGTCAGAGGTCAAATTGACCAGGATTTATTTTGTTTATGTTTCTTTTGGCTTTGCTGTGTTTTGTCACTGTAAATAGAAAATAAACCGCACCTTTTTTTGATTTTGAAAACCACAACCTCCATTTGCTGGGCCTGTTTTTGTGTGGGGAGCCCATCCCGGGGGTCACACACACCCGCTGCCGAGCTAACCCCCTCACAGTTGGTGGAGAATGCGGGCAGTTTTTTTTTAAGCCAGCATGGAGGAGATACTGAAGCAGCTGGCTCTAGCAAATGCCAATCAACAGCAGACAAATGCAGGTTTGCAAAAGAGCCTTGCAGCTCATCAACAGAGCCTTGCAGCTCAACAACAGAACTTCGCAGCCCAGCAGCAAGCTCATCAACAGAGCCTTGCAGCCCAGCAGCAAGCTCACCAACAGAGTCTGGAAGCTCAGCAACAAGCCCATCAGCAATCTGAGGCCCGCTTCATAGACCTGTTACAGAAGCAAGAGCAGAGACTACAACAAATGGAAGCAGTAATGCAGCAACGTCCGCAGACCAGTGAGGAAAGCCGTCCCACTAATACCGCGTCCTTTGGGGTGAGTCGTTTATTGACAAAAATGACTGGAGAGGATGATCCAGAGGTATTTTTGACCACATTTGAAAGGACTGCTGAAAGAGAAAAGTGGCCTGAGGAGCAGTGGGCTGGACTGGTGGCTCCTCTGTTAACTGGTGAATCGCAGAAGGCTTACTATGAGCTAGAGCCTGACCAAGCAAAAGACTATGTGATGCTAAAAGCTGAAATATTGGCAAGGCTGGGTGTCACCCAGGCTGTCCGGGCTCAGCGTGTGCATAACTGGACTTTCCAGCTTGGAAAACCCCCCAGGTCTCAAATGTATGATCTCATTCACCTGAGCAGAAAGTGGCTACAGCCAGAGACTTTGTCCGCACCAAAGATTGTGGAACGTGTTGTAATGGATCGGTTTTTGAGAGCTCTTCCTACTGCCATCCAAAAGTGGGTAAGCCATGGAGACCCAGAGACGGCCGATGGTCTTGTGGAACGTGTGGAGAAATACTTGGCTACAGAGAACCTGACGGCCTCTTCCAGAGACACTCGGACTTTCCACCCTAAGACCAGACCATCCCCAGGGGCGGATAAGAGGATTCCAAGGGGTAAGGGTGGAGAGAGTGAGAGGGTGGGAGCTCTACCCCAAGTTTGGCGAGAACAGCCTGGGAAATCAGCGGCTCAAGAGGCGGCAAGAAGGATCGTTTGCTACCGCTGCCGGCAAGCGGGACATATTGCAGCCAATTGCCCGGTTGTGGAGGAACCCATGCAGTGTGACTTTCTGACGGGCAGACGTCAGTCGCTGTGTGCGACAGTCGCATGCACTGCCATTCGAGGAACTGAGAAACATTTATGCAAAATGTGTGTTAATGGTAGAAATGTTGTGGTATTGCTGGATTCAGGTAGCCTTGTGACCCTGATAAAGGCTGAGTTAGTTAAAACAGAGGTCTCTGGGAATAGCAAGGTAGCTGTTATTTGTGTGCATGGGGACACCCGAGAGTATCCAGTGACTACAGTGTGTTTCGAGACCCCCAAAGGTACCCTCTCTCATCCAGTGGGCTTAGTATCTCAGTTACCGCATGACGCCATTGTGGGAAGGGATTTTCCGAAGTTCTGGGAACTGTGGGATGATCCTGAGCCCCCCACTGGTGCCCCTATGTACCAGGAATGTGATAGCCAGAACTCCCCTGAGAGTGGTGAGGACTCTCCGGAGTTTCCCTTGTCAGTATTGGCAGGGGAGACTCAAGAGACTGGAGAGGAGCCCACCTCCTCAGACGAAAACCTACCGTCTGTGGAGTTTTCTGATCTTGAGGTTCACAGGGAAAACTTTGCCACAGAACAGTTGAAAGACCCCGCCCTAATAAAGGCACGGGAAAACGTAGTGAAAATAGATGGCGAGTTAGTGAACCCAGATAATACCTGCACTTACCCATACTTCAGCGTAGAGAAGGACCTACTGTATCGGGTGGCAAAAAGGGCAGAAGAAACCGTTGAGCAGCTTGTGGTGCCCAAACCTTACAGGAAGTTGGTGTTGGAGTTGGCCCATGGGCACATTCTTGGAGGTCATCTGGGGACAGAGAAAACCCGAGAGAGGGTATTACAGAGATTCTATTGGCCGGGGGTGATGAAGGACATAGAAAATTATTGTTCCTCCTGCCCTGTGTGTCAGAGGTCGGCCCCGATGCCACATTTCCGTAGCCCGCTGGTCCCTCTACCCATCATTGAGGTCCCGTTTGAGAGGATCGCCATGGATTTGGTAGGTCCTATAATCAAGTCCGCTAGGGGGCACCAGTACATATTAGTTATAATGGACTATGCCACCCGTTATCCAGAAGCGATCCCTCTCCGAAATACCTCGGCCAAAACCATAGCCAAAGAGCTATCTCTTGTGTTTAGCCGGGTGGGTATTTGTAAAGAACTGCTTACGGACCAAGGTACACCCTTTATGTCCCGGGTTATGAAGGAGCTGTGTAAATTGTTCAAAGTGACGCAATTACGTACATCTGTGTATCACCCCCAAACCGATGAGCTGGTTGAAAGATTCAACAAAACCCTAAAACAAATGTTGAAGAAAGTGGTGGATAGAGATGGAAAGGATTGGGACTGTCTACTTCCTTATCTGATGTTTGCTATTAGGGAGGTGCCCCAATCCTCTACGGGATTCTCCCCCTTTGAGTTACTGTATGGGAGACACCCAAGAGGGCTGTTGGATATTGCCAAGGAAACTTGGGAAAGTTAGAGTTCTCCCCACAGGAGTGTGATTGAGCATGTCGCCCTGATGCAAGACCGAATTGCACAGGTAATGCCCATCGTGAAGGAACATTTGGCCCAAGCGCAGTTAGCACAGCAGAGAGTGTACAACCGTGGAGCCAAGACCCGTACCTTTTCCCCGGGGGATAGGATACTGGTACTTGTCACTACGGTTGAAAGTAAATTCCTTGCCAAATGGCAAGGCCCCTACGAGATAATGGAAAAAGTGAGCGAAGTGAATTACAAGGTCAGACAACCAGGAAGGCGAAAGCCCGAACAGATCTATCACGTTAATCTGTTGAAAGCCTGGAGGGATAGAGAGTCCCTAGTCGCAGACACTTGGTCACCAGCTCAAACTGGTTGCGTGATTCCTGAGGTTGGATTAGCAGCCACCTTGTCACAACCCCAACAACAGGAGGTTAAGGAGTTTGTGCTTCGCAACAAGGAGGTATTCTCTGAGCTGCCGGGACAAACATCGGGGGTAGAGCATGACATCATTACCCCGCCCGGTGAAAGGGTGAAGTTAAAACCCTATCGGATCCCAGAGGCCCGACGGGAGGCAATACGGGAGGAAGTACAGAAAATGCTGAACTTAGGGGTGATAGAGGAGTCCCAAAGTGATTGGTCTAGTCCCATTGTGTTGGTGCCTAAACCGGATGGGAGCTGGCGATTTTGTAACGATTTTCGTCAGTTGAACAAAGTTACAAAATTTGACACCTACCCCATGCCACGTATAGATGAGTTGATCGACCGGCTGGGAACAGCCCGATACATGACGACTCTTGACCTCACAAAAGGGTATTGGCAAATCCCCCTGGCCAAATTGGCCAAAGAGAAAACCGCATTTGTAACCCCAGACGGGGCGTTCCAATATAAAAGAATGCCGTTCGGGTTACAGAATGCGCCGGCCACATTCCAGCGGAAAATGGACCAGATGCTGAGGCCCCATCGGAAGTATGCTGCGGCTTACCTGGATGACGTAATTGTCCATAGCACAGATTGGGCCTCACATCTGCCAAAAGTGCAAGCAGTCCTGGACTCTGTTCGGGAAGCGGGGTTTACGGCTAACCCCAAGAAGTGTACCATTGGGCAGGAGGAGGCCAAATATCTTGGGTACACCATTGGGAGGGGAGTAATAAAACCCCAACTCAACAAAGTCGAGGCCATCCAGAGTTGGCCACGTCCCAACAGCAAGAAGCAGGTACGAGCCTTTCTGGGAATCGCTGGGTATTATCGGCGATTCATTCCCCACTTTGCTTCTAAGGCTGTGCCCCTAACCAACCTAACGAAGGGGAAAGGGTCGGTCATGATTAAATGGACCCCCGAGGCTGAGGCAGCATTCCAATTCTTGAAACAAGCCTTATGTAGCCAGCCAGTGTTGTACTCACCCGACTTCTCTAAAGACTTTGTCGTACAAAGTGATGCGTCAGATGTGGGGTTAGGAGCAGTATTGTCCCAGGTCTGGAACGGGGAGGAGCACCCAGTCATTTACCTCAGCAGGAAGTTGAAGTCCCATGAGGTAAATTACGCCACCGTTGAAAAGGAGTGTTTAGCGGTGAAGTGGGCTCTAGATTCCCTTCGGTACTACCTGCTAGGTAGGCACTTTGACATGGTTACGGATCACGCTCCGTTAAAGTGGATGGCTCAAAACAAGGAAACAAATAGAAGAGTGAATAGGTGGTTCCTGGCCCTCCAGGAATTCAACTTCACAGTAAAGCATCGCCCTGGCGTTCAAATGGGGAATGTGGATGCTTTGTCTCGAGTACATGAATGCCTGATTGCTGGTGTTCCAACCCCAAGGTTAAAACAAGAGGGGGGGGTATGTGACAGCAGGAAGGTAAAGTCACCTGGTTGCATCCAGGGGGGTAGATATATTTCGCCCAGATTCAGGCTTTACGCCGACTTATACAACTAGGTGGAGAGTTGTATAAGCCCAGCTGAGGCTAGTGGGCTCATGGATGACTCATACCTCTAGGGAGAGTGTGGGGCGTCGTGCAGACAGGGAGTTGATGAGACCAGCTGAAGCTTGTCAGCTCATTTAGGCCTCTATAAGAACTCCCAGCTTCATTAGGTGTTTGCTCATGCCTGGACCCAGACCTGTGTGGACTGTCTAGGGAGAGTGAACCCCTGTGCGGTGAGACAAAGCCTGTGTGGCTATTTGCTTGGACATTTAAAACCAGGGACTTAGGGACTAGGACAGCACTAGGCTGATCCCAGTTGTTAGTTAGGAAACCTGTATGTTTAGTCAGAGGTCAAATTGACCAGGATTTATTTTGTTTATGTTTCTTTTGGCTTTGCTGTGTTTTGTCACTGTAAATAGAAAATAAACCGCACCTTTTTTTGATTTTGAAAACCACAACCTCCGTTTGCTGGGCCTGTTTTTGTGTGGGGAGCCCATCCCGGGGGTCACACACACCCGCTGCCGAGCTAACCCCCTCACAGTATATATATATACACATATAAGCCTCCTGCATGTATCCCTACCTTCCACATGTCACCCCCTTCAGCAGTAGGAGCCCCACAAAATTCTTGAAACAGTGGGTGGGTCTCTTTGCCATGGCTTGGTGGGCGAAAACGTGATGTCACAAGACTCCCCGTCCACCTCTTCACTCTCCTACTGTCCTTTTCCTGAGTTTTGAGTAACATCCAGTCAAAACTCAGGAAAGGCACCACATGACTTCTGCATGCCCAATCATGCTGAGGTGTGGAGCAGCCAATGCTGAGAGAGCTGGAGAAGATAGGAGGGAGGATGTGAAGCTGGAATTGTAACACTCTCTCTCTCTCTGTTTGTGCATTAAATAAAGAAACCAGATGTCAGTCACAGCAGTGGGGGATGTGGCGACACACATTTATTTGTGTGCCATTTTTTATCTTACTAAAAAAAAAGACAAGAGGATTGCTCAGAGCTGGATTAGCTCTTTGTTACAAGACTGGGTACAGATGACTTGATATCCTCTACTGTACCAGGTAGAAGACTTCATTAAAAAACTTTTTTTCATTTTTATATCCTCTTTAATGCAGTAGTAAACGTTGTAAAAATAAATAAAAAAATCACACTGCAAGGCAATGTCATAATATGCTAGTATGCATAGTGGCTATGACAGCTACAATCACGTGTTAAATCCAGCAGGCTGGTTGTTCCCAAATTGATCGTTCAATCAACTTGGATACATTCAGGTTTGAACCATCCATGGCTGGTGTTACATCCCTTCTATAGAATACCCCTCTTTCTAGACATGTACAGAACCCTGTGCCTATGTATTTATATATCACTCATAGCATTGTCTGTGAAGTCTTTTGTTTTATGCATCTAATTAAGTAACATAATGCCTTGACAAAATCTTTTGATAAACCATTAGCTTTAGATTTTATTCAGTTTGTTTTTAAAATAAAGGATGATTTGTAATGTATTAAAGTATTGTAGCAATGTGAGCGATACTTACCCAACGTCCTGGTAAGCAGCCACCTTTTCTAAGCTAATTGCTTTACATACTTCAGAAATGTAATTAAAATGAATGCATTTGCAAAGTGACTACAAGCTACACTCATTTGTTTATTTAATTTCTTAATTACCAGCCATTTTCTCAATTTATATAATTCACCATCTGCAGAGCTTTCCTTGCAAATGATCATATTGCTGTGTTCTTGGAGGTTCACTGTTTTGCTAAAAACAAATTCAAACACCAGCAGAACTGTATTTGTTAACAGGTCTGGCTGAGAAATCTCTGTGACCAGTAAACGGCACAGATCAACAATTAGCTGCAAATGTAAAATAGTATCCAAGGGATGTTTGAACAGGTTTGTCAAAAAGATTGAACCCAGGGACACACATATCAATGGAAATGTGCTCTGTTTGATCATAAAGATCCGCTTTTCCAAATGTCAATGGTTGGCCTACGATTTATGCTGTAATAAAAGATTATGCTGCCCTAGGTGTGTGTGATCAGTAAGGCATTTTCATTAATGTTCCACCAATGTGTTTTACCATTTGTTACTTGATGATTCTAATTAAAACCAGACTGCGCTATAAGAGATAGGAATGACATGCCTTCTGTTTTATATGCAGAACTACAATTGGACTATATGGTTCATCAAATACTAGATTGCAAAGAGAGATGATGCCTGAATTTTAGCAAAGATACAGAGTCTTGTTACTCCTCATTCTTAAGTATTTCTGCTGGATTAATTGAAAAGTGCCCAGAGGTGGTAAAGAGGACAAATGAAACTGAAAATAGCAAATACAGATAAGGTACTGTACCTCTGTGATGTCAGTTTCTCTGGTTGCTCTAGGCACTGGCTCACAACTGTTAATACACAGCCTTGACTTCAAAACCACAGCCTTGACTTCTACAACTAACTCAAAAATGTTGAACTGTGGTCATTAGCACAGATAAGCAGCAGAGATGGGGCGAACACCCCCCGGTTCAGTTCGTGCCAGAACTCTCAAACATCGCAAAAGTTTGGACCTGAACTCCGAACCCCACTGAAGTCTATAGGACCCGAACATGAAAAATCAGTCCCCATTTTGAAGGCTTATATGCAAGTTATTTGCCATAAAATGGTATGGGGGCCCGGATACTGCCCTGGGGGACATGTACCAATGCAAACAAAACTTTTAAAAAGGATAGTTTTTAAAGGAGCAGTGATTTTAAATAATGATTAAAGTGAAACAATAAAAATGAAAAATTATTTTAAATATAGTGCCTGGGGGGTCCCCATAGTCTGCCTGTAAATTGGCACGTCTGTACTGTTTATAGAAGCTGCTGCATCTAAACTGACAATTATAAAGAAATCAATATGACATTTAAATTGCAGGCAATACAATACCATTGCTGGAAAAAACAAAATGTAAAAACAAATCCATACCAGGCCCTTTTGTCTGGTATGGATTTTAAAGGGAGCCCCATGCCAACATTTTTTTTTAAAACAGCGTGGGTTCCCCCCAAAATCCATACCAGACCCTTATCCGAGCATGCAGCCCGGCAGGTCATGAAAGATGGGGACGAGTGCCCCCCCTCCTCCTGAACCGTACCAGGCCACATGCCCCCTGCATTGAGGGGTGCTTTGGGGTGGGGCTTTGTCAAAAAGAAATAAAAACACACAGTTTTTGACAATTTTTTTTATAAAGAAAAAAAAAAAACAATGTCCCCCAATGTAGATCCATCGTCAATCACGATGCCGATGCCACCGCCGGCGTTTTGCCCAATCAGGGCTTAGAATGAACTGTGCATTGTGGGGTGCTCGGCAGGAGAACATCATGCCAATCCCCCCAGCAAATTCAGGTGTTCACTGAACAGGCAATGTGAGCCGTTCGCCCAACTCTACCAAGGAGTGCTTGCACCTAGATTGGAGCACATAGCAGTACCAACTGGACGAGTCACCAGTCAGCAGCAACTGCCTCCCAGACCAATGCATGCACGTGGATGCTCTGACTCTTAACAGTACCAGCCTGCTGTCACCCTTTCACTGCATAAACAGCATCCCCTTCCCATTTCTGTTGCAATCAGTGCCAGGGCCGGCCCAAGACATTGTGCTGCCTGGGACCAAGAATGAAATGCTGCCCCCCCCCCCAAAAAAAAAAATCACGCCCACCAAAAGGCCCCCACATTCATTATTTTATATCATGATAACTAGGGGGGACCCGTTATGGCTCTATACATGTATAGGAGTAAAAAGAGGACCTGTTGTGGCTCTATACATGTATAAAGAGGACCTGTCATGGCTCTATACATGTATAAAGGATAATAAAGAGGACCTGTCGTGGCTCTATACATGTATAAATGAGTATAAAGAGGACCTGTCATGGCTCTATACATGTATAAAGGAGTATAAAGAGGACCTGTCATGGCTCTATACAAGAATAATAAAGAGGACCTGTCGTGGCTCTATACATGTATAAATGAGTATAAAGAGGACCTGTCATGGCTCTATACATGTATAAAGGAGTATAAAGAGGACCTGTCATGGCTCTATACGTGCATATAGGTGTATAAAAGGACCTGTCAGGGCTCTATACATGTATATAGGAGTATAAAGGGACCTGTGCATGGCGGGCGGCCGCAATGTCTTTTGCGCAAACTAATCAATGTACGCTAATTATGTTTTTTTTTGTACCAAAAATATGTAGGAGAATACATATTGGCCTAAACTGATGAAGAAATTATTTTTGTATACATTTTTTGGATATTTATTATAGCAAAAAGTAAAAAATATTGTTTGTTTGTTTTTTTTAATTGTTGCTCGTTTGTTGTTTATAGTGCAATAAATAAAAACCGCAGAGGTGATCAAATATCACCAAAAGAAAGCTCTATTTGTGGGAAAAAAAGGACGCCAATTTTATTTGGGTACAGTGTCGCATTACCGCGCAATTGTCAGTTAAAGCGACACAGTGCCGTATCGCAAAAAATGGCCTGGTTATTAAAGGGTTTGTAAAGGTTCGTGATTTTTCACCTTAATGCATCAAGGTGAAAAAACACCTGGCAATGACTGCCCCCCAGCCCCCCTGTTTTACTTACCTGAGCCCGTTCACTTGCTGTGCACGTCCCCCGGCGTCCTCTTCTCCACGGAGTCTGGCCGTTAATTGGCTAGATTGATAGCAGTGCAGCCATTGGCTCGCGCTGCTGTCAATCACATCCAATGACCCAGGCCCTGGGGGGGGCGGGAACGAGTCATACACGTTGTGTCTATGGACGCAGCGTGCATAACAGGGAGCGCGCCCGCAAGCTAACCCCCTTGGGAGAGTGCTTCCCAGAAGGGGGTTAGCTGATGCAGGGAGGAGCCAAGACAGCCGCCGAGGGACCAGAGAATCGGGGCCACTCTTTTCCAAACGCACTGCACAGTGGAGGTAAGTATAACATGTTTGTTATTTAAAAAAACAAAAAAAACAAAGCCATACAACCGCTTTAAGTGGGCAAATCTTTCCGGTCCTTAAGTGGTTAATCAGGGCTGGGCAAGGCAAGTCCCTCTCAGAGGCTCTCATGTCTCATACAACTTGTGATGTGTGTTTGTACTTACAGTTTTGCTTCGGACTCCACCACCAGATGCGGGTTGTCACCTGCCACACGTTGCGGATTGTCGGCTGCCACATGTTGCGCATGGTCACTTATGTCACCTGCCACACGTTGCGGGTTGCCACTTGCCACACGTTGCGGATTGTCACTTGCCACGTCACCTGCCACACGTTGCGGATTGTCATCTGCCACACGTTGCGGGTTGTCTCTTGCCACGTCACATGCCACAACATCACCTGCCACATGTTGCGCATTGTCACTTGCCACAACGTCACCTGCCACACGTTGCGGATTGTCACTTGCCACAACGTCACCTGCCACACATTGCGGATAGTCCCGTGCCACACATTGCGGATTGTCACTTGCCACGGCGTCACCTGCCACACGTTGCATATTGTCACTTGCCACAACGTCACCTGCCACACGTTGCGGATTGTCACTTGCCACGGCGTCACCTGCCACACGTTGCGGATAGTCCCGTGCCACACGTTGCGGATTGTCACTTGCCAAGCGTCACCTGCCACACGTTGCGTATTGTCACTTGCCACACGTTGCGGATTGTCACTTGCCAAGCGTCACCTGCCACACGTTGCGTATTGTCACTTGCCACATGTTGCGGATTGTCACTTGCCACACGTTGCGGATTGTCACTTGCCACACGTTGCGGATTGTCACTTGCCAGGCGTCACCTGCCACACGTTGCGTATTGTCACTTGCCACACGTTGCGGATTGTCACGACATCACCTGTCACACGTTTCGGGTTGTCACTTGCTGTGTCCCAAAGTGAAGGCAGGCAGCAGAGAGATGATATAATCTCTCTGCTGCCCATGGCTGCACAGTGAGGGTGAAACTGTGGTGATGCAGGGCGGCGGGGAGAGATGACATCATCACTCTGCTCCGCTGCCCGCTCACTTGCTGACTGCTCCCAACCCCCCCCCCCCCCCCTGCGAGTGCTCTGTCCGCCCCTGTCACCAACAGCAGCGGCGCCGGGCTCCTCACAGGGAGCGGTGCCTGCAGTGCTCACTCGCTGACTGCCCCCTCCCCTCGCCTGTGAGTGTCCTCACAGGCAGCGGCGCCGGTACACCGGGCTCCTCACAGGGAGCGGCGCCTGCCCATGCCTGCTCACTCGCTGACTGCCCCCCCCCGCCTGTGAGTGTCCTCAGCGGCGCCGGGCTCCTCACAGGCAGCGGAGCTGGCTGGCGGGCGTCAGTTTGCCGCCCCCCTAACAGTGCCGCCTGGTACCATGGTACCACCCGGTCCCATCATAGGGCCGGCCCTGATCAGTGCACTGTACAAGACTGGTAAACAGTTAATAATTAACTTTGCAGTAACTTTCTTCTGTGTCCATATAAAACACTCATGGAGAAAATGTTAGTTTTGTTTCAGTGAATAGGATTTGTGAAGGTGAAAGCAATCTTTCAGTACATATTAACATTCAAATAAAGTTTAAGGCCTTTCACTTCTCATTTGCACATTACACCTTATCTGTCAGTCATCCCCCAATCTGGCTAATATATTTTCAGGTCCAGGTACAGAAGGCAAACTATGAGTGAGGATGCAGAATATATAATAAAGTCATGTATTAAACAAAAGAAGGGATCAGTAGTTATGAGTCTTTGTTCAACAGCCAGATGTCACCTGTAAGGACGATATTGTACTACATTAAACTTTAATATGATGAACTCTTATGGCAAACAGTAATAAAAGGAATAGATATGAAAACAAGTGGTATTAAATGACAAAAAAGGTGACCTAACATTTAGGCGTTCTGGAATTTTTGAATGTGATGTATGAGAAAAAAGGAGACAAAAAAATGACAAGGCCAATACTAAGGAAAATCATAATACGTCATACGTTAGTGATTTTGTCCTAGTTTTTGAAGCAAGATAAGTCTTTCAATTTAAAAGCTATCTGATTTTCTAAAATGAGATGTCAAGAATTTTTTGATGTCTCTGTCTTTTTCTGGGATATTGTGACTGCAAAACTATGTCTTTGTCTGCCCAAACAATGCATCATTGTAACCCAATTCATAGGAATACCAATTGACAGTAAGCCCAGCAGCAACATTCAATGTCAAGTATCAGCTACCAGATCAAATGAAATCTAGGCAGTAAAAGTGAAATATCTGCGCTCAGGTGAACAGGTATAGATATTAGGCTTGTGCACAACGGAAAAATTTGTTCCGTTTCGGTTCGTTTCTTTCCGGTCCTGTTGATTCGTAATCATTCGTAATTTTGCTAGACGGGATTTTTCGTGTTCGGACTCATTCGTATTTTTGCAAGCGACATTTTTCGTTGAATTTTTTGTTGCTTTATAATTCGTACTTTCGGTAGAGTACGTTGTTTTTCATTGATTCTGGACACAACTCCTACTTTCGTAACTTTTTTTGGGTTCGTTGATTCGTAATTTTCTGTGTCTCTCTCACGACGACGCTGACTATTATGCCTAATGTGCTTCGAATGGATTTGTACTTTTCGAAATACATAGCGGTTATTTGTAACGATTCGAAATCTCGTATTTTACTTTCGTTTTTTACATGCGGCTATAGCCTCCGCCCCTGTACACCATTTTGAGAGGGTTCAGCACGGTGAGGGAGAAGCAGAGAGCAGAGCAGAGTGTTATTGTGCTTCGAATGGATTAGAAATCTCGTATTTTACTTTTGTTTTTTACATGCGGCTATAGCCTCCGCCCCTGTACACCATTTTGAGAGGGAGTTCAGCACGGTGAAGGAGAAGCAGAGAGCAGAGCAGAGTGAGTGTTATTGTGTTTCCAATGGATTTGTACATTCGTAAGTTTTTTCATAACGAATTATGCCGAAGACATTCAAGCATTCGCTATTTTGCGGTATAATTTATTTCGGATTCGGTTTTATTCGTAATTGCTTTGTTCGGAAATTCGAATGCTTCCGAATGTCCGAAAGTTGCTAAATTCGGACGAATTTCGATTCGTTACGAAACGAATTGCACAAGCCTAATAGATATAACCAATCCTATGAATCACCAATATCTTACCCCCAATGTCTCCCAGCCATGTACTAACCAGGCCCAACCTTGCTTAGCCTCTGAGATCAGACAAGATCAGGCACATTCAGAGTGGTGCAGAAGAAATTATTTTGGGTTGTTCTTTGGTGGTAGGTAATGGTAGTAACAAGAAATAACAGCTACATTTAGAAAAAAAAAATGTTTACTATTTTGGCCCAGTTTTTCTTTGATAATAAAAAAAATGAATCTGGAGATACCCATTACGATTTACCACCAAAGGAAAGCCCAGTTTGTCCTGAAAAACCCCAAAACAAAACAAGGTATAATCTACCTGGATGCACAGTAGTTGGGATGATAGGTACGGATTTACTACCACATGTAAAAGTTGAAAAATTGTGCTTAGGCATTAAGATGTGTTCTATCTTTAGGTGTAAAGGGGCTAAAGCATAAAGAGCAAACCAGGGAAAAAGTATACAAACATTTTTATAGATATATTTCATGTAGAATCCCTGGCAGTAAGGTTGGATTCACACCAATGCATTTTTAGTGCTTTTTGCATTTTGCAAATTTGCACTACAGTCCATTTACCATGGTTTCCTATGGAACACGTTCTGTAGTGCAAATCTGCAAAATGCAAAAAGCACTAAAATGCATAGGTGTGAATCCAGCCTAAGGGAGACCGCTAAACAAAACACAAAATGAACTTCAAACTCTTATGCCCAAAACTGCAGGCACTGAAAAATTGTATTGCTATCTTAAACTGCCATCAAAAAGCACAGAAAGGGTGAGTGAAGCATAAGAATTTGTGGCATACATTGCCTACCTAATAGCAGCTCCTATACATGTATTTTAACTGCTTTAAGGGTTTGGTGGGAGTTGCACTTTAAGCCAGAACCTGATTGCACTTTTCAAAATCTCTGAAAAGTCACGGTTGATAATACACACTGGAGTATATTGCCTATAACCAGTGAACTGAGATGAAATGCCCTCCACACTCCATAACCATCCTGCTACGTCCCCGCAGTCTGCCTTTGCGGCTGTGTTGATGGGGACATCGCTTTAATGCATGGCTCATAGGAGACAGTCACAATGTTCTTTTAAAAAGTGTATGTCATTTCTCAACTGTTGCCAATCAAATCTCCCAGTGAAAAATGATGTAAACACACATCTTCTGGAAGAGTCATACTTTATTCCTGCTAGAGACGAACTGGCCAAGTGTGAAAGAAACTCATTAAAAATCTCTTACTGTGATCTCACAAAGCAAAAGAAAAACATAATGTAGTATTCAAAAAGCCTACAGCCACTTTCATGTATGACAGCAATTAATCTGACAATGATTCATCGGAGAGAATTAACCCCAGCCAAGATTTTCAATGAGGTTAATATAAAATATATTTGCGTCGTCCTATTAGTATGGCTTGCAAATAAGACAAGTGGAGCAGAAATATGAACTGGTATTCCCAACGACGGAATGATAGCTCCTAAATATGCATGCTATGACCTGACAATAGTTTACACCTGTTGTGATATCGCAGTAAATAGGGTTGGTTTTTGTATGAAAAAAAAAGAGCGTCAAGATCATAAAATCAACACTTTTATAATGCTGCAACTACGCTTGAAAAATACGACTCCACAATGTGCAATATGAAATTACCAAACCTTACTCTAAATCCTAGCCGCCAGAGGAAAGAGTGCCTTACATGATCTTACACTGCAGATATACAGCTGTTAGGCTAAAGAAGAGGAGTGCCTAGGCACAAAAGTGGTATGCCAGGAAGTACATCACTATTTTTCAGAAAAAGATCAAGGCAAGGTAGACTTTTCAGAGTACTGCTTAAGCAAAATTAAAAAATATGCCAAAGACAATTTTTCTTTTAGGTTTGGGTAGACACCAAAATAATTGTAGCCACAGACTTATATATATATATATATACACACACACACACTATTTTGTCAAAAGTATTGGGACACTTGCCATACCATGCACATAAACTTTATAGGCATCCCAGTCTTAGTCCGTAGGGTTCAATATTGAGTTGGCCCACCCTTTGCACCTATAACAGTTTAAACTCTTCTGGGAAGGCTGTCCACAAGGTTTAGGAGTGTGTCTATGGGAATGTTTGACCATTCTTCCAGAAGTGCATTTTTAAGATCAGGCACTAATATGGACCAACACCTCAGGGGTGATATGTGACCCTTGTTTTATATTGCCAATGTATTATTGTTAAAAACTATTTAATAAAAATCATTGAAAAGAGAAAGAAAGTAATGGGGAACCCAACATTTTGGAGTCGCCACCAGAACAAGAGGTGAGGAGAAATCTTTCAAAAGGGATATTTACACTAGGCCCTTGCCTACGCTATCCAAAACTTAAAAAATTATTGACTATACATACACGTTAATCTTTCTATGCATACCATATACAGCAACAAATCTTCACTTTTCAGTAAAGGTCTACTTTAATGCACAGGGAACTTTGGAAGGTGACTCCCTAGGGTTCCCTGCTTACACCACTAGCTGTAACAGCATATTCAGTATAATGTACGATTAAGTTAAATGACGTAAAAATATATCATAGAAAATAACAGAATTCCCCAATTGGTGGAGGTACTCTTGTTACCACCATGAATGTCTGAAGCTTTATGAAATACAATGAAACAATAATATATTTCCTTCCTGAGAAAACAAAGTTTTCATATATAACTGCAAACTGAATGCCAGGCAGGAATATTATGTCATTTAAAGTTCAGTTGTTATCTTTATACACCATGTTCACATACATTTTCAAAGATAAGCAGCAACAGAGCAATCCCAAGATTAAAGTTTAGTCAAATCTAAAAAAAAAAAACAGCACAAGGGACATTACTTTTTGTCAATGTGACGTGTCCCTTGTAAATATGGCTACTGCTTTAGTTGAAATCTTCCATCCTCTGACCCCCCTTTATCCCAACAGCAGCAAATTTCTGGTGCCGCTTGGGGTTAATAGAGTTGAGGGACCTGTGATGGGCACTCATCAAGAGCACTGACTATGCCCACCCTTTCTGGTCCCTTCAGCTCAATTAACCCCAGCAGCACCAGAAGATTGCATGGTTAGGGGGGAAATGGGAAGATGTTGTAAACTAAAGCAATCGCCATCAGCACAAGGGACACATTGCAATAACAGTAAGTACTCTCTATTTGTACGGATTTAAAAAAAATATACAGTGTATTTCAGTAAACTTAGGCTTTGAAGGAACCAGTACTCATGCATCTGTGTTTTATTTTAGGATAACCAGTGACCCCTATTCCCCCCAGTCACTGGTCAAATATAATACACTCTGTAGTTCCTAGGAACAGCGAGTAGTGACATAAATATGTTGCCGCTCACTGTAGTGGAGGGAGCCAGGAGTCTCACATTGTTAATATGCATCAACTAATTGACAGGTCAGGAGATTCCTGGTGTGTCCCTACCACCATGACCTAAAGGTTTAACTGACAGTCTCCTTTGGCTTGGTCAATACTCACTCTCTAATCCCACCCACATGAACATCCATTCGCAACAATAATTCTCATTGCATCATGGGAATTGTAGTTGGTTTAAGCACTGCACATTTTATGGATGCAAAGATTCCACTCTACTGAAACCTCCTTTTGGCGCCCAGCAGTACATGCATTTACTCAATGAGAGTTACAGTAAGACATCACCCTGGTTGATAAGATATTTTTCTCCAAAGCAGTGAAGTTCTAATTAAAGTAATTAGCAGCTTTCTTATGTCCATAAGTAATGGCACTTATTGATCAGTTTACTTATGTCCCAGAGTTCAGCTTTAATTCATGGCTACAAGCCACTTTAATCTTCAACCTAGGTTTAACAGTTACAAAAAGACGGGTATTTCTTACCTTAACCGCAGAACAAGGTTAATCACAGACGGATTTCTATTATCATGATGGCTTTCATTGGTTTGTGCCTAACAACAAAGGAAATGGATTATAAGAGCTGTTCAGACACAGAAAATAAACTGCAGTTTGAGGTTGCTGAGCAAAGTAACATTTTTATATTTTCTAATCAAGTTTGTTAGATTCAGCAAAATAAATAAGTTATCAGCAAAATAAGTTTTTCAATGCTGTTCTCTTGCTAGACTTGAAATTAAATGTTGCTAAGCATGGCTGACTCGCAGTCCAGCTGAAGACCAATGTAAACCATTGCTTTTATACCATGAAACAACAGACTATTTAATATAAAGAATTGGTTAAATTAAAATATGCCTCCAGCTCTTTCAGGGCCCATTTACAGCAGAGTGCACTGCAATGCAGAGCAGGCATTTCCATGCACTGACAAGTGTTGTGGCACACTCAGCTAGGTAGCCTATTCCGAATGAATGGGCTACAACACCACCCAATGAAAAAAAATAAGCACATGAAATAGAGGTATCATTTGTTGTGCTGCAATGAGGTGCATTACAGCACACTTGTGTTTTGGAGGTGTACTGGGGTGCCATTTACACCATAGCACACCAATGCACATAATGCGCATTGCCACAATGCAAGTGGTGTGAATGGGCCCCCAAAGTTTGGAATAGATTACATCTAATTCCCCGTACACACGGTCGGATTTCCCGTCGGAATAAACTCCGACAGGTTTTTCTGACGAAATTCCGTTCAAGCTGTCTTGCATACACGCTGTCACACCAAATTCCGACCGTGAAGAACATGGTGACGTAAAACACTACGACGAGCCGAGAAAAATGAAGTTCAATGCTTCCGAGCATGCGTCTACTTGATTCTGAGCATGCATGTTTTTTAGTCCATCGGAATTGCATCCAGATGAACGGAAATTCCGATAGAAAATGTTTCCGTGGGAAAAAAATGACTCTTTCTAAGTCCGTCGGAATTTCCGAGGGAAAAATTCCGATGGGGCATACACACGGTCGGAATATCCGATGAAAAAATTCCGTCTGACTTTTTCCATCGGAAATTCCGAGCGTGTGTAGGCGGCATTAGTCTGCAGATTTTCACTTCAACAATATGAAATCTTCTTAATGAAAATTCAAGGTAAAGGGAGTTTTTTGTCAATTTTATTGCTTTTTTTTCAAGTTTATAAAGTGATATTAATTTCAGTTTCTGCAGTTTGTTTCTTTTATAAAACCTTAAAGGGTTACTACTTGTGTGTTTTTTTTTTAAAATAATAAACATGTCATACTTACTGCCACTGTGCAGTTCGTTTTGCACAGAGTAGCCCCGATCCCCCTCTTCTGGGGTCCCTCAACGGCGCCCCTGGCAGAGCTTCCCCTAATTTCAGAGCTTCCCCTCAGATCTACAGCGACTGCACTTACAAGTGCACTTGCAGTGCACTTGTAGTGCATAGTGTGTCTGCCTTTTGTAAATAACCCCCAGAGGCTCTACTTGGCTTGAAAAAGATTGATCTCGAGGCGCAGAGCTCTGGCCCCGAACCCACCCACTTGTGACACTAGAGAATCAATATTCGCTATTGTCTTCTGGCTTATCCTCCCAGCCAATCAAAACAGGCGGCGGATCGGGTTGGCCGGGAGGAGAAGCCGAGGAAGCCGTGAAGGGGCGAGTGTGGGGGACCGTGGAGGGCTGACTGGGGGGGGGGCCGTGGAGGGCTGAGTGTGGACCTGGGGGAGGGGGGGGTTTGTTTGCCACCCCTTAAAAAGTTTAGCACCAGCCGCTATATGGCAGAGAAAGGAAACTGAAACCCTGGAGTAACAGATTGACCTATACTGGTTGCAAAAGGCAAAATATAAACTAAACTATTTACAAGACCTGATAAAAAAAAAAAAAAGCACTTTGTTATGTACGGTACTTTTAAACATAATACATAAAGGTATGGAAAAACACTATACTTGGTCTGTAAGTAACTACAGCTGCAAATGATTACTGTTCCACTTCCCTTTGAGCAATATTTCTACCATACTGACCCATTTCCTTTCACCTCCCTAATGCCCTGTACACACGATCGTTTTTTCCGATGAAAAAAGTCTGATGCACTTTTTTCATCGGAAAAAACGATCGCGTGTGGGCCCCAATCGGATTTTAAAAAATAGAACATGTTTTAAATTTTTCTGATGGAAAAAAAACGATAGAAAACTCTGATCGTCTGTGTGGAACTCCAAAGGAGAAAAAACCCACGCATGCTCAGAATCAAGTCGACGCATGCTCAGAAGCATTGAACTTCATTTTTCTCTGCTCGTCGGAGTGTTTTACGTCACCGCGTTTTGGACGGTCGGAATATTGTCTGATGGTGTGTAGGCAAGACTGATGAAAGTCAGCTTCATAGGAATTCCAACGGAAAATTCCATCGGATTTTATTCCATCGTGTGTACAGGGCATAAGTCATGCTCTGCACTGGCAATGGCCAACAAGCCTGGATCCTCTCTGGAGTAAATGGCTCCATACTATTATAATGTAACTGTGACAGACCACTGATTCTGAATGTACAGATGGCAAAGGGTCATAAAGAAATGACTTGCATGGTTGCAACAACGTTCCTGGTGAATTTTAATGGGATGGGACACGTGAATACCTTTTGTTCTATGAAGGTTCTGCTGTGTTACAATACATATATTAATTCTGACAGACATACAGTACATTAGGATGTAAGATGGATACCTTATTTTGTAATTTAGAAAAGTGAGACAAAAGCTGCTTACCTGAGTATCCAGTACAGTCATATTCTGCAATCGTGTTTGCATATTGCTATCTGTGGAAGTCTAGGGAGAAAGAGAGAAGTTATTACAACTCGTATAATGAACATCTACTTAATACTAACAGTGGCTGACAGCAGAGGCTTCCTTTTTCCCTTGGCTTGGTTTCATTAAGTGATTATCCAGCACTGACATAAGCCCAGTTTATCAGAAGCCTCTAGAAACAAGTTTAATTTCATAGACTATATGCTCATGTACACAAATCACTGATGAGTATAACTGTCTCCATATTTATCCTATACAGTGATAAAGAAAATATAAAAAAATACATGCAGCTGGAAACTAACATTTCAGTGCACAAGGTACTGTAATAAAGTTTATATTATAGATATTTAGGGAAAACGCAATAGTTAACTTTCTCACTTTTATTACAATGTGTGTGTAAAACAAAATGGAGACTCAAAACTTCCAATCACAGTATGGAGTCATTGAGTGAATATACAAATTAATAAATAAGAACACAAAAACCCTCCATGTGTGACTACAACAAAAAGTTCAGATACTCAGAAAAACTAACTTTTACAGTTGTGCTCATAAGTTTACATACAAGTGAATACAAAAAAATCTTTGCGCTGCTTGCGTGGATAAGCAACTACAAACTCAATTAGACAAAGGTGAAATACAAAATAGCAAAAGAATTGTAGCGCTAAACGTGATAAATCAGAAAGACGTGACACCCAAGTGAATGAGTGAAAAACCATAGTATGTCAATCAGAATTCAACACTAGACGTGAAGAATAAATACAAAAAAAGAGAAAGTTTTTAATAATGATCCTGTGATAAATAAACAATCCGATGTAAACTTGTAATCTTCAAAGAAAATCAAGTGACTGTAAGATGACCACCACAGAATGGAAAGGAGGCTTACCGGAATGAGTGGACCCGATAAACGTATGTCTATGGGGTCAACTCAGGCGTTAAATGTGTGTCCCTGTGGAGATAGAATACTTGACTGGGAGTCCCACAAATAGATGTTCCATGATTCAGAACGGATGATTGCACCAAATCTCCAAGCTAAGTGTAGCAATGATGGTGGCCCAAGGTGAAACCATATCAAAATGAAAAAGAAGGAGGGCACATAGCGTGATACAGTTTAAAGAACTTTTAATTAATGTAGGTAGGAATACGTACATTACATCAGTAGATAAGCGCTTTGGATATAATCAGTGACAGCAGTGGAGTCTCCCAACGCGTTTCGCAATAGTTTACATCGTCTGGGGTGTACCTCCACTGTTGCCTTCACAAAATTTATAGATTCTCCAAGCTCCCCAATTAACAGGGACTTCCCCCACAGCTCATACAACAAGCAACCACTTCTTGGGTGATTGAAATTGGCGCCTTGGCGTGCGCTCCACACCTCATTGTGAACGAAACGCGTTGGTAGACTCCACTGCTGCCACTGATTATATCCAAAGCGCTTATCTACTGATGTAATGTAAGTGTTCCTACCTACATTAATTAAAAGTTCTTTAAACTGTATCACGCTATGTGCTCTCCTTTTTCATTTTGATATGGTTTCACCTTGGGCCACCATCATTGCTACACTTGGCTTGGAGATTTGGTACAATCATCCGTTCAGAATCGTGGAACATCTATTTGTGGGACTCCCAGTCAAGGATTCTATCTCCACAGGGACACACATTTAACGCCTGAGTTGACCCCATAGACATACGTTTATCAGGTCCACTCATTCCGGCAAGCCTCATTTCCATTCGGTGGTGGTCATCTTACAGTCACTTGATTTTCTTTGAATATTACAAGTTTACATCAGTCTGTTTATTTATCACAGGATCATTATTAGAGACTTTCTCTTTTTTTGTATTTATTCTTCACGTCTAGTGTTGAATTCTGATTGACATACTATTGTTTTCCACTCATTCACTTGGGTGTCACGTATTTCTGGTTTATCACGTTTAGCGCTATAATTTTTTTGCTATTTTATATTTCACCTTTGTCTAATTGGGTTTGTAGCTGCTTATCCACGCAAGCAGCGCAAAGATTTTTTGTATTCACTTGTATTTTCTTTTTTTTACTTACTTTTGCTGCAGCTTTATAGTTTTTACATATTTGTTTATGGATGTTTTTGACTACCGAGCCTCCCGCACTGTGAACACTGAGGGTGTGTTCACGGCTACGGGTAGCGATACTGAAATAGGAGGCTTATTTGTTAGACCCAAAAATGTAATGTCCTCGGAACTGCATCTGCAATGGGACTTAGTGTTCCTAGAACAGAATATTGCAGATTGCATGGTCCCGAGGAGTCTCCGTTGGGAGGTTCAACCCCAACAGGGAGACTTAGAAATTGAATCTTGGTTCAATTACTTCAATGATGCTGGTATAAAATTTCTGGGTGTTCTGATCTCCAAGAAAAAAACTAGATTGGTGGGATTGGATAGAGAAATTAAAGAACTCAGGGAGAAACTTTCGTCACACAAACAATCCCTTGAGTATCTCTCCCTCTCCGCCAACCTACAGAACCATCTTGAAAAAGAAGATAGGGATCAGAAACTCAAGAAACATAAAAAAGTATTCTAGGGATGCTGGTGATTATAGGAATGGCACCGTTTTCGGATGGCAGAAACTTTTCTCAACATCCTTTGGTGCAGACATGATTCCACTCCCTCTTTAGTGCCAACATCAATTTCAGTTTCTGTTCCAACCAATGGTCTAGTATCTAGCCAGGTTTCAGCTGCATCTATCATCGCAGCTCTTCCACGTAATCCACAAGGTGGTCCATCTCAGGCTCCTCCATCTAGAGGTCAACACTCTAGCCCACGTACCCCTAATCAACAACAGGGTAGGGGTAAGTCCAGAGGGAATAGAGGTGGTAGAGGCTCATCCAGGGGTCACTTCTATCATACAAGTGCTCAACACCATTATGATTATGATGATTACTCATATGACAATTCTCCAGCTCGACACAGAGCTCCCCCAGAGCCCCGTCATGACCATCCCCCCTATTATGGTCCCCCCCCCTATTTCCACTCACAATAGATTTTCCCCTCTTGGTGAAGTGAGAGATGATAGCTATCATACCCGCACTAGGTACCCTCCAGAGCCAACCAATTATAACCATAACTATTCCAATTCGCAAGGTTATGGTGGGCGGGATTTTCACGAGGACCCAGCATCTCGCAAAAGAGGTCCAGATCCAAGAGAGGGACCAGAGGGGAGCAGAGAATTCAGAAAAGGAAAAAGAAGACGCACTTAAAGGGCCATGGTGTGTTCAATTTAAGTACCAAGGAATTTACACCTGAAGAACTATCCGTTTTAGACAAGGGTCTTAAGTTTGCCCCTCCGAAGAAACTGGATAAGTTCGGTACTTTTATTGATATACACAAATTCATCCGCAAAGTTAACATACAGCGCTACTTCATTACCAATCCTTTTGTTAGTGAAAGTAGAGCAGCCACTTTTGGGACAGTACACTCGGGTTTATCTAACCCATCGTTGTTTAATCCACCGGTCCCAGTGGCACCCGCTGTGAGTATTTTCAGGGACTTAGTTCTTAAGGACTTATCTGAAATTCCTGAGAAACCTTCCTCCCGTCAGACCTTGTCCAATGCGGGCCTCAAGTCCTTGTGTCTTAATAAGGAATTGGTGATCCGTCCAGCGGATAAGGGTGGTGGTATAGTTGTCCTTGACAAGTCTGACTATGAGCAAGAGATGTTCAGGATTCTAAATGAACCTAACACATATCAGTTGATGTCTATTAATCCCACTTCAAGGTTCAAGACTGAACTTCAGTGTTTGGTGGACAGTGGTTTTTCTAGAAACATTTTAAATAAAAAGGAAAGGGCTTTTTTGGTCCCTACCGTTCCCAGGATACCAACCATCTACTATTTGCCCAAAGTCCATAAGGACCCTGCTCACCCGCCTGGCCGTCCCATTGTGAGTGGGATCAATTCGGTCACATCTAAGATTGGCCGTTACATTGATCACTACCTCCAACCCCTGGTTAGACGAGTACCATCATATCTGGGTGATACAGGGGCCACTATCAGGAAACTCCAGAATACTGCTATACGAGGTGACTATATCATGGTGACGGCTGACGTTGCATCGTTATATACATGTATTCCACACAATATGGGATTTGAGGCCGTTCACTATTTTTTGGAGAAGGAGGAATCATTAGCTCCCTTTCAACGGGAATTTATCATGGAGTTGCTTGAATTTGCCACTAAGAGAAGTTACTTTTGGTTCAATGACAACTTCTACCTTCAGTTGCGAGGTGTGGCTATGGGGGCGAAGTATGCCCCCAGCCTCACTAATATCTTTATGGCCAAATGGGAGGAGGATGTCGTCTATGCTTATGACACCCAATCACTGGTGTTATGGGCTAGGTATATAGACGACATCCTCCTCCTTTGGGATTTTTATACAATGGTTCGTTTTAAGAAACAAACCAATTGGGGATTATTTGTATATAATCCATCTCTTTATACCTGTATGCCAACTTTCAGGAGACATACAGGATAAAGTCAGGAGCTTCCATATAGATTTTGACCCTTTATGCATTTTTAATATAACTAATTTATCTATTAAATACAATTGTCAGGTCACCTGTGGCCAGATGACAGATGCACACCCTAGGGGGTCAGGAGTGCACCACAAGGTAGTGAACCCTATGGCTGACTGCTGCGGATAGGATACTGGGTGGTTGTGGAAAGCGGGACCAGATGAGCACACCCGGGATCCACAGGAAGCTAGAGCCGAGATTCCCCAGGGCGCGGAGTCTAAGACCCAGCAGGTCTTCACCAGAGCCTCTAGTGGTGAGGATGTTACGCTGCAGCTAGGTCCAGGTCGCGACCCCTAGAGTCTCCTAGCTCACGCCTCGTAGGGTAAGGAGGAAAGAGGGGAAGCAGCAGCACAGGATACAAGAATAGTGAGGGGAAAGGCCAAGGTCAGGGCAACAAGCACACAATGATAAACGAAGGACAAGCCGAAGGTCAAGGGTCACAAGCAGACAGGGATAGTCAGGAACAAGCCAATATCGTAACGGAGAGACAGACATAGCACACGGCAGGCAGGAACCCAAATACACAATGCTTAAACAAACACGTTGATCAGCAAAGCAGGCTTGCAGTGCACAGGTTAATATAGTGTTCTGTGATAGGGCCTGGGGTGGAGTCAGGCTGGGAGGAGATTATAAAGGAAGCCAGGTGAAAGGGTCTGGCCTCTAAGATGAACACATGAGGAAGAAAGGTAAGATGGCAGACAGACATTAGTGCATATCCATGACAACAATTCACAGTTAAGCTGTTTTTTAACCTATATGCTTAATTTTTGGTTTATAGGTAGTGAGCCCTTCTCGGTGGGCAATATTCGTCTGTCATTGCGAGCATGGAAACAATAGTGTGAACGTTGTGGTTTGGCTGTGACCTGTTGCGATCCATGCCTCACTCTCGTTTGGCAGATATGAAGTGTGTCCAGGTGTTTTCTGGAGCGCATCATGTGACTCCTTGAAGCGCAGCATGAGTTATGCTAGCGGAGCTGATTCGGAAGGGTGCCGCTTGCATGTCACGTGATACTTTTTTGCCATGTGACTCTACGTGACGCGGCGCGAGTTGCGGTCACGTGGTATGCACTGCGTTGCACTCCATTACATGATTGGACATAAGTTAGTCTGTCCTATTTCCGAATGGCAACATACACATGGATGCGCTTCTATAGGTAAGACTCTCTGATGTCAGAGTGCCTTTAGCGCCCCCCCCCCACTTCCCTAGTTCACATATCCTTGGACCAATTAATGAACTTTATGTTCATCTCACAATGAGGCGTGGAGCGAACGCCAAGGCGCCATTTTCAATCACCCAGGAAGTGGTTGCTTGTTGGATGAGCTGTGGGGGAAGTCCCTGTTAATTGGGGAGCTTGGATAATCTATAAATTTTGTGAAGGCAACAGTGGAGGTACACCCAAGACGATGCAAACTATTGCGAAACGCGTCAGCAGACTCCACTGCTGCCACTGATTATATCCAAAGCGCTTATCTACTGATGTAATGTAAGTGTTCCTACCTACATTAATTACAAGTTCTTTAAACTGTATCACGCTATGTGCCCTCCTTCTTTTTCATTTTGATATGGTTTCACCTTGGGCCACCATCATTGCTACACTTGGCTTGGAGATTTGGTACAATCATCCGTTCAGAATCGTGGAACATCTATTTGTGGGACTCCCAGTCAAGGATTCTATCTCCACAGGGACACACATTTAACGCCTGAGTTGACCCCATAGACATACGTTTATCGGGTCCACTCATTCCGGTAAGCCTCCTTTCCATTCTGTGGTGGTCATCTTACAGTCACTTGATTTTCTTTGAAGATTACAAGTTTACATCGGATTGTTTATTTATCACAGGATCATTATTAGAGACTTTCTCTTTTTTTGTATTTATTCTTCACGTCTAGTGTTGAATTCTGATTGACATACTATGGTTTTTCACTCATTCACTTGGGTGTCACGTATTTCTGATTTATCACGTTTAGCGCTACAATTTTTTTGCTATTTCATAAGTTTACATACCCTGGCAGCATTTATGATTTCTTGGCCATTTTTCAGTATTTTTGATAACATACTGCATTCATCTTGCCATCAATTTTGACCAAATTTCCTGTGCCCTTGTAGCTCACACATCCCCAAAACATCAGCGATCCACCTCCATGTTTCACAGTAGGAATGGTTGTACCTTTCATCATAGGCCTTGTTGACTCCTCTCCAAATGTAGCGTTTATGGTTGTGGCCAAAAAGTTAAATTTTGGTCTCATCACTCCAAATGACTTTGTGCCAGGTTTGAGGCTTCTCTATGTGCTGATGGGCGCATTGTAAGTGGGATACTTTGTGGCATTTGCGTAGTAATGGCTTTCTTCTGGCGACTCGACCATGCAGCCCACCTTTCTTTAAGTGTCTCCTTATTGTGCATCTTGAAACAGCCACACCACATGTTTTCAGAGAATCCTGTATTTCACCTGAAGTTATTTGTGGGTTTTTCTTTGCATCCCGAACAATTTTCCTGGCAGTTGTGGCTGAAATTTTAGTTGGTCTACCTGACCGTGGTTTGGTTTCAACAGAACCCCTCATTTTCCACTTCTTGATTAGAGTTTGAACACTGCTCATTGGCATTTTCAATTCCTTGGATATCTTTTTATATCCTTTTCCTGTTTTATACAGTTCAACTACCCTTTCTCGCAGATCCTTTGACAATTCTTTTGCTTTCCCCATGACTCAGAATCCAGAAACGTCAGAGCAGCACTAGATAAAAAGATGCAAGGGTCTGTCAGGAGTCCAGAAACTCCTTGACCTTTTATACACACACACTTATTACAAGCAAACAGATCACAGGTGAGGATGGTTACCTTTAATAGCCATTCAAACCCCTTTGTGTCAACTTGTGTGCATGTTATCAGGCCAAAATCACCAGGGTATGTAAACTTTTGATCAGGGTCATTTGGGTTGTTTCTGTTGTCATTATGATTTAAAAATAGTACACAGTTGATTGATAATAAATGGCGTCAGCCAAACACTAACCATGAGGGAAAGAAATGTTTTTGTGTTATCATTCATATTCTCTGAAAAATGGCTAAGAAATCATAAGTTCTGCCAGGGTATGTAAACTTATGAGCACAACTGTATATACAGAAGAAGGTAAGCTGTGCTTTCATAAAAACAATCGGGGGATTTCAAAGAGACAAATGGATGTAGCTGTTGTAAAGAGGTACACGAATCAGGGCACACACCGTGTGTGGAGGCGCACTGAAACTGAAGGGTTTATACAGACACTCCTTTCTCCAGTAACTGCAGCTATCAAAGCAGACTGTGCAGATGCCAAAGAGTTTTAAAGCTAAGTGGGCTGAGTTTGATGGGAATTTTACGACTCTAGTTTCCCATCAAATTCGTTCCCTATGTTGTTAACAGCAGGAGGTGTACCCACCACCTCCAACAGACAGCTTGGTGTTGGCTATAGAATTTGCCCACTGCCTGCTGTCAATCACAAGGTGAGTGTGGACCTAATGGGAAACTAGCCCCTCAACTTCCCTATCAGGCTAAGCCCACTGTCAGCATCCTTGGTTGCTAGGAGGCTGTTGGCTGTGAAGCTGTCAGCATTCATAAAGTGAATCTTCACCCTAATTTGTATCTTTCCTTCTCTGCATCCCTTCTCCCCTCCACTGTTCAAACTGGGCTATTTTTGTTTACCATTTTTTAATTAAAATACTTCTGGCCTGCTCCCCTATGCACATCACTCATCTAGGTGATTGATGTGCACATTGCCCGCTATGCCTCCCAGGATATGCACATCACATATCCCCGGAAGCATTAGCTTTCATTGAGAAAAGAGGAGGGGGGTGGGCCTAGCAGTGAGTCATTAGGCCCAGGTTCAGCCGATGGCTTCCTGATGACGTCACGCACAAGGATGGCGGCATTGGACTGAGTGTGGGACAGATGGGAAGAGGATTTCAGCAGGACACCGCTGGATCCGCTGGGTGGTGAGTATGTTTACTGCGCAGGAACCACAACTAGGTAAGCAGGGGTTTAGAAAGAAAAAATGAGGGGGGGGTACGGTAAAGGTCCTCTTTAACAACCGGTGACAGACAGGGAGGGTAAGGGTATAATGCCACCTGCTACACAGTGTACAGAGTTGGCATTAATTATCTCCAGTTTTGCTATCTACAAACTAAGGGTATTTTTTTTTTTTAAATTTGGTGCAGTAATAGCACCACTTTGTAAAAGTGACACTATTAAAGTATAACTAAAGGGAAACTTTTTTTTAGTTTTGGATAGAATGGATATGGATTAGAACACCCATCAATTTTTACTTCTCCTTGTGTCCCTATTAGGGAGATTCACCCTCTCCATTAGTCATGTTTACCATTATCATTGAAAGTGAAAGTAAAAGAAAATCCCAAATTTTGGGTTGTCCCCAGAAAAGGGGAAATCTTCCAAAAGGGACACTAGCTCTGGTGACCTAGAGGTGTCCCAAAGCCTGTTTGGGTATGGGACAGGAAGTTTTGGTATATCTCTGGAATGGGGCATATATGGTGAAAAACAAATCTGACAGGGGTTATAACCGCCCCTTGCTCTATCCAAAATTAAGGAAAAGGTTTTGCCTATAGTTCTACTTTAAGATCAGCTGTACCAGAATCTGCCACAAATGTTGGTAAGGGTCATACCACCAGAAAGGTGTTGTTAGTGCTTTACTAAATTCCCCTGAATATTCTTGATTATTTGCATAGTCAAACTATTAAATAAATATTCTTAAAATCATACAAAGAATAATACATATCCTATCATAAGCATGGATAGTATTCCTCATAATGATTCAAAATTAGTTTTTCTCAAAATGTAAGATGTATGCAAACACCTAACTAAGTCCCACTATAAGGTCTACACACTCATTGTTAAGTACTTGTAGACGCAAAAAACTGGTATGATTCAATCCTGAGTCCTAATAAAACACCAAATATCCAGACTGGTGATGATCTCTTTGGATAATGATTCATGTAGATAATTCAATAAGGTTGCAAATGTGTCCAAGAAGGAACTGCACAATTCCATAAAGCAGGTGGCATATAGCAGATGTTCTCTCCTCAACCAGAGAATTACATTCCTCGTATACACTTTCCAAAATGAGGATCATTCATATAAAAAAAATCCATATCAGACCCCAGTAATCTTGTATTGTTACAAAAATAGGAACCTTTCCTCCTGAAATATATATAGGCCATAAGTCATGTTAAATATTCCCATTGTACACATTCCTGGAGTTGGCTTGTAGCAAGTGGGGGTTGTAGAAACTAGCAGCTAGGAACTCGTATCAACACAAGTCAAAAGATATATCACCAGCACACCATGGATTTTCGAAACAAAGAAAATACCTGGTACTTCAGGTATGGAGTAGCATGTGACTCAATCCACTTCCACTCTTTACCAGTGTTGATTAGACATGTGTATTTGTTTTCGTCCGAATGCATTTTCGTCCGAATTTTGGGGATTTTCACATTCGTTTTAACAAACGATAACAAACGCACAGAATCCGAAATCCGAAAGATCCGATATAAAAAATGCTTTATTTTTGTTTAGTTGCGACAACAGTTCGAAATGGATAGAAGTTTCGACATGACGGTGACAATAGCGATCTGTGTCTATCGAACCTGCGGTTGAATGTGCCTAACCTAACTCTATTAGTCCAAGATTAGTCGCCGCGAGCGGACATTTATGATCAAATGCTCTGCCCATAGGCTATAGAAGAATTCTAATGTTTGTTGACTAGTAATAATAATTAATAAATATAATTATTACTAGTCATACAACATTAGAATTCTACTATAGCTTGTGACCGGAGCATTCAACCAGAAATGTACGATTGCGGCGTCGTACAGTTTAGCTGCTTCGACGAATCTTCTTAGAACATTCTACAGAATTAAGGTTGAATCTGTCAATTGAAGGCTTATGGTGTCTGTCGAAATCTCCAAGAAGATTCGATGAAGCAGCTAAACTGTACGACACTGCAATCGTACATTTCTAGTCGAATGCTCCGTCCACAAGCTATAGTAGAATTCTAATGTTGGTTGACTAGTAATAATAATTAATAAATATAATTATTACTAGTCATACAACATTAGAATTCTACTACAGGCAGTCCCTGAGTTACAAACACCCAAGTTACGAACGACTCCTACTTACGAACGGCCTGGAATGCCGGCCACTTGTGCTCCACGGACACATCCCACACTGCCGTACTACACCCCAGATAACATAACAAGCGCCCGGAAAATCCCACATCCATGCACAGGCGGCAGTTACACTTACGAACACTTACGAATGCAGTGTTCCGACCGGAAGTTACACTTACAAATGCAGTGTTGCGACTTACGAACAACTTCGACTTACGAACAAACCTACAGTCCTTATTGTGTTCGTAACTCAGGGACTGCCTGTATAGCTTGTGGGCGGAGCATTCGACCGGAAATGTACGATTGCGGCGTCGTACAGTTTAGCTGCTTCGTCGAATCTTCTTAGAACATTCGACAGACACCATAAGCCTTCAATTGACAGATTCGACCTTAATTCATTCGGATTTTCGGACTATGCACAGCTGCACCAGATTCTGAGTGCTCCAATTTTTGTAAATCTCCCTAAACTAGTAGAGACAAGAATGTTCTAATAACAACTTGCTGACCGCGTACTGTAGTTTTGTTGCTACAGTGCGGGCCGGCTGCGCAGAATCACGTATAATCGGGTAGGGGGCATGCGCACTTGCTCCAGCACATGCCGATCAGTGGTTCCCGACCAATGATTTATGGCTGGGACTTACCGATCATCAGAGAGAGTGACAGGTGGGAGCTTTGTGCATGTAAACAACACAAAGCTCTCCTCTGACAGCGACGATGTGCCGGTTTATTTTCCCCAATAAAAACTGGCACATTGCGAAGTATAATCAGCACACATTACACATTGTAAGGCACACATTTAACCCTCTGATTGTCCCAGATGTTAACCCCTTCCCAGCCAGTGTTATTAGTATAGTAACAGTGTACATTATTAGCACTAATCACTGTATTAGTGTCACTGAAGATTTCAGTGGCAGTTAGCCAGTTCCCACAAAGTCTCAGTTAGTGTCAGATTCCCCACCGTCTCGCTTTAAGTCGCTGATCACTGCCATTACTAGTATATTTTTTTTCAAATGGATGCTCTTTTTTCATCTATAGCGCAAAAAGATAAAAAAAATGAGGTAATCAAATACCACTAAAATAAAGCTCTGTTTGTGTGAAGAAAAAAAAAATTCAATTTTGTTTGTGTACAGCATTGCATGACCGCACAATCGCCAGTTAAAATACAGCATTGCATGACCGCACAATCGCCAGTTAAAATAGCGCAGTGCTGAATAGCAAAAAAAATGGCCTGGTCATGAAGGGGGTAAAACCTTCCCAGAGCTGATGTGGTTAATACTTTGACTACTAATGAGCATGAAGACAGTCTGGGATTTCTCAATAGAAAGCCTAGCATTCTTTGCAAACAGAAAGTCATGGATGTACCCCAAATTAAATACAAACAGGTACAAAACAAAATGAAATCAGTTTAAACACATATTACAATAATCAAAAACCCTTATCATTTTCCTTTAAGATAAAAAGTAAAACTTGAGTAAACAGAAATCTCCGTCACAGCAAAATTCAGGAGTCTGTTTGACATAACATTTTTCTACTACTCAGTCACTGCTGCTTAATACACTGATAATGTCCATGTAAATGGTATTTTAATCGCTGACCACTCTTAATACTCAGGCAAAGCCAGAGAGCCATTTCATACCCTAATCACTCAATTTCCATGTCCATTTTGCCTCTGTTCAACACAACGGCAATTTTTACTGCTGTAATTGCATCTGTAATTTCACCGCCAGCGGGATCCGGTGGCTGTGCAATTTATCTGGTGTTACAAAACTCTTCTAAAGTATAATCATATGCTTTTTAGTTTTTTGTCAGTAATTAAAAGTTTTAATGCTACATAATATACTCTACAGAGTGCTAGCATTGATTAGAAAAATTAACAGCTTGCCGCTTTTTAAAATGGAGCTTGAATAATATTCTGCATTTCTGATGAAAAGCTATCTTTAATAATATCCGATTTCAAGTTATTATAATTACATGCTGAAGTTGCCGGTGCCACTCTCTGATGCAGTCTACAGTGTGTGTAAAGAAAATCCTAAATTGCCTTATTTGCTGATGTTAGGCCCACATACAAAAGTTGACTTTCTAGTCTTATCTTCCCCACACACTCTATGAAGTCTTGTGAAACTTCATACGCTTTAACATCAGTGCACAACAAGGACCAGGGACCAGGGACAAAGATCAATGACTTGACATGGTCAATGATCAAGAAGTTGTTGCCTTATCAGTTTGGCATTGAAAGATGCTAACAGCAATTACTGTGTTGTATGTTTTTTTTTAAAAAGCAAAAGGGAGATACTTAAAGCAAAATTAAACACCAATCAGTTTACATGGATGAGACAAACCACTTAACACTGGCAGGGGTGATAAAAATGATCAGCTTTTATTTATTCATGTATAACTTTTATCCAAAGAGGAAAAAAAATGTTTGCTGTAACTGATTATAAAGTGTAAGCTGGAGTTTGGCTTCAATTTGTTAGTGTATCTAAATCTGCTAATACATTTAACCCCCTTGGCGGTATTCCCGAGTCTGGCTCGGGGTAAGTTTTTAATGCTAATAGCAGTAACCCCGAGCCAGACTCGGGCTGCATCGCAGTATCCAGGGGAAGTTACTTACCTTGTCCCCTGGATCCTGCGATGTCTCCCCGCAGTGTGTGCGAGCTGTTTCCTCGCTCGATTCACACTGCCGGGTGCCGAGCTCCGTTCCCTGCAACGTTGCGGCGCACGGGGGCGGAGTTCGGCGCCAAATTCAAAAAGTGAAAAACACAGTATACATACAGTATACTGTAATCTTACAGATTACAGTGCTGTATCAAATAATTACACACCCCTTTGTCCCTAGTGGTCTGTCCAGAGTCCTGCATGCACTTTTATATTATAAATACTTGTTTTTTCTGCCTGGAAACTGGAGATTGTCCATAGCAACCAAAAAGTGTCCCTTTATGTCAAAAGTGGTTTTAGACCAGCTAGAAAACAGCGATAATAAATTAGAATCACTTTGAGAATTGAGCGATAGCGATTTGTGAGGAAATTCGTCATCAAACACTAAATCTAATGACAGCGACAATTCTGCAACTGAGCAATTTCAGTGTTTTTGATTTGATTACATTATTGAATAATTTTTATTATAATTACATTACTATTTGTTATAATTATTTATAGTTATTTATTATATTATAATTTATGATTTTGTGTTTCAAACTTTATCATACCCGGGATGTTTACTAGACTCTTGTTTGATCAAATTTAAGTAAGTAATTACTAAGAATTGCAGGCCTACAATACAGGAATACCCCACTTTTAAAGTGGTTGTAAACCCACTTTTGCAACTTGCACCTACAGGTAAGCCTAGATTAAAGCCCCGTACACACGGTCGGACTTTTGGCCAACAAACTTCATTTTGAGCAAGTTGGACCAACAATCCGACCGTTTGTAAGCTCCATCGGACAAATTTTTTTTGCTTTTTTCTTGTTTTCATCGGACAAAAGTTGGGTCTGCAAACGGACAAACTTTTGCCTAACAAAAGTCAGATGGAGCAAAGTCCGACCGTGTGTACAGAAAACCATCAGACTTTTGTCCGATGGACAAAAAAACTAATGTTAAAATCAACCAACAATAGCAGAAGTTGACTAAAGGGTGTCGGTAAAGAGCAGAAAAGAGCAGAAAAAACACGTGATGTTGCAAAAAGTTTTGGGAAAGTTTGCAGAAAAGTCAGAGCGGGTGTATGCTATGGGTGTTCCTGACCAACTCCGTTCGGACAAAAAACCACGGAAAAATCCGATGGAAGTCCGACCGTGTGTACGGGGCTTAAGGCTTACCTGTAGGTGCAAGAAATATCTCCTAAACCTACACGGTTTAGGAGATATTTTCTAAAAATGACATGCACCGTTGTGTACGGCGCTTGAGCGCCGTAGACAACGGCGCATTCATAGGGTTAATCCCATTCACAAATCCGGCTTAGCCGGATTTGACGGCTCCCGCGCGCATGCACGGAGTCACGTCTTCGCCGCTCCGGCCAATCACAGCGCCGGAGCGGCGCAATGATTGGCTGGAGCGGCGATACCCGGATGTAACCTTGCGGCTGGAGAGGGAGACGAGGATGCCTTCGGGGGCCCCGATCTAAGGTAAGTGATGCATAATGCTCTAGTATGCCAGTCATACTAGCTCATTATGCCTTTGTCTTGCAGGTTAGTTTAAAAAAAAAATTTTTTAAAAGGTTTACAACCACTTTAAGTACACAATGGGATTTATTTACTAAAGCTGGAAAGCGCAAAATGAGGCTCACTTTTGCATAGAAACCAATGAGCTTCAAGGTTTTATTACCAGGCTTAATTGAACAAGCTGGGGTTAGAAGCTTATTGGTTTCTATGCAGAAGTGAGCTTGATTTCGCACTTTCTAGCTTTAGTAAATAAACCTCATTGTGTACTTAAAAGTGGGGCATGCCTGTACATAACACCAAATTTCCATGCAAAATAATTGTACCGCTTTTTGTACATAATTCCAGACAGAATCATACCGCCAGGGAGGTTAACACTTCCCCCTCCCCCCCAGACTGTCAGTTCTGCTGTATGCTGTGCCTCCTATGCTCATTTCTCCAGAGTTGTGTCTCACTTATACAGGAGGTATGTTACTGGATGATCACCAGGTGAAAAAAGGGGGAAAGCCAAAGAAAAGAAAACTGATGCAGACACCACATTTAATGATTGGTAAGCTAAAATATATTACATTAATTGGTTTTGGCTTTAAAGTGTTTTTTTTTTTTTAATCCTAATGCATGCTTTGCATTAAGATAAAAAAAATGTCTGTCTGCAGCAGCCCACTCAGCCCCCCTAATACTTATCTGAGCCCCCTCCGATCCGGCGATGTGCATGAGAGACTCGACTGTGCGGGACTTGCCCTCCTCATTGGCTGAGACGGCAGAGAAGCGCCGTCGACTCCAACTGCTGTCAAAGTCAGTGAGCAAATGAGGAGAGAGAGGGGGTGGGGCAGGGCCGAGCTGCGGCTCTGTGTCTGAATGGACACACGGAGCTGCGGCTCGGCTCGGGTGCCCCCATAGCAAGCTGCTTGTTGTGGGGGCTCACAACAGGAGGGAGGGGCCAGGAGTGCCAAAGAGGGACCCGAGAACAGGAAGATCTTAGCCGCTCTGTGCAAAACCATTACACACAGCAGGTAAGTATAACATGTTTGTTATTTTTAACTTCAGTTAAATGAACCTATGCATATACATACTGTTCTCTTTGGGGTTGGTTTAAATACATCTAGTTTTAACAATATGGTTTAAAAAAAAAAAAAAAACAACAGGCTACTTACAGGTATAATGTTTCATGCAGAAGTGACCAAATGATGGCTGTTTTTAACCCATTGGACCATCACTACAATGGTTGCCTCACTGGCCAAAGAGAAAGTCTGAGAGTCAGAAGGGGGTTGGTGTGGCCTAACTGTGACAGAATGTGGGGGGGGGGGGAACTATACCTCTACCAGGAAGTTTTGCCTGATCAGAATGGCTCAGTATTTGGGCAGAGCAGAGGACACAGAAAGGCCCGGCATGACTGTCATATATCATTGGTCAACAACATGTAGTCTGAGATATACACACAAATTTATTTTAAATGGTATGTTCCCTTCTGTTCATTTATTCAGGTTTTTATTTAAAAAATTTCTTTCCCCCCCTCCCCCCTCTCCTCCCCTCCCTTTTCTCTCCCCCCCCCCCCCCTTGAGGATAGATATCATTTAGACACAAATTGATCTTATTATTTGAATCATAACATTGCTCCCAAACACATCGATCGATTGGATTGACCAATTAATTTAATGTCATTCATAAGATACATACTTTGGTCATTCGTTGTAATACATGCTAGGACGATGCCAAGCTCATTAACTGATTTACGACATTGTTTCTGAACATATCGATCGATCATTTCGACAGATTTATTTGGGTTTTTCATCGGATACATATCTCGGTTACTGGTTATTTTACATGCCAGTTTGGGGAAATAGCAACACAATAGTGGCCAAATAGTCGCTAATAACATGAGGTTCTATACATAGACTATATATATTTACATTTCCATACAGCTTTTTCTGTGATGTATATTCCTCCATTTTACCTATTGTTTCTATTTTCCCTCTTTTTAAAACATCCATCGCAACTTTTTGTGTCCCACTCAATTTGTTCTATATTTACATCGATCTACATATACATTTAATACAAAGATTATTCTCATTTATAGAACGGCTTTTTCTGATATACAGTGTCCATCCGGTCTTCGCATGGTTCCTCCTTACTTCCAATCTTGAGGTTTCTACTATATTTTCCATACCCATTCATTCTTTTTGCCCATTCCATATGAATGATTACATTATTATCAAAACATTCAAACTATTGAATTTATTTCATATTGGATTTTATAACTTCTTGTGGCTACTAAATGAATGGGTACGGATGCACATAATGTATTTTGTGCATGTATTTGATATATACATTTTAATTTATGTTTTTATATATCACATATGTATTATTTTTTCATATGCATATACAAATAATTTTTATTTCTCATATTTACACCTATATACATATAGGTAGTATTCTAGGTATTTAGTGTCTCATTGTACACTTATATAGATACTGACAAATATTTTTCCTTTATACACGAATGCATTTTATATATGTATATGTCTTTAATGATGTATTTATTGAATGTATATGAATGAGTAACATTATACAATAATAATCACTAAAATAATTCTTGATAGCACTATACATGCACATTCATCCAGCACTTATAGTTATATAAAATGAACTATTTCATTTTTCAGGTTCACTTCAATTGGGTGTAGGGTGCCCCTACACCCAACCACACATGTTTGTTATTAACCATATTTCCTTTTAAATAATTGATTAGTTTCAATTAATCACACGATTGATCACATGTTCAATATGCACTAGTATATATTTGTAGCAAAGTTTTGTGGTTGTATAGCTATGACTAAGCACTGTTGAGTGTGAAACGCGTAGTTTTTTTTTATCCTGTACCATGCTGTGGTGTGTACTATCGTTATTTTGCACAATAAAGGCGTTTTTATTGGAGTGCGGCTGTCCAGACCTTCCCTCTTCTAAGAGGACACAGAAAGCTGCTACAGATGTATGTGCAGGACCTCTAGGTGCCGTAAAGCAGTGCCATGATACTTTAGTCACTTTATGACAGCCAGAAGCATAAATCTGTGGTAATTGACCCCAGCTGCAAATATATTTGTTACAAAATGATGCAAAAGTTTGGAGACAATCAACAAAAAGCGTGAAATGTTCTATTATATTTTTTAACTACATAAAATACTGCACCTTTGTAACATTGAGGCTTGTTTATACTGAATACAGTATAGAAGAACGATCTATGTTTTGAGCCAATGATTAGTTAAATCAGGTTTTATACACAGTATGTTTTTTCACAGAAAGGTTACAGCAATGATGTAGTTGGGAAACAAAATAGGCTTTCCAAAATAATGAAAACATCATTATTTTAATGTTCACACCCTACAGCTCTTGTCCTTCATTTTCCAAGAGTTAAGGAGCTTCAAAGGGGGCGATGCATTATTAACAGGTTAATGTACGGCAGAAATATTCTTGCCTCCGCTCCTCTAGTAACAGCTCCCGATGTTCTAAAATCAATAAGAAGTCAAGCTCAATATCACAAAAGAAAATGACAGCAGGAGTCTGTGGGCAACAGCAGTAAATGCATACTATTGAGAAAATTGGCCTGGTGTTAGAAAGTCAATATGTTTTGCTGAAGTGAATCCACATCCATCAAACCAAGTCAAGGATTAAATGAAGATTTGTCATATTAAATTTACTTTATATGCAGTGTAATGGGATGGGCCACTGTTGCCATAGTTATTATAGGCATAAAAAACTCCATACCCACCTTTCACCTCCAAATTTCAGCATGAAAGTCTAATCAGTTTGAAGAAAATTCTACACAGAATGAACAATGTACATGCTGCTCTCAATATTGCCCGTATACTCAGTGGTGTATTTAGGTTTTGTGCTGCCCTAGGCCTGACTAAACTCGTGCACCCCCTAATTTAAATATGACCCACCCCTTCCTGTCAAGGCCACACCCCTTGTTGTTTAAGACCCGCCCTGAAATTTTCGAGTGGGGACACTAGTTCTGAGGGCGGGGGGGGGGGGGGGCAATGGATTTCCTTAATTTGCATAGATTTCCTCTCACTTCCTTTTTGGCTATGGGGGAGGAAGTGAAGGGAAATCTCCGCAATGGGACAGGGATGGTAAAAAATAAACTGACAGGGGCTCTAACCCTCCCTTACTCTATCCAAAATGAGAAAAAAAATGTTGCCTATAGTTCTACTTTAAGCACAAATTACTGATAATTTTATGGAGAGGACTAAGAAGATATAACCATGCCAATGGTGCAGCAGAAACATAGCACAGTGAGGAAGGTTTGTGGTCCAGGATGATAGGACAGTCAAAATGAGAAGAGTCGCCCCCCCCCCCCCCACAGTTGCGGAATGCCGGCTGCCCGCTTTATGGGGGCGCTAGACTAATTTGCCTAACAGTGTAGCGCAAGCCGGCGGAGACTCTTTTCGTGCTGTCCCCCTGCAAAGTGCTGCCCTAGGCCTGGGCCTTGTTGGCCTAGGCCAGGATACAGCATTGCGTATACCAAGGCCAAATAACGAGGGCAACCAGTCAGAGAAACACTTTCAGTGTTCTTAGTAAGCTAAAGGATGAATGCATCTTATAACCCACCTCCAGTTGTCTAAAGAGCACCAGAATTACATGACTTCTCTAAAAATGCTACAATTAATAAAAATTACTATCTGCCTTTTCAGAAATCATGCCCCGTTTGTAGTACCAATAATATTTAAAAAATCTGAGAAACACAGGTGATCACACATGTAAACTTTAGAAATAGAATAGCTGCTTTACAAATCAGATTAGAAAGGGAAAACATTAATCCATAAATCTGATTGTTATGAGAAACATCTCCACTTTTTTAAACCAATCCATTATATAAACTATACATGTCTCATTCAATAGCCCACATGAATTGAATTATTATAGAAAACATATTAAGACACTTACCTCTGCATCTTCACTGTCATCGTTGATTCGTCTTGACTAAGCAGGAAGAAAAACAAAGACATTAGATGCTGATAGACATTTGAGATTAAAAGTGTTGATGTAACTGTGAATGATATGTACACTATAAACAAAAAGAAAGAGAATAAAGTTCCCTCAAGTGGGCGTATCAAAACACTACAGTTGAATACAAAAAAGCTTTATTATTAATTTTGAGAATTCACAACAATTAATTAATCTAAGATGGCAGACTGACTGGGTATAACAGACTATTTAAAAATAGGACAACATTGTCGTACAATTAAAAACAAGGGGGGGGGGGGGAACGCAGCTGCGCATACCACACATATGTATACTATGTATGGAGGTGTAAACCCTTTTAGGGCATACCAATTTGTATGCAGCATTTTACTTAAAGCGGAGCTCCGCCGAAAATAAAATATTAAAAGCCAGCAGCTACAGCTACAGCAGCTGCTGACTTTTAATATTAGGACACTTACCTGTCCTGGAGTCCAGGGACGTCCGCAGCAGAGGACGAGCAATCGCTCATCACTCTGCTGCCCCCACCGCCATCCTAGGTGAGGGAACCAGAAAGTGAAGCCTTGCGGCTTCACTGCCCGGTTCCCTACGGCGCATGCGCAAGTCGCGCTGCGCCGTTCTGAATGGTCCCCGTGTGTTCTGGGAGCCGAGTGTCTCCCAGAACACAATGGGTATTCTGCGGGAAGTGACGTACTTCCCGCAGATTTCCCGCAGAGAGGACTCCCAGAAGTGGGTGCAAATACCTGTCTTAGACAGGTATCTGCACCCCTCTCCCCCCTGAAGGGTGTCAATTGTGACACCGGAGGGGGGAGGGTTCTGACAAGCGGAAGTTCCACTTTAGGGTGGAGCTCCGCTTTAACGTAAAATATACACTCACTGGCCACTTTATTAGGTACACCTTGCTAGTACTGGGTTGGACCCTCTTTTGCCTTCAAAACTGCCTTAAAGCGGAGTTCCGGCCAAAATAAGACTTTTAAGATAAAAATAGCCCTAAAATACTCATGCCTCGTGCAAAGTAACAAAGGTATGCTGTAAACTATGCCCAGTTTTCTATTTGTGCAGCATTGTTTTCTTACTTTGTGAAGTTCCTGCACAGAGTGGCCATCTCCAGTGTGGGCATCTGAAGCCACAGTATCCTTCTTCCTGGATTCTGTGCATGCTGGCTACCCAGCATGCACCTGCCAATCCTGTGCATGTGCAGTGCGGTACAACCTTGGTCAGCTTGCCATGCCAAGCTGACCAAGATTTTCCATAGATGCCAATGTTAAATGTTACTGGAGCCGTGCCATGCCAAGCTGACCAATAATTTCCATAGACGCCAATGTTACATGTTACAGGAGCACTGCCATGCCAAGCTGACCATGATCTCCCAGGAGCCAATGCAAAACCGGAAATGACTTACGGCACTGCAGCCCCTAAAGGTGGAAGTGAAAGTAGATATACATGTAGGCGTAAATCAGGTAAGTGAACAGAAAAAAAATAATTGGCAATTCATTTTAACCACTTGACCACTGGGCACTTAAACCCCCTTAATAACCAGACCAATTTTCAGCTTTCGGTGCTCTCACATTTTGAATGACAATTACTCAGTCATACAACACTGTACCCATATGAAATTTTTGTCCTTTTTTTCACACAAATAGAGCTTTCTTTTGGTGGTATTTAATCACTGTTGGGTTTTTTATTTTTTGCGCTATAAGAGAAAAAAGACTGAAAATTTTGTAAAAAAATGATTTTTTTTTCGTTTCTGTTATAAAATTTTGCAAATTACTATTTTTTCTTCATAAATTTTGGCCAAAATTTATACTGCTACATATCTTTGGTAAAAATAAGTACAAATTGGTGTATATTATTTGGTCTTTGTGAAAGTTATAGAGTCCACAAGCTATGGTGCCAATATCTGAAAATTGATCACACCTGAAGTACTGACGGCCTATCTCATTTCTTGAGACCCTAACATGCCAGAAAAGTACAAATACCCCCCAAATGACCCCTTTTTGGAAAGAAGACATTCCAAGGTATTCAGAAAGAGGCATTGTGAGTTTTTTGAAGTTGTCATTTTTTCCCACAATTCTTTGCAAAATCAAGATTTTTTTTTTCTCTTTTTTTTTTTCACAAAATTGTCATATTAGCAGGTTATTTCTCACACACAGCATATGCCTTCCACAAATTACACCCCAAAACACATTCTGCTATTACTCCTGAGTATGGCGATACCACATGTGTGAGACTTTTACACAGCGTGGCCACATACAGAGGCCCGACATGCAGGGAGCACCTTCAGGCGTTCTGGAGCACCCAGGCCAATTCTGACATTTCTCTCCTACATGTAAAAATCATCATTTGTTTGCTAGAAAATTACATAGAACCCCAAAACATTATATATGTTTTTTTAGCAAATACCTTAGAGAATATAATGGTGGTTGTTGCAACTTTTTATCTCGCACGATATTTGCGCAGCAATTTTTTTAACGTGTTTTTTACGGAAAAAAAATGTTTTGTGCTTAAAAAAAAAAAAAACAGTAAAGTTAGCCCAATGTTTTTGCATAATGTGAAAGATGAAGTTACGCCGAGTAAATAGATACCTAACATGTCGCCCTTAAAAATTGCACACACTCGTGGAATGGCGCCAAACTTCGCTACTTAAAAAATCCCCATAGGCGACACTTTAAATATTTTTACTGGTTACATGTTTTGAGTTACAGAGGAGGTCTAGGGCCAAAATGATTGCTCTCGCTCTAACGTTCGCAGAGATACCTCACATGTGTGGTTTGAAAACCGTTTTCATATGTGGGCGGGACTTACGTATGCGTTCGCTTCTGTATGCGAGCTCAGGGGCGCTTTAAAAAAAAAAAAAAAATATTCTTCATTTTACTTTATTTATTTTAGTTTGACATGTTTTTCCGCCCCTAAACATTTTTTTGATCACTTTTATACCTATTACAAGGAACGTAAACATCCCTTGTAATAGGAATATGGCATGACAGGTCCTCTTTACAGTGAGATATGGGGGGGGGGGGGTGTCAATAAGACCCCACATCTCACCTCTAGGCTGGGAAGCCTGAAAAAAATACAAAAAAAAAAACAACAATCCTGGCTTTGATCGTAGCGGTGAGTCGGTAGAAGCACCGGAGGGCGGCGGGGGGGGGACATCCCCTCTCGCCTCCCGTAAGAATGATCAAGCGGCGGAACAGCCGCTATGATTGTTCTTATGGTGTAGGGAATCGCCGGCTGAAAAAGCTGATATCTGAATGATGCCTGTAGCTGCTCCCATCATTCAGATATCCCCGCACAAAGTCAAGGACGTCATATGACGGCCGGAGGGCGGGAAGTGGTTATTGCAGAGTATTGCCGGGCATTGCGGAGTATTGCTGGGCATTGCGGAGTATTGCAGGGCATTGCGGAGTATTGCGGACTATGGCAGGGTATTGCGGTGTATGGCAGGGTATTGCACGGGTATTGCACAGGGTATTGTGGAGGGTATTGCACAGGGTATTGTGGAGGGTATTGCAGAGTATTGTGGAGGGTATTGGAGAGTATTGTGGAGGGTATTGCAGAGTATTGTGGAGGGTATTGCAGAGTATTGTGCAGGGTATTGCAGAGTATTGTGCAGGGTATTGCAGAGTATTTTGCAGAATATTGCGCAGGGTATTGCAGAGTATTGCGCAGGGTATTGCAGAGTATTGCGCAGGGCATTGCAGAGTATTGCGCAGGGTATTGCAGAGTATTGCACCAGAGTATTGCAGAGTATTGCACCAGAGTATTGCAGAGTATTGCACCAGAGTATTGCAGAGTATTGCACCAGGGTATTGCAGAGTATTTTGCAGGGTATTGCGCAGGGTATTGCAGAGTATTTTGCAGGGTATTGCGCAGGGTATTGCAGAGTATTTTGCAGGGTATTGCAGAGTATTTTGCAGGGTATTGCAGAGTATTTTGCAGGGTATTGCAGAGTATTGCGCAGGGTATTGCAGAGTATTGCACCAGGGTATTGCAGAGTATTGCACCAGGGTATTGCAGAGTATTGCACCAGGGTATTGCAGAGTATTGCACCAGGGTATTGGCAGGGTATTTTGCAGAGTATTGGCAGGGTATTTTGCAGAGTATTGGCAGGGTGTATTGCAGAGTATTGGCAGGGTATAGCACAGGGATGGCTGAGCAGGGATGGATGGATGGCTGGATCTGTGACTGCAATTGTCACAGATCCAGCCCACAGTGCTGCTGCTGCCATCCGCTCCCTCCCCCTCCCCTCTCACACTGTACCGATCGGTACAGAGAGGGGAGGGAGGAACCGGCGTCATCAAATGATGCCGGTCTGTTTACAAGTGATTGCTCCGTCATTTGACGGAGCGATCACGTGGTAAACGGCCGCTATCAGCGGCGATTTACCGCGATCCAGAGGACCCGGCGGTCACAGAGTTTCCCGTGTGCGCGCCCCAGGGGGCGCGCGGGAGCGCGATTCTGGGAGGACGTTATATAACGTCCTCCCAGAGTTAAGCAACCACCTTGTCGACGTTATTTGTCGGCAGGTGGTTGTTAAGTGGTTAAGGATGCACACTATGAGGAGTGGTGAGTGAGCATGGTGAGGCTCCCCCGCTTGCCTCTGGTGGCACGCATGCCCACAAATCGCTGTGTAAACACCTGACGTACAATGACAGCGATTCGCACAGGGGAGCCAACCTGCCACAGTACAACTGCGGTGGGCGGTCCGTAACTAGATGCTCAATTGGTACTAAGGGGCTCAAAGTGTCATAAGAAAATATCCCCCACATCATTACACCACCAGCCTGAAACGTTGATACAAGGCAGGATGAATCCATGCTTTCATGTTGTTTACATCGAATTCTGACCCTACCATATGAATTTTGCAGCTGAAATTGAGACTCATAAGACCAGGCAACATTTTTCCAATCTTCTATTGTCCAAATTTGGTGAGCCCATGCGAATTGTAGCCTCAGTTTCCTGTTCTTAGCTGACAGGAGTGGCACCCGGTGTGGTCTTCTGCTGCTGTAGCCTATCTGCTTTAAGGTTTGTTGTGTTGTGCATTCAGAGATGGTATTCTGCATACCTTGGTTGTAACAAGTGGTTATTTGAGGTACTGTTGCCATTCTATCATCTTGAACCAGTCTGCCCATTCTCCTCTGACCTCCGAAATCAACAAGGCATTTTCCTCCACACAACTCCCGCTCACTGGATATTTTCTATTTTTTGGACAATTCTCTGTGAACCCTAGAGATGGTTGTACATAAAAATCCCAGTAGATCAGCAGTTTTTGAAATACTCAGACCAGCCCTTCTGGCACCAACAACCATACCACGTTCAAAGTCACTTAAATCCCCTTTCTTCCCTATTCTGATGGTCGGTTTAAACTTCAGCAAGTTGTCTTCACCACGTCTAGATGACTAAATGAATTAAGTTGCTGCCGTGTGATTGGTTGATTAGCAATTTGTGTTACCAAGCAATTGAACAGGCGTACCTAATAAAGTGGTCGGTGAGTGTATGTACTAATAGACTGATTCTAGTGTCTGCATATAGGAATTTCCACCAGTACACCCTTCTTGAACAATAATTGTCTTTTTATCTAGACATCAGTGAAAACAATATCAACCAAAAATATCTACACATGGCTCCTTTCCCAAGGCACAGTGATGACAAAGAGAAGGGTCCCAATACGGTGACATTTAGGTCATGCAACCAATACCAAAGCATAATTCTAAAATCGGTCTGGCAGTCTTAAAGCATCCAGTGTCTTACAGAAACCCACTGTCCCTTCCCAGACACCCCTCTGAGACAATACCTTTTCTTTGGATAATGCATCTTTGTATTCAGGACTTTTTTCATCTAATTCATCATCACTCCACTCCCAATCACCATCTTCTGTTTTATGGAGGTGTCCACTTGAGCCGGGAACTCTTCTAACCTGGCACAACAGAAATATTGAATTACATTAATTGCAGACGAAGAGTAAAGTCCAAGTTGTAAAAGGATACCCTTCATCTAGACCAGGGGTCTCCAAACATTCTAAACAAAGGGCCGGTTTATTGTCCTTCAGACTCTTGGAGGGCCGGACTTTGGCAAGCGGGAGTGACAATTTTCCTGGCATCAGTGCGAGTAAACATCTGGTATTAGGCGGAGGAATAGTGCCCCATTGCTGGTATCATAGTGCCCCATTAGTGGTGTCAGTGGATGAAATGGTGCTCCATTGTCAGTGTCAGATGGCAGAATAGTGTCTCGTATCATTGGAAGGGATAGTGCTCCAAGGGCCGGATAAAGGCAAGCAAAGGGCCGCAGTTTGGAGACCACTGATCTAGACAATGCAACTATTTTGCAGGCTTTTGCAGAAATAAAGCTACCAGCCTACTATTTCATAAGGAGCCTAAGACATTTGTGAAATACACTGGGGGGAATTTATCAAAACTTGAGCAGTTATGCATGGCGACCATCAGCTTCTTTTTTCAGCTTGTTAAAGCTTTGAAAACAACAGCTAGAAGCTGATTGGTTGGCTTGCACAACAGCTCCAGATTCTGTCTGCACAACTTTTGATAAATTCCTCTGATTATTTGGTCAAAAATGTATGAACACCTGAGCATCACACCTACACTATACAGCCAAAAGTATGTGGACTTCCCTAGATATTATGGAGCTCAGGGGTTTCCAGTGAAGGGTACTGTTAAAGTGGTTGTAAACCCTTTTGGACTACGTCTACCTATAGGTAAGCCTAGAATAAGGCTTACCTATAGGTAGTGGAAATATCTCCTAAACGTGCGCCGTTTAGGAGATATTTCACTTGTAGTCCGCCGAAATTCCCAACGACGCATGCGCGGGGAAGAAACGAAACTAAGTGCCGTTTCTTCCCCAGCCTGTGCCGTGAATGGCGGCTCTCGTGCGCATGCGCAGGAGTGACGTCACGTGGCTCCGGCTAATCACAGAGCCGGAGTCCACAGCCCAGAAGGAAGAGGAGACTGAAGATGGACGCAGCCTGCACAGGGGACATCGCTGGATTCTTTTGCAGGTAAGTGTCACATAATGGGCTAGTATGCAATGCATACTAGCCCATTATACTTTTAATTTGCAGGCTTTTCAGGTAGCAAAAGAGGAAGTAAAACCTACATGGGTTTACTTCCTCTTTAATGCTACAGCTTACATACAAGACATTTTAGACAATTGTGCATTTGCAATCTTTTTGCAACAGTTTCCACAACATGACTGTGGCCCCTGTGCACAAAGCCAGCTCCTTATGGGACATACTGTGATAAGTTTGGTGTGAAGGAATTCCAGTGGCCTGTATAGAAATCAACCCTACTAAACATCTTTGGAATGAATTTAGCTAAATGGGCACAAACACCCACAGACACATGACAAAAGTTCAAGGAAAGCCTTGGCAGAAGAATGTTATAGTCAAAAGGAGGAATGGGGGGAATGGGACAGCTGCATATTAATACCAATGGTTTTGGAATGGGATGTTCAAACAAACTCATATAAGTGCGAGGGTCAGGTGTTCACAAAACCTTGGCCACACAGTGTACTCATTGCACGTTTTCAGGTTTGTTGGTCTGCAGGACACAGTACACAACTACTAGGAAACCATTCCCTCCTTTCAACCAAAGAGGAGTTGGCAGATGATTTAATAAATCTAAGCACTGAAAAGCGATACATTTCTCTTAGGATGTCCTTACAAGAGTGTAAAGATGTCAAGTTGTATGTATTTTTGGTTTTCATACACAGCTGTCAACAGATGAGTGTGTGTGTGAAAATCTTGAGCCTTCACACCCAGGGCTTTTTTTCGGGGGGAACTTGGTGGAACTCAGTTCCAGCACCTCTGGCTCAGACCCTTAAGGGGGGACGGGACTGCTCGCCACAATCACTTGTAAACACAGAAGTCTGGTTTCTGTGTTTACAAGTGACAGCTCTGCACTCTGTGTGTAACCCCCCTGAACTCTGCACTGTGTATGTATTGCAATCCTGGTATTTAATGCCCCTTTAAGACCCTCCTATTGTTCGTGAAATTTGACTGACCACACCCACTATTTGATGTCATTTGGAGGGTGTGTGGGTGGAGAGGTTTTGGGGGGTTGTGGTAGAGTTCCAGCACCTATTGTTTGAGAAAGAAAGCCCTGTTCACACCTATCTATAAAGGGCCCAATCTACACAAAAAAATCACTGCAGACACAAGATTTCACTAAATCACACTGAGGCTTATTTACAGATCACATGCAGTTTTTTTTAATAAAGAAAAATACTACTTTTATTGAAAAACCTATATAACATATATAACTGCTACACGGCCTATTTTGTTATTTGATGTCGTTAAAAAAAATTCTCTGTATACGGAACACATTGAAAATCTAATTTCAGGTGGCTGGCATACTGCTTTTCCTGGCTAGACTAGAGAGGAACATGTTGTTTTACCAGACAGACCCTTCCACTTAGCACTCAGAAAGGACAATGCTACTGGAATGTATTTCTCAGTTTAAACATCAGCAACAGGTAAAACTCAGGTTTTTCCTTATTTTTTCTTTGAACATTAATTCCATAGGCTTGGTTCACACTGGATGCCGATGCGGCTCCCAGCAGGGGTCCTGGTTCACTGTTTCAGGTCCGATTTCAGACCGAATTTTGGGCTGAATTCGGACCTAAAACAGACCAAAAGACGCACAGGGCTCCTGTGCAAATTCACACCGGAGCCGCATTAGAGAATGTGAACCGGCTCCATAGAGAGCCGGTCACATTCTCCTGCTATTGCGAATTGGATGCGGGGATTCCGGCCTTAATGAAACTGTCAAATGGTGATAGCAGTAGGAATTCAAGCAATATGATAATATCATTTGGGAGACCACTTTAGCAAATCTTAAAGTGTTTGTTACCCCAACATTTCATATTCCTGATATGTGTCTGCTGTGCCATGTACTTGTAGGAAAAAAAATATCCCGTTCTTTGTATTGCTTCCTTTGTGTAAAATCCCTGGTGTTCTTGCCAGTCCCTCTGCTTTCCCATTATAAACTGACCGCACTAAGCAGGAGAACACAGAGTAGTCAGTTCTCTAGCTATGCTGGGAACTAAGCCTGCTCTTCTTTAATGATCAGGCTTGTCCTGACATGCCTCCCCTGCACAGCCTTTCACTGGGAAGCTCTGTGTACTGCTGATGCTCTCCCCCCCCCCCCCCCCAGCTCTAATGTAGCTGAGAACAGAGGGAATGTGATCATTTATAAAAAAAAAAGGGAAAAAAGGAGGTATTTATAATGTTATTTATATCTATACCAAAATGTTTTACCTTTAATTTCAATTGTAAACTGAATGGGTTGTTTTACAAGGTGATCCTTTACAATCACTTACGTAAGTGCTATTAGCCTTTGGCTACTTGGTTCTGTAATCTGCCCAATTCTTTAACAATACTAATCCATACAGGCACATTTTAAGCAGTGTGAATGACCCCTGCTTCATAGAAAATACCTGGGACAACAAAGGGGTTAATGAAGCAGCTTTCTTGTTTGATGTTGAATCAATCATCAGCTACAGAAGATTTATAGTGTACAGAAAATATATGTCATTGATTGGGGATTATTAGCTTCTGGAGAGGATGATACAGAGAACCTGTGCATTTGGTGATGACAAGGACTAGTGGCAAGGTTATCAAAAATTATATCTGCCTGTTAATGGCCTGATGAAATCTCACAATGAATTAGTTTCAGGCATTCAGTTGCCAAAAGTTTGCATGATGGAAATAAGCCCCAATGTGAAAAAAACTACATACCAACTTTGAATGCTACAGCTAAAGAAATAAATTAAAACTTGAAAACATGCAAGGCAAGCATTATCAACACATGCTTAAAAAATGTGAACTAAGTAAACCCAGAAACTAAATCCTAATTCAGACTATCAAGTACCCTTCTGCTGCCATCTTGCTCTTTGTCAGAACCTGGTACCAAGCTTGAATTTGCAGGATTCTGCTCAACCTACTTGAGCAAAACAAGACATCATCAGTGGACTATTGAGCATCCTGCAAGAGGCATGTGGCATAAAGAGCCCGATGCAAATCATTACACAACTGCCGTTTCTGTTTATGACAAGAATAATATTCCAATGGTTCCTATGCCTAGGATATGATATGCATTTTATAACAGGACTAAAAATTCCAAGAGTCAAATGTAATGCACTTGTATGTCTACAGTACCACTTTGTGCACTTGGCCTTAAGAGTATTTTGACCTTCATTAGTAGATGCAATTCTTGTTAAAGTACATTTTTATAACTTTTGGAGTGAGGAAGTGAGGACTGTAAACAGTCTGCTCTCTTCTTTGCATTTTGATGCCAAAACAAGAAATGAAGAGAAAAGGGGTCCCCAGGACAGAAAAACACGAATGCCCTGTACACACGATCGTTTTTTCCGATGAAAAAAGTCAGATGGACTTTTTTCATCGGAAAAAACGATCGTGTGTGGGCCCCATCGGACTTTTTTCCATCGGTGTAAAAGAATAGAACATGTTTTAAATTTTTCCGATGGAGAAAAACCCACGCATGCTCAGAATCAACTCGACGCATGCTCGGAAGCATTGAACTTAATTTTTCTCGGCTCGTCGTAGTGTTTTACGTCACCGCATTTTGGAGCAAAAAAAAAATCCGACCCCCCCCCTGGTGGGTGGTACTCACGTAGTCGGGCTTGTGTGTTGCTGGCGATGCAGACCAGAGAGATCGCTCCAATGAGGACGGCCATCTATCAGATCTCCCTGTACATCCTCCCCTGTACTGGTCAATATGGTCACTTCTCCTCTCAGCCAATCAGGTTTTAAGACCCGCTTCCTAATTTGCTGGGAGGAGAAGTAGGAAGACAATAGCAAATATTAATTTGCTATTGTCACACAACTGGGTGGGCTCAGGGTGCAGTGCTCTGCACCCCGAACCCACCCTTTTTTGAAGCCAATTATAGCCTCAAGCTCTAATCATGTGTTAAAAAAAAAACCCTATTGAAATCCATGCCTCTGACACCCTGCATGTAAATTAGGGGCCGGGCACATGGATTAGGGGGGCATCACCTCTGCGCCTCTAAATGAGCAGCTGCCACTTTTTATAACCCTCCCTTATTCTATTCAAAATGAAGAAAAAAACTGTTGCCTATAGTTCTACTTTAAGCATAGGAAATATTAAAGGGACCATAACACCAGAAAAGTGTCATAAACGCTTTACTGAATTCACCCTTTGTTTTATGCAGAACAGTTACTGTATATAACAAGTTCAGACATCCATAAAACAGGAACTTGAAAGAACGTGTCCAGAGTATAGAAAATATTATACATGTTACAACTGTAAATCGTGACATCTACAGGACAGAGGATAGCATCACATATTGCTCTAGCACAAAAATGGATTTCTCCTCAATATTGAAAATATAGCAGACAATAATATACAGTGTGAATACAGCGGGAAAAATAATTATTTGATCTCCTGCAGATTTTTTAAGTTTGCTCACAAAGAAATAAAAGGTCTCTATTTTTTATCATAGGTGTATTTTAAATGATAGAGACAGAATATCAACCAAAAATCCAGAAAAAACACATGATACAAATATTTTACTCAATGAGCTGCAACTCAATTTATAACAAGCATTTGATCCCAAAGCAAAACATGACTTGGTGGAGAAACCCTTGTTTGCAAGCACAGAGGTAAGATGTTTCTTGTAGCTGGTTACCAAGTTTGCATACATCTCAGGAGGGATTTTGGTCCACTCTTCTTTACAGATCTCCTGTCGCTTGGCAACTCAAAGTTTCAGCTCCCTCCATAAATTTTCTATAGGGTTTCTATAGGATTAAGGTTTGGAGACTGGCTAGGCCACTCCATAACCTTAATGTGCTTCTTCTTGAGCCACACCTTTGTTGCCATGGTGATATGTTTTGTGTCATTGTCATGCTGAAAGACCCATGGCAGAGGAGCAGCCCCAAAGCATAATGTTTCCACCTCCATGCTTGACTGTAGGGATGGTGTTCTTAGGGTCAAAGCCAGCATTTTTCTTCCTCCAAACATAGCAAATTGAGTTAATGCCAAAGAGCTCAATTTTGGTCTCATCTGACCCCAGTACTTTCTGTCAATCATTCTCTGAATCATTTAGATGTTCATTGGCAAACTTCAGACAGGCCTGTACATGTGCCTTCCTGAGGAGGGAGACGTTTAGGATGTCAATCCATGGCAGCATACTGTGTTACCAATGGTTTGTTTGGTGACTGTGGTCCCAACTGCCTTGAGATCATTCGCAAGCTCCTTCTGTGTAGTTCTGGGCTGATCCCTCATTTTTTTATGAATCTTGCATGGAGCTCCAGACCGAGGGCGATTGATGGTTATTTTGTATTTTTTTCATTTGCAAAAAATCACTCCAACAGTTGTCTCCTTCTCCCCAAGCTTCTTGCTGATGGTCTTGTAGCCCATTCCAGCCATGTGCAGGTCTACAATCTTGTCTCTGACATCCTTTGACAGCTCTTTGGTCTTGCCCATAATGGTGAGGTTTGAATGGAAGAAAGATTCCGTGTAGAGGTGTCTTTTATACACATACAGTAACTAGTTGTCATTAGGAGCACCTTCTTAAATTGACAGGACTAATCTGTGTACAGTAAACCCCCCTCCATCGCGGGGGTTACGTTCCAGACCCACCCGCAATAAGTGAAAATCCGCGAAATAGAAATACCCTATTTAAATACACACTAGGCATGTTTTTATAACTTTCACTGTACTTTTAAAAGCATTTTAAGGTCTTTAAAAACACACTTTTAAAACAATAGAAACACATTTAAACACATAAAAGATACTGAGAGACATAGCAAGAGCAATGGAAAACACAAAAATATTTAATTAACAAGGATTTAATCCAAAAAATAATGTTAATAGGTCTTACAGAAAAAAACGCAATATACCGGGACCACTAAAACTGAACCGCGATATAACGGGGGTTTACTGTACCACATTAGCACATACTGTAGCCAGTCTGTGGGAGCCAGAATTATTGTTGGTTGGTGGGTAATCAAATATTTATTTTACTCGCTGAACTGCAACTGAATTTATAAAATTTGTATCATGTGTGTTTTTCTTGAATTATGGTAGATATTTTGTCCCTATCCTTTAAATTTTACCTATGATAAAAATTATAGACTCTTCATTTCTGTAGGTAAGTGAGCAAACTTACAAAATCTGCAGGGGGTCAAATAATTATTTTCCCCACTGTAAAGAACTATATAACAAAACAGTACTATGCATTTTAAACACAACACATAATCCTTGGTCCACACAGGAAACCTTCTAACTTTAAAAAAAACGTCTATGAGGCTCAGGTTCCCAGTCTACAGTTTGGTATTTAGTAGAGGTGCGCATCTTCACTGGCCTCACGATTCGATTACGATTATCAGGTCAACGATTCGATTCAATTCGATTTTGCGATGCATCACGATTACAGCGCAAGTGCGCATGTTTTTCATCAAAAAAATTTAAGCAGTCAGGAGAACTCATTTTTTTTTTCTATCTGTTCTTTTAAAAAAAAGACAACACTCCCTGCATGTAGCAAAGTCTAAACAAAGCAGACAACAACTTGTACATAGTACAAGAGATGGTCAGAGGCTGCAGACATAGTACAGGAGATGGTCAGAGAGTGCAGACCTAGTACAGGAGATGGTCAGAGAGTGCAGACCTAGTACAGGAGATGATCAGAGACTGCGGAAATGCTACAGGAGATGATCAGCGACTGTGGACATGCTACAGGAGATGGCTAGAGACTGCAGACATGCTACAGGAGATGGCCAGAGACTGCGGACATGCTACAGGAGATGGTCAGAGAGACTGCAGACATGCTACAGGAGATGGTCATAGAGACTGCGGACTTACTACAGGAGATGGTCATAGAGACTGCGGACATACTGCAGGAGATGGTCAGAGAGACTGCGGACAATCGGACATTCTACAGGAGATAGTCAGAGAGACTGCGGACATGCTACAGGAGATGTTCAGAGAGACTGCGGACATGCTACAGGATATGGTCAGAGACTGCGGACATGGTACAGGAGATGGTCAGTGACTGCAGAAATGATACAGACGATGTTCAGACTGCGGACATGATACAGAAGATCAGCAGGTAAGTATAATATCTTTTTTACTTTAAAGAAAAAATACCTGTCGTGCCGAGAATGGTTCCCCACCGGATTCTGTTTCGGCTAGCTCTCGGCTCCTATCGGAACTCCGCCCCCCCAGCCCTGTACATTGCCGCTCCCTCCTACTGTTGCTCACGAATGCAAATGCTCCTAATACCGCCCTGCCTCTCCAGCCCTCTGCTCATTAGCATTCCTGAAAAAACAGTAGGCGTGAGCGGCAAAGCAGAGGGCTGGAGAGGCGGGGCGGTATTAGGAGCATTTGCATTCGTGTGGAAAAGTAGGAGGGAGCAGCAATGTACAGGGCTGGGGGGCGGAGTTCCGATAGGAGCCGAGAGCTAGGAGGAACAGAATCCGGCGGGGGAACAGTGTGTATATGCCACGCTCATGTGACTGCCCTCTCTCCTCTCTGCTTTCACGTCTCTCCTGACGCCAGGAGAGACGTGAGACGTGAAAGTAGAGAGGAGAGAGGCGGGCCGGGCAGTCACATGAGCGCGTCATATACAAATAAGGTAACAGCTCTCCCGGGAGGGGAGGGGAGGGGCTAGACATCGATTATTAGGGTCACATGCATCGGTGCCGCATCGGGGACACCCGAATCGTGATGCACCGATGCAGCGATTAAATTCCGCACCCCTAGTATTTAGTAGAAGAAAATGTCCTTTTTCAAATTAAACTTTTATGAAGTCCAGTCTAACAGGCGCAAGACGAATGACAGACATCCCATATGCATCCATCAGACAGTTCATGAGCGGAAGGTCCTCATTAACTTGTCACTCTAAGCAGATTAGAAAATTTGGATTGTTCCTGTCTTAGGTCAGGTTTCTTAACTAACTAGACATCCAGCCTGGAAATGTACTTATCTTGCACTGAATTTTTGATTAGTACTTTTATCTTCTTGATTTTTAACAATATAAATAACTAATGATTTCAGAGGAGCTGTGGAAGATGTATTTCTGCAACATGTAGCTTAGTGTACATCTGTCTGCCATATATTGATTCACCTGGTGATGCCTGTGTAGTTGTATGTCTAGTTACTCTGTAGACATGTAAAAAAAAAAAGTAAAGGCTTTCCAAGATTTCCCTTTATGGTCTGTAGTCTGAAGCAATTCTTTAGAACTTCTGTTAAAGTGGTTGTTAACCCACCAGCGTAACTTTATATTTTCCTCTCAGTTTTTTACTGTAATGGCCCCCTGTGACTGTGCTTTATAAAAATAATGCTGTATAAACCTTTACAGAGCGCTGATCTGCGCTCATTGACCCGCAGCCTATCTCCTCTTTTGGCCTGACAGATGCAGCGGACGGGGCTGGGGAACCCCCACTGACATCAGTCAGGAGGCGAGGAGGAGAGCAGGAGAGAGGTAGCCCCGCCCACTGCATCTGTCGGGCCGAAAGAGGAGATAGGCGGCGGGTCAATTTGTGCAGATCAGCACTCTGTAAACAAGGTATATACCACATTATTTTTATACAGCACAGTCACAGGGGGCTATTACAGTAAAAAAAACTGAGATTGTACAAATAAACAGTAATTTGAGCAGCAGGAGGGGAGGGAGCGGCACTGACATGGAGCTGACAGGCAGAGAGGGGGGGGGAGAGGATGGGGAGAGAACGGAGGGGAGGACACAGGAGACATAAAGCAGGCTGCGAATTATGGAGGCACGTACGCTGACAACGGTGTCAGGGCTCAGCAGCCCTGATATATCATGGTCAGCGTACAAGGCGGGAGAGTATATACAGGATCAGCCAGGTATTATGGGTGATACAGGGGGCCAAATTACAACATGCTTTATAGGATCTTTATTTACATTTTTTGGGTTAACAAACGCTTTAAGTCTCTTAACATCTCCATTTGCTCATTTGCTTAGGGGTAACTAACAAAGGATTTTCAATGTACAATATTTATCTCGCTTTTAGGAAAGATGAAACAAATTGTGGTGCATTGCTAGACATTTCATTTGGTGAAATTTGGCATATCCAAGTGATAGATATACTTATTGGATTTTTGGAGCACCAGTGTACTTGTATGGGGTACGGTAGACCTGTCACGTAAGAATCGCCATCTCATACGGGTGTGTTGAAAATGTCAGGTGGTCATCATCCAGACGTGGACCAAGAGTAGCCTGACTGCTTTTGATGAACTCCCCTGGCTGCTTCAGAGGCTCATTCCAATGCGGTCCCCAGGGGTTGCATTGGAATGAGCCTCTGAAGCAGCCGGTAGAGATTGGCAAAAGCCGGTCAGGCTATTCCTTGGTCCATTTCTAGATGATGACAACCTGACATTTTCAACACACCTTTATGAGATGGCGATTTGTATGGGACAGGTCTACCGTACCCCATACAAGAACACTGGTGCTCCAAAGATCCGATAAGTATATCTATCACTTGGATATGGATGCACCTCACTATACTGTGTCTTCCTTGTACCTGAATTGCAGTTGGGCCATTCTACAACGATCTACAACGACTGGAAGTGGTGGAGAGTTCTGCAGTGGTTCATGTCCACATAAAAGGGTTGGAAGTTACTATCTGGAACAGTGGAGATCCTTGAGGCTGTATCTGACCCCTTGGGGTCCATCAGGAAGGTGAGAGGCTAGTGTCTACGGGGGGAGGATTGTGTATGCTTATCGATTCCCTACTGACCCCCCTTGTTTCTGATGTGACGATTTGGATTCCCACACCTGTCTTCCTTCTCCTTCCCTGTTTTGGCTGCTGATACTTTTTGAAAATTAGCACTTCATTCATTCAGTTATTGTTTGGATTTTTTTTGCATATTATTCATTTGTTTGGGACATATCTAGATTTGAATCATTTATGCATCTTTGCACTTTATTATTAATAGATAAAAGATAATATTATTACAGTTTTAACTAGCACATTTATTCGTTTTTGCTGTTTTACCGCAACCTATTTCATGCCTTAGGCCCGGTTCACATAGGGGTGACTCGTCAGGCGACCCGCTCTGTTGAATGGAACTGTTCTAATAGGAGCGACTCAGGTCGCTCCGACTTAGAAAAAGGTTCCTGTACTACTTTGGGGGCGACTCGGGACGACTTGCATTGACTTCTATACAGAAGTCATTATGCAAATCGTCTGAACCGGGCCTCTCAAGTCGTCTTGAGATCGCGTCGCCGAGTTGCCCCCAAAGTCGTGCCGCCCCTGTGTGAACCGGGCCTTATGGTAACTAATTGTCCTTAATGTCCAAAATGTGCACCTCACTGTCCTTGATAGAATCTCCTTTTGTGTAGGAAGACTTACCAGCACTGATCTTGCACTCCTATGTTAGGCCATCTGCTTGCTATGAACTTGTTTTGTTTCCTCGTTATTCCTCATCATGTTCTTGGACAACCAACACCTGCCTTGACATGTTCAATGCCGATAGGATTAATATACACGGTACGTTTTAAAACCTCCCCTGAGCGATTTAACTTGACAGATAGTAAACGACGTTTAAAAACGTTCGTTTTGTCGCAATTTTCTTCTTTTTTTTTTTCAAATAGTCAAAAATGTATCTCCATTAAAAACACCTGTAAACGAAACATGGCTAAACGTGAGTTACCGCGTTTACAATCATTAACAAGCTGTTACAGGCATTTGCCATTTCAAATGCCTCTGAACATCTGTCCTGAACAAAAAATGCTTCTAAACTCAACTGCCTAGAAACGACTATAAAGGACCCTGTGTACATGTACTGATAAGATAACATAGAGGAGAGTTCAGGGGCAGCTGAAAAAAACGCCCAACTGCCGCCTAAACATCCATTTACCAGCAGCAGTGTACATGAAGCCTAAGTGGCTGTAAACCCTCACATATACCCAATGAATTGACTGGCCTCAAGTGATACACAGAGATGAAACAAACCCTCCTACATAAGTTGTAACCATCTATCTGGAGTTCTCTCTTCTCTACATCCATTCAAAGTGCTGAATTTTCAAAGCTTTTCTGAGAGTTTAGAAATCACAGACTGCAGAGCTCATTGAGGAGAGCTCTGAAAGCTGATTGGAAGAAAGAGAGACACACCCCCCTACACACAGCTCACAGAAACAAATCTGAGGCTGTCAATCAGCTGGAGGGCCCTCCCCTGTCACCAATTTTCTCTTGGTATCAGGAAAACTTGTCAGAAATTATTCATGCTGATAGCACAGGAATGATGCAGCAGACAGAAATGACACTCAGGCCTCGTACACACGACCGATTTTCTCGTCCAAAACAGTCAAGAAAAGTGCCGCGAGAGTTTTTTTGTCTAGAAAAACGTTCGTGTGTATGGTTTTACGACGAGAAACTTGACGAGAATCTCGACGAGAAAATAGAGAACCTGCTCTCTATTTTCTCGTCAGGATTCCAGATTTCCTCGTCGTGTTTCTCGTCGGCCTGTTTTGTGACGAGAAAATGGTTTGTGTGTATGCTTTTACGACTCTTCCAAAAGCGCGCATGCTCACAAGCAACTATGAGACGGGAGCGCATCTTCTGGTAAAACAAGCCTTCATAATGGAGAGAGCACATTCGTCACGCTCATAAATATTTCATCGTTTAAATGTTCTGCATTAAATTCTTCGTTAGAATGTTACATTAATCAAAACGAGAGACCTTCTTTTGCTGCTGATATTCACACAGAGTTCTGCCTTATTTTTAACCTTTTTCATGCTGCTCTTTATAAGATTTATGTGTATTATATCGTGCAAGTTTTTAGGAATAATTTAAATGGTTAGATTTTTCAAAATGATGTTAATTATAATTTCTCAATGTTTTGATAGCGATCTCCCATTTAATTTTCTAATCTATATTTTTAAAATTTCACACCATGTTTTTGAGCTAATCAGATTTAGTTATTCTTTTGGGGGGGTGATATCTGTGCCTTTTATTGTCAGTCAAATGTATCTGCTTACTCCAAAGCTTGTTTTTTTTTATTTAAAAATACACATAGTCAAGTATGAACTTAAACAAAAAACACATTTATTCATGTTTATAAATTAAATAAAGAGAAGGCAGCGCTGGAGAAGCTGCTGCCATTTGTGCATCCCAGGGACCCCAGAGCACATAGCAACCCTGTGTGGACACTAAAATTGGGAGCTTGAGAAGGCCCACATTTCAGAACACAATCTGATGCTGGCCTCCCAGAGGTCAGGAACAGCAGCAGGTGAGATATATGTCCCAAGTGTGTGGTACTACAACAGGCTGCCTTCTGTCCGACCAGTGCGACCACAATGAAGCAAGGCCATCACTTCCTCTTCTTCCTGGCAACCTTTCCTGCAGCCTTTCCTGAAGCCTTTCCTGAAGCCTTTCCTGAAGCCTTTCCTGCAGCCTTTCCTGCAGCCTTCCTTCTTCGTTTAGCTGGAGGCTGGCCCACTGGAGGGGTACTCCTGTCAGGAGGAGGAGGTGGAGGTGTAGCAGAAGGGGGTGGGGCAGAAGAAGAAGGTGGAGGTGTAGCAGAAGGGGGTGGGGCAGAAGGTGGAGGTGTAGCAGAAGAGGGTGGGGCAGAAGGTGGAGGTGTAGCAGAAGGGGGTGGGGCAGAAGGTGGAGGTGTAGCAGAAGGGGGTGGGGCAGAAGGTGGAGGTGTAGCAGAAGGGGGTGGGGCAGAAGGTGGAGGTGTAGCAGAAGGGGGTGGGGCAGAAGGTGGAGGTGTAGCAGAAGGGGATGGGGCAGAAGGTGGAGGTGTAGCAGAAGGGGGTGGGGCAGAAGGTGGAGGTGTAGCAGAAGGGGGTGGGGCAGAAGAGGAAGGTGGAGGTGGAGGTTGAGGTTGGGTCAGTTGGGCCACCTCACATATGGCGGTATTGGGGGTAATTTGCTCCATCACCCCCTTGTTGAGCAAGGTGATGAGCAGGGGTTCGCATAGGAGGCGTTGCTCCATGCTCATCACCTTGAACTTAGCCTCCACTATTGCTGCCTCACTGGTGGTCCTGTCCCTCCTGCCTCTTTTGTGAAGCCTGATGGGAGGCACCTGGGATCTGGTGCTTCTCCTTTGCCCTGCCACCTCCTGTCTGCCACTGGGCCCTGCCACCTCCTGTCTGCCACTGGGCCCTGCCACCTCCTGGCTGCCACTGGGCCCTGCCACCTCCTGGCTGCCACTGGGCCCTGCCACCTCCTGGCTGCCACTGGGCCCTGCCACCTCCTGGCTGGTACTGGGCCCTGCCACCTCCTGGCTGCCACTGGGCCCTTCCTCCTCCTGCCTGACAGTTTCCAGACCCTCCTCCTGGCTGATTTCATCCTGTGTATGAAAAAGAAACATAGTTTAATATGTTGGTTTAATCTTTGCATCAAATTTTGTAATCCTGATGGAAGCAATTAGAATGTAAATGCATAAATCCTTGCTTTAAATTTACCACTACATCAGCTTGACTATTTACCACACAATTAAGTGCAGAATAATGTCTACAGATCATGATTTCACTTGTGTAATACAAAATAATGTATGTTTCTCATCCTGACATATTTGGGAAACATTAATTTTATCCCACTACATTTTCAGTTAATACTATACCTGGCTCCAGATGGACAAATCAGGATCATCCAGGATGGCTGCCTCCTCTTGCTCCAGAGAAGGCTCAGGTTGGCTGCAGGGAAGTCTGGGGGGAAGAGTGGAGAGTGATGGCCTTGGCTCAATGTGGTCATCCAGGAAGGACATCCTGCTGTAGTACCACAAAATCGGGACATAAACATCATCTGCTGCTGCTCCTGACCTCTGAGAAGCCAGCACCTTAGAGCGTTCAGTCCTGTAGGTACCTCTCAAGCTCCCAATTTTAGTGTCCACTTGTTTTGCTGTGGCTGTGGGCACCTTGGTATGCACAAATGGGAGCAGCTTCTCCAGCGCTGCTTTTCTCACCCCTTTTTTTTTATGGATGGGGTTTTTGGTCTCCCACAGAGCCGGCAGCTCCCTTACCCGGTCAATAAATTCCGCCAGGAACTCTTTGTCGCTAATAAAGACATTCATATTGTATCTGCAAGTAAAATAAATTATATTTAAATAATGTGAGGCAAACAGTCTAACCTCCTTCACATCCTAGTCACCATATATATCCTCCACCAATCTCAAGACAGTATAGGCCAACAATTTTTACAAGTCTCACAAAATCACATACCTTCGTTCGCACGTCCGTCACTTGAACTCCTCTCTCCGCACACCGAACGTACTATAGTCACATGTGTGTTTGCTATATACACACCACGCATGCGTCCAAATTCGAACACGTCGCTCCGCACACGTCGCCCGCCCATGACGTTCTAACTAACATCTTTTCCCCGCCCCTTCTCTTTCGGCGCGCAGACAGATATGGCGGAGTTACAGCAGGTGTCTGATAATTCCGCAACTAGCGAAGAGACAAGCCCGGAGACCGAGGACACGTCACGATCAAGGAGGAGATTCAAGGCATCGAATATGTCTTTTGCGGAGATGGCGGAGATGGTGGACATCTTGGTCAAGGCTGATTATGATGCCAAGCATGGGCCGTATATCAAACCAAATAGAAGGAAGGCCAAAATCCTCACTAAAGTTGTGAAGAGTCTGAGGGCGAAGTTCGGGGTGAAACGCTCAAATGAGCAGCTCAGAAAGAGGTGGTCAGACCTCAAACTGAGGGAGCCAGACCAGTTGAGGATCATAAAGAGGATGCTCGCTAAAAGTAAGTAAAATGACGACCTTTCTGCTATTAATCTTTTTAGAAACTGTCATTTTTTTTTTTTTTAGCATATTGTACTCCCTTCCAAAATGTAATATTTTGAACTAGGTTGGGCACAGTAATCGTTCGTTACGTTACCGACACTTCGTTCGGCCACTATCCGCGGTTTTGGCTTATTTAAGACCCCCAAAAGTAATTAGACATCTGCCATTTTTGACCAAGTATTGTGGATAATTTTTAAGTCTAGATGATGTGTTTGTAAGGAGAATGAAATGCAAACTTTAATCAGTGTAAAGGAGAGGACACTCAGCAGCTGCTTCCACATCTGTACTTTGGAGCACTATAGTGTGGGCCACCAGACCCGCCTTTTTTGGGTGTCCCACACAGGTGCATCAGAGTTTATTTGTGGTGCCTCCATGTCCAAAAAATTACATCCAAATGTGAATACTAAACATATTTGGGGTCATAAATAATGCATTTTTCTTTAAATTCCGCACAAACACACACTTGTACCCCACTTCCAAACAATTTATCCTGTTTTAAGTTTAACAATGAGATTTTTACAGTGTGATAAATAGACCTTTGGTTTTATTCTCATAGGGGAGAGAAGCCTGGGAGGAGGACACTCCAGGGAGCACATGCACCCCACAACTTCCAAGCAACCCCAAACTCCCAAAGATCCACAACTGAAAGATGTGCAGGAAGTTGAGGTGGAGGAAGGAGAAGTGCAGGAAGGAGAGGTGGATGACGTTGTGGATCTGGTCACCACAACAGGTCAGTATCTGACACCACAGCTTAAGGTAAGCGAGGTAGGCCTGCAGAGTTTGATTAATTTTTTTTAATGGTTTTTAGGGGATGGAAATGTTGTGAAGGATAGCACACCGTTCTCTGCTGACAGTGCCCTCCGCCTCATCCAGCAAGTGATGGAATGTAGCACGGAACTGGACCTAATTAAACAAAGAATCCATGTGATGGAACAAACATTTAAAGACATTCTCGATGTTTTGGGGAGAATTCAATAAGCCATCCAAACACGTTTGTTTTTATATTTTTTCTAATTTTTTAAGTAACAAAACAGCCAAAAATTGAATATGCACACAGTGTGTGAACATGTGCTATCTGCCATCAGGGGATATCCATGTACGTCTTTTGTGGGTGCAACCCCTTCCTCGTATCAAAAGTCGGTGAACTGAGGAAGGGGATGCACCCCCAAAACACGTCCATTGATCACCCCTGATGGCAGATAGCACATGTTGACAATAGGGATCAGGATTGTAAACTTCCTATTTGCAAAAAAGTAAAAATGTGTGCATATTGAATTTTGGGCTGGGCAAGGGGTGGCAGGACCCCATATTAGGACGGGCACATAGAGACATAGTTTGTGTAACTGAATGTCTCAGATTGCTCAGAGGTATCCAATGTTGTCATTTTAGAAATGCAAGTGGTATTTTTGTATTTTCATAAGCCAAAATTTGCCGGGTTGTGGCCAGGCCAACCCCAAAGTAAAACAAAAAAAAAATGTGCAGAGAGTAAAATTTTTGACCACAAACAACGTGTAGCTTCTTTTTATAATACTCTCTAAGCTTATTTGGTTCTTTTGTAAGGTAACATAGTGAAATTGGTTGTTATTTACTAAAGTAAAATACACTTGCCACTACAAATGCACAAAGACAAACTAGGAGACAGGAAAGAACAAATAATTAAAGGTTTAAACAAGATTTTTATTGGGATACTTAGACATAGGCTGGCATAGGAATTGCCCCCCTACCCGTGAAATACTCCATGTATTTGTCACGAACCACACGGGCATTTTGGGGGGGCAAGCCAAGACGGGCAGATTCCAGGCCCGGAAGGGGATTTGCAGGGGAAAGTCCAGCCTCTGGCAAAACTGAGGCCATATAGGAATGTGATTTTTGGCTCAGAAAGTTGTGTAGCACACAGCAGCATAACACTACATAGTTTATTTTGTAGTCCGCCAAGTGGATGGAAGTCATAAAAAGGCGGAACCGGCTGGCCATTATGCCGAAGGCATTTTCAACGACTCTTCGGGCCCTGGCCAGCCGGTAATTGAACACACTCTTCTCTGGGGTCAGGGTCCTCTGTGGAAATGGCCTCATAAGATGCCGTCCGAGTCCGAAGGCTTCATCAGCCAAGAAAACAAAGGGGAGTCCTTCAATATTCCCTGCATCCGGTGGCAATGCAAGGTCGTCACTCTGGAGACGGAGGGCAAACTCCGTCTGGATAAAGGATCCCCCATCGGACATCCGGCCATTCTTCCCTACATCAACATAGAGGAATTCATACCGTGCTGACACCACCGCCATCAGCACAATGCTATGAAACCCCTTGTAATTGTAGTAGTAGGATCCAGAACGGGGTGGCGGCACGATGCGGACGTGCTTCCCGTCTATGGCACCACCGCAGTTGGGGAAGTCCCACCGCGTGGCAAACTCCAATGCCACAGTCTGCCATTCCTGTGGCGTGGAAGGAAGCTGTGGAGTGAAACAAGATGAAATAATATTAGAAAAACAAAGTCATACATTACAAGGAAATTCTATCCCAAAAAATTAGAGACCAACATCAATCAAATTATACGTTTATTAAGGTGTGTAAAAAAAGTATAATGGAAGGCTCATTTATCATATTCATCACCCCCTCTGATGGGCCATTACTAAATTATTTTGGGGGGGGAGATGTGTTTGGCCAAAGGATAGCATTGCAGTGGCGGTGCGTCCAGAGTGGGCGCTGGAGCACTGTCCCCTCTCTCCTGTGCCCATCACTCAGAACAATACATAGGTTCATGCGTTGCATGAACCTATGTATTGTCTATGCCGCCCACTATTCAGGTGGATGGCCTCTTGTAAAGCGACCGACATATGAATAATTGCGTCATTTAGGGGGTTAAAATTGCAGAGCAGAAACAGGTATTAAAAAAGTCTTGCAAATTACAACCTGAGGGATGTAATTGGCTTCCTCAAAGAAAAATCGGGGACGCAAGGAGGGGGGCATTCCTTGTGTAAACACTGACAGGCTGCTCTGGCAATCATGTTCACCAAGTCTGTTTAATGGTAACATGATTGGCTGATGCAACATGAAGGGAAGGAGAAGACATCAAGGACAGAAGAAGGATGGCGCTGACCACAAGAAGGTAAGTGCAGGGCTGGGGGGAAACTGGCTGCATTAGAGGGGACTAAATGGCTGCATTGGAGGGGACAACTGGGGGGCGTTTATTAGGCAACAGAGCAAAAAAGGAGGAAGTTTATTTCCGAAATTGGGGTTGGAACCCCCCAACATTTGGAGCAACAGGCGCCCCTGCTGGAAAAGTTAGTGAGGGGAAATATTTAGGGAGGAAAAAAAAGGGGCAATCTAAAGCTTCCAACATGCATGGGGACAAAGGGGACATTCTCAGCATATTACAATCATGGTAATTAGGGAAGGATGAAAGAAATACAATACATTAGCATACATGTAATACATAAAATGTGATGTTAAGGGAGAAAACTTACCCTAATATAGTCCTCCTGCAGGACTTGTATAATAGCAGAACAGGTGTCTGGGATTATGAGGCCCAGAGCCTGGGGGGAGATGCCTGTGGTGAACTTCAAGTCCTGAAGACTTCTCCCTGTCGCCAGGTAACGCAACGTGGCGATGAGCCTCTGCTCAGCACTGATGGCTTCCCGCATAACGGTGTCCTTCCTGGTAATATAGGGGGACACCAAAGCCAACAGTTCCTGAAAAACGGGGTCAGACATCCTCAGAAAATTCCTGTAGTCCTCAGGATTATTCTCGACGATCTCCCGCAGCAGAGGCATGTGGCAGAATTGGTCCCGCTGGAGCAACCAATTCTTGGTCCATGAACTCCTCCTCACACCATTCATGGACTGGTCTTGGTCCAAAACAAGCAGACCAACACCAAGCGCACGCACAGCACGAACTCGACGACGAGAACGTCCAGGCGACATGGCTAGGAAACGGTCGTCTAATCAGAACGTACAGAACAGAACGCACTTTAGAACAGCAAGGCCTATGAATAACAAACTGAAATTCAGAAACGAACAGGCAATAACGCACTGTAAAACAGATACGACCTGCCTAGACGCCCTGAAAGTCAAGATACGAACCCACAAGCACAAACTGAACGGCAGAAAACGATCTGAAAAGTACGAAGACTGAAAAGCGCGAATCGTCTCTTCCCAAACTTTTACTTCACACGCGGTAACACGAGATCAGCAAAAGCAGCCCAAGGGGTGGCGCCAAGAAAAAAGATCTTCCCCTTTATAGTGCCGTCGTACGTGCTGGACGTGAGCGCAGAGAACCACGAGGAAATTGGAAAATGACAGTGTGTACGCATAGAAAGCTTGACGAGAAAATCGACAAGCTTAACAAGAATCTCGTCGAAAAAAACGACGTGTTTTTTACGACGAGAAAATCGGTCGTGTGTACGAGGCCTCAGTGCTCTTAATTGAGACAAATACACACTATAGAGAGATATGCTTTTTTTCATATTTCATGCATTACAATCACTTTAGGGCAACTGAGTTACCTGTGTGGCTATAAAAGCTGGAGTATATTGATGACACTCATTGGAAGCAGCTTGGATGAGTTGCAAAATATCTAGTTACCGTATGTACTCGCGTATAAGCAAAGTTTTTCAGCAAATTTTGTTGTGCTGAAAATGTCCCCCTCGGCTTATACTCGAGTGAGGATGCCACTTACTGGTCTCCGGTGGTGTGTGCGGGTGTTCAGGCACTCTGAATCCATCCTGTAGAGCAGGGGGTCTCTGTATCCCGGCACGCGGGTCACATCTGGCCCTCTCGTGTCTTTTGCCCACTCGTGTCACTACCGCCCATGCTGTGACGCTGTCTGTTAGGATTGGCTGCTGGGACTGCCGATGTCCTAGCAGCCAGTGATGTCATTGGCGCGGCACCTCCCCGACTACCTGCCCGCTGTTTGTATTAAAGATCCTTCTGCAGTGGGTGGGAGTCGGGAGATGAAGGAGAGCCGACGTCAGCTCTAGTACGTGCAAGTGATGTATATGTACCGTACAGTACCGGTACATAGCTAATGTGGAAACTCTGATGGGACACTGATGGTTACACTCAGATTGGACTACTGATGGGGCACTCTGATTGGACTACTTTTGGGGACACTCTGATTGGACTACTGATGGGGACACTCTGATTGGACTACTGATGGGGACACTCTGATTGGACAACTGATGGGGACACTCTGATTGGACTACTGATGGGGACGCTCTGATGGGATACTGATGGGGAGACTCTGATTGGACTACTGATGGGGACACTCTGATTGGACAACTGATGGGGACACTCTGATTGGACTACTGATGGGGACACTCTGATGGGATACTGATGGGGACACTCTGATAGGACTACTGATGGGGACACTCTGATGGGACACTGATGGGGACACTCTGATGGTACACTGATGGGGACACTCTGATGGGACACTGATTTTATTTTTGAAATTTACCATACCAGTAGCTGCTGCATTTCCCACCATAGGCTTATACTCGAGTCAATAAGTTTTCCAAGTTTTTTGTGGTAAAATTAGGTGCCTCGGCTTATATTCGGGTTGGCTTATACAGTACTCGGGTATATACAGTAAATGTGACTAATGACCACTAGCTACAGTATAACATAATCTGGATAAATGAGAACCCTTACAAAAGATGTTACTGTAATTCACTCACTTACAATCTGATTGCATGAGGATACCAACATTTGCCTGTCTATGCCTAGCCTTACCATTTCCAATTGAGTAACTTTCTCATTTTAGATTTACTGGTCCTTTAAAGCTTTTTATTCAGTAAATATTGTGACATTTTAAGTGTGAACCCTTTGGCAGTTTTCACAGCAGTTGCAAATCTGAACAAGTCTGACTGAAAACCATTAAATTAGTAAATAGCCCCATCTGTCTCAAAATACTCAGGGGTTTAATCTTGCATAAAATGTGGATGTCACATGTTAAGTGGTTATAACTATTACGGTCTGTTGTTCTCTTAAAAAAGGATCACCAAATAGTTGTTAAAAATAATGATCATAACTCCCAAAGACCTTAATGAGTAAAAAAAAAAAAAAAAAAAAAAAAGCAACATATTTTACTTCACATGCTGTTATATCACTGAAGAAATCCACAATGATCTGTTAATGGGTAGGTCTAACCAAACATACAGGTCAACTAGTTGCATGATTTATCATTTAAAAAGACTGGCAGTGCTGTATTTAATAGTGAAAATAATAATATAACTAACAGTATATAATCCTAATGATAAAAGAAAAGTAATAATATATTTTCTCAAATGCTGCGAGATAGAAAAATGGATGAAAATAACTGAAGTTATAGTCTGGTTTTACTGTCCACAAACAGGCTGGGGGAGGGACAAGGCCTGTGATTGTTACTTAACCACATCCCACCCGGCTACTGCATATATACGGCCGGGTGAGCGCTCTCTCCTTCTGAGTGGACATTCAGGAACATCCCTCAGAAGGAGGGGGATCGTGTGCCCGCGTAGCGGCGCGATCTCGATGCGCTCGTGTCACCTGGACAGGGCGCATCTCTGATCGGCAGGAGGGCTCTGTGATTGGCCCTCCTGATCACATAACGCCCATGTCCGATCACAGTCATCATGTGATGTAAATAGAGAGCCGATTGCTAGGCGATCGGCTCTCCTCTCCTCACACATTCGTTGTCAGTGAGGAGAGGAGAGCGGATCGCTGCAGCCAGCTGGTGATCAGTGTGTATGAGCTGTTTTTTACAGCTTTTTACACACTGATCACCAGCCTAGTGTCCCCACACAATATCCCCAAAAGACATGTCCCCACATAGTAAAAACACCTGCCCCCCACACATATGTAACAGTAAAATCATATGTCCCAATGATCATCTGCACACATATGTCCGTGATCACCTGAGCACATCTGTACATGATCATTTGCGTACATCTGTCCGTGATCACACAAACCAATTATTATACGCTTAACGGGATTTTTTTTACCGAAGACATGTAGCAGAATACATTTTGGCTTAAATTTATGACAAAATTAGATTTTATTGGATTTCTTTTAAAATAGAAAGAAGAAAATATTTTTTTTTTTTTCCAAATTTACGCTCTTTTTTCGCTTATATCGCAAAAAATAAAAAACTGAGTCGTGAAGTAATACCACCAAAAGAAAGCTCTATTTGTGCGAACAAAATGATAAAAATTTCATTTGGGTACAGCGTAGTATGACCGCGCAATTGTCATTGAAAGTGCGAGAGCGCTGAAAGCTGAAAATTTGCCTGGGAAGGAAGGGGGTGAAAGTGCCCAGTATTGAAGTAGTTAACTGCAGAGAAAAATGAGGTCTTCTATATTACCAGACAGGGCTGTGTAAATCTCAGGACTGAATGGACAGAAATACAAGCATTAAAAAAAGTGCCCCCTGAAACATGTCATATCTATGGCAACCCCCTGTGTGTCGGCACGGCCGCTCAGCCATGCATGATCCCTCTATGTATATTCAGCATAGACGCTGTGGGTGGACATGTATCTATTGTGGCATTTACTAATGGGAACACCTGAGCAAGAGAAGTGTGAAAAGTTTTCTTTGTTTAATAAATAAAACATGTAACTATGTAAGGTGCTGCTAGGTAGCATACGGTCCTCATCCCAGCTCAGTGAATCCTTGTATTTATCAAAACAACCTCCAGGGCTGATTTACAGACCTGAACTGTGTTCCTGTGCGATTCCTGCACTTTTCGGTACGGTGCGATTTTGAAATGCACTACTTTTTAAGTCCTTACTGTAGTAGCCGTAAAAGCGGCCACGAGTCACGTGACCGGACTGAAGACAACTGTAAATAACTATTTAGAACGGTCGTTTTTAGAAAGGATTTACACAGTGTGCTATGCCAGTCTCTAATAAAGGGCTGGCGGTGACAATTGCAGGTTTTATTTTTATTAATAATAGCGGCGTGGGGAGGGGCTGAGCCGTGACAGACACAGAAGGTGCACTGACAGGCAGGAAGGAGGGGGTTAGGGGAGAGAGAGGAGAACAGAGCAGGGCAGCGTATGACGAAGGGACGCACTTCCACCACGGTGATCAGGGCTGAGTAGCCCTGGTTATCATGGTCAGCGCAGAGAGGGCATACAGGAAGTGCCAGGTTCAGGGAGTTTTTTTACAGATTGCTCAGATTATTTCACCCAACCACATCCAAAATTCAAAGCTTCATCTGGGTGTGATGTCATACATGGGACTGTCTGTATATTTGGACCAATTAATTTCAGCAGTTCACAACTGTCTTGTGCTTTTGTTTGCATCAGGACTGCTTCTTTCCTTGTACAAGTCAATGGGAATGCAAAAGCAGTAGCTTGATGCAGCTTTAAAAGAATTCAGATGCATCCCCAATGGAACTCTGGGCATTCAGTCTCGGGGCACGAGGTGCCAGAATTTAGCTGCGGCCAAAAGGGCACAGATGCACTGTCCAGCCCCACTGCTGGCAGCCTGTCAAACTCTATGAGAGTCCAACAGCTGAGGTTGTATGGCTGTATGGGGCTGGAAGGCACACTGGGTGGTATGTACCTTTACTACAGTATGAGCCAGTGGCGGCCTGTCCATAGGGGGTGCCTGGGCGCCGCGCCGCCCCCCCCCCCCCCCCGGCAGTAAAATAAATAAATATATATATATATAATAATAAAAAAAAAATTTAAACATGTCCCTTTAAGAAAAAAAAAAAAGTCCTTATGTGCACTGTGTCCGGGCGCCGGGCTATATGGGAAACGGCACGTCAATGCAATAATGAGATTGCAGACAAGGCGATTCATTTGCGGCCAAAAACTCGCTCTGTGGCGCGTTCGAGCGCGCCACAAGCTTCCGGTGCGATGGACTGGCCACTGCATAGACATTCACCGCCCTGGGACATGGGCGGTGCTTTCTGTTCTAGTACCGACGTCACTCAAAGTACAGGAAGTGACGTCAGCACTCGGCAGCTCCGTTGAATCGTCAGGAGGGAGGTAAGCGGAAGCGCGCCATCGCAATTGTAATGGAAAACCTGCCTCCCCCCGCTGATCAACAGACAACTCGTCTGTCACATTCGGTGTCATCAGTAACTGGTCGGCCGGAGCAGCGGCACCCCCCCCCCCCCGTTAATTTATTTTTTCTTCACATTAGATGGCGGCACCCCCCCACCCCCCCCTCCTCCCTTATGACTTTTTTTTCTCACATCAGATGGCCGGCAGGACAGCGATACAACCCAATGCCCCCCCCCCCCCCCCCACGCTTATTACTTTTTTTTTCCTTTTACATTTTTCATTAACATCAGCTGGTCGGCGGGAGCAGTGGCAATACCCCCCTCCCCCCCTTATTAATAATCACGTGTATTGACAGTACTGTTAGAGTACTGGAGTATGTAAGCATACAATTGCTATGGGTGGTCGACGGCAGCAGCGAATACCCCCCCCCCCGCTTATTAATTTATTTATTTGTGACAATTTGTGACCGGCGACAGCAGCGGATCTCCCCCCCCCCCCCGGTTATTAATTTATTGTTGACATTCAGTGGTCGGCGGCAGCAGCGGATCACCCCCCCCCCCCCCCTTATCATCAATGTCCCTCAGTCTCATTTCAAATGCCAGGAGGTGCCTCAGGTGCAGGCCTCAAAATAAAATTTAAAAAAGAAAGCGCTGTGACAGCATGCGGTGGCTATTTCTGAGTATTTCAGTGTTCATAGAGATGAGTCAAAGTCAACTGGTTTGTGGTCAGCGGCAGCAGCGGCACCCCTATCCCTCCCCCCCTGGTCATCAATGTCCCTTAGTCTCAGTTCATAGTTGAAATGCTGGGAGGTATGAGATAACAGTGCTGCAGGTGCTTGGCTTTCCCTGGTTGCAGGCCTCAAAATAAAAAAAAAAGGCGCTGTGACAGCATGTGGTGGTTATTTCTGAGTATTTCACTTGTGTTTTCATAGAGATGAGTCAAAGTCAACTGATTCACCAGGTTTGTGGTCAGCGGCATACCATTTCAGCCATACTAACTGTATGGCTGAAATCGCATCGCACGGACATCGCATGTGATTTGCACCGCACTGCAGTGCAAATCACATGCGATGTCCGTGCGATGCGTTTTCAGCCATACAGTTAGTTAGTTTTTGCACCACGCAGCAGATTGAACTGGCCCTGGGCCTAGGTTTCCACAAATCTGATGGCTAGCAATGTTAACTGTGAAGTTGGCCCATCAGAATGCAGTTTACATGCACAAAAACCCGCTTTTCATTTAGACTCTGTTTCCACTTGTGCAACTTGTCTTGCGACTTGGGACTGCAAAGTTGCATGACAAGTCGTACCCGATGATTTCCAATGAGAACCGTTCATATCTGTGAAACGTCAAGTCACAGCGACTTCAAAGTAGTCCCTGCACTACTTTTGTCCCACTTTGATGTGACTTGAGGTCCATAGACCTCCAGAATACATAGGCATTGCTTCAAGTCACTGCAAAATCGCGGCAAAAAATTGTGACAGAATCTTGCGACTTTCAGGCTAACGCAGCCTGAAAGTTCCACGATTCTGACGCAATTTTGATGAGACTTAAAGCAATTCCTGTGTATTCTGGAGGTCTATGAACCTCAAGTTGCATCAAATTGGGACCAAAGTAGTGCAGGGACTACTTTGAAGTCGCTGTGACTTGCAGTCGCACAGATATGAACAGTTCTCATTGGAAATCATCGGGTACGACTTGTCATGCAACTTTGCAGTCCCAAGTCGCAGGACAAGTTGCACAAGTGGAAGCAGAGCCTAAATGAAAAGCGGGTTTTTGTGCATGTGAACTGCATTCTGATGGGCCAACTTCACAGTTAACATTGCTAGCCATCAGATTTGTGGAAACCTAGGCTCAGGGCCAGTTCAAACTGCTGTGTGGTGCAAAAACTAACTACCGTATTTATCGGCGTATAACACGCACTTTTTTCCCCTTAAAATCAGGGGAAAATCGTGGGTGCGTGTTATACGCCGATACTCCGTCGAATTCCCCTGCTGAAAACGAGCGAGCGGAGCCGAAGCCGAAGTACAATCGGCTTTACTCGGCTCCTCTCGCAGTCCCGCCCATCTCTGACTGCGCCGCTGACATAGAGAAAGCCGAGTGTACTTCGCCTAGTCTCGGCTCCTCTCGCAGTCCTGCCTGTGACTGTGAGCAGACACGAGTCTAGGCGAAGTACACTCGGCTTTCTCCGTCAGCGGCGCAGTCAGTGGAGATGGGCGGAACTGCGAGAGGAGCCGAGTCCAGCCGAAGTACACTCGGCCCCGCTCGCTCCTCTCCACAGAAATCGGCGCCAAATTTTAAAAACCGCCGGGACTGACACGATCGCAAAGGCACTGGGCAAGGCTGCAGATGGACAGATGAACACTGGGCACGGCTGCAGATGGACAGATGGACACTGGGCACGGCTGCAGATGGACAGATGGACACTGGGCAAGGCTACAGATGGACACTGGGCACGGCTGCAGATGGACAGATGGACACTGGGCAAGGCTGCAGATGGACAGATGGACACTGGGCACGGCTGCAGATGGACACTGGGCACGGCTGCAGATGGACAGATGGACACTGGGCAAGGCTGCAGATGGACACTGGGCAAGGCTGCATGCTGCATTTAAATGTAAGTTTTTTTTCCTTGAATTTCCCTCCTAAAAGTTTTTTTCCTTAAAATTCCCTCCTAAACTTGGGGTGCGTGTTATACGCCGGTGCGTGTTATACGCCGATAAATACGGTAACTGTACAGCTATGGGGCTATATACTCTGTCCTGTGATGCTGGGGCTATATACTCTGTCCTGTGATGCTGGGGCTATATACTCTGTCCTGTGATGCTGGGGCTATATACTCTGTCCTGTGATGCTGGGGCTATATACTCTGTCCTGTGATGCTGGGGCTATATACTCTGTCCTGTGATGCTGGGGCTATATACTCTGTCCTGTGATGCTGGGGCTGTATACTATGTCCTGTGATGCTGGGGCTGTATACTCCTGACACTGAGTGGAAGCAAGTGGAATACAGGGCATGGAGTGGGTGGATTATATAAGGGGTGTGGCTTATGAGAAGTGGGAGGGGCCAAACATGGAGGGGCGGGGTCTTGCGCCCCCCATCCTAAAACTTCACCAGCCGCCACTGGTATGAGCCCAGGGACTCAAGGAGCTTGACAGGCTGCCGGAAGTAAGTCTAGATGGTGCGCCTGTGCCCTCCAGCAGCAGTTAAAAAAAGAGGCCTTGTGCACTGGGGCTAAACACCCATTGTCCATAAGGCCTTACAGTGGCGCAGCTGCTGCCCACTATAAATGTTACTAAAGTGCTGAAAGGTTCAATAGTAAGGGTCGGTTCACACTGCTGTGATGTGGGAACCCTGCGAATCCACTGCAGGCATAGGTGTGCGCAGCCTATTGCATTAGGGTGTGCACCCCAAAAATCAATCACATAGTACCGATCACTCACGATGAAAGGGAAGGGGCCGCTAAGTTACACATTTACCGGCCCCTTCCCTCACTCATCCTAAAACATCCCCGCAGCAACAGCTGAAGGGAGAGGAGAGTAGGGAAGCTGGAAGCGATGCGGGGGGAAGGAGGGGGGGAACCAGGGCAGTAGGGGAATCTGTGCTGCACAGGGTGATTGGGGTGTGCCTGGGCACACCTGGCACACCCTATGGGCACGCCTATGACTGCAGGGTTCCCACATCGCATGTCTCTTGGTGGCAGTTCACACTGCCCTATGTGAACTGCTGGAAGTGTCAATTAAAAGTTCACAGAGAAGTATGATGCTGCATCTGTCTCCCGGCGTCACAGCACTGAGAACCGAGCCACGAACACTGCGATGGCTCGGTTCTCACTCCTCCCTGAGCAGAGCGATGCTGACTGTTAGTCAGCATCGCTTCTGTTCTACTTCTCAGTGCTCACTGGAGCGCCGAGCCGTGGAAGGGCGGGGAGCGGCCATCTCAGCGGCTCGCTGAGATGGCCATCAATCAAGGCAGCTAGCGGATCCTGACTTGGAAGTCGTGACGACGCGCTGCCTCGACTGAAAACGGGTCACAGAAGTGCAAAACTAATGGCACTCCTGTGACCCAGAGGAGAAGCCCAGCCTAAAAAGCTCAGGCTGTACTTCTCCATTAATGACACCCCCAAATCTGTTTGCATATTGCAGTGCGATCTGCAAATTCGGACAGGAATCGGATCGCATGGGTGTTCACACCCATGCGATTCGATTCTGCTGTGGACCAAAAAAGGGTCCTGTGCAAGTTTGGTACGAATGTGATGCGAATACAGCCATACTATCTATATGGCTGAATTTGCATCGCACGGACATCGCATGTGATTTGCACTGCGATCATATGCAATCTCACACCACACAGCAGTGTGAACCGGCCCTAAGGAGTAATATTTTCAAACATACATAGAAAGGAATATATGCTAACTACAAAATGGCAATATATTTTCTTTAAAAGTATTATAAAGCTTCTGCTGTCTCAGCAAAGACAGTGAGAGCAGGATATAAGGGGAGAGAAGAGCTGCAGACGAGCACAGTGCTGGATCTATTGAAGGCTCAGGTAAGTAAAAGGGGGGGGGAGAGTAATACTGATGCCTAAACATGTTTTAACGTAAAGTGTTTGTTACCCCAACACTTTATATTCCTGATATGTGCCTGCTGTACTATGTACTTGTATAGGAAAGTATCCTGTTCTCTTTGTATGGCTTCCTTTATGGGAAATCCCTGGTGTTCCTGCCAGTCCCTCTGTAACTCAGTATACTCTCCTCCAATGATCAGACTTGTCCTGACACACCCCCGCTGCACAGACATTAATTGGAAAGCTTAATGTGCTGCTGCTTCTCCTCCCCCCCAGCTCTTATGCAGCTGAGCACAGAGGGAATGTGATCAGATTTTTTATATCTATACATAAATGTATTACATTTAATTTCTATTTTAAACTGAATAGGTTGTTTTACAAGGTGATTGTTTACAAACACTTTAATGCAAGGAATGCATTAAGGTTAAAAATGTTTAGGCTTTAGAACCACTTTAAATATTTACTTTACCACTTTAAATAAATATATTAAGTGACTTTATAAAACGAAATTGAAATCAATGCTGAAAATATTATTTTCAATATGTATAGATCGGTTTCTAAACATGATAGTAATTTTAATGAAACCTTAATTAAAATTTACACATTAAATTATTCAGATTACCAGTCATTAAACAGTGGTAAGTTTGCTGGGTTATTATTGAGAGAGTATATTCCAAACATTTTAGGGATCAAGCAGGTCTCACAGTTCTATCCTGCAGTTGAAATAACTGGCTGTCCTGCAGTTCAGAAAGACTGACGAGTCTTCCCTGACTACTGAGTTCACGTCTTCTTCACTCCCCGCAGCCCTCTCCCAACATAAGCTCTGCCATGCATATCATACTGCTGTCATATCATCTAGGTAGCATCAGCCTCAGGGAGGCTCTGAGCTGGACAGATATAACCCCAGCTGTCTCCTATTGGCTATCTCTGTTAAAGTGATATGTGAAGATGCCAGCGTTCGCGGATCATTAGTTTGGCACAGCGTTTTCATCTCAAATTTGAGATCTTGTGGATTTTATAGAAATAATATATTGGTATGATTCCCATAAGAATATTTCAATAACAGAATAAAGGTATTATTGATATATTTTTAGTTTAGACATCTTCATTTTAAAGTGTATAAAACCCTAAGGCCCCTTTCACATCCGAGTCGCATGACAAGTCATACCCCATGATTCCCAATAATAACCATTCATATCTGTGCGAGTTCAAGTCTCACCGACTTCAAAGTAGCCCCTGTACTACTTTGGTCTGACTTTGATGCGAGTTGAGGTCCATAGACCTCAGAATTACACAGGTATTCCCTGAAATCGCGGCTGTAAAACCGGGGTAAAATCATGGCAAAATCATGTGACTTTCAAGTCCCGGTAGTGTGAAAGGGGCCCTAACCATTGGAAAACTTTTGTTATACATTTTTTTAAGAAGTACAACAAAAAATGATAGTTGTTCCCAGAGGCGTTGCTAGGGGGGTGCGGGGGGTGCGGTCCGCCCCCGGGTGACACCCGCTAGAGGGGTGACACCCTCCCTTTTTTTTTTTTTTTACAGCTGACCCATTCATTGATTAATTTCACCCCGCTGGGCTGGAAGCCTGGAACAACACCTCCAGCGCCGCGGCCGCGCCTGGTGTGTGTCCTCCGGCTCCTTATTCTTCCTATTCCTAAATTCCAATCCTCCTCCCTACCCTACAGAGCCAGCGAGCGACTCAGCCTGTCACATCATCACACTGCACTGTGATGATGTGACGACACGTGACTGCAGCACACACACAACTTTCTCCGCCCGGGCGGCGCGGCTGCTGTGTGTGACGTTTGCTGCCCACAGTGCCCAGCCCTCCTCCTCTCCACTCTCCAGGAGTACAGACTGTCTGAGACTCCAGCTGGCGGCGGCGCGGCGCACAGAATAAGAACAGGTGGGGGGGGGTGACACCATGTTATACCGCACCAGGTGACACCAACCCTAGTGACGCCACTGGTTGTTCCTGGCAAAAACCTAGCCAAAACGACTTTCTTCAGATAGTATGGGGAAGGGATAAAACCACTGTCAGGTTTTAACTGCTATTTGGAGCTTCATTAGAAAGCTTTCCCCTCACTTCCTGTCCTGCTGACAATGTTTTATTAGACAGGAAATGAGGAGAACTCTCAACTCTCAACAGCAACAAAGCCAGAAAATAATACTTTTAACCTAGTAGAGCAGGGGAAGATAGAGCTCTGTCAGATTTTTATTTCGGTATGTGCCTCTGTTACAGAGTTTCCCACAATTCCTGTTGAAACCATTGTCACCAGGACAGGAAGTTAGGGTAAATCCCTCCAATGAAGCCCCAGAAAACAGTAAAAACCCAGGGGAGTTATAATCCTTCCCCAAAAGCGGAATTAAACCCCCAGAAATACTTACCTACAACTTGCAGCAATGCAGCGGTTACATCTCTCGCCAGCTGCAGTCTTCTCCCTGGCCACTTTTGGGTGCTGGGATTTCACCCACTTGGTTGGCCGGTGGGGGAATGGTGCCATTCTGATCATGCGCTTCGGAAGTCTGTGGTGGGAATGCACGCTGAGCAGTGTACATTCAATAAAATAATTTAAGCAGGCAGGTAAGTGTTGTGTTTTTGTTTTTTTTTTATTGCAGAACAGACATAGCATTTCTGTTCTGCGATAAAAAGCTGACTGCCCACAGTTTTTTACTATTGAAATTTCGTTCTGCTTTAAATTTCTGAATCGATATACACTTTAACTTCCCGTTTGTATTGTTATCGGTCTACTCTATAGACCACCTTCCCTCATACATTATAGGGAACAGGAGGGGGAAGAAGTCCTGCCGTCAAAACACACTTCCTGTCCAATGGCGCGTACACACGATCGGAATTTCCGCCAGCAAAAGTCCGATGTGAGCTTTTGGTCAGAAATTCCGACCACGTGTAGGCTCCATCTGACTTTTGCTGTCGGAATTTCCGCCAGCAAAAGATTGAGAGCAGGTTGTCCATTTTTCCGACGGAAAAAGTTCCTATCGGAAATTCCGTGCATCTGTATGCAATTCCAACGTGCAAAAAAAACACGCATGCTCGGAAAAAATTTGACACATGCTCGGAAGCATTGAACTTAATTTTCTCGACTTGTCGTAGTGTTGTACGTCACCGTGTTCTTGACGGTCGAAAGTTCAGAGAACTTTTGTGTGACCGTGTGTATGCAAGCCAAGCTTGAGCGGAATTCCGTCGGAAAAACCATCCAAGTTTTTTCCGACGGAAATTCCGATCGTTTGTACGCGACATTAGGTTGACAGTCCTGCTCCTCCATAGATACAGTGAATCAGCATGGTCACTCTAGTACAGAATTGTGTTAACATATTGAACAGTGCTTGTGCAAAAAAAAAAAAAAAAAACGTGTGCTAAGAATATTACGTATAGAATTGAAAAATTGTGAAAACCAGAGTCCTCTGAAAAAATACCAACTTTCAAAAAACAAAAAGTTCCAGCAGAACAGTGCAACCATATGAGTGCTCCATCAAAATGGAATATGTTGTTGCTAAAATCCACCATTGTGCTTCTCTACCGACTGTGAATAATATGCACTTACCAGATCAAAAGACCTCAAAAAGAAAGAGGTCAGACAGCGCTTAGTGTTTAAAACATCATGGCACAATATTTTCTCTGAAGCAGTAATCATCAGTAATGTCTGCGGTCCAAGGCGTTCTGTGATTGGATCAGGTAGAAATCGTGACATCATCGCCTGGCCCTTCATTTTGCCCAATCAAAGAATGCCTTGCATTCACTTAAAAAATACAAAGCATTCTGTAAATGGTGACCTTGTTGGGCAAACAAATCCCTGTGTTGACTATGCAGAAGATAAGACGCTCATTACAGGACCTGGAAGATCGTGATTATCACTGTAGTGCTTGATTTCAGCAGCTTTCTTGAAGTCTATAAACTACCGTATTTTTCAGACTATAAGACGCACTTTTTCCCCCCAGAAACATGGGGGAAAATGTCCCTGCGTCTTATAGTGCGAATATACGACAGGCCCCGCCCCCTCCACCACTGGAACCGCCCCCGCCACCGTTCGCACTGCCTCCTGCCGCCACCACCAGAAGAGAGGCAGGAGACAGACTTCCAAACCCTCCGTGGGTGCCACACACTGGGGGGTGTCAGGCCGGCGCCCCCCCTCCTCCCCAAGTAAGTGAAGCGGTTGCAGGCAATGGTCAGGCGGGCAGAGGGCAGGCGATGGCTGTGATAGGATGTGCGGGGTGCCCGGGCTGGGTGCGGACTGTACCGCTACCCGGGTGACACGCCGCCAGAATAACACAGTAGAAAACACTGTCTCTCTCTCCTGTACAGCAGGGGAGTGAGAGAGAGACAGTGGGCCAGCGCCACAGCGCTGCACTGAATAGAAGACGAAAAATGCTGGAGTCAACTAGCAGGTGATTGGTTGCTAGGTGGTCCTAGCAACCAATCATTAGCATTGTTAATACGAAAAGTTAAGTCCAGCAGTTCCCGCCCTCTGTTCAGCACTGGTGTGTCTCTCCCTGTGTCGCTGTTCGTGAGTAAGGTAGAAAGGGGCAGAGGGGGGGGGGGGTGGCTGTGTGGCTGTGTATGGCATGGTAACTCTGCATTTCTATGGTAATAGTGACTCTGCATTTCTTATGGCAATGGTCACTCTGCATTTCATGGGCACTGGAAAATATTTTAGTACACCATTTGGTTCAGAATTTTTTTTTCTTGTTTTTCCTCCTCTAAAACCTAGGTGCGTCTTATGGTCAGGTGCGTCTTATAGTCCGAAAAATACGGTAACCTTCAGGTCCAGCTGACTACAGATCTTATAGGGCTGAAGCTTTAAATAAACTGTGAACAAGCTTCAGGCAGCATTCAAAGATCTATATTTAACATTCCAAGAGTGAAGCTGAAGATTGATTTAGGACTTCAAGAAAGCTGCTGAAAGCTTTTTAAATTCTTGCTGTTTATGATGCTCCTCAGACCCTCCTTAAAGAGGGTTTACAAGTTTAACCATGCATGAATCAAGCCTAATGCCCCATACACACGATCGTTTTTCATGCCGTTAAAAATGCAATTTTTAAAAATGGGCATTAAAACCGATCGTGTGTATGCTCCAGAGCATTTTTAACGGCGTGAAAAACGGGCATTAAAAATTTCGAACATGCTCTATTTTTTCACGTCGTTTTTCATGTCGTTTTTTTTAACGACGTGAAAAACTATAGTGTGTATGCTTTTACGAGGTGAAAAAAAACGCGCATGCTCAGAATCAAGTATGAGACGGGAGCGCTCGTTCTGGTAAAACTAGCGTTTGTAATGGAGATAGCACATTCGTCACGCTGTAACGGACTGAAAAGCACAAGGCTGAAAAGCGCGAATCGTCGCTCAACAAACTTTACTAACATGAAGGGTGGCGCCATCCGAATGGAACTTCCCCTTTATAGTGCCGTCGTACGTGTTGTACGTCACTGCGCTTTGCTTGAATGTTTTTTTTAATGATCGTGTGTACGCAAGACAGGCTTGAGAAGAAACATGAAAAAAAACGACGAGAAAAACGTGGGTTTAAAAAATTGCATGAAAAACGATCGTGTGTACGCCGCATTAGGGTTAGGAGTGGTGTTACTGTTAAGAGTTGGGTTTAAAGCATTTGTTAACCCCCAAAAAAATAAAATAAGTATCCTGTTCCTTTAAAGCAGTGTTTCTCAACTCCAGTCCTCAAGGCGCCCCAACAGGTCATGTTTTCAGGCTCTCCATTATTTTGCACAGGGGATTTGATCAGTTTCACTGCCTTAGTAATTACCAAAGCTGTTTCATCTGAGGGAAATCCTGAAAACATGACCTGTTGGGGCGCCTTGAGGACCGGAGTTGAGAAACACTGCTTTAAAGCATGTTATACAGCACGGTGCTTGTGCTGTGCCATTTGGCCCCCTGTAACACCTGTAATACCTGGCTGATCCTGCCTGGCTATGCCCTCCTCTTTGTAAACTGACCAGGGTGTATCATGGCTGCTAAGAACTGACACTGTGGTTGGTTTACGTGCCTCCTTCATCCGCAGTCCTGATATCTGTCTTCTTTGTGCTCTCTCCCCCCTCCCTCCCTGCCTGTCAGCTCATGACAGTGCCCGCCCCCGCAACTCCTGCTGCTTAAATAACTTTCACATCTTCATACCATTTCCTCTGTGTTCTAATCCTGTGTGCCTATGTGCGAGTGATTTATAAAAAAAAATCCTACTATACAGTACCTCATTTTAACAGCTCTTCTCAGCGATCACATGATTGGCCAGCTCTCTCTCTCCTCTCCTCCTCCTCTCCCAAGTGATGTCAGCGGGGGAATCTCAGCCCCGCCCGCTGCATCTGTCAGACAGGGAGAGGAGAAAGCCAGCCAATCACGTGACCGCTGAGAAGAGCTGTGAAATTAGATATAGCAGTTTTTTTTTATAAATCACTCACACAGGGGCACACAGAATGAAGAACACAGAGGGGATGGTATGAAGATGTGAAAGTGGCTTAACAACCACTTTAAGGGTTAGACTGAGTTTAAGGGATGCATTTTTTTTATAAATAAGAAAGTTTTTCATACAGGTGATTAAAACAGAACAACTTATTGTATTAGGGCACCACAAGGTATAGGAAAAAAAGACACGAGAATGGCAATTGCCATTGATCCACATTTCTGTTGTAAAAAGAGAAGGCTTCAATAAAGAATTTGAATTAGAATTGTTTGATTTAGTGAGGTAAAGGGATGTGTTATGTTCTGAAGGTGCAGGTTAGGTTATGGCCTTATGTACACTGGATGTTATAAAAATGCCAGTAGCAGTAGAATTAGCTATAGAATGAGTTTAGCAGCGTTTTTGCAGTAGCTTTTTTCAGCATGTTTTAGCTTTAGCATTTTTTAGCAAAACTATATTCCCACAAAAGCTCATGGCTCAAAAACGCTCATAAACACTGAATAGCCGCATTAGAGCATTTTTACAGCTGATAAACTTTTCTTCAAACCCACAAGTTCTCTGGGGGGTTTTCCAGCCAGAAAACACCCCTGTCAAAAAAGGCTGATAACAGCCAATGGACACATGGGATAACATGCTGGGGAGTTTTCTGGCTGCAGAAAAAAACACCTGAAGCTAGAAACAGCAGCTGTAAAAATGTCCAGTGTGCATGAGGCCTAATGCCCTGTACACACATATATATATTGCTCAGCTGAGTCAGGTTTGAACCCCAAGACACAGCGGTGGGGCACATTTCATCCGCCATTGAAGAACCTCATGATGGCACTGGCAATTTATGCCTAAACCATGCAATTGTACATACATCTCTGTCTTGCATTTTAGGTAAGCCCCCACAAACATACCCTATTCATTAAATTCCCCCATGCCCGCTTCCCCTTTCCTCTTTCCCTCCTCTTTTTCTCCCTCCCTCCCTTTTCCTTTTCCTCTCCCCCCCTCCTCTCCCTCCCTCCTTCCCCTCTCCTCCCACGCTTTTTCCCTACCTCTCTCTCTCTCTCCTCTTCTTCCTCTTTTCTCCCCTTCCCACTCTCTTTTCTTTCTCCTCCTCTTTCTTCTCCCCCTTTCCCTTCCCTTCTTTCCCTTTCCCTCTAAGGGATATCACTGTATTATATTATTATCCTCATTAGCAAATGTTTAAACATTCATAGATTTACCATTCATACACAGGGGTCCGCCCTGCTCTTTCTCTGGCAGGATTTGTGGGGTATCCCCACGGGCTCCCCAGGCTCAGTGTTCCCCCTGGACCGCCACATGACCTACACAGTCTAAAGGTAAAATTTAAATAAACATATTTCATGAAAAATAGATTCAAATATTTACAGATATAATTGATTACTCTCCCCGCTCCCATCCCCTTTGGACTAATGCTGCATTTGTGAGACCCCGCTGCACATGAAACAGTATAACATGTAACTGCATTTTTGTGTTAAAATTCTATATTAAGTTGTTTGGGTTTTATCAATGAGCAACTATAGATGCTTCACAATGACTTAGTGCTCGTGTAAAAATCCATATGTATGTTGTATCTGTAATATTAATGCTTATCCAATATTGATTTTAAACGTTGCTAACTCCACATTTTTAAAGATCTTAATATTTATATGATATTTTCTGTGCTACCTTTAAGGCCCTGACGAAGCGGGGGTTACCGCAAAACGCGTAAGCCACACCTCTGATGTCTCATACCAGGACCTGCACACCCTGGACCCAAGAAACAGTAGACTGTATTTTCTCTTGGATTGTAATAGATTTTAAAGTTTCCATCCATGGATGGCAAATAAAGTTTTTCTATATTCTTTTTAAACTGTGTTATATATTATTGCTCATACTCCACTAGGGCACACTTAAAGTCCCACCTGACTCTACCTCAAATTTATATTGAGTTAAAACTCTGTTCTGTTTTTCTGTGTGTGGCGAATTGGTGGTTTTCCCTTCACTTGTCTTGGGACAAGAGGAAGTGAGAACGAATTCCCTTCTAAAGCCTCATACACGCAGTCAGACTTTTTGACAACAAACTTCTAAATTCCCAGGTTTAAAAAAAAAAAAAACCGTGTGTATGCTCCATCGGACAAACTTTTTCGGTTTTCATCGGACAAAAGTTTGCTCTGCAAACGGACAAACTTTTCGGCAACAAAAGTCCTATGGTGCAAAACCCTATTGTGTGTACAGAAATCCATCGGACTTTAGTCCAAAGTACAAACACGCATGCTCAGAACCAATGTTAAAATCAACCAACAATAGCAGGAGTTGACCAAAGTGTGGCGGTAAAGAGCAGAAAAAACACGTGATTTGGTGAAAGTTGGCTGAAAAAGTCCTGCCGTGTGTATTCATACCAAGTTCACGGCCAACGCCCTGTTAACAAAAATCCACGGAAAAGTTTGTTTGAAGTCCGATCGTGTGTATGGGCCTTTAGATTTCCCCTCACCCTCTGTTCCGCCAACAAAAATTAAAATAGCACGTGCAAACATTTTTTGTGTTCTTCCCCGAGAGATACAGTTAACAACAAAAAGCTAACCAATGTTCTTATTGTTCCCTACTCTTTTCAACATGAATAAAAGTTTTAGCTTTAGATACACTTTAACTCTTACTTGCTGTTCTGTTTATTGGGCATACCTGAGATAGGAAGTGAGCTGAAAAGAACAGACATAAAAAAAAAAACTTTTTAGCAGAGAAGAACTCATTCCTACCCTATTACAAACCAAAAAGGTTTTGGGTAGATGTATACATTTGATTTTTCCATTGATGTACTTGTAGCGGGGTCCTCAATTTAAGGGAAGTGTTTGGGAGGTAGTATGCCCAAACACCTTGATTTATCAGGGTTTACAACAATTTTATCCACAGGAAGAGTATTGGTGTACAGTTCCCTGTGGCCTACGGGTGGTGCTGCCATGGTAGGCTAGGGTTGAACCGCTGGTACAGGGCTGTGCTTTTTGTGTCCCCTCCCGACAAACGTATGGTGGGGCGGGGTTAACCTGCTGTGCGTGCTGGGAGAGGAGATAAAAGGGGCAGACGCTGCCTGTTCGGGGTTTAGTCAGTGGGGTCCTACCCCTGGTTCTGGTTCCAGTCCGTCCTGGGCGCCCTAGGCCCAAGGGCGGGTGCTTTCTGTTCCGGTTCCATCCTGGGCACCTTTAGTCCCAGGGTGAGGTACTACTCTATTGTTCCTGACCGTCCTGGATGCGAGGACTCAGGAATTGCAGCAAAGGCCTGGGCCCAGCACTTTTGGCTGGAGCCCGTCGGGGATCGAGGAGTCTCAGGGTGCCGCCTTGCGAGGGGACCCGTATCTGAGTAAAGGAGGCTGGGTGAGGAACCGTTCCGAAGGACTGATGCGGTAGTCACGGTGAAGGAAAGGGTCCCGGTAACTCTCCGGAGGGATGTCTTCTCTCTAGGCCAAGGTCAATTTCACCAGGTCTGTGGCAAAGACCAATTTCACCAGGTCTGTGGCAGAGACCTTGAGTAAAGTGTGAGTGTCATTTGGCTACTAGTCTTGTTCTAAGTAGACTATCCATTTGAAGCTGAGTCTGTTCAAGGAGCTGGACAGTGAGGTGACTAAGATTGTGCCTGGACTTTTCCCCACATCTTGTGCTATCCTTTTCTTGCTCCAACATTTGTTTCTATCAAGAGACTGTTATTTGCTGAAAGAAGAAATAAACTCTCTGTTGGAGTTATAGCAAGTGTGGACATTCTATTTACTGGGGGAAAGAAGTACTCAAATCTGTTATCCACAGAGGTGAGAAAACCATTCTCTGGCTCAACTGTGAAATGACCCACCAACAATACCGCTCAACCTCTTAATACAGGAGGGTACGGGCTTGTAGCATGGTGTGCCCCCTTCTTCCTGCGAGGAGCCGAAGAACAAGGCAGGTAAAAGGGGGTCTGTGTGCTACATACTGTATATGAAAAACTGCTTCAATAGGTGACCTAGATTTCCCTCTGCAGGGTCACAGATGATGGGTTATAGAGGGATGGACAAACTCATCCCACTCCACACACAACATCTCCCTTGTTTCTAAGCGCAAACTTCTGCAAATGCGTAATGCTTCACACTTTTAGAGAATTCATACAATAGATGGAAAAATGGTTTGTATTCATTCTAGCCCATTAGGAATTATTGCCAAAGATATTCTCGCATTCAGTAGGGGGAAAAAAAAAAGCATTAAGTTAATTTTGGAGAAGTACAGTATGTAATGAGTTTCTGCAGAACATCCCCAGCCAATGTTAATTAAACTTTCTAGTGGTAGAATTTGCCTTAGAGTACTATTGCATTTAAACAATTAACAGTCTGTAAATTGCCAAGTAAGCCTTTTTTTTCGTCAGATTCTAGTTTTTAGGCTTATAGCGGCCTTTTTAAAAACATTAACAATACATTTAATGATGTTGTGATGTGTGTTTAGTAAATCACGCTCATCACGGGAGATCATTTGAAGATGAAGATAGATAATATGTTTTTAAAGACCGTCATTATGCAGAGATTGTTCTCTGAAGCTGAAGAATAAGCCCAAGCCCTCAATTACTATAAACAAAATCAATTTGGTTATATGCTAACAGTTATGTTAAATCTATTCTGCAATATACAGATGAAAAGAGATTGTATCTTATTAGTAAGGTTAAAGCGGATGTAAACCACGCCAATTTATTTATTTATTTTTTAAAAACCCTGCAAGGTAAAGGCATAATGTGCTAGTATGCATCGCATACTAGCACAATATGAAATACTTACCTTAGAACAAAGCCCTGTACCGCACCGAAGTCCTGCACTCTGACAGACACTTCCATCTTCACCCGGTCTTTCCTCCGGGTTCACATCCTCTGGCCGTCTGATTGGGCGCACCGCAATGACATCACTCCCATGCATGCGCATGGTAGTCACAGACCACAGCAAGGAGCTCTGAAGGGACGGCAGGGGTATACCATCCCTTCAGAGGGCATGCGCTGGTGACATCACCGGCCGCATAAAGTGTGAATATCATAGTACCTACAGGTAAGCCTTATTATAGGATTACCTGTAGGTATAAGGCTTCATCTACACGGGGCATTTTTACAACTGTTCCTAAATGATTAAACTTAAAAGATAGTAACCCTCGTTTAAAACGTCCGTTTTGCCGTGTTTACATGCCCCGTTTAGCCACGTTTGCGGTTAGAAGCATTTAAATATATATATATTTTTTTAAATGGGCAAAAAGCGTTTATTCGCGTTTTGCGTCTGAAACGTGGAAATCTTCTGCGTCTGAACCCATTTTTTTGCTTTCAAAGAAACGCTGTTAAACGCAACCTGCCTAAAAACGGCAATAAACGAGACTGTGTACATGGTGTGACAGCAGGAAGGTAAAGTCACCTGGTTGCATCCAGGGGGGTAGATATATTTCTCCCAGATTCAGGCTTTATGCTGACTTATACAACTAGGGTGGAGAGTTGTATAAGCCCAGCTGAGGCTAGTAGGCTCATGGATGACTCATACCTCTAGGGAGAGGGCTGGGCGTCGTGCAGGCAGGGAGTTGATGAGACCAGCTGAAGCCTGTCAGTTCGTTTAAGGCCTCTATAAAAACTCCCAGATTCATTAGGTGTTAGCTCATGCCTGGACCCAGACCTGTGTGGACTGTCTAGGGAGAGTGAACCCCTGTGCGGTGAGGCAAAGCCTGTGTGGCTATTTGTTTGGACTTTTACTAAACCAGGGATCTAGGGACTAGGACAGCACCAGGCTGATCCCAGTTGTTAGTTTAGGAAACCTGCATGTTTAGTCAGAGGTCAAACTGACCAGGATTTATTTGGTTTATGTTTCTTTTTGGCTTTGCTGTGTTTTTGTCACTGTACATAGAGAAATAAACCGCACCTTTTGATTTTGAAAACCACAACCTCCGTCTGCTGGCCCTGTTTTTGTGTGGGGAGCCCAACCAGGGGGTCACACACACCCGCTACTGAGTTAACCCCCTCACAGTTGGTGGAGAACCAGTGGCAGTTTTTTTTAAGCCAGCATGGAGGAGATACTGAAACAGCTGGCTCTAGCAAATGCCAATCAACAGCAGACAAATGCAGGTTTGCAAAGGAGCCTTGCAGCCCAGCAGCAAGCTCATCAACAAGCCCAGCAGCAATCTGAGGCCCGCTTCATAGACCTGTTACAGAAGCAAGAGCAGAGACTACAACAAATGGAAGCAGTAATGCAGCAACGTCCGCAGACTAGTGAGGAAAGCCGTCCCACTAATACCGCGTCCTTTGGGGTGAGTCGTTTATTGACAAAAATGACTGGAGAGGATGATCCAGAGGTATTTTTGACCACATTTGAAAGGACTGCTGAAAGAGAAAAGTGGCCTGAGGAGCAGTGGGCTGGACTGGTGGCTCCTCTGTTAACTGGTGAATCGCAGAAGGCTTACTATGACCTAGAGCCTGACCAAGCAAAAGACTATGTGATGCTAAAAGCTGAAATATTGGCAAGGCTGGGTGTCACCCTGGCTGTCCGGGCTCAGCGTGTGCATAACTGGACTTTCCAGCTTGGAAAACCCCCCAGGTCTCAAATGTATGATCTCATTCACCTGAGCAGGAAGTGGCTACAGCCAGAGACTTTGTCCGCACCAGAGATTGTGGAACGTGTTGTAATGGATCGGTTTTTGAGAGCTCTTCCTACTGCCATCCAAAAGTGGGTAAGCCATGGAGACCCAGAGACGGCCGATGGTCTTGTGGATCGTGTAGAGAAATACTTGGCTACAGAGAACCTGACGGCCTCTTCCAGAGACTCTCGGACTTTCCACCCTAAGACCAGACCATCCCCAGGGGCGGATAAGAGGATTCCAAGGGGTGAGGGTGGAGAGAGTGAGAGGGTGGGAGCTCTACCCAAAGTTTGGCGAGAACAGCCTGGGAAGTCAGGGGCTCAAGAGGCAGCCAAAAGGATTGTTTGCTACCGCTGCCGGCAAGCGGGACATATTGCAGCAAATTGCCCGGTTGTGGAGGAACCCATGCAATGTGACTTTCTGACGGACAGACGTCAGTCGCTGTGTGCGACAGTCGCATGCACTGCCATTCGGGGAACTGAGAAACATTTATGCAAAATGTGTATTAATGGTAGAAATGTTGTGGTATTACTGGATTCAGGTAGCCTTGTGACCCTGATAAAGGCTGAATTAGTTAAAACAGAGGTCTCTGGGAATAGCAAGGTAGCTGTTATTTGTGTGCATGGGGACACCCGAGAGTATCCAGTGACTACAGTGTGTTTCGAGACCCCCAAAGGTACCCTCTCTCATCCAGTGGGGTTAGTATCTCAATTACCGCATGATGCCATTGTGGGAAGAGATTTTCCGAAGTTCTGGGAACTGTGGGATGATCCTGAGCCCCCCACTGGTGCCCCTATGTACCAGGAATGTGATAGCCAGAACTCCTCTGAGAGTGGTGAGGACTCTCCAGAATTTCCCTTGTCAGTATTGGCAGGGGAGACTCAAGAAACTGGAGAGGAGCCCACCTCCTCAGACGAAAACCTACCGTCTGTGGAGTTTTCTGATCTGGAGGTTCACAGGGAAAATTTTGCCACAGAACAGTTAAAAGACCCCGCCCTAATAAAGGCACGGGAAAACGTAGTGGAAATAAATGGCGAGTTAGTGAACCCAGATAATACCTGCACTTACCCATACTTCAGCGTAGAGAAGGACCTACTGTATCGGGTGGCAAAAAGGGCAGAAGAAACCGTTGAGCAGCTTGTGGTGCCCAAACCTTACAGGAAGTTGGTGTTGGAGTTGGCCCATGGGCACATTCTTGGAGGTCATCTGGGGACAGAGAAAACCCGAGAGAGGGTATTACAGAGATTCTATTGGCCTGGGGTGATGAAGGACATAGAAAATTATTGTTCCTCCTGCCCTGTGTGTCAGAGGTCGGCCCCGATGCCACATTTCCGTAGCCCGCTGGTCCCTCTACCCATCATTGAGGTCCCGTTTGAGAGAATCACAATGGATTTGGTAGGTCCTATAATCAAGTCCGCTAGGGGGCACCAGTACATATTGGTTATAATGGACTATGCCACCCGTTATCCAGAAGCGATCCCTCTCAGAAATACCTCGGCCAAAACCATAGCCAAAGAGCTATCTCTTGTTTTTAGCCGGGTGGGTATTTGTAAAGAACTGCTTACGGACCAAGGTACACCCTTTATGTCCCGGGTTATGAAAGAGCTGTGTAAATTGTTCAAAGTGACGCAATTGCGTACATCTGTGTATCACCCCCAAACCGATGGGCTGGTTGAAAGATTCAACAAAACCCTAAAACAAATGTTGAAGAAAGTGGTGGATAGAGATGGAAAGGATTGGGACTGTCTACTTCCTTATTTGATGTTTGCTATTAGGGAGGTGCCCCAATCCTCTACGGGATTCTCCCCCTTTGAGTTACTGTATGGGAGACACCCAAGAGGGCTGTTGGATATTGCCAAGGAAACTTGGGAAAGTGAGAGTTCTCCCCACAGGAGTGTGATTGAGCATGTCGCCCTGATGCAAGATCGAATTGCACAGGTAATGCCCATCGTGAAGGAACATTTGGCCCAAGCGCAGTTGGCACAGCAGAGAGTGTACAACCGTGGAGCAAAGACCCGTACCTTTTCCCCGGGGGATAGGATATTGGTACTTGTCCCTACGGTTGAAAGTAAATTCCTTGCCAAATGGCAAGGCCCCTACGAGATAATGGAAAAAGTGAGCGAAGTGAATTACAAGGTCAGACAACCAGGAAGGCGAAAGCCCGAACAGATATATCACGTTAATCTGTTGAAAGCCTGGAGGGATAGAGAGTCCCTAGTCGCAGAAACTTGGTCACCAGCTCAAACTGGTTGCGTGATTCCGGAGGTTGGAATAGCAGCCACCTTGTCACAACCCCAACAACAGGAGGTTAAGGAGTTTGTGCTTCGCAACAAGGAGGTGTTCTCTGAGCTGCCGGGACAAACATCTGGGGTAGAGCATGATATTATTACCCCGCCCGGTGAAAGGGTGAAGTTAAAACCCTATCGGATCCCAGAGGCCCGACGGGAGGCAATACGGGAGGAAGTACAGAAAATGCTGAACTTAGGGGTGATAGAGGAGTCCCAAAGTGATTGGTCTAGTCCCATTGTGTTGGTGCCTAAACCGGATGGGAGCTGGCGATTTTGTAACGATTTTCGTCAGTTGAACAAAGTTACAAAATTTGACACCTACCCCATGCCACGTATAGATGAGTTGATCGACCGGCTGGGAACAGCCCGATACATGACGACTCTTGACCTCACAAAAGGATATTGGCAAATTCCCCTGGCCAAGTCGGCCAAAGAGAAAACCGCATTTGTAACCCCAGACGGGGCGTTCCAATATAAGAGAATGCCGTTCGGGTTACAGAATGCGCCGGCCACATTCCAGCGGAAAATGGACCAGATACTGAGGCCCCATCGGAAGTATGCTGCGGCTTACCTGGATGACGTAATTGTCCATAGCACAGATTGGGCCTCACATCTGCCAAAAGTGCAAGCAGTCCTAGACTCTATCCGGGAAGCGGGGTTTACGGCTAACCCCAAGAAGTGTACCATTGGGCAGGAAGAGGCCAAATATCTTGGGTACACCATTGGCAGGGGAGTGATAAAACCCCAACTCAACAAAGTCGAGGCCATCCAGAGTTGGCCACGTCCCAACAGCAAGAAGCAGGTACGGGCCTTTCTGGGAATCGCGGGTTATTATCGGCGCTTCATTCCCCACTTTGCTTCTAAGGCTGTGCCCCTAACCAACCTGACGAAAGCGAAAGGGTCGGTCATGATTAAATGGACCCCCGAGGCTGAGGCAGCATTCCAATTCTTGAAACAAGCCTTATGTAGCCAGCCAGTGTTGTACTCACCCGACTTCTCTAAAGACTTTGTCGTACAAAGTGATGCGTCAGATGTGGGGTTAGGAGCAGTATTGTCCCAGGTCTGGAACGGGGAAGAGCACCCAGTCATTTACCTCAGCAGGAAGTTGAAGTCCCATGAGGTAAATTACGCCACGGTTGAAAAGGAGTGTTTAGCGGTGAAGTGGGCTCTAGATTCCCTTCGGTACTATCTGCTAGGTAGGCACTTTGACATGGTTACGGATCACGCTCCGTTAAAGTGGATGGCTCAAAACAAGGAGACAAATAGAAGAGTGAATAGGTGGTTCCTGGCCCTACAGGAATTCAACTTCACAGTAAAGCATCGCCCTGGCGTTCAAATGGGGAATGTGGATGCTTTGTCTCGAGTACATGAATGCCTGATTGCTGGTGTTCCAACCCCAAGGTTAAAACAAGAGGGGGGGTATGTGACAGCAGGAAGGTAAAGTCACCTGGTTGCATCCAGGGGGGTAGATATATTTCTCCCAGATTCAGGCTTTATGCTGACTTATACAACTAGGGTGGAGAGTTGTATAAGCCCAGCTGAGGCTAGTAGGCTCATGGATGACTCATACCTCTAGGGAGAGGGCTGGGCGTCGTGCAGGCAGGGAGTTGATGAGACCAGCTGAAGCCTGTCAGTTCGTTTAAGGCCTCTATAAAAACTCCCAGATTCATTAGGTGTTAGCTCATGCCTGGACCCAGACCTGTGTGGACTGTCTAGGGAGAGTGAACCCCTGTGCGGTGAGGCAAAGCCTGTGTGGCTATTTGTTTGGACTTTTACTAAACCAGGGATCTAGGGACTAGGACAGCACCAGGCTGATCCCAGTTGTTAGTTTAGGAAACCTGCATGTTTAGTCAGAGGTCAAACTGACCAGGATTTATTTGGTTTATATTTCTTTTTGGCTTTGCTGTGTTTTTGTCACTGTACATAGAGAAATAAACCGCACCTTTTGATTTTGAAAACCACAACCTCCGTCTGCTGGCCCTGTTTTTGTGTGGGGAGCCCAACCAGGGGGTCACACACACCCGCTACTGAGTTAACCCCCTCACAATGGTCACATAGGATAACATTGAATGAGTTCAGGGGCAGTTGAAAAAAGCGTCCAACTGCCTCTGAACGTGCGTTTAGCAGCGTCCCCTGTACATGGGGCCTAAGCCTACAGAAGCCTACAGAATGGGTTTACATCCACTTTAAAAGTACATCATTGTTAACCAGTATTGTAAAATGGGAATGATCAGGTGGTGGTCAGAAAACTGCAAGATACCCAAAACCTCAATAGATATCCTGGCCAGACCTCTTAAAGCGGTAGTAAAGTTAAAGTTAACAAAAAAAAAAAAACTGAGAAAATATCCTTTGATCTGCATGTTTTAATGTACGACCTACAGAAGAAATAACAGCAGATAAACAGGTACAACTTATGTAGGAGGATTTGTTTCATCTCTGTGTATCATGAGGTCTATCTCTTCACTGGGTATATGTGTTTCAAACACTTTAAGAGATATATACAAAAAATACTAATAATATATACAAATATAACCAAGTAAAGTGACAGCCTGCCCTAATTTATAATTATAGGTGAGCCCAAAGGAAAAAAAGCTGTTGATTGGATACATTTGTTCAGCCAAAGGAACATTACTCCACTGAGATAACAGCAGCACTGAAAGTGTTTGCTGTGCTCACAGATATAAGCCCTCATGGGAATCAGACAAGCAAACTTATTTACATAACATGGAAACAGCAGACCTGGCCAATACCTACTTTACGTTCAAAGTGCTGCCATGCATTGATGTGAATGACCCCCAATACAGTGATGATCACAGACTGAAATGTGCATGCAGCATCATAAGACAGCACTGCCATGCATATCAACAGACGTAATCTGCAGAGAAATGCATCTGCAGCTGCATTAAACTGTGCTCATTATACAGGATAAGATAATGGAAGTAGTAATACATGTCAGGACTGTTTCCTCTGTAAAATATACATATTATTTTATTTTATGATGAACAAATGCAGACTAGTAGAGTAAAACTAAAGGCACAACTTTCCATTTTGGACAGAGTAAGGAAGGGATAGAACCCCTGTCAGGTTTTTTCACATCTGCATCCCACTAGGGAGATTTCCCTCGACTTCCTTTCCAATAGCCAAATCAGAAGTGAGAGGAACTTCCTACAAACTGAAGGGAATCTCTGGTTGTCACCAGGGTTCCTAGAGCTAGTGTCCTCATTGGAAGATCCCCTCTCCATTCTGGTGACAACCAAAATTTGGGGTTTTCTTTCACTTTCACTCTTGGTGATAAAAATGAACAGGACAAATAAAGAGGGTAAAATCTTCCTAATGAGGACACAGACATTAAAAATAAAAAATAAAAAATAAAAACACGGGTGTCGTAACCCCTCTCTACTCTAGCCTTAGCTAGAAAAAATGTTGCTTACTCTTTCGTCCATGGACCGACACAGCTTCTCTATTGACAAAGTGGGTATTATCCGTTAATTAGGAGTGACTAGGCAGAAAAACTTGTAAAAAGTGTTGCATCACACCTTCTACAGTACCGCCCAGGGGGCGGACCCTCTGGGTATACCCTCTCAGTCTGCATCTTCGCAGATCAGTTTTTTCTGTCTAGCAAGGAGTAGGACATGGCTCCCTTCGGGCCCATTGGTCCGGGGGAAAAAGGTATATATTTTTTTGCTACATTTTTGTTTCCTGCGATCTTCGATCAACTGCCGACTGGGTGACAGGCTGGATCCTTGATCCTTGTAGTCTCCCCAGTTTCGGCCATCGAGCGTGTGCCGACCCTAGCTACGCGCTGGGTTTTCCACGACATGCCCGTCGCTCCACGGGTGGCCGGTGAGCCTACGCTCCAGGGCCTGCATCAGACCGCTCAGCTTCGGCTGACCTTACGGCCGAGTTGCAGCAGCCTGGCCGGTGAGCTTACGCTCCAAGGCTTGCATCGGACCGCTCAGCTTCGGCTGACCTTACGGCCGAGTCGCAGCAGCCTGTCCGGTGAGCGTCACGCTCCAGGGCATACATATGATCGTCCCTTTTGGGTCCAATCACAGCATGCCTGGCCAACAGTCACCTTCCGTACGCGGACGATGACCTGTTTGGAATGTCTTCCAGCATAAGACATGCAGGATAGGTAAGTAAAACTCCCCTGCCTCGGCTGGGAGATTTAGCTGGACATTCCTGGAGAGATCAAGTAAGTGGTTGTGGCCCCTTTCTTCCCTCTCTCTCTCCTCCCTGGGCTTCTAGCTAAAGGTTGCTGGGTGCTGGGGGTCACCTAGGGGGTTCCACTGGAGCGGGGCTGGCTGTAACTAACATTTAAAAGAAATGTCATTTCTGCTTAACTGTGTTTGTGTGCTTCCTCCTCCATGCTGTCGGCGGCCATTTTGAGGTGGTCCATGCCGAGTTCAGCCTCTTGTGACTGCCCTGGCGGCCATCTTCCTGTGGTTCGGCCACACCCACTGGCTCCTATCAGCTGATCGGCGGCCATGTTTGTCCACCCTGTATGCATATATTGCCGTTCGGCGGCCATCTTTTTGTGGGCTATGGCTGCTTGACCTCTATCTTCGGTCGGCGGCCATTTTCTTAGAGCCCACATTATCCTCCATACAGACGTTTTTGGCAACCATTTTGCGAGAGCCTCCGGCCTCTAGGGTGCATTACACTGGTGCGAAAATTCACACAGGAAATGCTGATAAAAGAAGCAGACTGACACAGCAGCAGAGGGACAGCATCACAGGCGCAGCACACGGCAGCATAGCAGTACCTATCCAGGGTGGTGAGTCCTCTGGGTGACCCAGCCTCTCTGCAGCACAGGAGGGTGGCCTATTGATATCTTGCCTGGAGCCCTGTGAGTGTCAGCGTGTGGTCAGCATGGCATCTGAGCCAGATGTCTTCTCCCCTGAAACACCAGATTTAGCAGCTGGTGCCCCTGAGGTGTCTATGAACGCTATGACGGCAATCCTAGAGGCGTTTGCTGCCAGGGTGGAAGCAGCACACGGGAATACAGGGGGTAGTAAACGCCCCGTCCCCTGCAAGCTTCTGGGGATAATTCTGATGCAGAACCAGGTCCAGCTACAGCTCGGGGCCCAGATTCTGACGCATCAGAGACTGCAGACCGTGACCGGACAGTGAGGATGACTCCAAGTCCAGGTCAGTACGCAAGACGGCTTTGGTATCTGACCTTATTACTGCAGTGTGGGATATGCTAAAGTTGGAAAATACTGCAGAAGCAGCAGAGACTCCGGTCCACTTGGGTTTCATAGACCTGCCCGCACTGCTAAGGTGTTCCCTTGTGTGTCTTTTGATAAACTCTTATACAATTAATGGGAGAACCCAGTGAGGGTCTTTACAGCCCCAAAGAGGTTTGCGGTACGGTACCCCTTTGAGGAGAGTTTTCTGAAGAAATGGAACTCTCCCTCTATAGTGGACCCTCCGGTGTCCAGACTTAATAGAGCCACCACAATTCCTGTAGAAGGGGCTCCTGTTTTCAAGGACCCTGTGGATAAGAAGGCTGAAGCACTCGCTTCCTACGTATACTCAGTGGTAGTCTCGGCAGTACGCCCGGCATTGGCGGGGGCCCTAGTGTCTCACACACTTACTGAATGGGCAAGATTGCTACTCCAGGGGTTAAGGAGCGAGATGCTCCTCCTGAGGAGATAACATTGGCTGACCAGTTGGTCCAGGGCCTTAGGTTTGTCTGCGAGTCAGACATGAATACTATTCCCCTGCTGTCTAAAACTTTGGTTTATGCAGTAGCAATACGCCGCCTGATCTGGCTAAAAGGCTGGTCTGCGGACCAGACTTCCAAGAAAGCCCTGTTGGATCTGCCGTTTAAAGGCGACAGACTTTTTGGGGCTTCTCTGGATGACATCATCAAGGATGCCACAGGAAGTAAAAGCACTTTGCTTCCCCAAATTAGCAAGGGTAAGGGGCCACGCCAAGGGGCAAGGGCCCTCCTTTACTGCACGCAAGCGTTTTTTTCGTCCCCCTAGGGCGACAGGGAAAAGACCCCGGGCCGATAAAGCGCCTGCCCAAGGACAAAAGCGTCCTTGGTCCCGCATACCCAATAAGCCTGCGGACAAATTTGCGTCCGCATGAAGGTCCACCCCCACCCAGCTCTCGGGTGGGGGGACGTCTTCACAAATTCGAGACTCAGTGGACAGCTCTAATCTCCGACAGGTGGGTTTGCGAAGTAATCTCCTCAGGCTACAAGATAGAGTCTCTCTCTTGTCCACCGGACAGATTCAACACCTCCAATCTCCAGCTACTACCGACCCGTCGGGAGGCCCTGTATAGGGCGGTCCAGGGTCTACTGGAACGCGGGTAGTTATTCCAGTTCCAGAACTGGAACGGGGTTTTTACTCAAATCTGTTCTTTGTGCCGAAGAAGGAGGGGGTTCGTCCAAGCTTGGATCTCAGAGCCCTCAATTGCTTTGTGAAGGTACAAAGATTTGGGATGGAGTCGGTTCGATCTGTAGTCACGGCTCTCCATCCGGGGGACTTTCTGGCCTCCTTGGACATCAAGGACGCATACCTGCATGTCCCCATATACACCAGACACCAGAGGTTTCTGCGATTTGCTATCGGGAAGGACCACTACCAGTTTGTGGCCCTCCCGTTGGGCCTTGCCTCAGCACCCAGGACGTTCACCAAGGTGCTCGCTCCGATTCTGGCACTTCTAAGACAGCGGGGTATCGCTATCACAAGCTACTTGGACGACCTTCTGCTGAAGGCCCCTTCAAGCTCAGAATTAGAGGTAAGCGTGTCCATTACCTGTCAGACTCTTCGAGACTGTGGTTGGATACTAAACACGCAAAAGTCAGTATTGGTGCCCACTCAACGCCTAGTGTACCTGGGGTTGATTCTGGATTCCTCAGAGGCAAAGGTATTCCTCCCTGTGGAGAAGTTGCAGACCTTTCGGGCTGCAGTACGGCAGCTGACTTCCAGGAATTGGTCGTCACTCCGTTTTTGCATGCAAGTGTTGGGCCTCATGGTAGCCTCCTTCGAGGCGGTCCCAAATGTTGAATACCACACTCGAGTGTTACAGAAGGAAGTTCTGTCCAGATGGAACAGATGCCCTTCATCTCTGGATTATCAAATCCGAGTGAGCCACCTAGTCAGGAGATCCCTGGTATGGTGGCTGACAGCACCGGCTCCAATGGCCGGGAAGTCATTTCTTCCGGTTTACTGGATAGTGATCACGACGGACGCCAGCCTTACAGGTTGGGGGGGAGTCTGGGGTGTCCAGTCAGTGACCCCAGCATCCGGCCGATCAAGCTGTGCCTCTTCAAATGGTCTCAGAGGCTGCAAGGGCGTCCAGTCAGGATCCAGTCAGACAACGCCACAGCGGTGGCATATGTCAATCATCAAGGAGGAACAAGAAGCTCAGCTGCAGCATCGGAGGTTGCTCACATCCTGAAGTGGACAGAGAAGAGCGTACCGGCACTATCGGCCGTGTACATTCCGGGCGTGGAAAACTGGCAGGCGGACTACCTGAGCCGCCAGATGCTGGACCAGGGAGAATGGTCCTTACACCCGGAGGTGTTCCAACTCCTCTGCCAAAGATGGGGCACACCAGACGTAGATCTTCTGGCTTCCCGACTCAATCAGAAGGTATTGAGATTTGTGGCCTGGTCAAGAGACCCATGGGCAGATGCAACGGACGCGTTGGTAGCATCGTGGGGTCAGTATCGGCTAATCTATGCCTTCCCTCCCTTAAGGCTTCTTCCTCTTCTGCTCCGCAGAGTGGAGGCAGAGGGAATTCCAATGATCCTAATCGCTCCAGATTGGTCTCAGCGTCCTTGGTACGCCGATCTAGTACGTCTGGTAGCAGACGTCCCCTGGCGCCTACCACTACGGAAGGACCTGCTATCGCAAGGTCCCATACTCCATCCTGCTTTACGGTCACTGGCTTTAACGGCATGGCTATTGAGAACCAGGTACTGAGAGACCGGGGCCTGTCAGATTCAGTAATCTCTACTATGAGAAGTGCTCGGAAACCGTCCTCTAGGAAGGTTTATCACCGCACTTGGAAGGCCCACATCTCCATGTGTAAGGAAATGAAATGGCATCCGCGTACTTATTTGGTTTCCAGAATCCTGCTGGTTTTACAGCATGGGGTGGACCAAAGGCTTGCCCTAAGTATGATTAAGGGACAGATATCTGCCCTGGCTGTCTTTTTTCTGCGACCCCTGGCGGCTCACTCTCTCGTGAGTACATTTGTGCAGGTGGTTCGACATGTGGCCCCTCCGGTCCGTCCCCCGTTACTTCCGTGGGACTTGAACCTGGTCCTCTCGGTGCTTCAGAAGGCACCGTTTGAGAATATTAGAGATATTCCCCTGTTGACACTTTCTCAGAAAGTGGTCTTTTTGGTGGCTGTTGTGTCAGTTAGACGAGTTTCTTAGCTGGCAGCCTTGTCCTGCAAGGCTCCCTATTTGATTTTCCACAAGGATAAGGTGCTGCGGCCACAGCCTTCCTTTCAAAAGTCGTTTCGGCTTTTTATCTCAATGAAGACATTGTACTTCCATCCTTGTGTCCTCAGCCGTCGAATCCTAAGGAGTCGGCGTTGCATTCCTTGGACGTTGTCCGAGCTTGGAGAGTATACCTATCTGCTACTTCCCGGTTCCGGAAGTCAGACTCACTGTTTGTTTCGGTGGCTGGTCCCAAGAAGGGCCAAGCAGTCTCATCGGCCACCATCTCTAGGTGGATCCGACAGATAGTAATCCAGGCTTACGCCTTAAAGGGTCAAGCGCCCCCCTTCCCGGTCACGGCGCATTCAACCAGGGCAATAGGTGCCTCTTGGGCTTTCCGACATCAAGCGTCTGTTTCTCGATTATGTAAAGCGGCGACTTGGTCGTCCGCTCACACTTTCACAAAATTCTACAAAATTGATGTAGGTGCATCTTCGGATGCCTCTTTCGGCCGCAAGGTTTTACAAGCGGCTGTTTAGAGTTGCAGCTCCTCCGTTGGAGGAGTGCTGTTTTGTGTTTGGGGTGAAGTTTATTTTTATGCTGTTACCACCCCTCGTTTTTTCTCTGACACTGCTTTGGGATGTCCCACTTTGTCAATAGAGAAGCTGTGTCGGTCCATGGACGAAAGAGTAAATAGGATTTTTTACTCACCGTAAAATCCTTTTCTCTGAGTCCATGGACCGACACAGCACCCACCCCTCCTTTTAAGTTTGTACTGCTTTTTGACGAACTGATCTGCGAAGATGCAGACTGAGAGGTTATACCCGGAGGGTCCGCCCCCTGGGCGGTACTGTAGAAGGTGTGATGCAACACTTTTTACAAGTTTTTCTGCCTAGTCACTCCTAATTAACGGGTAATACCCACTTTGTCAATAGAGAAGCTGTGTCGGTCCATGGACTCAGAGAAAAGGATTTTACGGTGAGTAAAAAATCCTATTTTTAGTTATACTTTCAAGGGGCAATTTGTATAAAGCTTTTATTTTGACAGATACTAAAAATAACCATCCATAAACATTCTGCTTTATGTGTGGATATGAGCCTGTCCATTCTGTCCCAGACTCCTATGCCGCGTACACACGGTCGGAATTTCCGACAAGAAATGTTCAATGGGAGCTTTTTGTCGGCAATTCCGACAGTGTGTAGGCCCCACCTTACATTTTCTGTCGGAATTTCCAACAACAAAAATTTGAGAGCTGGTTCCGAGCATGTGTTCACAATTCCGACGCACAAAATTCCACACATACTCGGAATCAAGCAGAAGAGCCGCACTGGCTATTGAACTTCATTTTTCTCGGCTCGTCGTACGTGTTGTACATCACAGCATTCTTGACCTTCGCAATTTCCGACAACATTTGTGTGACCGTGTGTATGCAAGACAGGTTTGATCCAACATCCGTCGGAAAAAAATTCACGGTTTTGTTGTCGGAATGTCCGATCGTCTGTACGCGGCATTACACTTACATTGGAAAATCACTATGGTGGGCTGTTTCATTTGACAATAGGAATGTACTGTATGTGCAGTGGGCGGGAGTGTGCAAGTTCCCTTGCTACCTGGAAGTGCTAGTACTTACCTAAAACCCCATCGTGATTTAGCAACGTGCATGAAAGCAACGGCTTTCCCGGGTCTCTATCTCCTCATTGGCTCACACAGCAGAGGGAGCCATTGGCTCCTGCTTACAAATATAGTTGAAATATAGGAGTAAGCAAGAGGCTTGTTATTGAGGGAACTCAGCAGGAGGGAGAAGCCAGGACCACCAGCAGGGGAACCCCCCAAAAAAGTTAGTTCTTTACTTTAAAATTACTTTAATGACATTTGGTGTGCTAAAGCACTATGCATCAAACTAGCTGGAATTATTTGAATGAAATCTGTAGGCTAACAATATTTTATTAAAAATTACTTTTTTTTTTTTCTTTAGCTCAGGCAAATCACAATGTATAGAACATATAATGAGTATGCATGGTATTCAGAAAAAGAGTTATTCAGATACAAAGGGGTTGATTTACTAAGGGCAAAAAGACTGTGCAAGTGCAGTTGCTCCAGAGCTTAGTAAATGAGCAAAAACTCTGCTGACTTCCATCATCCAATCATGTGCAAGCAAAAATGCTGTTTTTTTTTTTTTTCCTTGCACATGATTGGGTACTCTTTGCAAAGTGAAGCCTTACCTCATTTACTAAGTTTTGGAGCAACTGCACTTGCAGCAATTTGCAAAGTGCACTGTCTATTTGCCATTAGTAAATCAACCCCAAAATCATAACCAATACAGTAAATAGAAAGACATTAACAGCGATACAAAGGGTCAAAATTATCAACCAACAGAATGCATTAGTACCCCCTTTATTGGGAGCCATGTGGTCTTCCACTAAGATATGTCTGATTTGCACGTTAGTATTTAAAGGAAACAACAAAACATTGAAGATAACAAGTATGCAACAAGAATAACTTCAGGCCAAAAGATTATCTCAGAAAAGGATCCTATGAAGTCAATTTAAAGCAACATATTGATTAAGACTTGTAGAGAAAGAAGAAGTGTAGAACAGGGTTAAATAACAATAGAGGAAGAAGTGAGGGGACGGAAAGGGAAGGCCAGTGCACTTGGGACGAGGCCACCCATGACAATCCGCAGGGTGGAGAAATGCATAGAGAACCATCTCATTAATCCATATGTGGTTGCCCACCCAAGAATAGAACCATAATCGGCAATCGTCCTGATCAGCTGGTCAGAAGGTTTTTCTCCTAGTTGTGAAATGTGGCTGTCAGTTCTTCCATTTTACTAATTTCATTGATTTTAGTATACCATAGGTGGGGTGTTGGGGGACACGTGGACTTCTAAAGCACCAGAACACAAGTTGGAGCAGCGTTAAATAACTGGGCTGTCAGGGATATTTTGTATTTCTTAAGAGGAAGTTTGTTAATATGAAAGAGATAGCCCCGGGGGCTGGTTTTCATTTTTATTTCTATTACAGGGACTTTATTTATTATATGTAAATATAAGGATAACAGGTCCTCTTTATAGAGAGATCGGGGGTCAAAAAGACCACAAATCTCTCCTCTACCTTTAAAAGCAACAGATCAAAAAAATAAAAATAAAACGCTCTGGTCCTCCAAGGCCATAGAGGTGTTCAAAGACGATATAGTCTTTTATCGCCTCTGTGGCCAGTCAGCCGCACTGTCAGATTGTTTCTCAGTGAAGCCCGTGGAAATGGTAAGCCCGAAATACACCAGCAAGTGTCGGGAGAGGAGGTGGGGGACTCATGTGCCATTCGGAACACTTTCAAGAGAAAGCTAGCCGCCGGCTGATAAAAACAATATAGGGGTTATGGCTGATATCTTCAGCTAAAATACCAGTAAACCCCTTGCAAACTGCCATGTATATATATACATATTGAGGTTGGAAAGTATAGACAAAGTACGGTAGGAATAGCTAAATTAGGGTTATGCCCCGTACACATGATCGGACCTTTTTCCAATCAAACTTCCATCGGAATTGAACATGTTCTATTTGAAAATTCCAATGAAATTAATCGGAATTTCTCTGATGAGGCCCACACACGGTCGGAATTTCCGATGAAAAAATTCCAACGGACTGCGTCAGACTTTTTTCATCGGAAAATCCGATCGTGTGTACAAGGCATTAGAGCTGAGAGATGAAACATTGTCAGCGAACGCCGATATTTTGTGCTCCAACGTTGATGTCTGAATAGAGGGACTGACCCAGATCATGCACAAGAATGGCTCAAGGGTCAAAATAAATATCAATGAGGATAGGGGGTAACCCTGCCTGGTGCCATTAGTGTGGGGAAAATAGTATAACCCAGAATCATTGACCCTGACTGCAGCTTGAGGAGAAGAATATAATTATATAAAGTCAAGATCTGGACTATCGTATGAGGACCAAGACCAATATGGCACAGAGTGTGTTGTAGAAAGCACCAGTCCACCCGATTGAAGGTCTTCTCAGGATCCATGGATAAAATTACTTTTGAAACTGCATTAACATGCTGAAATTTATATGAGATTTTAGAGGTTTGCTTACATTTAGCTTTTACTTATTTAGAATGTATAGTAATGCTCCATGGTACAACTCCTTTTCATTCCTTCAGCACTTTAATCCCAAATAGGAGAGACAGGTTTCCCCCTTTCTCTGAGGCCTCGTACACACGGCCGGTTTTCTCATCAAGAAACGACAAGAAAACTGCTGGCAGAGCTTTCTTGCCGAGAAAACCGTCCGTGTGTTTGAGGCTTTCAGGTTTCTCGTCAAGAAAACTGCCCAGAATCTCAACGAGAAAAATAGAGAACCTGCTCTCTATTTTCTCGTCTGGATTCTTGTTGGCCTATTTCCCGACGAGAAACCTGAGCGTGTGTATACTTACCTGTCGCCGTGGAAACCCGCGCATGCTCGAAATGACTTTGACGCATGTGCGGTAGCTTCCTAGGCATAGGTAGGGTGTAGCAAGATGGCGGCGACGGCATCGAATGTGACGAGCACATGCTCGGCGTAGTCGATGACGTCACTGCGTTCGTGCCATTCAAAAGAACGGCGGTTCTTTTGAATCGTCCGTGTGTACACTCGGCCGGGATAAGATTCTTGTCAAGAATCTCGTCAGGAAAAACGACGGGTTCCACTGTGACATCCATGCTCTACTTATCTACTCTACTATTTATTTTTAAACCCCATACTTTTATAGAATGCTTTTTTCATTCTCAGTATGCAGTAATAATGTTTTTGCAGCATTCTAGCATCAACTATATCAATATTCTCTAGTTTTGGTAAACAAGTACAAAACCTGTTTGATCGCAATGGGTTAATTTAGATAGGATCTAAAGCTTAATTTTTAAATGTAAGAAGTGAGAGAAAATAGTTTAATAAAATTACAAGACTGTCATTTTCTACACGATTTAACAGGTTTAGGAATCACTTTTATTGTCACCTCCAACAATTCTGCTGGGAAAATGTTCTCAGTTTAATATGATATTAAAAAAAAAGGAGGAAAAAAGAAGCAGATAAACGTGGAATTAGCATTTTTTTTGGAATACTCCTCACTTAGGCCATAGAGTCAAGGGCCTTTTTGTGGTTTCAGTTTTTCTAAACTGGCTGACGATTTTTCAAAAGAAATAGACTCATTACGTGCAGCTATCTCTGCTTCAGCTACACAGAGTACATTGCAAGAAGCAATTTAATACTATGTCTAAAAAGTCTTGCCAGCTTTAGGCTGTAAATATAAAGTTTTATTAATAAAAAAGAAAAGAAACACACATGATATTTTGGTCAATTAGTCATGTTATGTACTACCAGCATGGAAAAGACTATTAAATGGTTATACAGAATGAATGCGAGAATGGCAAACTCATTAAATTGCTATTTGATAAAAATTCACATTTCAGGAACAAGATTATAGGTTTATTAATTCAAAACGAACTTCACATAACTGGAGAAAGTAGACTGAAGATCAATTAAGATGATAAAGGACCATTTAACATATGAAAAAATTCTATGCAAATTAGAGAACAATAGAAAGACCTTGGAAAGACCATTTAACCTCAAGGATTGTATAATTAGCACGCAGTCACTGGTTGGAACATTTGAAAATGTAGACACCGCTCCCCATGGAGAGTCGTAATTATTAAAGCAACAGTGATAACAAGATAAGAGGTTCTGAGGGATCATTTACTCCCCACTGTACATTGTATGAATAATAAAGAAACTAGTGAATATAGCGGGCAGGTGAATCTGGGGGAGGGTGTTGGGGGGAGGGGGGGGGTTGTGAACGTGGTGAATGTATTCATTTTTTTCTTCCATTGTGTCTGTAGTCATAATTCTAAGATTATAAAATTCAAGTATTATTTTCTCTTCTGTGCTAATTAGAAAGTAGCTGAGAGCATAATATTTTTACACTTTCTACAAAGACTTTTTCCATCAGATCAGGAAATGTTGGTAGGTCTAAGCCAGTTACATTAAGTGCAAATAAAACGGAAAATTTATTACCAAATACTTACCGTAATTTTCCTTTAGGCTCCATGGCAGCATACATGTGGGTTGGCCCCGCCTCCATAACTACCCAATAGGACCCCCTCCCTATAAATTTTGGCTCTGGGCTCTCAGGCGTGTTCCATAACTAAACAAAAACTAAAACTCGCGCTTATGGAGACATACAAAAATAAATGACAAGTGAAAAGAAATTATTATATGCGCAGCTGCTACAGCATAAGGCACTAACACCTTGAGAGATAAAAAATTATAAAATGCAGCGCTAGCGAATATAAATGTGCTCAATACAAACGTATGTGTGAATGTCAACCATCTAAACCTTTCGGGATGATGGTACACACTATTAGTGAAAAGATTATGCACCAATGATTGGTGTCACCAGAAATGCAGTGGGTGTAATACTAAATGTTACCACTAAAAAGTGATCAACTAAGTAAAACCAGAAAATATACTGTGCAAAACATTAAATGAACTGAACAACCAGGCAAATAGCTCTAGGAGTAATTCACAGTACTACAGATGGTTTTCAACATCAAAGAAATAATGTCCCATTTGCAACAGTGGTTGTAATATAGAAGGAAGGGGAAAAAAAAAAAAAAATGCTTTAAAATAAAATAAAAGTCACCCAACATCCAACTTCTAGGACCAATAATGTTCGGTGAAATTCAACAGTTGGCTCAATAGCAGCAGAGATCAGAGGACCATGTGGGGAATAAAAAGAAAAAGCAACTTGTGAAGTACCGCTTAGGAACAGATTAACAATACGCTGTTATTGGGAAAACTCACAAGCCTTCAATGATAACCGAGCGTCAGTGTGTTCCGGGTTCACAACGGCGTGCGTTCCACAAGAACCGGAAGCAGCGTCACTGGTTCTTAGTGTTGACCGGAAATTTGACAAATTTCCGGTCAACACTAAGAACCAGTGACGCTGCTTCCGGTTCTTGTGGAACGCACGCCGTTGTGAACCCGGAACACACTGACGCTCGGTTATCATTGAAGGCTTGTGAGTTTTCCCAATAACAGCATATTGTTAATCTGTTCCTAAGCGGTACTTCACAAGTTGCTTTTTCTTTTTATTCCCCACATGGTCCTCTGATCTCTGCTGCTATTGAGCCAACTGTTGAATTTCACCGAACATTATTGGTCCTAGAAGTTGGATGTTGGGTGACTTTTATTTTATTTTAAAGCATTTTTTTTTTTTTTTTCCCCTTCCTTCTATATTACAACCACTGTTGCAAATGGGACATTATTTCTTTGATGTTGAAAACCATCTGTAGTACTGTGAATTACTCCTAGAGCTATTTGCCTGGTTGTTCAGTTCATTTAATGTTTTGCACAGTATATTTTCTGGTTTTACTTAGTTGATCACTTTTTAGTGGTAACATTTAGTATTACACCCACTGCATTTCTGGTGACACCAATCATTGGTGCATAATCTTTTCACTAATAGTGTGTACCATCATCCCGAAAGGTTTAGATGGTTGACATTCACACATATGTTTGTATTGAGCACATTTGTGTTCCATAACTAGCCTACTCCAAGCATTGGGAGGGACTCCTGCTGCCATGGAGCCTATCAGGAAAGGAAAATTACGGTAAGTATTTGGTAATAAATTTTCCGTTTTCCTGACATGCTCCATGGCAGCATACGTGTGGGAAATAACTCGCCAAACACACCCGGGCGGGCAAAATGCTGAGGCAAGAAATAAATTTATTTAACACTGTCAACCAACAGAACTTGTAAACCAAAATTCAGTGATGATAAGGCAGCTGGTTCGACACAATAGTGGGAAACAAAAGTATTAATAGACGACCAAGAGGCCGCTCTGCATATAACGTCAGGTGCGACATGACGAGAGGCTGCCCAAGAAGTTGAGATGCTCCGGGTTGAGTGTGCAGTTACTGCCTCCGGAGGAGCCAAACCTTTTGCTTTGTAAGCTCTTTGGATGGTCTGAACTATCCATGCCGCAATAGATCTGATTGAGGCCCTTTTTCCTCTGTTCTTTCCATGAAGAAGAATGAAAAGAAAATCTGTTTGTCTGAAAGACTCTGTCATTTCCAGGTATTGACTTAATGTGTGGCCCACATCAAGGGGATGAACATCTTGACCTTCAGAAGTTCCAAAAGTGGGTAATACAATTTCCTGATTTTCATGAAAGATAGATGTAACTTTCGGGTTTGAACCCAGCATGGGAATTAATACTGCTCTATCTGGGAAAAAGGTCAGGAACGGCTCTTTTGAACCCAAGTTTCTGATGTCGGACACTCTTTTGGCTGAAGTGACCGCTACTAGGAAGACGGTCTTGAGAGTAAGATCTTTTGGTGAAAGAGGTTTTTCAGGATCTGTGCTGAGTGTCGAAAGATAGTCCAGTACAAGAGGCAGGTCCCATTTGGGGAACCTCGGTTTTCTTTGTGGTCTGAGTCTGACTGCACCCTTAAAGAACTGGCGAATCAGGGGATGATTGGCCCAAGAGATTCCAGTAAATGCTGAAATGGCTGAGATTTGCACTCGAAGAGAGCTTACTGATAAAGGCAAGTCCAAACCTGTTTGTAAGAAACTGAGTACATCCTGGACTTCTGGAGAATTACAGGAATTAGCCCTGGAAGACATATGATCTGTAAATTTTGACCAGATACGCTCATAAACTCTGTTGGTGCTATTTCTTCTAGCGTTAAGGAGAGTCGATATGGCTTCTTCTGGACATCCTAAGGCTTCCAGCCTTCCCCTCTCAAGAACCATACCCTGAGGTGCAGATGAGCTGGGCATGGGTGCAACGTTGTGCCCTGAGATAGGAGATCCGGTCTGAGGGGTAGAGGGATTGAGTCCCGATAACTGAGAGACGTCAAGAGGGAAACCCATGGCCTGTTGGGCCAAAACGGAATTACTGCTATGATTTCTACTCTCTCCACTCTGAGTCTGTGAAGGAATTGAAGTATCACAGGTATTGGAGGAAAGGCATAAGCCAGGCTGAATCTCCACCGATCTGTGAGAGCATCTATTCCGTAGGCTTGGGGATCCCGAGACCTCGAGTAATACTTGGTCAACTTGTGGTTGCATGGGGACGCAAACAGATCCACTTCTGGAGACACTCCCAGAGTTAGAAGCCAATTGAATACCTCTATGTGTAGAGACCATTTGTTGTTGTTCATTTGAGTTTGTGACAGAAAGTCCGCTTGAACGTTCTGGACCCCTGGAATGTACACTGCAGAGATGTTGCATAGGTACTTCTGGGCCCAGGTCATGATTGGTTCTACTTCCCGGAGTAAGGACCAGCTGCGGGTACCACCCTGCTTCCTTATGTAAGCAACTGCGGTTGTGTTGTCCATCCTGAGCATCACAGAAGAGTCTGTCAACAGATGACGGAAGGACATGAGCGCCTGGAAGGCAGCCCGCAACTCCAGTATGTTGGACACAATTCTTCGGGACGGTGTGTTCCATCTGCCCTGGGCTATTTCCGTCAGGCAATGAGCGCCCCACCCCTGATTGCTGGCATCCGAAGTTACAGTAATCCAAGTGATGGGACGGATTGTGTGACAGTTGCGGAGATTCTTCCCCTGAAGCCACCAAAGAAGAGATTCTCTCATGGATGAAGTGAGTCTGATGTGTTGACTCTTGCTGGGGGAGTCCCATTGCTGGAGAAACCCTTTTTGGAATGGGCGAGTGTGCCACTGAGCCCACCTCCCCATAGAGATAGTGGCTGTCATGATGCCGATTACCTTTAGGCATTGGAGAGCAGACAGGTGAGAGGAAGCAAGTGTTGCGCGGATCCTGTCCCGGATTGCTGCAATCTTTTCCTCGGGCAATGAAATGGTGCCGTCTATTGTGTTGAAGAGGGCACCTAGAAACACAAGGGACTGTGTTGGAATGAGATGACTTTTCTCCAAATTCAGGAGCCACCCGAAATCTTGGAGAGTGGTGATTACTAGAATCTTGTGTTCCAAGAGTTGACATCTGTCTTGAGCTAGAAGTAAGAGGTCGCCTAGGTAGTGATGAAGACGAACTCCTTTCACTCGGAGCAGAGCCACAATGGCTAACAGAACCTTGGAGAACACCCGAGGTGATGTCGTGAGACCAAAGGGTAGGCAGGTGAACTGTAAGTGTTGATCGCCTACAGCAAAGCGAAGGTACTTTTGATAGTCTGCAGCTACTGGGACGTGAAAATATGTGTCCTTCAGATCTATTGACACTAACCAATCTCCTGGATGGACTGACTGCTGGATTGTCAATAGTGACTCCATTTTGAATCTTTCCTTCCGAATAAATCGGTTGAGATGCGTTAGGTCTATTACTGGTCTCCAGGTACCGTTCTTTTTCTGTACCATGAACAACGGGGAGTACATGCCTTCTCCTCGTTCGCCCTCTGGAACAGTAATGGCTGCGCCTTGAGTTAATAAAGAGCTTACGTAACTTAGTAAGACTTGTTTCTTTTCTTCTGCACTTGGAAGACTTGTGGGTATGTATCTGAGCCTGGGGGTGCTGTTGAAGACCCACGTGTGGCCTGAAGAGACCATCTTGATGGTCCAAAAATCTTGAATTGAGGCCGCCCAAACATGCCAGAAGTGGAGGAGACGTGCCCCCACCTGACATGTTTGAACGGGCCCAATTTCAAAAAGACTTCGTAGACTCCCGACTACCGGACGGAGTACTTTTAGTTGGTTTCCTGAAAGAGGACTGTCTGGATTTCCAGGTCCTTGAAAATTCACGACCAGGTCTGTAGCTGCGTGCTTCTCTTGCACGATCTGTATTCTGTGCCCTCGAAAAGGTGCGTTTCTGGTTTTGTAAACGCCTGTCTTGAGGGAGGAACCCCGACTTACCACCCGTGGCCCGGGAAATGGCATTATCAAGTTTATTGCCAAAGAGCGAGGAGCCTTCAAAGGGAATGCGGCACCAAACTTGCTTTGAAGCTGGATCCGCCGACCAGGGACGGAGCCATAAAGCACGGCGTGCGGTAACCGCTGACAACATTACTCGTGCCACTAGGCGAATAACATCAATAGAGGCCTCCCCCAAAAAGGCAGATGCTAGCCTGATTTCCTGAATAGGAGATTTTTTCGCCATTTCTTCAGAGATACTTCTGAGGGAATCATCCACATTGTCTGACCATGCTTCTAGGGCTTTTGAGACAGCTGCTAAAGCCAAAATTGGTTTACAGACTGAACCTGCTGTCAGATAGATTCGCTTCAGGTCTGAGTCAATCCGTCTCTCTAGAGGATCTTTGAATGAGACCGTATCTTCCAGAGGAAGGGTTACATATCTAACCAAACGCATTAAAGCTGCATCAACCATGGGAGCTGAATCAAGGTGTTTTACCTCTTCTTCCCTAAAAGGATATAATTTTGCAATTTTTGACTGCATAGAACTTTTCTTGTCTATTTTACCCCATTCTTCTGAGATAATGGCACCCACTTTCGTGACAAACGGGAAATAATGTCGCTCTTTACAGAGCTGTTTAAAAAGTTTCCTTGGTTTGGGAGGAGATATAACTGGATCTTCCCAATTCAGAACTTCTCTAACTGCTTTCACTAAAGCAGGAACTAAGGCATAATCAAATCCCATCCCAGGATCATCCACTTCCGAACCACTTTCTGAGGGAGGAGTTGAGGGATGGCTGGGTTGAGAGATTTCCAGAGTCTCATGCACCTGTCCCTGTTCTAACGAGGGAATCAGTAGGTCTAGAGGAGAATCCTGCTGCATTCTAGCATCTTTCTCTTGTAGCGACTCGTTTACGACCCGCTTAACCAATGCTTCCAGGTGTTTATCTGCACCTTCCCTCTCATTGGCTGCTTTTGTAAAACAATGGTCACAAAGGGACTTGCTGGCAGGAACCGGAGCCCTGCACCCCCAACATGGTCTCTCTGACCTCTTGCTGTGAGATGAGGGGGGGTGAGGAGTGTCTCTACTGGGACGTCCAGATCTGGAAGAATCATGGTGTCTAGAGCCAGAAGAGGAGTGCCGGTGGTGTGATTTAGAGGACCCGCTGCGTCTGCGGGAACTACTCTGTTGTTCAGACCTAGAAGGGCTGAAACAGGGAAAGACAAGCATAGAGAGAGAGAAAAAAGGCATAAGTCACAATAATGCCCTACATTCCACTCTCTTCCATCCCCCTCAGCAGGCAGAATAAAAGGAAAACATTTTTCCAATCTTACCTGCTGCAAGAGGGTTGGCCACCGGGAGGCAGTGAAGAGTCCATACTGAATCAGAAATCACTGCAGGTGGAAGGTAAACATCAGACACCAGTATGAAGACAAAATGCAACTTCAGACCCTTCTGAACAGCACTTACCTGGGGTAGGCTCTGTAGGTGCTCAGGGAAGTCGCCGCTATGCCCACGATCATTCCCGTTATCCACAGGCTTCCCCAGGCTTTTAAAGTTGGCGCCGCGTGACGTCACGGCCGCGCCAGGCCCGCGATTCTCGCGCGCATGTGCGAACCAGGCCTCGCTTTTGTTCCGGGCCGCGCATGCGCAGACCACGGAAGAACCCGGAAGTAAGAGGGAGCGGCGGCTGGAACGCACAAGGAACCAACCGCTTGCTGGGCATAATTTAACAAATGCAGAGAATAGCAATGAAAAAACAAACAACAAACACAAACACTGCTGCCATGAAGGCGATACAGCTTACCACCACCTACGATCGATTCGGCCAGCGACACCGCATCCATACACACACCGGGCTTGCAGAAGATAATGGCCACCTGCACATTGCTAGGTAATCAGGCCTGGGCGCGCTCATCTCTCCAATGGAAGATATCATCCAGCTCTTGAGCGCTACTCTGCCATACACTCCATACCCTGCTTCACAGTCAAGGCTTATCGGAGGGATGAGACACCATATCGTCAGCCGATCTTGATCGTAGGAACAATCGTCTTCAGGTAGGAGAACTAAAACATCTAGTCCTTCGGAGGAGGACAAAAAAGGAACACGGCTGAGAGCCCAGAGCCAAAATTTATAGGGAGGGGGTCCTATTGGGTAGTTATGGAGGCGGGGCCAACCCACACGTATGCTGCCATGGAGCATGTCAGGAAAACCTGAATTCAACTTCATTGGGTCACAGCTAATTCATTCTAGATTTTTTTTTTCCATAGAACTTTGGTAATTAAAATAGTAGCATATGCAATTTATAAAAGTTTGTCACAGAGAAAAAACAATTTTATTTCTTAACATACTGTCACCAGTCAGTGTCCCTGATCACAGCCACATAAGTCATATGATGGGCACTGTACTGTACTGGTGACAGTATGTAACAAAAATATGAAAAAATACAAATTTTATTAAATTTCTTCATTTTCAAAAAGAATGTGACAAAAAGTTACAACTTCCAAAAACTCGGGTTCCCTTACCAGGAATGGCAGCGGCTGCTGGGGTGCCGACATTGCAGGCTCCCTTGACAGGTAAGTGTCCATATATTATAAGTCCACAGCTGCAGTATTTGCAGCTGCTGATTTTTTCGTGGGGGGGGGGCTGGACCTCTTCTTTCATAAATTCTTCATTATACGAGATCTAGTTGTATAAATTTAGATTACTAGTGACTAACATGATCCCAAGCCCCCTAGTGATGATGTTCCCATATTACACATTATTATATGAACCAAACTCTACCCAAAATACACTACTGTTAATTACATCCAGAATTGGACAATGTTCACCATTGTCCAGAATATTTATCTTCTATATGTATAATTAAGTATGTTTGGACCCATAATAGGATTAAATTATTTTGAGACCCCTCTACATGCCATAACTCTACTTACAAAAATTATCCCATAAAATTACGATTAATTCTTGAGATCCTTTGTGTCATATTACCTCCCCTCCAATGATGCTCAACTCTATCAATCCCACAAAAAGACATTAACCACTTAAGCCCCGGACCATTTCGGGCCATTAGGACCAGGCCTGTTTTTGGGATTCGGCACTGCGCTGCTTTAACTGTAAATTGTGCGGACATGCAATGTTGTACCCAAATGAAATTTGCGTCCTTTTCTTCCCACAAATAGAGCTTTCTTTTAATGGTATTTGATTGCCTCTGCGATTTTTTTTTTTTGCGATATAAACAGAAAAAGACCGAAAATTTTGAAAAAAAATGATATTTTCTACTTTTTGTTATAAGAAAAATCGAATAAACTCAATTTTAGTCATACATTTAGGCCAAAATGTATTCAGCCACATGTCTTTAGTAAAAAAAATGTCAATAAGCGTATATTTATTGGTTTGCGCAAAAGTTATAGCGTTTACAAACTAGGGTACATTTTCTGAAATTTACACAGCTTTAAATTTATGACTGCCTATCTCATTTCTTGAGGTGCTAAAATGGCAGGGCAGTACAAAACCCCCCCAAATGACCCCATTTTGGAAAGTAGACACCCGAAGGAAATTGCTGAGAGGCATGTTGAGCCCATTGAATATTTTTTTTTTTTTGTCCCAAGTGATTGAATAATGACAAAAAAAAAAAAAAAATTACAAAAAGTTGTCACTAAATGATATATTGCTCACACATGCCATGGTTATATGTGGAATTGCACCCCAAAATACATTCTGCTGCTTCTCCTGAGTACGGGGATACCACATGTGTGGGACTTTTTAGGAGCCTAGCCACGTACGGGACCCCGGAAACCAAGCACCGCCTTCAGGATTTCTAAGGGCGCAAATTTTTGATTTCACTCCTCACTACCTATCACAGTTTCGAAGGCCATAAAATGCCAAAATAGCACAAAACCCCCCCAAATGACCCCATTTTGGAAAGTAGACACCCCAAGCTATTTGCTGAGAGGCATGTTGAGTCCATGGAATATTTTATATTTTGCCACAGGTTGCGGGAATATGACAAACTTTTTTTTTTTTGCACAAAGTTGTCACTAAATGATATATTGCTCACACATGCCATGGGCATATGTGAAATTACACCCCAAAATACATTCTGCTGCTTCTCCTGAGTACGGGGATACCACATGTGTGGGACTTTTTGGGAGCCTAGCCGCGTACGGGACCCCAAAAACCAAGCACCGCCTTCAAGGTTTCTAAGGGCATACATTTTTGATTTCGCTCCTCACTACCTATCACAGTTTTGAAGGCCATAAAATGCCAAGATGGCACAAAACCCCCCCAAATGACCCCATTTTGGAAAGTAGACACCCCAAGCTATTTGCTGAGAGGCATGTTGAGCCCATTGAATATTTTTTTTTTTGTCCCAAATGATTAAATAATGACAAAAAGAAAAAAAAAAAATGTACAAAAAGTTGTCACTAAATGATATATTGCTCACACATGCCATGGTTATATGTGAAATTACACCCCAAAATACATTCTGCTGCTTCTCCTGAGTACGGGGATACCACATGTGTGGGACTTTTTGGGAGCCTAGCCGCGTACGGGACCCCAAAAACCAAGCACCGCCTTCAAGGTTTCTAAGGGCATAAATTTTTGATTTCACTCCTCACTACCTATCACAGTTTTGAAGGCCATAAAATGTCAAAATAGCCCAAAACCCCCACAAATGACCCCATTTTGGAAAGTAGACACCCCAAGCTATTTGCTGAGAGGCATGGTGAGTATTTTACAGCTCTCATTTGTTTTTGAAAATTAAGAAAGACATTTTTTTTTCTTTTTTTTTTTCTTTTTTTACATTTTCAAAACTTTGTGACAAAAAGCGAGATCTGCAAAATACTCAACATACCTCTCAGCAAATAGCTTGGGGTGTCTACTTTCCAAAATGGGGTCATTTGTGGGGGTTTTGTGCCATCTGGGCATTCCATGGCCTCCGAAACTGTGATAGGCAGTGAGGAGTGAAATCAAAAATTTACACCCATAGAAATCCTGAAGGCGGTGCTTGGTTTTTGGGGTCCCGTACGCGACTAGGCTCCCAAAAAGTCCCACACATGTGGTATCCCCGTACTCAGGAGAAGCAACAGAATGTATTTTGGGGTGTAATTCCACATATGCCCATGGCATGTTTGAGCAATATATAATTTAGTGACAACTTTTTGTACATTTTTTTTATTTTTTTATTTTTTTGGTCATTATTCAATCACTTGGGACAAAAAAAAAATATTCAATATTCAATGGGCTCAACATGCCTCTCAGCAAATAGCTTGGGGTGTCTACTTTCCAAAATGGGGTCATTTGGGGGGGTTTTGAACTGTCCTGGCATTTTATGCACAACATTAGGAAGCTTATGTCACACATCATCCACTCTTCTAACCAAAGACAAAGCCCTTTCTGACACTTTTTGTTTACATGAAAAAAAAAAATTTTTTGCAAGAAAATTATGTTGAACCCCCAAACATTATATATTTTTTTAAAGCAAAGGCCCTACAGATTAAAATAGTGGGTGTTGCATTTTTTTTTCCACACAGTATTTGCGCAGCGATTTTTCAAACACATTTTTTGGGGGAAAAACACACTTTTTTTATTTTTAATGCACTAAAAAACACTATATTGCCCAAATGTTTGATGAAATAAAAAAGATGATCATAGGCCGAGTACATGGATACCAAACACGACATGCTTTAAAATTGCGCACAAACGCGCAGCGGCGACAAACTACATTCATTTTTAAAAGCATTTAAAAGCCTTTACAGGTTACCACGTTAGATTTACAGAGGAGGTCTACTGCTAAAATGACTGCCCTCAATCTGACCTTCGCGGTGATACCTCACATGCATGATGCAATTGCTGTTTACATATGACGCTAGACCGACGCTTGCGTTCGCCTTTGCGCAAGAGCACGGGGGGACAGCGGTGCTTTTTTTTTTTTTATTATTTATTTGGCTTTTTTATTTTATTTTTAAACTGTGGCTTCCATATTTTATTTTTTTACCATTTTTATCGTTATCTCAGGGAATGTAAATATCCCCTATGATAGCAATAAGTAGTGACAGGTACTCTTTTTTTGAAAAAAATTGGGGGGTTAGACCCTAGATCTTTCCTCTGCCCTCAAAGCATCTGACCACACCAAGATCGGTGTGATAAAATGCTTTCCCAATTTCCCAATGGCGCTTTTTATATCCGGGGGGGGGGGGACATTCCCTCCCACTGCTTGTAAAAGCAGTCTAGAGGCTAATTATCTGCTAGAATTGCTTTTACATGAAAGCCGGCTGCTGGCTGAAAAGAATGATACCAAGATGATAACTAAACCCGCAGGCATCATTCTGGTATAAACATTCAAAGTCCAGCAACATACCAGTACGTTGCTGGTCCTTGTTGGACATGTATTGTAATCTTTTTTTTCATACAGCCTATTGGCTGAACGAAAAAAAGAGATTGATTGGTGGGTATGCCCACCATTAGAATACCTCCCTTCATCCACCCACTTCTAATGATGGGCATATATGCCGAAGCATGGGGGCATCCTCCCGCAAAAAAGTTATGCCGCGTACACACGGTCAAGCCTTCGTCGGAATTTCGACCGTATGTACGCGGCATAAAAGGTTATGCCGCGTACACACGGTCGGACTTTTCCACGGGCAAGCCTCCGTTGGAATTTCGACCGTATATACGCGGCATTAGGAGCAAAATCGCTCCTCCGCCCCTGCTGCCCCCATGCTTCGGCATATATGCTCTTTTTTTTAACTGTGGTGGTGAAATCACCTCCTACAGCGTTGGAGTCACGGCTTTATGTATCGTGGGAGCAAACGCTGTTGCTGTCAAGATAAATAGATCCGCGCTGCAACTGAATGGCGTACCTGCTAAGCAAATGGTGGTTAACATTAAAACAAAGTAACATTACAGTACAACAGTAAGACCTTACCATGCCATACCTGCAAAGCAAATACCAAAACAAAACCTAGTAAAAAATAAAAAAATGTTTTAACGCAACCTGTGCCTAAAATATATATATGCCGAAGCATGGGGGCATCCTCCCGCAAAAAAGTTATGCCGCGTACACACGGTCGGAATTTTCCACGGGCAGGCCTCCGTCGGAATTTCGACCGTATGTACGCGGCATTAGGAGCAAAATCGCTCCTCCGCCCCTGCTGCCCCCATGCTTCGGCATATATGCTCTTTTTTTTAACTGTGGTGTCACGGCTTTATGTATCGTGGGAGCAAACGCTGTTGCTGTCAAGATAAATAATTCCGAGCTGCAGTTGAATGGCGCACCTGAAAACAAAAAATTACATACCTGAAAAGCAAGCATGATAAAACATTGCAGAATAGAATACAGTAAAAAAGAGCAGAACAATAGAGAGAAAATAGAGAGAGAGAGAACAATAAAACGACAACTATTTTTGTTTTTTTTATTTTATATTTTTTTTGTGTTTTGTTTTTTACGTTTTTTTTTTTCTTTTTTACACTTTTTTTGTAACTTTACAACTGTAATGGTTCGGGTCTCTCAAAATGTAATGGCATCTTGGGAGACCCTGTGTAAGTGTGTCCTTGTCTGTGAAATGCTGTACCCTACGCTAAAACTTCACTTTTGAGTGGTAGCGTTCAAAACATTCACCTTGGACTGGTTGATATTGATGGTTGCTATGGACTGGTTGCTATGGACGGTTGCTATGGACAGTTGCTATGGACGGTTGCTACGGATTGGTTGTTATGGACGGTTGCTATGGATTGGTTGCCATGGACAGTTGCTATGGACTGGATGCTATGGATAGTTGCTATGGATGGTTGCTATGGACAGTTGCTATGGACGGTTGCTATGGACAGTTGCTATAGACTGGTTGCTATGGATGGTTGCTATGGACGGTTGCTATGGACTGGTTGCTATGGACGTTTGCTATGGACTGGTTGATATGGATCAGGCCTGTCTCTGCGAACGCTGCAGTTATGTGTGTTGTGTTTGGTAAGTGACAGTGATCGATCGATACTGCACTTGGGTGGGCTGGGCTGGGCTGGGCGGAGGGGCTAAACGCAGGTGCTAGCAGGTATCTGGGCTGATCCCGCTAACACTGCGTTTTTGGGAACCCTAAACCGCTGGGGATGCTAGTATAGATCTGATCAGATACTATACCACTAAGGGGGGTGTATGCTTTGCGCGTGGGTGTTAGCGTTACTGGCACTAACCTAACACTGCCTGGGGCGACGCAGACCCTCTCTGGCGCTAAAACCTAATTGATCTCACCCGCCGGGCGATCAGGGGGGTTAAACCTTTATTGGGTTATATACGGCGGGTGCCCTAATGCTATAAAAAGCAAACTAATCAACCAGCGTCACCCGTAACCTTTATATGGTGATCACTGGTGAAAGGGTTAACTAGGGGCAATCAGGGGGTTAAAACCTTTATTAGGTTAAATATGGGGGTACCTGACACTATATAAAAACCTGACGGGTAACCTAAATAACTAAATAACTTACTGGCTAACCAGTGACACCAGTGACGCTTATACGGCGATCACTGGTGAAAGGGTTAACTCTAGGGGCAATCAGGGGGTTAAAATAATATATGGGGGTACCTGACACTAATAAAAACCTGCGGCGAACCTAAAAAAAAATAACTAATAATCTAAAACACCAGCGACACAAATACAGCGATCGGAAAAACAATCGCTTAGTGACGCTGAAGTTAGGGGGTGAAAGGGTTACCTGGGGGGTGATCAAGGGGTTAAACCTTTATTAGGGGGGGGTTAGGGGGCTACCCTGGACCTAAAGGGGCCTAATCCTAACTGCCCTGCAACTTTTTACAATCACAGATGACACTAAATGCAGTGATCAGTAAAATAAATGATCACTGCAATCAGTGACACTGTGATTGGGGGCTTTGGGGTGACCTGGGGGGTGATCTGGGGGTGACTGGGGGGTGATTTGTGTGCCTATGTGTACCTACGTGTCAGTGGACTGTTGGTGCACTAACCTCTGTCTTCACTCCTCGGCGCCGGGAACGAAAAGACCGCGGTGAGGGAGATGACATCACTTCCTCCAGCCTTGTTTACATCACATGGCGGAGGAAGCATTTTCATTGGCCGGGAGCGATCGCGAGGGGGGGGGCGGAATCGAGCGGCCGCCCCCTCATGCCTGATCGCTCCCGAACACTTAACGGCCGCTCACTGCAGTGAAGGGGGGTCCGGATGGACCCCCCAACTGCACAAAGGCGATCACGTAGATCTACGTGATTCTGCCTGTCCGTGCCATTCTGCCGACGTAAATCGGCGGTGGGCGGTCGTTAAGTGGTTAAAGAGGAGGTCCGCCCACACCTAGAAAAATTAAAAGTCAGCAGCTACAAATACTGCAGCTACTAACTTTTAATTAATGGACACTTACCTGTCCAGGGAGAGCGCGATGTCAGCACCGCAGCCGATCTTCCGATCGACTGTCGGGTACAGCCACCGCCATTGCCAGTAAGGGAACCCGGCAGTGAAGCCTTTTCGACTTCACAGCCGGTTCCCTACTGTGCATGTGTGAAGCGCTCTGCGCTTTTCCAATTGGCCTGGCAGCCTTGCCTCCCGGAAGTAGGGAAGGGGACCTGTCAAAAACAGGTCCCCCCCATGAAAGGTGTCAAATGTGGCACTTTTTTAATATTATTTATATGTTCATTGAGTCTAGTCCCTAGCTTTCTTGTGGTGCGGCCAATATACTGTAACCCGCAAAGGCAGGTTATAAATAAGGAAAGTTCTATTTGTGTGAATAAATGATAAAAATGTAATTTGCGTACAGTATTGCATGACCATGCAATTGCCAGTTAAAATAGCGCAGTGCTGAATAGCAAAAAATGCCCTGGTCATGAAGGGGGTAAAACCTTACAGAGCTCAAGTGGTTAAATGCTCTTTTCTGGAACCTCCAGAACTGTAAAATCCTACTAGTTTCCTTTATTTATGAGTGGGCTGGGCATGTGCCATAATTAACCCTGTCTGTACTGTGCAGGCAGATCTTCATTAAAAAAGTTTGAACACTGTCTGTCCTAACAAAGGGTTAAAGGTTCAAAAGCTGGGCTTTGTGCATAATAAAGAAAAGGAGTGTAGTGACCTCACCCCCCATTCCCTTTTAGTAAATAAAATGGATTGCTTGTCTAGGGGTATGCGGGAAGAGGATGAGGTTCACTACGGCCCATGTCCTCTAAGGTGTAGAGGTGAAGGCCAACATTATTTTACCTCTGAGTCCTGTGTTCTGGATGGAGCCTCTGGCCCTCCTGCAGAGGGCAAGTTTGCCTGTCAGTAATAGAGCCCCACACCATAAAAAGTCCAACACTACTTTATTCTTCTTCACATATGAACAGTATCAGTTGAACTTTTAAACGAACAAACAGGGTGTGGATACGAGTAGGCCCAGGCACAATGAACTCTCCTATTCCTTCTTTGGCGAATAGGCTTGGCGCACAGTCGCTGCCACCGACCGGGTGAGCTGTTGAGGCCCCTGCCACAGGCCTAATAGTAGGTCTCTGCCACCGACCTGAATTGACTAGATGTACCGCTGCCACCGGTCACAGAACATGAATTACCTTCCTGTATGAATAGGCCCTTGTTGGAGAAAGATATCCATCCGAGCGGTCTCCATAGGTCCACCCGACATTGGCAATATGCTGCACCAGCTTCACAAAGGGTCCCCTCTCCGGTCCCTTACGCTCTGGATTCAGGTGCCCAACACCCGGGGCACCTTAGGACGATCCCTCCCTCGCGGGATCCAGCGGAAGATACTGGGCCCCAGGCCTCTGGCTGAGTACCTCACCCCAGACTGAAGGTGTCTGGGATGGAACACAAACTCCTTGTGTACAGGCCAAGGGCGCCTGTACACTGAACACGGACAGCAGCCCTCAGGCTGAAAGGCTGAAGGTGCCTGGGACTCGGACCTCGTGGCGAAGATGTCCGCCCCCTTTATACCCTCTCCCAACATGCACAGCGGGTTCCCCGCCCCGCAGTACAGCTGCCGCGAGAGGTCACAAAGGGTACGGCACTGCAGTAGTGGTTCAACCCCGGCTCAGAGCGACAGCGCCACCTACTGAGCCGCAGGGAACTGTGCACCACTGATGTCCTCACCCGAACAGAATTTTCTTCCAATCAGTGCATCTGGGTCATGCTACCACCCAGATGCTTCCCCTAAATAGTACATGCCCGCTACAGGAGCATTGGCCAAAAATCCTTGCAGTCAGCCATGATAACTTCAAGTCCTAAAAAACATATAAAAAGGTAAAAAAAATGTCTTTACACTTTTTAGGTATGCTGTGTGAATGGAAACACATAACAAATAAATAGAGGCGTTTTCTCAAGTTTGATGGCAAACGTGGAAATGAACCATCATGAAATTGATAAAGCTAGATGAGCATGTATTTTTTTCTTCTAGTAAATAACTGAACTGACCAAAGCATCATGTAGTAGTTTTTTGTATTCCCCATTAGGAAAAGGGACAACTGGAACCTGATTTGTTGTTCTGGTACAGTATGTATAGAAAAAACTAGGCTCATTTAAAAAGGTTCCCTTGCCAAAATATAACAATGTATGATTTCTACTTGGTGTGCACAACACAGAAGCATATACTGTAACAACATGGATGTATGGGCCTCATTCGATAAAGAATTCCTGTTCTACCAAGTACTACTAAATAAAAATAGGATTTTTTGTACTCACCGTAAAATCCTTTTCTCTGACATCCATGGACTGACACGGTGTCTCTTTACACTTTACACGTGGGTTATGTCCCTGCTTGCAGGAGAAGACCTAGGCAGAATGTGAGATGTTATACATACATTCTAAAAGCCAGAGCTGAACAGCCCCTCCCAGGGGGCGGTCCCTCCGGACACAACCCTCCCACTACAGTCAGCAGACTTCAGTTCGTAACAAAGCAGTACAAACTTAAAAAGGAAGGGTGGGTGCCGTGTCAGTCCATGGATGTCAGAGAAAAGGATTTTACGGTGAGTACAAAAAATCCTATTTTCTCTTATCATCCATGGACTGACACGGTGTCTCTTTACACTTTACACGTGGGATGTCCCAAAGCAGTGTCAAGAGGGATGGGAGCAGTATAAATGGAAAAACCAAAAACTTCACTTCAAGAAGGCAGAGCTCCTCAACGGAGGAGTCGCAACTTTAAACAGCGGCCTGCAGCACCCTGCGGCCGAAGGAAGCATCCGGAGATGCAGCCACATTAACCTTATAAAACTTAAAAGGCATGAACAGACGACCAGGTCGCCGCCTTGCACACTTGTGCAACCGACGCTTGATGTCGGAAAACCCAGGAAGCACCAATTGCCCTGGTGGAATGCGCCGTAACCGGAAAGGGAGGCGCCCGCCCTTTGAGAGCATAGGCTTGAATGACGGTTTGTCTGATTCCCCTAGAAATGATGGCAGACGAAACCGCTTGGCCCTGTTATGGACCAGAGACAGTCACAAACAGTGAGTCGGACTTTCGAATAGAAGCAGTAGCAGACAGGTACACCCGTAAGGCTTGTACCACATCCAATATGTGCAGCGCAAACTCTCTGGGATGCGATGGGTGAGGACACAAGGACGGGAGGACAATGTCCTCATGTAGGTGAAAGGTCGACACCACCTTTGGCAAAAAGGAAGGTCACGGATGCAACACCGCCTTATCCTTATGGATGACTAAATATGGCGACTTGCAGGACAAAGCCGCCAACTCAGACACCCGTCAAACAGAAGTGATTGCCACTAAAAGGCCACCTTCTGAGACGAGACAAGAGGGGAATATCCCGGATATTCCCAAAAGGAGGTTCCTGGAGGACCGAGAGCACCAAATTCAGATCCCACGGTGGGAGAGGAGGCTTGACAGGAGGGAGCACATGGCGAACCCCCAACACAAGGTGCTAACCAAGAAATTACCCGCTAGAGGTCGCTGAAAGAAGACGGCCAAGGCCGAAATCTGATCCTTGATGGTACTCAAAGCAAGCTTTTGGGTCACTCCACACTGCAGAGGACGCAGGATTCTGGGGAAGGAATACGTCCGAGGACGCCAGTCCAGCGCTTCGCATATGGCGATATAAGCTTTCCAGGCACGGTGATAGATCTGCTTGGAGGAAGACTTCCGTGTCCTTAACATGGTCAAAATGACCGAGTCTGAGAGACCTCGGTCCCTCAACACCTGGCTTTCAACAGCCCTGCCGTTAAAGCCAGAGACTGTAAGCCGGATGAAACATAGGACCTTGAGACTGAAGGTCCTCCCTCATCGGCAACCGCCAGGGAACGTCCGCGACGAGACGTACCAGATCAGCGTACCAGTGATGCTGAGGCCAATCCGGAACAATTAGGATCACCAGAGTTTATATCAGGCGATAAGGACCCTATGGGGCCACCAACTCATCCGAGGCATCGCCCAAGGATCCCTGGATCTGGCCACAACCTCGACCCTTGCGATTGAGTCGAGAGGCCATCAGGTCCACATCCGGCGTGCCCCACCGTCGGCAAAGGAGTTGAAATATGCAAGGACCACTCTTCTTGGTCCGGCGATTGGCGACTCAGATAGTCCGCCTGCCCATTGTCTATGCCCAGAATGTAAATGGCCTACAGAGCCGGCACGTTTCTTCCGGCCCACTTCAGGATACGGACTACCTCGGAAGCCGCAGCTGAGCTCCGAGTCCCCCCTTGATGGTTTACATACGCCACCGCCGTGGCGTTGTCCGACTGGCTTCTAATGGAGCGACCCCGTACTCTCTCAGACCTGAGGAGAGACACAGTCCGATGGCCCGTATTTCCAGAACAGTGATTGGTAAACGGGCTCGTCCGGAGTCCAAGGCCTTGAGCCGACAGGACTCCCCAGACTCCACCCCAGCCCTTCAGGTTGGTGTCCGTCGTGAGTACCGTCCATTGGATGGGAGGGGAACGACTTTCCGGACCGAAGAGCCGAGGATCTCAACCACCATGTCAGGGGCGCCCTGACCAGGTGAATCACCTGGATCTGAAGATCCAAGGACAACGGGGATTTGTCCCAGGTGGACAAGATCTCCTTCTGCAATGCCCTGGTGTGTGATTGGGCATACGGAACGGCCGCGAAGGAGGCCACCACGAGTCCAGGGACTCTCATGCAAAAAAAAAACGGATTGACAACCATTTTCGGGATGTCAGCACCCGCACCGCAGACTGAAGTGTCAGCAACTTCTCCAGAGGTAGGATACCTTTGCCTCCAAGGAGTCCAGAATCAGAACTAGATACTCCAGACACTGAGTCGGGACCAGGACTGACTCCTGAATGTTCAGGAATACCCGAAGTCCCTGAGGGTCTAATTGACGATAGTCACCTTTCCTCTAAGTCTGAGCCACTTTCTGCTCTTAGCAGAAGATCGTCCAGATAGCCCACGACAGCAATACCTCGCTGTAACAGAAGGCTAGAACCGGAGCAAGCACCTTGGTGAACACCCTTGGTGCCGAGGCTAGGCCGAAAGGAAGAGCCACAATCGATAGTGGACTTCGCTGATCGCAAGCGCAGAAACTTCTGGTGACTTGCGCAGATCGGAACATGCAAGTAGGCGTCCTTGAAGTTCAAGGATGCAAGAAGAAAATCCCTTTGGTGGAGTGTAGCGATCACCGTGCGAATGGATTCCATGTGGAATTTCTGCACCTTCTCAAAGGCATTGGGCCTTGAGGTCCAGGATAGGTCGAACCACGTCCTATTTTTGGGACGACAAACAGATTCGAGTAGAATCCCTTAAAACTCTCCTGTGACGGAACCGGCACAATCACTCCGGACCTGATCAAATCCTGTACAGCCCCCAAGAGGGCTGCCCGACAGGTAGGAAGGAGAGGAAGATTCGAGGGAAAGAATCTGTCTGGGGGCCAGGATCGGAATACTATCCTTTATCCTGAGGTGACCACCTCGCACACCCACCAGTCGGAGATTCGGGAGGACCACCGATTCGTGACCTGCGAAGTCGTCCCCCCACCCCAGAGTCGGGCGGAGGCAAGACTTCACGCGGAGGCGGGCTTGGGAGCCGCTTGTTCGGCTTACGCACCATGGGGCACTTGTGCCCACCAGCCGCACTGCCGTCAGTCTGAGAGGACCTACCCGTGGACTCTGACGAAAAAACCCCGTTTTGCTGGAAAGGAAGGCCCCTGTTTGTGGCGGGCCTCCTCACCCTTGCTAGTCTAAGGAAGAAGAGTGCTTTTACCTCCCATGACATCCATGACGATGTCATCCAGAGCAGCACCGAAAGGTCTACCACCTTTAAATGGTAGATCCGTCAGGAGCTTCCTAAGGCTAGGTCAGCAGACCAGCACTTCAACCAGATAAGACGACGCAATACCACCGCCGAGACAGAGGCCCTGGATATTAAAGGCGTCGCACACATAAACCAGGCCCTGAACCAGTTGGTGGGCCAGAGCAACTGTGTCTGGAGGAAGATTATGCTCCTGTACAGCTAGGTGCAACATTTTTGCCCAACCTGTAAGTGTTTAAGACACAAGGGTCACCGCTACCACAGGCCGTAGGGTGGATCCCAACAAGGCAAACATGGCTCTGCTCACCACTTCTGACCTCCTGTCAGTGGGGTCCTCAAATGCAGGAGTCCCCTCCATCGGGAGAGTGATAGCCTTGTTCAACTGGGCGACTGGAGGGTCGACCCTGGGGGAGAAGCCCACTTTTTAAGTAGGGCATCTTCAAGGGGTATCTGATAGACAAACGCTGCGGGACCATAAAAAAATTCTTCTGCGGCTTTTCCCAGACCTTATCAATGAGCTGGTCAAAGAAAGTACATATGGAAAAACCTCTTTAGAAGGCCTGGCCTTAAAAGAACCAAAAGGAGACTGTATCCGCCTGAGGTTCTGCATCCGCAGCATTTTAGCTTGAGAGTGTCCCTCACCGCAGTCATGAGTACAATAACAAGTGCCCTGTCATTTACTGACTCAGAACTGGAGTTTTCCTCATAAGGAATGTCCTGTTCAAAACCATCCAATACATTCAGAACTAGGGTCCTGAGCGGTAGTGGCTAGGCCCATATCTGAATCAGCGCACTGCCCTCATGAAGTAAAGTGGGGAGAGGGCGCTTTTTTTGCTCCCTTGCGCTTGCACACAGCTCCCATCCTGGTCAGAAATGATTCCAGGACTGCCCACAACTGGTCCCTAGGGACCGCAGGTGCTGAAGCACTGCCTGTTGTCCACTGACATTAAGGGGAAGCTGGTGACAGAGACTCCATATTGCCCCCCTCTGAGACTCCTAAGATAAAAAGTCCACCCACAGGCTGTGCTGACTGAGGAGGGGGCGCCCAGGGGACTCACCAAACCGGACCAGGGACCGCTCACTGTCTGTACCGCGCTGTGTCAGCGCTGGTGAGCTGTGAGGAGATTTGCGCTGTTACAGCAGTGCTAGAGGCCAAAACTAGTGCTGAAGAACACGCGGGCTACAAGAAAATGGCCGCCGCACTTCACTGAGGCGATCCGCGGCAAGATGGCCGCCATGACTCAGCAAAAGTGAAAAAAACAGCACACACACAGCGCCACTCGGCGCTCAGGCCCCAAAACACACAAAAAAAGGCCCCAAGCATATCTGCAGACCAGCATTAGCCCCTCCAAGAACAGTGTGACCCCCAGGCACCCCACACAGCACAGCGCCAGCAATGGTGACAGAGAGCGACAATGAAATACAGGGGGAGACAGGGAAAATCCCCCACAGAGAAACACACAGCTTTTTGTACTCACCTGCAGGCAGGAGAGACTACTTACCCGTCCCCTGAGGGACCCACTGGTGTGTTTCTGACAGGACTATCACAGTGCAGTACTGAGTAGCTGTCGGCCCGGTCCACCGCGAAAGATACAGTCAGTCAGGAACTGTTCAGTCTTGAGAGGACCGTGGGAGCATGAAAGCAAACCCGGCCACCCCTGGAGTCATGGGGCCTGTCGTGAACTGAGTCTCACGCACACAAGGCGAGGATCAGCACGCTTGATGGTCGGACAGGGAAGACTACGAGGATATCTTGTACCCAACCTGTTGCCCAGCCGACAGTTGATAGACGATTCTCAAAAATAAAATAAAAAAGAATTCCAGAAAAGGAATAAAAATAGGTCAGGAGACTGGCTCCTGAGAGAGCCACGTCTTCTCCTTCTGCTAGGCAGAAAAAAACTGAAGTCTGCTGACTGTAGTGGGAGGGTTGTGTCCGGAGGGACCGCCCCCTGGGAGGGGCTGTTCAGCTCTGGCTTTTAGAATGTATGTATAACATCTCACATTCTGCCTAGGTCTTCTCCTGCAAGCAGGGACATAACCCACGTGTAAAGTGTAAAGAGACACCGTGTCAGTCCATGGATGATAAGAGAAACTATATTTTTTCTTTAAAAACTATAAATAAGCACAAAAAAAACAGGACTGTCTGTGAGTTGATATGTTGATTGTACACATCCCTATGATTGTATTACAATGCCCTGACTATATTGGCCAATCAGAAAATCGTACAAAAAATACTGCTTTCAAAACGATCTTATGATAATCTGATCTTGGATGAGCTTTTGAGAGCGGATCACGACAGTTCATCTGATATTATCCGGACAGACAAGTACAAAAAAATGTTTGTACGATACAAGATCGTACGGTTATCATTTAATCAGTACAGTTTTCGACCGAAAAAACAATACAATGCATTACATCACTTCAGAATTTTTGTTCTGTTGTACGAGAATTTTAGTAACTTTAGTAACCCTTTCCATTTTGTAACCTATCCATGGGATTAGCATGCAAGAAAAAAACGGACGATCATTTGTCAAGTAATCTCATTGTGTGTACCAGGTTTAAGGGAACACCTTTTCTTACACACAGCTCATGTCCACTTAGTAATGCAAATGAATAACATTAGTGCTTTTTTTATTCTCTCCAAAGACAATTGGCTGAAAGTATAGGTCACACTCAGCAGAAATTAAGTGTAAATCTTAAAAAGCCTAGCATGCACTCAGAAAAAGAATAAACTGCAGGTTTCCTAAAACTGCTAGGACATACATTCATGGCTAGAAAAAACACTGCTGTATCATTTTATGCTGACTAGAACTATCTATATCCATGAAAGGTGCTTCACTAAACCACAAAATACTTGTTCTCCGTATGAAAGATTCCTTCTCTGGTTTTATTAATGTTGGTATTTCGAGACATCTGACATCAGTCAGGGATAGGAACAACTACATAAAATCAACTTCAGTTGTATCAACAAGTAGAAGCCAGCTATGTCCATCAATTGTCAGAATATTGTCTTTAGTTATACCCTGAACCAATGAACATGAAGGAGGACCTTTTATTACACACAGCTCATGTCCATTTAGTGAACTGAAGAACATTAGTACAGCCTGTTTTTGTCTCTCCTAACACAGAATGGATGAAAGTATAGGTCACACTCAGCGGAAATCTTAGAAAACATATCATGCACTCAGAAGAAGGGTGACTGTAAATCTCAGTTTCTCTCTAAGTACTGAAACATACATTCCTGGCTACTATTAGATTGTCTTTCACAGAAAATAACTTGCGTTGTATTATAGGAATACTGACAATTGATTTTATGGACTTGTGTGGGTAGATATACAGTATTTCAAGCTTAACTAAAACTAAGTTTACATTTGTAAGACCCTACCATGTTTAAAAAGGTGGGCATGTCCTTTACACTCCCAGGTCCATTAATGAGGTGGCTAGGAGCAGTAATTTAACCTTAGTAGCTTTCCTGAACGCAATTTTCGGAACATCAGGAAGAACCTTCTCAAGAACCGAGTCCTGCTTCAGGAAGTGTTTTTCATTTTCAATTTTGATCTTATGATTAGTAGCCTGGTTTTAAAGAGATGTTTAAATGATTGATTTTTGACTATTACGTCTGTATTATGTAAATTTATTTGAAGGTATAGGTTGCTTTAGTATGCACCGTTTGCATTGTTAGGAGACTGCCTCTAGGCTACCTCTCTTGTTTGGGTTGGGTTCACTTTAAGGTGTGTGGAGGAGGCCACTCCTGGGATTCTATTTATTGTTTAGCTCTGCCTAGAGAGGGTTGGACTTGAGAAAGGAGGATCACACCTCCGAAACATGTTTTCCTAGCAACCATGTTCAATGTCTCTTCCTCTCCTGCTACAGGTTTCTTCCCCGTCTGTGTGTGAAGCCAGTGTCCTGCCGAAAAAGTTCCCCCGGCGGATAAGGACCCCCCTGTACTGCGCAGGCGCAGCGCGTGCACAGTACGAACCTCAACAGAGCCTCCGAAAATAGCCGAACATGTAGAGCTGAGAGTCAGCTCTACATAAATGTAGGTTAACTCCCATTAGAGGAAACCCAGACTTAAAGCCTGGGCTGGAAGGATCTGACAAAGGAGTGGCCACATGCGGATATGCAGGCCAAAAATTTTTCTCCGGGGATAGGTTCCTTAACCAGAGAGAACTAGCGACGCTATCCCTGACCAAATCTTTCCCCTTTTTTGCTTACCTCCAGATAAAGCATTTTCTTGATAACCCGAGGACCAAAGGTTGCTACAAAAACATCCACGGTGTTTGAGTCGTTGTGCTCTGGCCCGTCTCCCCAGAGGCATGTGATCTCGATGCTATATGCATCAATGTTCAAAGAACCCTTTGCCTCCATGCATGCGGAACATGCCTTTTGGGAGGCCCGGTTAGACAGACCGATTGAGAAGAAAAGCTGGGAGCGGGTTCACTGGTATATCCATAAAGGATCGCTGAATGTAAACACCCAGGAAAATGGGTACAAGATTAGGATACAGTGGTACAAGACACCAGATCTCATCCACAAAGTCTTTCTGACTGTGTCAGATCGGTGCTGGAGATGTGGACAGGACTTGGGTACTTTCCTCCACATTTGGTGGGAGTGCACGTTGATTCAACCATACTGGCGTGGGGTACATGATGTGAAAACTGCGGTCTCTTCGCTCCCCCTGCAGTTTTCACCAGCACAGTATCTTCTTCATCTCTCCAAAATTTCCAGGAAAAGGTACCACAAATCAGTGGCGATCCACATGATCAATGCAGCCAGATTGTGTATACCCATTCATTGGAGGGCTGCAGTGCCACCATCTATGAAAGAATGGGTGACACGCATCATTCACATTGCAGCGATAGAGGAGCTAATATACACTGCACAGGATAGAATCTCTGGCTTCTTCATTACTTGGGAAGACTGGTTTAAATTTCGGAACTCTGCAGTATATCAAGACCTGTTACAGAAGACTGGTTGACTGGATTTCCTTAACAGAGTTCTGTCTGAATGGTGACTGGTACTCTGTATCATATGATCATGCTTACGCCAAAAACGAAATAGATGGAGAGGGTAGCTGGTGGTACCCCCACCCCCTCTTCAGGCATTCGCCTTCGAGACTATCTCTTCCTCATCCCCCCCTTTTTTTTTTATCTTTTCTCTACCCCCCCCCCCCCTCTGGTCCTTCCTCTTTTTTCTCTTTTTCTTCCTTATATATTTGATTTTGAAGAATGGAGACCTTGGGAGGACAGGTCTGCCTTTGGTTGACCTCTCCGCCCATCCTTTCCAGAGTACGCAAATATGTAAAGATGGATGTAGAAATTGAAACAAAGGCTCTGAGCTAGTGTAGCAAAGGCTTTGACTTACCATTATTCTTGAGGGATCCGGAAGCATGTGCTTACATCCACACTGACATGATCCTTCACCGATAGCTTAATGTATGTCTCTCTTGTTTCATGAGGTGATGTTTAAATTGTATGCTGGGAGTACTTTATGGGGCTTATCACGAGTGCATAATGTGTAATTGTACTCCGTATGGAGCCGGAGCTCCTTGGTCTTTGCGCTGTTTCTTATTACTGTTGATATTGCTGTAATATCTGTTGATTTTTTTTTTTCAATAAAATCTTTAAGAAAAAAAAAAAAGTTAAATGAATGCTGCCACCACAAATAATGATAGGTAAACTGCAGTATTTTATTTTTTGGCCTTGGGTTTAATACCACTTTAATGGGTTCTCATTTGGAGGAGCTGTCCCACTGTTGAAATCCAATTTCCTAGCTTTTTGACATCCCTCCTTTTGGTCTGATGTATCAACCTCTGTAAGGAAATACCCTATTTAACTAGTAAACGTGTTATACTACACTAAACCTCCTATCTGACTTCTACAAAGCACAGGATTAATGAAATATACTTCTAAGTAACATATGCAGTGACTGTGGTGGATTAAGGTAGCATATTATTTTTTACCTGCTCCTTAAAGGGTACCTGAAATAAAAGGAATAGAGGGTGCAATCGATACCCTTCATATGAAAATGATAACTGCCTCGGCTGTCGTGCTGGCTGCCTAGCTTGTATACTGCAGAAAAACAAGCACATTAGGTCTTCAAACTTTCCTTCTGTTTACTTGTGGAAAGCGCACTGGACTGACTGGATTATACTGATGCTGGGTGGGTATTCGTGTGGGCAAAAATAAAGAAATGCCTTCTGGAGATAGTGCCCAGTGATGGATGGTGGTGATGGGCCCTTTTAGGATTGGGCTGATGCCTTCTGTGTGCGACCTTAAGGTCATTTCAGCATGTAGACTTAGATAAGGGCATGACCGGTGTTCAGAGAATTGCAACTTCTAAGGTATGGTTCAAAGACTTTATTAAAAAGTAGCAACATGTACATCAACCCAACATGTTTTCCAGGAAATAGAGGAGGAGGACTCCTCCTTCAGTGTCAATGCAGCTGCCTATGCAACTGAAGATGGCATCCTGCCATCCTGGTTTCTGAAATCTTGATCCAACATAACCATTCATGGGAATCGTTCCCATCAAATAGTATGCAGTAACAGCCCTGAAGAAGGGGGAGTCTATTCTCCTGAAACGCGTTCTGAATACTTGACCATGACTCAAAGCATACCAGTTAGACAACCAGATCATGACTGTATGTACTGTTAAGTCCAACTCCAGACATTTTTTTGTTTTTAATTTAGACACAGTGGGGAGAGTGTAGAATCTCTGTTTATCTGTTTTTAATTTGTGTTCTAACTCCCCATAGAAAGACTCCTCACACTTCCTGTTGTGAGCATGCGCCATGAAGTGTATTTATAAAAAGCAAAATTGTGAGGAGTATGGGGCAAAGTCATTTGGCAAAACGGACTTTGGATGTTCAAAAAGAACACTAACTCCTAGCATTTTTAGCAGCAGGATTTTAGTTCTGTTTTTTTAAATTCTATCTTTATTTATGACCGTACATGTTACAGGAGATGAACACATTGTAGATAATAGCCAAAAACGTTACAGTTACCAACCATTTCCATCATGACAATGTTACAATGGAACATCATCGAAATAATCATGAAGGAATAGGCCTTAGTGCTTCAGTTCTGCTTCAAGCAGACTCTCAAATTTTAGAAGAATGTTTCTTAATGACACTGGTTCCAAGCACACTTGGCTTCAAAACGCTGCTTTTACAGTTCAGTTTTATCCTATGTGTCCATGCACATTAGGAATTTTAGAGGCATATTTTAAACTTAGCGTTTAGAGGCAGAAAAAAAACCCTTCTGGTTTGAGTTTTTGAGAACAGCTTTCTGGCAGAAAAAACGCTAGGCACTCCTAAACACTCATAAACTCCGGTACAAAAACGCTCTATATGAGCATTTTTTTTTCTGCCAATATAACTTTTTTTAAGCCCAATGTGCACGGACCCTTAACGTGTTGCCCAGAGTTGCACTTTAAACATGTTTTCCAAAGTATAGGGAATTCACACGTTTTTTTTCCCCTGCATTCTAGTGTTCTGCATCTACAATACAATCCCTGTTATTGCTTGTAGACATTAAAGAATTACTTTCATCACATAAAACAATACACTAAAATAATGACGTGTTTTCTCCAGCTCATGAATAATAAACACATATTAACCATATTAACATTCATCAGTACAGTAGTCAGTTGGCATAGCAGCCTTTATCTTCACACTGTGACTCATGTCAATATTAATGTTACTGAATGGTAAAAATGAAAGGAAAGATATAAGAGCCGTCAATTAGATACACAAGGCTGGATAATGGAACAGTTGATCACTTAGTTAATGTATAGTGTTAATATGACTCAAGCAGTGCTCTATATATAATTCCTATAACAGAGCTTTTGCAGGAGGCCAGTTAATCAACTTGCTATTAAAGCAGAGCGCTCTCTGGTAATATACTTATGTACTGTCGAATATTTCCTTGTTGAGTTAGATGCATTTAAATTTCTGAAGGAAAAGGGGCATGATCAATCACTCTGGCAGAGCTTAGATTTATGGTTCAATATAAATGCAAAATATTTGTGATTTGAGTATAGCCTGGAGAAGGAGGCAATTGGAGATAGATGGAATTGAGGGGTCCCTCTATGGATTTCAAAGTTAAAGAACTTTGTGTGTTTGTGAGCAATAAATTATGGGGAAGCTGTCATGAAAGAATTATCAGAATGCCGCTAAAAAGAAGATCAAGGAAGGGAGTCAAATTATTGTAGGGCTGGATGAGTTTAAGTCAACAGTATGCAAACCTAAAATGAGAATAAATACTGTATTTATTGGCGTATAACACTCACTTTTTTACCCTGAAAATAGAGGGTAAACTGTGCCTGCGTGTTATACACAGGGGGCTGTGGAAAGTTTTTTTCCTGAAACTTCCCTCTTAAAGTTAGGGTGCGTTTTATACGCCTGTGCGTGTTATACGCCGATAAATACGGTAATTATGCAAGGTATTACCGAAATGGAAAAATCACTGACTTTGCCCATGTAGGGCAAAGCAACAGGTTCATTTTAATGCAAATTTTAAAACATTAACTTTTTATTTCAGTACTTTATTCAGCAGCTGGGAGTAAAAGCAAAGTCCTGTGTAAGCTACAAGTGCTGGAGTAGTAGTTCACACAGGCCTATAGAACCTTCTATGATAGAGCTGAATGGCCCAGTGCCGTCACATGGGTGAGTCACATACTCCAAGTACCAGGTATTTTCTTCAGCTTTCAGCCTTTGGTTTAAAGAAAAGGCTGCTATTTAGCATATAAGCTGCACTCCAGTATATGTAGCTGTGGCTAAACATTATCCAACAGCTTACATAGTACATGGAGCCATTTCTATTATTCTCTCCCCTAGAGATTAGTTGTTCCTCCCTACCACAGACTAACACAAGCATACCTCAGCCCCAATCTGGACAAAGAACAAGTATCATATGAACACAGTATATATAAAACATTGGGTCCCTGGCTCATTTACACCAGAGCCCAACAAGGCTCCACTTCTTCTCCCACTGTCACAGAAAGACCAGACTCCTGCTATTGGCTAGGATAAGCATGGGCTACATTTAGTCTATTTATTGAGATACTATGATTTACATGCCAGGAATAGCATAGATTGAGCTGGTAGATGAAAGAGCTTGCTTGCACACATAGGAAATGTGGATGACTAGATGGGACAGGCAGGCATGAGAGAACAATAAAGACTAGGCAAGGTTTTACAACCTGTCCAATTATTCGTTTCCCCCACTGGTTTGCTGGATCCTTAGATATTTCTTCTTGTGTCTATGGCCCATTTTAGATGTCCATGCACACTAGGAGATGGAGGAACATGCAGAGACAGCCTTTCCTCCTGTGTCTTCCAACAAATCGAGTGGTCATTTTTAGCCATAGTAAAGAGAAAGGAGGTAGCACTCAAACAACTCCCAGCTTCATCTTATCAGCAGAAAACAACAGTAATTGGACAATGTTTTCTAGTCTGAACACAGATGGCTAGTCAGAGTAGGATGGGCAGAGCAGAGTTTTCCTCATGGGCCACTACTAAAGCAATGTTTTGGACTGGCGGTCCTGAGTGGAGATACTATACCAATCAGAGATTGGACCTACAATCAGTGACACGCTGTACATTATATAGCTACCTGCTCCTTTTTCAGAGCTGTGATCAAAACAACTGATAGAAGGAAGTCTTCCAGCAGAAGCCTCCTTTATGATTCCTGCGATGTCCTATGACGGAATACCAGGAGCCACAAAGGGGTCTGTGAAAAGAGGATGAGAAGATGTGAAATTAAACAATAAATAATGTCCTATGGGATCACCTACTTTTCACCATGCCCACCAACCACTGCACCATAGAACACATTACTTAGTATTACTTTCCAGAGGGATTTGTCCCTACCAAGAATGGTCTATCTGGTTGTGTTTGGCTACAGAGCTTTGGTTCTCAGTCTTCCTCTATGGCCAGTGGTGTACACATGATGTATATTGCTTAGAAGAACAAGCTTTAAATATTCTGAAATGGTGAACATGAAAACATAATGACAGTAGAAGCAGCAAGACTAGAGAAATACATGGTATATCAAAATGTAATTGTTTAAATATATCATGGCTGGCAAACATTTGCCTTGCCTGGCTTTCAGTACGAAAGGAAGTCCAAATAAATGGCACCAATTGCTGTACATATTTTCTAAGCATGACAAGTAGTTGTAGTCTTTGTCTTATACTCATGTGTTTTACACCCTGCCAGAGCCATCACAGCTGTGAAATAGGAAAAGTATGTTACCCAGCATGAAGACATGCACAAGGTGTGAGCGCTGCTTGTACATACTGTCACATTTAATGTCCTGATTACAAACACAGAAAAGGCTAAACAATTAAAGGAGAACCCCGAGCAGCAAAAATATCCCAGTTACCGTTTATGTCACCTGGAGGAGAGCATCCAATTTATTTATTTTTTACCAGTTACATGGAAATCTATAGTGAACATTGCTATTCCCTTTACTGCACCTTTAAATAGTAAGGACATCATATTGGAGTGTCAGTAATGGCGACTATGTTATTTCTATGATCTTAGAAAGGTTTTGTTTGCTGTTACAGACTGAAAATCAAGAACATTATTGTTTTCTTTTAAATTTGCACCCAAAAGCAGAGGTCAATAACTTATTACTTTATAGATTTATTAGGAGAACTAGATTAATGCTTTCCTCAAAAAGAAAGCTGTAGTGCAAATATGAAGACTGGCATTGCTTACATCTACTGAAAATGCAGTTGAATGGCTGGCACGTTGTTCCAGTGGTTTAGTTCTTACTAAGTACAGAGATTCATTGTTGTGTCACAATTTGCAAAGATGTTTTACTATACAAATAGGGAGGCTGCTGTTACCGATTATACCTACTGAAAACCCTGGAGAGTGCAAAATCCGGTGCAACTTCTAGAGTTTTTTTTCTTTTTTCTCAAAGCTTAATTGAACAAGCTGAAGTTAGAAGCTGATTGGGTACCATGCACAGCTGCATCAAAGTTTGCACTCTCCAGTTTTAGTAAATTTGTCTTGCTGTCAAATTGATCTGAGTTACTGGCCTGGAACAAGCATACATATCAGAGGTTCTGACCTTCAGATATTTCATACATGTTTTGGGTTCTAATCTGGGACTAAAATGACATAAACAAGAGACAGCTGCAAGACTAACATTTGTAGAAGCTTAGTAATGGCAGCCCCTGAATATTTCTCAGCACAAATTTTCTTATACATTCTAACTTATTGTGCAACCAGAAATGAAGACTTTTCATTTACAGAAAAAGTACTTGGCTGACAAAAGTTACCCGTTAAATCACTCTGATTTATGTAGAAAACCTCTGGCCACATCACACACCAAAAAATTTACTGACATGTCCTCATTCCATGTGCCAATGTCTGACCAGACATTTTTGCCTCCCTTTCCACCACTACAATGTATTCAGTACAGGACATCTTTAGGGGACATGGGCACTTGTTAAAGCACCCAGCCAAGACCGGAGGCACTGGGGATCACGGGACAGCAGATTACGTTGAGCATTATTAAATGTTAGAACACTTATTTTTTAAAACCTATCTAAAGATATGGACCGGGGGGGAATTTAGGAGTCCATAAAAGCCTTTTTTTCCTATTCTAGTTTTACCCTAAGTAGTACATTAATACAGTCCGCCAAAATGCTCAAATGTAGTGCTAGGCTTTCTAATTAGAGAGCCCAATATGCTTTTTCAAACAGTGTCCTGAATGTACCTATATATGTTTACTGTTACAATAAAGAATTTACACAAACTCTTAGGGCCAGTTCACACCAGACGCAGTTCCGTGTGCTTTTTTTCTGCACAAAATGCATGCACAGTGTTTTCCATTTATTCCAATGGCTCTAGTTGGCTCTAGTTCACACCATGCAGTCAGTTTCCGGTCAGTTTCTGCACCGGAAACTGACCAGAAACTGACTGCATGGTGTGAACTAGAGCCAACAAGAGCCATTGGAATACATGGAAAACACTGTGCATGCATTTTTAGTGCAGAAAAAATGCGCACAAAACTGTACGGAACTGCGTCTGGTGTGAACTGGCCCTTAACCTCCCTGGCGGTATTCCAGAGTCTGGCTCGGGGTGAAATTTCAGCACCAAAAGCGGTAACCCCGAGCCAGACTCGGGATTGCATCGCAGTAATCCAGGCAGAGTTACTTACCTTGTCCCCTGGATCCTGCAATGTCTCCCCGCTGTGTGATCGAGCCGTGTCTCCTCGCTCGATTCACACAGTGCCCGAGTGCCGCCGAGCTCCGTTCCCTGCGACGTTACGACGCACGGGGACGGAGATCGGCGCCAAATTCAAAAAAGTTAAAACACAATACACATACACTACACTGTAATCTTACAGATTACAGTACTGTGTCAAATAATTTCACACCCCCATTGCCCCTAGTGGTCTGCCCAGTGTCCTGCATGCAGTTTTATATTATAAAAACTGTTCTTTCTGCCTGGAATTTGGAGATTGTCCATAGCAACCAAAAAGTGTCCCTTTATGTCAAAAGTGGTTTTAGACCAGCTAAAAAAACAGCGATAATAAATTAGAATCACTCACAGAATTGAGCGATAGCGATTTGTGGGGAAATTCGTCATCAAACACTGAAAAACACTTTTATTATTATTATATTATTATTTGTTATAATTATTTTATAGTTATTTATTATATTATAATTTATGTTTGTTTTTTTTTAACTTTATCATACCCGGGATGTCTACTAGACTCTTGTTTGGACAGATTTAAGTGAGTTATTCCTAAGAATTGCAGGCCTACAATATAAAACGCCAAATTTCCATGCAGAATAATGGTACCGCTTTCAGCACCTAAAATCTGACAGAATCATACCGCCAGGGAGGTTAATGAAAGCTGAATTCCAGGTATGTTTTTTTTTTCCAGGTTTGACCAATGTAAGTGGCTGATCACTGTATGAGCAAAGAATCGCTGTAGTAGCCACTGCTGCTAGAGTGATCCTTGCTGTCTTCCAGGCCCCGCCCTAAGTGGCTGGGCTGTTCCATAGTAACCATAGCGGGTTGCCTGATCATCATGCCAGTTAGGAAATATGATCCAGATGGCAGCAGGGATTACGGCAGTAGTAACGGTTGTACTCACATACAGACGTAGTATATAGACACATCACGACTTAAGCAAATGCAAACAGTCTCTCTCAGGTCTGTTGTGAGGAACTGGTGATGCCGGAGGGCCAGACGGTATTTGGAGTAGCTAACACGCTTTGAGGGAGGACCCTCTTCCTCAGAGTCAAAGAGATGGCTCTGAGGAAAAGGATCCTCCCTCGAAACGCATTAGCCACTCCAAATACCGCCTGGTCCTCCGGTATCACTGGTTCCTCACAACAGACCTGAGAGAGATTGTTAGTATTTGCTGTTGTCGTAATATGTCTATTGGAATCAATGGGCACCGCTGCTGAAGCACCTGCAAAGTGCGCTTCAGCAGTTTTGTGGGCACTTTTAACCCTTTATTTGGCTGCTAGCGGGGGTTAAGAGCGCCCCACTAGCGGCCAAAAAGTGCAGCTATTACAGTGGCAAAGTGTCGCTAAAATTAGCAGCGCTTTACCGCTAATGCCCCCCTGCCCCAGTGTGAAAGTAGCCTAAGTGTGACCAGAGAAAATTGCCTCGATAGCATTTAGGCCGGGTTCACACTAGTGCGACACGACATCCGTCCTACTTTGGATCCGACTTTGCCCTGCGACATGAAGCCGACATATGTCCGACTTTCAATGAACGGGGATCCGACTTGGATCCCTGCCAATATCAGGCACTGTGTTTGGTATGAATCTCGAGGGGGAACTCCAGGCCAAATTTTAAATTAAAAAAACGGCGTGGGTTCCCCCTCCAGGAGCATACCAGGCCCTTGGGTCTGGTCTGGATTTGAACAGGCGCCCCTACGCCGAAAAAACAGCGTGGGGGTCCCCCCAAAATCCAAACCAGACCCTTATCCGAGCACACAACCTGGCCGGCCGCAGGTGAAGAGGGGGGGACGAGAGAGCGCCCCCCCCCTCCCTCCTGAACCGTACCAGGCCGCACGCCCTCAACATGGGGGGTTTGGTGCTCTGGGGCAGGGGGGCGACCTGCGGCCCCCCCACCCCAGAGCACCCTGCCCCCATGTTGATGAGGACAGGGCCTCTTCCCGACAACCCTGGCCGTTGGTTGTCGGGGTCTGCGGGCGGGGGGCTTATCGGAATCCGGGAGCCCCCCCTTTAATAAGGGGGCCCCCGGATCCCGGCCCCCCACCCTATGTGAATGAGTATGGGGTACCATCGTACCCCTACCCATTCACCTGGTGGAAAGAAATTGCAATAAAAAAACACTACACAGGTTTTCAAAGTAATTTATTGCACAGCTCCGGGGGTCTTCTTCCGACTTCCGGGGGTCTTTTCCGACTTCGAGGGTCTCCGGTGTCGTCTCCCGCTCTCCGGTTCTTTCTTCCGCCGGGCCTCCGCTAACTTCTTTTTAGCTCTCTTGCTAACAGAGGCCCGGTCTTCCCGTTGTCTCGTCCGGCTCTCCCTTGTCCTTCTGCCGGCCCCTCCGCTAACTTCTTGTAGCTCTTTCGCTAGTGGAGGGGCCGGTCTTCCCGCCGTCGCCGTCGGGTTCTTCTTCCCTCTTCTCCTTCTTGATGTTGACGCGTAGCTTCTTCCCGCTGTAATACTGGCTCTCCGCTCCGCTCCGCATTAATATAGGCTTCTCATGACGTCACAGTCACATGTTCCCATGACGTCACAGTCACATGCTCCGGGGCCATGTGCCCCGGAACATGTGACTGTGACGTCATGAGAAGCCTATATTAATGCGGAGCGGAGCGGAGAGCCAGTATTACAGCGGGAAGAAGCGACGCGTCAACATCGAGGAGGAGAAGAGGGAAGAAGAACCCGACGGCGACAGCGACGGGAAGACCGGCCCCTCCACTAGCGAAAGAGCTAAAGAAGTTAGCGGAGGGGCCGGCAGAAGGACAACGGAGAGCCGGACGAGACAACGGGAAGACCGGGCCTCCGTTAGCAAGAGAGCTAAAAAGAAGTTAGCGGAGGCCCGGCGGAAGAAAGAACCGGAGAGCGGGAGACGACACCGGAGACCCTCGAAGTCGGAAGAAGACCCCCGGAAGTCGGAAGAAGACCCCCGGAGCTGTGCAATAAATTACTTTGAAAACCTGTGTAGTGTTTTTTTATTGCAATTTTTTGTCCACCAGGTGAATGGGTAGGGGTACAATGTACCCCATACTCATTCACATAGGGTGGGGGGCCGGGGGCCCCCTTATTAAAGGGGGGGGATTCCGATAAGCCCCCCGCCCGCAGACCCCGACAACCAACGGCCAGGGTTGTCGGGAAGAGGCCCTGTCCTCATCAACATGGGGGCAGGGTGCTCTGGGGTGGGGGGGCCGCAGGTCGCCCCCCTGCCCCAGAGCACCAAACCCCCCATGTTGAGGGTATGCAGCCTGGTACGGTTCAGGAGGGAGGGGGGGCCGCTCTCTCGTCCCCCCCTCTTCCCCTGCGGCCGGCCAGGTTGTATGCTCGGATAAGGGTCTGGTTTGGATCTTGGGGGGGATCCCCACGCCGTTTTTTCAGCGTAGGGTCGCCCGTTCAAATCCAGACCAGACCCAAGGGCCTGGTATGCTCCTGGAGGGGGAACCCACGCCGGTTTTTTATTTAAAATTTGGCCTGGAGTTCCCCCTCAAGAGCAGTACAGCACAAGTCGCATGCCAAAGTCGGACCATGCAAGACTGCGGTCCGACTTTGATCCGACTTCAATGATAGTCAATGGGCTGAAGTCGGATCAAAGTCGGACCAAAGTAGTACAGGGAGCATTTTCAAAGTCGGACCGACATGTGTCGGACCAGTTAGGACGGCTCCCATAGGGAAACATTGATTTTCACACGTCATGCGACATGAGCTCCTAATGTCGGAGCGTTTGTCGGACAAGTGTGAACCAGGCCTCAAGGATGCTTTCTTGGCAACTAAAAAGCACCAAACTACATTCAGCTGGTTGAAAATCTTCTTACATCATACAAGACCATACAAAACAATGCAGTGCAAAATTTCACTAAAGATTCATTTTCTACATTCACACTTGTACTTAGTCCCTGAAAATATAGCTGCAGAAAGTGACAAGCATGGTGAAAGGTTTCAGCAGGACATTACAAAAATGGAAAAATGGTTTTAGGGCAACTGGAGTCCAACAATGCTGTCTGACTATTGTGGGGCACTGCAGAGCAACGCATCGGACACTGAGCACAAACAACACTCGGCATCAAAACACGCTCAGCCATTTTGAACTTACACAGTGAGGTTGATTTACTAAAACTGGAGAATGTAAAATCTGATGCAGCTGTGAAACCAATCTGCTTCCAGATTTTTTTTCTTCAAAGCTTAACTGAACAAGCTGAAGTTAGAAGCTTTGCTCGGGCCAGTCACAGAGCCAGAGTCTGCGCCCCCAGAAGGAAGAGGGGCGAAGATGGATGCGGCCACCAGCGGGGACAACGCAGGCTTAGTTTACAGGTAAGTTCCACATTATGGGACTACATACTAGCCAATTATGCTTTTACTTTGCAGGGGAAAGCAGGGGAAAAAAGAGGAAGTAAAACCCACCAGGGTCTACTGGAAAAGAAAAAAAAACATGTTATTCTTACCTGCTCTGTGCAATGGTTTTCACAAGGCAACCCCAAACCCGTTCTTTGTGGATCCCCTGCCAGCAGTCCTGGGTCCTTCCCCCTGCTGAGTGCCCCCAACAGCAAGCCTCTCGCTATGGGGGCACTTGAGCATGCTACTGTGAACTGACACTGTCCTTTCACACACAGAGTGCAGCTCGGCCCCACCTCCTGCTCTCGCCTCATTGGCTCACTGGCTGTGATTGACAGCAGCAGGAGCCAATGGATTCCGCTGCTGTGTGAGCCCATGAGAAGAGAGATCCGGGAGAGCCGCTGCTCTCATGCGCATTGCTGGATCAAGAGGAGGCTCAGGTAAGTATAATTGGGGCTGCTGCACGCAGAAGGTTTTTTACCTTAAAGGGGATGTAAGCCTACGTGTTTTTTCACCTGAAAAAGCACCTTGCAGTGTCCGGCCCCCCAGCCCCCCCCCATTACCTGAGCCCCGAATTTCTGTGGGCGCGTCACCGTCGTCCCTCTCCTTGGAGTCCCGGCTTTGATTGGATAGATTGATAGCTCCCGCTGCTGTCAATCAAATCCAATGATGCGGGGGGCGGGGCCGAGTCATGCACTCGGGGGCTATGAACGCCGAATGTATGACACAGGATCGCGCCCGCAAGGTAACCCCCTCGGGAGAGAGTTTCCCAGAGGGGGTCATCTAATGCGGGGAGGAACCATGAGAGCCACTATGGGACCCCAGAATAGGAGGATCGGGGCCACTCTGTGCAAAACTAACTGCACAGTGACGGTAAGTATGACATGTTTGTTATTTAAAAAAAAAAAATACAGGAACCTTGAGGCCCCGTTCACACCTATGCGAATTGGTTGCGGCTTACACCGCATTCAATTCGCATAACATTTTAAAATACATTTATTTTAATGAGGCTGGTTCACATATGTGCGATGCATTCGCACTGCACATTGCCCAAAAAACGTGTGCATTTTCTAGGCCTTGCGGTGCGAATTGTCTGCACATTATCTTCTATGGGAACGCATCTGATTCGCAGATGTGTTCCGTTCTGAACAGGAATTCTCTCCATGCTTACTACACTTCCCCCCCCCCTCCCCATCCCCCCTCCCAGGTCAGCAAATCCGCAGCTACAACGCAGACAAACCGCTAAACAGCTCTGTTTTCTCTTTGCAGAGAAAACAGAGCTGGAATTCGCACCGCACAAGTGTGAATCCAGCCTTAGCGTCACTTTAATGCATAAAAACCTTCTGCCTTTATAACCACTTTACGATATGAAAGGCGGCTTTTTGTGACTGTCCCCTCCACCCTCTAGCAATAAATGAAAATCAGCTTTGGGCGGCCTGATCTTCTAAAATCACAAATCTTCCATTGCATTCAATAACAATTGGCAAGGAGTTAATGCAGTGTTAAGCACCTGGTAATGTTTTGCAAATGGCAATAACTTCCTATAAACGGAGTACTGGCACTTTCATCTAATAAATGTGCCAGCTCACATATGGCATTTCCTGTACTTCTTGCAGCGAAAGCTTTTACATTCAGCAGCGATTCTATAGACAATTACAGATATTTACTGAATGGAATAGTTCTCTAAACTGCAGCTAAAAGCAGCAACATTTTACTGAATCATTGGATGGTTTATGGAAGACCAGAAACTACAATATTAGAAGTAACAATAACTTCCTCTAGAATAGTTGTTATACCTGATTAGGGTGAATTTATTTGCATAAATAAAATCTATAGGAAAATTATTCTGGAGAAAAGGGTCACCAAAAATGTATTACAATGAGAAGGAGTGGAAGACAGACATGGCAAGGTTAAATTCTGTTTGCAAAGTACATTTAAAGCAGTATTAAACCCAAAAGCAAACATCTATTACCGTATATACTCGAGTATAAGCCGAGTTTTTCAGCACATTTTTTTGTGCTGAAAATGCCCCCCTGGGCTTATACTCGAAACACCTTTTTGCGCCTGATCTCCCGGGTTTTGGGGACCCGTTACCGGCCGGACATAGGTCCCCTGGACCCCAAACTTAGCACACATATAGTCCCACTCTTCCTCTACAAGTGTGCAAAGTTTGTTGTCCGGGGGACCTACGGCCGGGGAGCACAGATTTTTCAAAGCTGGGCACCCCTTCCATATACTCCCATGTTAAACGCAAGTCTAGTCATGGACACAGTGAGGCATGGGCACAGCGAGGCATGGGCACCGTGAGGCATTGACACAGTGAGGTATAGGCACAGTGAGGCATGGCCACCGTGAGGTATGGGCACAGTGAGGCATGGGCACAGTGAGGTATGGGCACAGTGAGGCATGGCCACCGTGAGGTATGGACACAGTGAGGCATGGGCACAGTGAGGCATGGGCACAGTGAGGCATGGGCACAGTGAGGCATGGCCACCGTGAGGTATGGGCACAGTGAGGTATGGGCACAGTGAGGCATGGCCACCGTGAGGTATGGACACAGTGAGGCATGGGCACAGTGAGGCATGGGCACAGTGAGGTATGGGCACAGTGAGGCATGGGCACAGTGAGGTATGGGCACAGCGAGGCATGGGCACAGTGAGGCATGCACATGGACACAGTGAGGCACAGTGAGGCATACAGATGGACACCCTAGGCTTATACTCGAGTCAATAAGTTTTCCCATTTTTTGTGGTAAAATTAGGTGCCTCTGCTTATATTCGGGTCGGCTTATACTCGAGTATATACGGTATATTGCAGCTTACAAATTCTTAGATGTAATGGCTGCATTCATTTTCTTTTTTTAGGCTTTCTTTCTTCTATTTTCATTAGGTGATCCAGCCAGCAAGCCTGTTGTGTTTCAAAAGCACAATCTCTCCAGCAGAATGTATCAGTTTACATGGATGGGAAAAACCACTTAACACTGGCAGGGCTGCTTACAATGATCAGCTTTTATTTACCCATGTGAAACTTTTATCCCAAAAGGCAAAAAAAAATGTTTGTTGTAACTGATTATAAAGTGTGTGCTGGAGTTTGGCTTCAATTTGAGAGCCTGGGCCAGCCACTCCCATCCCCTCCCAAGCCTGGAGCTCCAATGAGCGGTGGAAGGGCAGAGCAGAGCGGTGACTGACATTTACGGATCTCTGATCAGAGCAGACTGAATATACTAACCAATTTCTCGTGCATCCGAGGCTTCTTCTTCCAATAAGGTGTCCCAAAAGAAAGAAGCATTTCTCAGTGGTCAGCATGGTCATGTGGTCACGTTGACCAATAAGCACTTGTCCTTGCTGTGTATTGCAGTGTATGAACCACTATACCGGCAGCATGGGGCATCACAGCTGCTATGTACAGCAGGGTCCGGAAGGGTAGCCAGGATATTTGAAGTTAGTTCAAAATTCATTTTTCATTAAAATCATTGTGGGGGCGTGTCTAAGATGGCGGAGTGAGAGGACGTGCTTTTTAGAGCTCTGCTGCACAATTTATCCTGTACTACCTCCATTCGGCTTTTTTCCCCACATAATACCCGCCTGAACGGCGGTGGATGTCTACTAGACGATCCGGGCGCGGCAGGGGGGGTAAGAAGCTTAATTTTCCCCCCGTGGTGTCTCCGGAGACGAGTCCTGCAGTCCAGAGGCCTAGCAGACAGGCGCCTCGTGTTAATATGGCGTCGCAGACGAATGCCCAGGAGGGCCCTGCCACCTCCACTCCTGGCATCCCGGAGGTCATGGCGGCAGTTGCTGCATGTCAGGCCGCGGTGGCCTCTTGCCAGGCGGCCCTGACCAACAAAATTGAAATGGTGCAGGTGGATGTGGGTCTCATCCGACAAGACCTGGACAAGGTCCGCTCCAGACTGACTGAGGCGGAGAGTCGGGTGGGCCGGGTGGAGGACGCCGTGGGCGAGAACACCGGGGCGATCCGCTCACTTACCTCTCGGGTGAAGCTGCTGGAGCATCGCGCGGAGGATTCCGAGAACAGATGCCGCAGGAATAATATCCGCATAGTGGGACTCGCGGAAGGTGCCGAGGGTAAGAACTCTACTGCTTTTGCGGAAGAACTGCTTCGATCCCTTCTCCCGGCGGCCCGTTTGTCTCCTCACTTCACGGTGGAAAGAGCGCATAGAGTGCCACCGCATCCCGGCCCGCAGGGTTCCCCCCCCCCCCCGTACCTTCATCCTGCGGCTCCTGAACTTTAGGGATCGGGACGAGCTGCTCAGGGCGGCTAGAGCGGCGGGGGAACTGCTACACGGTAACGGCCGCCTGATGTTATTCCCTGATTTCTCCATAGAGACTCAGAAGCTCCGACGCTCCTTTGATGGAGTTAAAGCAGCTCTCCGCTCCAAGGGCATTAAATATAGTGTACTCTTTCCTGCCAAGCTGCGAGTCATCGACTGAGAAACGGTCCGCCTCTTCGCCACACCGAGGGATGCCGCACGGTGGATAGAAACTCTCCCCCCTCAGGGATGAGGCCAGCGGAGATTCTACTAGTAAGTTAGACCTGTCTGGTGCCGGGACCCCTTGGATTGCCTCACTTGCCACTGTACTTTCTTCAGCAGCCTGCTGTGCTTTGCTGGCCGGATGATTGGATGTCGGCCCCATTCTACTATACTTTCATGCTGACACTCGTGGGAAGTTTACAGCATGGCATGCTCTGGTTGCTGCCTACTGCTGTCTGCATTTCATAACTGCTCTGCATCCTAGAGGGAGTTGTATGGGGGGGAACTGACTGCCTGAGCGTAACAGCTGTACAGGAGCACTGATTCCCCAGTTGATCTGGCTGCTGCTCATATCTCCCCCAACTTTCCTTTACTGACTCCAACCCGGCCCCCTTTGTCCTGTGCTGGCTATTGAGGGGAAATCTGTTAATTTTTTCTTTTTCAATATATTTTGTTGTATTTTGATCTGCACATTTCTACTGTTGCCCTGTTGAACCGGTTACTTATAAGCAATGAGCCCCTGGTGATACCAGGTGAACTATACAACCCGATTGGTTTATTATAGCAGCATCTCTGGACTCATAGGCTGATCCTTCAGTTGACCCCATTTTGGGCGACTACACCTTACTTTGCCTCAGGGTGTTTGCCGCTTGAACTTGGGCGATGCTGGCTCTCTGCCTCTTGGGAAATGTACACACGCCTCCCAGACATTAGTTGCCTTCGGGCTGGTTATTGGGGTAATATGCAGTCTTGCCGTGGGTGGGATCTGCGGGGTGGGGGGAGGGGAAGGTTGGCCGTTGCTGACCCCTTTTTATATGCTCCGTTGGGCATGGGATTTGATGTTAAGTTGCTACTGTTTTGTTTTTTGTTTGTTCCTTTATGGCATGGTCGCATTTACACTGTCTATGATTGTGGTGTAGGGGGGTCTGGGAGGGGTGCCGCCGGCTGGTTGGACCCTGGAGGTGGTGGAGGGCGAACATCCCAGGCTCACTACTTATCACCCATTATCACACATACGCTACAATGGCTCAGATTTCCATAATGTCATGGAATGTGAGGGGACTCAATTCTGCCCATAAAAGATCCCTGGTACTTAACTACATCAGAAGACACTCCCCTCATATTTGTGTGCTACAGGAGACACACCTCCTGGGATCTCGAATCATGGGCCTTAAAAAGGCTTGGGTGGGTCATCATTATCACGCAACGTACTCCACCTACTCCAGGGGGGTCAGTATCCTGGTGCACAAGCAGCTGGCTTTTCGGCTCTTGGGCGTCAGATCGGACCCCGGAGGTAGGTACATTATTATCCATGCCCTGATTGCTAATAACCCGTGTGTCTTGGTGGGGCTCTACCTTCCTCCACCGGCAGATAAGACGTTATTGTATACTGTTATGCAAAATGTGATTGATTACGGGGTGGAGGATGTCATAGTACTAGGGGACTTCAATATGACTGCGACCGCTGACATGGATAGACTACACTCTGTCTCTCGGTGGGTACCTGGGCTGACGGAATGGGCACACACCTTTGCCTTGACGGATACCTGGCGCCACTTTAATCCCTCATCTAAGCAGTTTACTTGTCACTCCAATACGTTTAGAACTCTCTCCTGTATTGACATGATCTACGCCTCCCGATCCCTGCTTAATAAGGTTACAGCAGTGGATATTCTATCTCAGGGCATCTCCGACCATGCTCCCCTACTTCTTAAGCTATCCGTGGGGCCACCTGGAGAGCGGTTGTGGAGGCTATCTAGGTACTGGATTGAGGAGGAGGGTATTCAGGAAGCTGTGCAGGAGGGCATGTGCCACTATTGGCTGGAGAATGAGGGTGTTGCTTCTCCCCTGGTCACCTGGGATGCCTTTAAGGCCTGGACCAGGGGGGAGTACATGGCGCGTATATCTCCATCGCTCGTAGGACGGCTGCACGTTCCCTGGAGGAGTTGGAGGAGACGGCGAGAACGACCGAAGCCGCATATGTGGCTAATCCCGATCAGGTGACCTACGGGGCTTGGCAGTTCGCTCTGCATCGGTTGTCCCTATGTAGGGTGGAGGGGACACAGAAATCTCTCCTCTCCACGGCACAAAAGATCTTTGAGTACGGTAATAAGAGTGGTCGGTTAATGGCATGGTTGGCTAGGGAACAGTTTGCCGATACGCACATAGGTGGGGTCCGGGATTCGGGGGGGGGTTCTGCTACAATCTCCTAGTGAGATAAATGATAGATTTGCACAATACTACCAACACCTGTACTCCACCAGGGTGAATTATTCCTCTCAGGAACTCTTGGAGTTTCTAGATGGGATCCCTCTTCCCACACTTGGGGACGAGACCTGTAATGCTTTGGAAGCTGATATCACCCTGGAGGAGGTGCAGGTTGCCCTCTCACAACTCCAGGCGGGTAAGACACCCGGGGCAGACGGGCTACCGACGGAATTCTACGCTCAGCATCAGGGTCTGCTGGCCCCGCGACTTGTAGCTCTGTTTGCTGGGTCGTTTGAGCTGGAGGCTCTCCCTGCATCCATGTCTGAGGCGGTGGTGGTGTTGATCCCCAAACCAGGCAAGGATCCTGAGAGCTGCTCCTCGTACAGGCCAATCTCGCTCCTGAACGTGGACGCCAAGATACTGGCGAAGGTTTTGGCAAACAGGCTATCTCCAGTTCTGGAAGAGGTGATCCACCCGGACCAGACTGGGTTTATGCCTGGGAAGGGAACTGACATTAATCTACGACGCCTGTTTCTTAATATGTCAATACCTCATGACAACAGTGGTAAGCGGGTCATTGCCTCACTGGACGCTGAGAAGGCGTTCGACTCGGTCGAATGGGTCTTTTTATGGGAGGTCTTGCGCCGGTTTGGCTTTGGGCCCAGGTTCCTTCGATGGTTGCGGATGCTCTACCGGATGCCCTCGGCCCGAATCCGAACTAATGACAGGTTGTCTGTGCCGCTCTCATTGCAGAGGGGCACGAGGCAGGGGTGTCCTTTATCACCAGCCCTGTTCGCACTTGCACTGGAGCCCCTTGCCGTCTCTATCAGAGCCTCGGACAGGGTCCGGGGGTTGAAGGTGGGTTCCCTGGAGGAAAAGCTCTCTCTCTATGCGGATGACGCACTACTATACCTGCAAGATGCGGATGAATCGCTGACGGCAGCTTTAGAGATTTTTGATATTTTCGGCGGATTCTCGGGGATACATATTAACTGGCCCAAATCAATTATTTTTCCCCTCGATCCGCAGATCGGGGATCCGGTTGGGAGGACACCTTTGCTCTGGGTGGATCAATTTAAGTATTTGGGTATCCAGGTGCGGAGGGAGCTGTCGAGCTATAGGGAACTTAATTTGTCCCCTATCCTGTCCCAGCTTCGGTCCAGGTGTGCCTCATGGGCATCCTTGCCTCTGAACCTCATGGGACGTATAAATCTCTTGAAGATGTTGTTTCTCCCCAAGTTTTTGTACGTATTTCGCAACAGTCCCATCTGGATACCCAACTCCTTCTTTGCGGAAATAGACCGATGCGTGGGATCCTTTATCTGGGGTGGCACAACCCCCAGACTGGCTAAATCAACTCTAATGCTCCCAGTTCGTAGTGGGGGCCTTGCGATGCCGAACTACCGGACATACTTTTGGGCGGCGGTGCTAGTTACAATCAGGTGGTGGTTTGTCCTCTCCAGGAGCAACGCTGCGGTATGCCTGGAGGCGGCGGTTCTGGGTTCGCTCCGGGAATTGGGCAATCTAGTCTACAGGGGGCACAGGGCATATGCTGCTCTCCCGCAGCCGACTCGAACGACTCTGAGGGCCTGGACGGTGGCCAGGCGGGGGCTTTCGGGCCCGCGGGACTGGTCTCCTCTTTGCCCACTGTGGGGGAATCCTAATCTGCCGCATCTCGGGACGGTTCCTGACCCTCAGGTCTGGGCAGGGTATGGGGTCAAGACTCTTGGGGATGTATTCGTGGCGGGAACTCTGATGTCGTTTACAGTCCTCCGGGATAAATTTCATTTGCCCGGATGGATGTACTTTAGGTACCTTCAGGTCCGACACGCTATCGGGGCCCAGTTCCCGTCTCCTCCCGGACTGGCTATGGACCCGCTTGAGGAGATGTTGGCCCAGGTGCAACTCCCGAAGCCCCTATCGGCTATATATCTGATGTTGCTGAAGACTGGTTCTGCGGGAGTAGAACGACTTTGGGACTTGTGGAAGACCGACATACCAGGTCTTGACAGAGAGGATTGGGATGACTGCTTAGCTGACAGTGCTGCCTTACTGATCTCGACTAGAGAACGGTTGATACAGGTCAAATTCCTGCATAGAGTTTACTTCACTCCCCAGAGACTCCACAAGGTATACCCGCAGCGCACGCAGGATTGTCCCCGTTTTCAGATTAGTGTGGGCACATATTTCCACATGTTTTGGAGCTGTCCTGGGATCGCCAGGTATTGGGCTAGGGTGGTTGACACTATTAATGGCCGCCTCGACCTGACACTCCCTGTATCCCCCGAGCTGGCACTCCTGGGGATCCAGGATGATGATCAGAGACCCCGTTATACCAAATTACTTCTTACGTACCTCTTCTTTTATGCAAGAAGGGAGATTGTTTTGCGCTGGAATGCCCCCTCCCCCCCAACAGTGGAGTCTTGGGAGAAATCTATTAATACGGTGCTGCCACTATACAAGTTGGCTTACATGTGCAGGAACTGCCCACAAAAGTTCGATAAGATCTGGCATCCTTGGACGGAATAGGAGGGAATGGCCCTCCGACCCTGGACGCTGGGGGGTGGGGATGGGGGTACTGCTATGAGTTCTGGTTCGCCTGGGGTATGATTCTATTCAATTGTATAAGTGACGCTATTTTTGGATGATCTACGAAATGCCCTTCTTATGTACTCATTTATATGGCTTTCTATGTACTGTACTTTCTCTTTTATCTCGGTGTATGACTTGGTCCATTCTGGACTTTTGTGTATAATGCTTGTCTTTTTCTGCCTCAATAAAGGAACATTTTGTTGTTAAAAAAAAAAAATCATTGTAAAATCTCTGTTTTTTTCTATAAAAATAACAAACATGTTAAACATGTTTGCACAGAGCAGCCCTGATCCTCCTCTTCTCGTGTCCCTCTTCTGTGCTCCTGGCCCCTCTTTCCTGTTGAGTGCCCCCACAGCAAGCACCTTGATGTGGGGGCACCTAAGCCGAGTCACAGCTCCCTGTGTCCATTCAGACATGGAGCTGTGACTCGGCCCTGCCCCCTCTCTCTCCTAATTGACCGACTGACTTTGATTGACAGCAGCAGGAGCCAATGGTGCCACTGCTGTGTCTCAGCCAATCAGGAGGGGGAGTTTCAGATGGCAGAGACACTCGTGGACATCGCTGGACAGAGATGGGGCTTAGGTAAGTATTAGCGGGTCTGAGGGGGGCTGCTGCAGGCAGAAGATTTTTTATCCTAATGAATCAAGTGCATTAAGATAAAAAAACCTTCTGACATTAGAAACCCCTTTAACCACTTGCCTACTGGGCACTTTCACCCCCTTCCTGCACAAGCCATTTTTCAGCTTTCAGCGCTGTCACAGTTTGAATGACAATTGCGCAGTCATGCAACACTGTACCCAAATTAAATTTTTATCATTTTTTTCCCCACAAATAGAGCTTTCTTTTGGTGGTATTTGATCACCTCTGCGGTTTTTATTTATTGCGCTATAAACAAAAGAAGAGGGACAAGTTTGAAAAAAAACACAATATTTTTTACTTTTTGCTATAATAAATATCCATTTTTTTTTTAAAACAAATTTTTTCCTCAGTTTAGGCCGATACGTATTCTTCTACATATTTTTGGTAAAAAAAATTGCAATAAGCGTATATTGATTGGTTTGCGCAAAAGTTATAGCATCTACAAAATAGGGGATAGATCTATAGCATTTTTATTAATTTTTTTTTTTTACTAGTAATGGCGGCGATCTGTGATTTTTATCGTGACTGTGATATTGCGGCGGACACATCGGACACTTTTGACACATTTTTGGGACCATTCACATTTATACAGCGATCCCTGCTATAAAAATGCACTGGTTACTGTATAAATGTGACTGGCAGGGAAGGGGTTAACACTAGGGGGCGAGGAAGGAGTTAAATGTGTTGCCTGGGAGTGATTCTTACTGTGGGGGGAGGGGACTGACTGGGGGAGGTGACCGTTGGTTGTCCCTATGTACAAGGGACACACCATCGGTCTCCTCTCCCTGACAGGACATGGATCTCTGTGTTTACACACAGAGATCCACGGTCCTGCTCAGTTACTGGGCAATCGCGGGTGCCGTCATTTGATGGTGGGCGGTGGACAAGCAGTTAAACTTACCCTTTAAAACCCATAAGAATCCATCTGAAAATGAAAATGAAAATGATCTTTTAGTGTAAATCAACTAAATACTTTCCAGGTGCATAAAAACAAAAAAGTGTGCAAAGTCTTACAATTTGTTTTAATTAAAAAGCAGCCACATCCTGAGTAGAAAAGCCTGCTCCCTGCCAGCATGCTTCATAGAAGGACAATGGCCCTCATTTGCATCATGCTGACAGGGGACAGACTTTTCTACTCTGACTGTGGCTGCTTTCTGAAGAAAATGAACTGTAAGGCCTCGTACACACGACCGAGTTTCTCGGCAAAAACCAGCAAGAAACTTGCTGGCAGAGATTTCTTGCCGAGAAAATCGTTCGTGTGTATGGTTTCTCGTCAAGAAAAGCGACAAGAATCTCAATGAGAAAATAGAGAACCTGCTCTCTATTTTCTCGTCGAGATTCTTGTCAGCCTGTTTCTCGACGAGAAAATTGTGTGTGTGTACACTTACCTGTACGCCGGGAAGCCCGCGCATGCTCAAAATGACTTTGACGCATGCGCAGTAGCTTCCTAGGCATAGGTAGGGTGAACCAAGATGGCGGCGACGGCATCGAATGTGACGAGCGCATGCTCTTCGTATTCGATGTCGTCACCGCGTACGCTCCATTCAAAGAACCGCGGGTTCTTTGAATCGAGCGTGTGTACACTCGGCCGGGACAAGTTTCTTGTTCAAGGATCTCGTCGAAAAAAACGACGTGTTTTTTACGACGAGATTCTCGGCCGTGTGTACGAGGCTTCAGACGCCGCACACCTTTTTTTTTTTAATGCACCTGGAATGATTTTAGCTCATTTTAGCTGAAAGTGCTATTGGGATTCAAAAAGCTATATACTAGAAAACATGTGACCAGAAGAATATTTATTTTTACCTATAACAACCAACCAGCTTCCAGGTGTCATTTCTGCAGCACAAAGGTGAAAATGAAACAAGGATTCTGATATAATTCTGAAAAGAAATGTTCCTGTTTGCACACTTTTCATACATAAACTCTATGCTGTTGACCATGTTATATATGTACAGCAAGCAAAAAAATATACGGCATTAATGAACATTACCAAACCAATCCAAGCCTGTAACCGTAACATCTGCCCATCTCACAGCTTGTCAAACTACATAGTACATTGATTACAAAGCTGAGAAATCAACACAAACCACCAAAAAGCACAACGTTCCTGTAAATTTGGATTACCTGTCCCCTACTTCTCTAAATGTAATAATGAATTATTAAAAATCTGCACACAAGACAACCCGACCCCACTCCTGAAGCCGGAGCATCCTCTACAGAAAAGGGCTTGAAAATGAATCCAAAAAGAACAGAAAGACTGTTACCTAGCAACAAGAAAAGTTTCTGCCAAAAACGGTTGCACTGACTGATAGGGTACCCAAACTTTCACACATAGCACATTTCTTGTTTGTAAAAGAAAAGTAAAGCATCTTTTTTGGGAAAGTCTATTTTTGGATAGTTTACTTTTTATTCTCATTTTTGAATGAGCTTCATATTTGTACAATCTTGGATGTGTATGTGTGTTATTTTAATAAAATAAAATTGCACTTTGCAAAGTGCACAGTCTATTTGCCTTTCGTAAATGCTCTTAACCACTTCAGCCCCGGAAGATTTTACACCTTTCCTGACCAGAGCACTTTTTACAATTTGGCACAGCCTCGCTTTACCTGACAATTGCTCGGTCGTGTGACGCTGTACCCAAATGAAATGTGCGTCCTTTTTTTCCCACAAATAGAGCTTTCTTTTGGTGGTATTTGATTACCTCTGAGGTTTTAATTTTTTGCGCAGTAAAAAAAAATAGAGCGACAATTTTGAAAAAAAAACAATATTTTCAACTTTTTGCTATAATAAATATCCCCAATTAAAAAAGAAAGAAAAAAAAAAAGAATTTCTTCATCAGTTTAGGCCAATATGTATTCTTCTACATATTTTTGGTAAAAAAAAATTGCAATAAGAGTATATTGATTGGTTTGCGCAAAAGTTATAGCGTCTACAAACTATGGGAAAGATTTATGGCATTTTTATGGCATTTTTTTTTAAACTAGTAATGGCGGTGATCTTCGATTTTTAGTGGTACTGCAACATTGCGACGGACAGGTCAGACACTTTTGACACATTTTTGGGACCATTGGCATATACACGGATCAGTGCTATAAATATACACTGATTGCTGTATACAGGTCACTGGCAGGGAAGGGGTTAACACTAGGGGGTGATCAAGGGGTTAAATGTGTGTTCCCATAGTGTGTTCTAACTGTGGGGGGGGGGGGTGGGACTGACTAGGTGAGGAGACATCTTGTTGTTCCTACTTAGTAGGAACAAACAACATGTCTCCTCTGCCCTGACAGCACAGGGATTTGTGTGTTTACACACAAATCCCTGTGCTGGTTCTCATGCACACGATCGCGCGTGGCCGGTGGTGATCGCGACTCTTAAAGGGAACCCCGTACCCATACGGGGTTTCGCGCAGCGGTGTCATTCTTCCCCCGTAAAAAGACGTGAGCCGGTTGGGAACCGGTTAATTGAGACAAGTACACACTATAGAGGGATATGCTTTGTTGATATTTCATGTCTGACGTATACATCCACTTTAACTTTTCACTTAAAGTTAGGCTGACCATACATTATACAATTACAATTTCGTGTAAATCTTCCTTTCGTTTTACCAGAACCATATAATATGAGGTCAAACCTAAGCACTAAGCACTCAATTTGTATGCAATCAGGCAGGCCCTTGCACTACAGAAGTGAAAGGTAAATCTAAAGGAAATTTAATAATAATTGTATAATGTATGGCCAAGTTTACATAAGTCATGTTAGTTGCAGTCATATGCACACTACAAATCCCATAGTCCATAGACACCAGTCCATCTCAGGAACGAGCAAGAGAAGATGGCTACGTTCCTACATACAATGGAACCATAGAGATCAAACATAGTCACCATCTAAAAGGAAGTGAGATCATAGCAGCAAAAATAAAAAATAAATGAATTTGGAGGTTTGGAGGAGGCTGAGAGCAGCAGAAGACGTTTAAAAGTTAAGAATACATACTTGAATAGATATTTTTTTTAAAACCAGAGTTTAGTGTCACTTTAAAGCGGAACTAAACCCCCCGATTTCACTGTTTCCCAAAACAGTTACATTCAAGGCACAGTTGCGGCGGAAGGCAGCGGGACGCATCGGCTGTTATCCCGCTCTAAAAACCAATACAGAGGTGATGCCTGTAGCTGCAGGCATCACCCCGGTATAACCCGGTATAACCCCTTCAAGCCGAGGCCGCATATGTGGTCGGCGCTAAGGGGTTAAAAAGTGTTACTAAACCCAGGATCCTGCATTCACTATATCTGGTCTCCCACAGTACACAAAATATGGAAATGCAATTATTTTAGTAAACATAAACTGATATCAGCAGTATATAGAAGTCTTGTAACTTCTATCAGTGTCCGGCAGAGCAATGGTAAAAATTTGTGGGAGGAGTTTCCATTCTCCTTTGATTGTCCTATGAGAATGCAGGACCTCTGACCCTATGTCTGGACAGTGCTGATTGGCCCTGTGCTGATCACATGCACCCTCCCAAAAAAAACGAAAAAAAAACTCTCTAGCTATACACACCAAATTGAGCATGCGCAGAGTGCTCCCAAGGCTCTGTACATTCAGCAGATCCATTGAGGACTGTGGAAGATGGGGAGGATCAGAGAAGACAGGGTCAAATAGCCTTTTTACACAATGCAACCTAACCGCTTAGGTTCCACAGTGAGTATAACAAGCATGCTTTACTTCCTATACAGACTGATTTTACGGTTGTGGGTAAGCGCATGCACCTAGTGCATTACCAAAAAACATTTATTCAATAATAGGATCAATAAAAAATGGATACTCACAAGGTGGCAAATATTAGTAGGTAGTAAGTAGCTTAGCTCTGAGGAAGGGGGTGAGCCTCCGAAACGCGTAAATACGGCACATGTGTGTCCACACTGTTCAGCATTGTGTGTTTTTATGGCCTACTATTATATGCCACCTTGTGAGTATCCATTTTTTATTGATCCTATTATTGAATAAATGTTTTTTGATAATGCACTAGGTGCGTGCGCCTTTCATTCTATTTTGTATTTGTAGTATAAATTGGATTACCCCGTCTGAGGAGGGCAGCATCCGCTTAGTTCTTTGGCATTACCGTTGTCCTACGCTACAGAAGACCTCAAAGCATTGGAAGTGACTGCTTGCCTTTGAACACTTTAAGGTAAGTCTTTCATAATGTGCTACTATATGATGCATACTAACACAATATGCTCCTAACTTGCAGAGAGACTTTTTTTTTTTTTTAATACAGTGGAACCTTGGATTACGAGCATAATCAGTTCCAGGAGAATGCTTGTAATCCAAAGCACTCTCATATCAAAGTAAGTTTCCCTATAGAAGTCAATGGAAACTAAGATAATTTGTTCCACGTTGACTTCTATTGTATGCAATACCACATTTGGCCAGAGGTGGGGGGGCGCCGAAGAGACTCGGAAATACTGAGACTGCTCGGAGCCGGTCGGATGCACTCGGAAAGGTTTGGAAACACTCGGGAACGGAGTATTTCTGAGTGGTTCCGGATTTTTCCAAGTGCATCCGGATGGCTCCCAGTGTCACTGGCGCCCCCGCACCTCTGGCCAAATGTGGTACTGCACACCACAGAGGCTTGAATCCTGCTCGTTTTGCGAAACAACACTTGCAAACCGCGTCAGCAGTTTTTAAAAGTAAAAGCTCGTATTGCGAAACGCTCGTTAACCGCGTTGCTCGCAATCCGAGGTATTACTGTATACGAGAGTTTACTACCGCTTTAATAGTTTAACCAGGGGTAACCAACTATGCAAGATACTGTTGACCAGCCTGGTGTGCAAAGTTGAAGACTCAAGTTTCACAAAACCAATGAAAGGCTTGTTTACCCTAGCTGTTTGGGGACAGTAAAACCATAGGATTGAGCCGTATTTTTTTTTTCGGGGAAGGCAGCATCCAGGGGTTCACACATGACATGGCCGTAATGCTTTGGTTGTTGCTGCGAACATTCTGCAGGCACCATCGCCCAACAAACTCAACCCATTGATGAGAATAGGGACGCACTACAACCGCCCCCCCCCCCCACAAAAATGCGTAATGCACACAGTTGTGGTGCAATTGTGCAGCATTTAGAGGGTTAAGACAGGTGGTGATGGGGTGATACAAAGCCTCCTCGCCGCCTGTCAAATGCTTTATGAGGAGTGATCTGAATGCGGACTGCTATATGAGTGTCAGTTGTATAATGTAAAATCTTATCACATTAGGATATATAATTCAATCATATCATAGCGGAGCTGAAAAATATTTCATTTGATGCAATCGTGCTGAAGTGTGTGTGATGTACCTGTTTACAGATATTCGATTGTCACATAATCTGGTTTTCATTGGCTATCTATTTACTATATGTACTGTATTCCTTCTGAAGCCTTCCTTATCTCCTCCCTTCCATATGGGTTTCCCACGCAGCTTAGCCGGGTTAAAAAATCACTGCAATAAAATATAGCAACAGGTAATGATAACGTGTTGTGTAAACATGACATCGCCTACAGGAAACAGACTACATCCTTACTGCAAACAGTTACATTAGCAGCACACGGGTCAGAATAACACTTTATCATCACTCTCACATTTTTTTTTAGCTCTCTCTTTGTATATATGCATTTATATTAGGAGAGCTATTAGATCTGTAAAGGAAAATAAATTGCCACTTGTCTGTAAAAAAATAAATATACATTATGGCACATGCAAAATGCACATCCTGGTCTTCCAGCATGTCGCTTACCTTTAAAGTCAATAGAGTCATTTCTTCCAATATTTCCCCATCAAGCAGAACAGTGATCATGTATAATGAAAGCCAACACTGCTCTCTGCTGGCCGCAATGTGCATAATCTACAGGTTCTACAGTAAACCCCCCTCCATCGCAAGGGTTACGTTCCGGACCCACCCGCGAAAAGTGAAAATCCGCAAAATAGAAAGACCCTATTTAAATACACCCTAAGCATGTTTTGTTAACTTTTTAATAGCATTTAAAGGTCTTTAAACACACTTTTAAGCAATAGAAACACATAAAAGATAAAGAGAGAGCCAGAGCATTGTAAAACACAAAAATATTGTGCTAACAGTATACTCTACAGCAGTGGTCATCAACCCTGTCCTCAGAGCCCACTAACAGGCCAGGTTTTAAGTATTACCTTGGGGAGATGCAGACTAGAATACTGAAATCACTGAGCAGCAAATTATATCACCTGTGATGTATTTCAGTTATTTTGAAAACCTGGCCTGTTAGTGGGCCCTGAGGACAGGGATGATGAGCAGTACTGTACAGTACTGATTCACCGCTACAAAACCGTGAAATATTACCGCAATATCAGAATTAATAGGTCCTAATTAAAATAGCACAATATACCGGGACCGTAAAAACTGAACCGCGATAGAGCGGGGGTTTACTGTATTTATCCAATTTGCTCTTTTGTTAACATCGGCTACTTCTAGTTCATGGGGCTTCAGCAGTGGGAATTTACGGCTTGATTCTCTCATTATGCCTTCTATTCTGTGGACATCTCTCTCCACTGCCCTGCATGATGCACAGCAATTAGAACAATAAAAGTGTCACACCCCTAACTCCACCTTTAGCAAAATATTACACCTGTATTTAGGGTATATAGAACATGTTACTATGCAACTCTCCCTTCCCCAAAGCATTATCACCTTGTGACAACATGCGGGGGTTCTTTTCCCCTGCAGCAGCTGTCAAATTTGAAATTGGCACGTTGTGCAGAGAGATCTGTGAATGAATGAACTACAATTTCCATTTCCACCGGGGCAGACGGACTTGTAATTCTCAATGGAACACGAGTGCGGTATTCAGGGCACTCATAGTCCATGGACACTTCCTCAAGCTCTCTAATTGAAAACCCATACAGAGGTACAGACTGAAAGATGGAGGAAGAGTGTGATAGGGCCTGACGTGGTCTGTGATCAACTGATTGTGGAAAGCAATAATAAATGCACATTTTTTTTGCTGTAAAAATATGAGCATTTTTTTTTTAATAAAGGTGAACTTAGCCTGAAGGCCCCTTTCACACTGAGGCGTATTTCAGGCGTTTTAGCGTTAAAAATAGCGCATAAATAACGCCTGAAATACTCCTGCCCCAGCATTCTCAATGTGAAAGCCCGAGGGCTTTCACATTGAGGCGATGCGCTGGCAGGAGAAAAAAAAATCTCCTGCAAGCCGCATCTTTGGAGCGGTGAAGGAGCGGTGTGTATACTGCTCCTTTACCGCTCCTTCTCATTGAAATCAATGGGACACCGCGGTAATACCGCCCGCAAACCGCAGCTGTATTAACCCTTTTTCGACCGCTAGCGGGGGTTAAAACCGCACCGCTAGCGGCCGAATATCGCGGTAATTAGGATGGTATAGTGGCGCTAAAAATCGCGGCGATATACCGCCACCGCACATGCCCGCCCCAGTGTGAAAGGGGCCTTAAAGTGACACTAAACTTGGGTTAGTTAAAAAGAAAATGCTATTCAAGAATGTATTGTGAACTTAAAAGTCCCTTTTAGGCCCCTTTCACACTGAGGAGTTTTTCCTGCCCCAGTATGCTCAATGTGAAAGCCTGAGGGCTTTCACACTGAGATGATGCGCTGGCGGGAGGAGAAAAAATCTCCTGCAAGCCGCATCTTTGGAGCGGTGAAGGAGCGGTGTGTATACCGCTCCTTTACCGCTCCTTCCCATTGAAATCAATGTGACACCACGGTAAAAATAACATAATAATAAAAGTTGATTGGAAAAGTCCCCCTAACCACCCTTAGCATGAATTAATCTTCCCTTTTAGGTCTTTTATTTTATTTATTTCCCTCCTTTAATTAAAGATGGACAGGACAATGCTACTCGGTGGCAATACAGTGTTCCAATGTAACAGTAAATACATTCTACCTTTATCTCTTTGACTTCCATCCAAATATTGTTGTATAACTACGTTGATGGTCAATGGCTGTAAATAAGTGGAAAAGCTGTTTCCGTGGTGTATAATCATATAAGCAAATTTAAAATTCATTGTGAAATGTCATTTATTTGATCCAGTGCTGCTGAAAAGTCCTGCTCAACAACTGCACAGAAGATCTGCTAAACGGTTACCTGGGCTACGGGGGGCATTTTATTTAACAACTTTAGCAAGAGTTATTTTCCAAAAGATAACCAGATAATTTAAAGTTGTTAAGGTTGAAGGCGATGTCACTAGGGAAGCTTTTATTTCTTCTTTACAATTCTTAATAAATATTTTCCATTTGTATCACCTTTTAATCTTTCTTGTTATATTGTATGTTTTTACTTTTTATTTGCACAGAGTGAATGTACAAGGAAGCTCGATGGATTAAGGAAAGTCACCACCAACCTTGACAACAGCTGGACTAAAATACTGGGTTATGTGTTTTTAGATTTTGAATAAAATATGATGTTTGAACTGCCATGGTCTGAGGCTGCATTCCTTGACATCGCTGCAGCTATATATGACAAGGAATTTTAAAAGCAGAAGACATGATCTTTTATCCATTTTCCTGTCGCGGCAGTGTCAGACTTTTACTGAGTACACAGAGGTGTAGAGATAACCGATACGCAATAATTATACTCCAGCTTTACTTTAGGAGGAATTTCAGGTATGGATATTTTAAAAATAGTTACATTGATCCAGCTCAGACCAATGTAACTATGTATATACCAAACCTGGCCAATGCCACAGGAAGTTGAAAATAACTGTAGACATCGTTGCTCCAGTGTTCTCTGCTTGGTTCCAAGTCCGGCACTGAGCGGCTGCCCTGCTGCATTCTGAACACAGGAAGTTGGCCACTCAGCACGGGCGTCATTCAGAGAATGCTTTGCATTTTCTAAATGAATGCAAAGTGTTCTCTGATTGATCAAGGTGGACAGCGTAACCCCAGATGATGTCCTAGGGACGAAACGTGTCGGGGAGACCCTATTGTTGCCACGTCTTTTGCACAAAGCGCTTGTTTATCAACTTAAATGTAAGTGTTCTTGCTACATTAAAATCTTGATACTTATTACAGAGTTACGCTATGTGGCCACCTTTTTCTTCCTATCCATGATATATACCCTTCCATACTGACCTGGGATTTCCTGGACCATCATGTTCTGCAAGATCACCTGTTAATTGGCTATCTTCTTCTGTGTCATATTCCATCTTGCTGGCGTTTGGTCATTTTCGATACAGAAATTGGAAAAACACATAGGATTGTCCTGGTTCCATCGTGGTTCCACCACATAAAGCCTGTTTGACCCATTTGAGCGTATGCTTTCCTGGGTTCAAACATTCTGGCAAGCCCCTTACCTATCGGTGGTGGTTTTTGTCACTTCAATAATTGCTCACTTTCAGCACTTCAATCTTGAATTTATCATTAAGTTTTGGATTGTGTCAATACTCAAGTTTGATCACTCTAAGGATAGACATTTGTGTAATTTTTGCACTTTTTGAATCTTCTACATATGGACATTTAATTTGCATCTATGTGGACATTCATTCATTCATCATATTTCCTTTGTCACATTTGAGATTTGAGCACTATATTAATTTATGGTTTCTGGTATTCATTTATTTTGATTAGCGCTACACTTTCTGTTCCCCATTTTTTTTGCCATTTGTCTTATTGTTGTGTTAGCGGCTTATCTATAAGGGCAGCGTGGAATTATTCTGTACACCATGGACAGCGTAACAGCAAAGCATTCTCCGAATGGTGCCTGTCCGGAGCGGCCGACCTCCTGTGTCCAGAACACAGCAGGACAGCCATTCGACGCAGGACCCGGAAGCAAGTGGAGATCACTGGAGAAGCAATGTCTACTACAGTGATTTCCAGCTTCTGGTGGCATCAGCCAGGTATTGTATATACAGTACATAGTTACATTGGTCCAATTATTATCTGCTGTAACTACCTACATTTGTATGTCCTTAAAAATCTTTAAATAAACAGATTTGCAGCGTTTTGGAGGCGCTACACCATTGTTTTCAATGGGCAGGGGCGCTATAGGAGTGGTATATTTACCGCTCCTACCGCGCCTCAAAGATGCGGCTTGCAGGAGTTTTTTTACCCTCCTGCCAGCGCACTACTCCAGTGTGAAAGCCCTCGGGCTTTCACACTGGATACAAAGGAGCGGCTCTTTCAGGGCGCATTGCAGGCACTATTTTTAGCGCAATAGCGCCTGTAAAGCGCCTCAGTGTGAAAGCAGCCTTATTAAATTAGCAATAAAAATGCAAGATCTTTTTCCACATAAGCACATATATTGCCATGGTCTGCCTAAGGTAAAGCAGAGCTATACTCACCTACATTAAAGCAGGACTTTACCCATAACAACTTGATAAAAAAAATAATGTTCTTTAGCAAGGAACATACATTCCGCATTAATAGTTAGGCTACCAAAATAGTGTGTGCTGTAAATTGTCTCCAGCATTGCTCCTGTTTCTTCTTGCTAAAGGCGGCCATATTGCTGAAGCCCAGAGCCCCAGCTGTAAATCATATAGCGGAACTAAACCAATCGATTTACCAGTTTTAAAAAAAAGTTTGATTTGATTGTGTCCTCAACCAAACCATCAAATGGTTGGTGTCCTTACTGATCACATGTACAGCACCATGGCAGTTAAAGTTCAAACAGACTCAGCTTCCTTGGCTGTAAAGGATAGGAGGGTTTAATTCTGCTTTACGGCTACTTTCACATTGAGGCGTTTTACAGGTGTTTTTGCATTAAAAATATTGCCTGAAAACTGCCTCTTCTGCAGCCCCAGTGTGAAAGCCCGTGTGCTTGCAGGACAAGAAAAAAAGTCCTGCAGCAGCATCTTTGGGGCTGTACATACACCGCTCCTAAACCGCCTCTGCCATTGAAATCAATGGGCACCGCTGCGGCAGCGGCGCTGTTAACCCAGAAAAGCGCTGCTAAAACTAGCAGCGCTTTTCCGTCAACGCGGCCAGCACCTCAGTGTGAAAGTGGCCTACGGCTGTCATCAGAGTGCAGACCAGGGTGAGACAGTGTATTACTGGATTTTAAACAGTATAGACACTTACCGTATATACTCGAGTATAAGCCAACCCAAATATAAGCCGAGGCACCTAATTTTACCACAAAAAACTAGGAAAATTTATTGACTCGAGTATAAGCCTAGGGTGTCCATCTGCATGCCTCACTGTGCCTCACTGTGTCCATGTGCATGCCTCACTGTGTCTATGCCTCACTGTTTCCATGCCTCACTGTGTCCATGTGCATGCCTCACTGTGTCCATGCCTGTGCCCATGTGCATGCCTCACTGTTTCCATGCCTCACTGTTTCCATGCCTCACTGTGTCCATGCCTCACTGTGTCCATGCCTCAATGTGTCCATGCCTCACTGTGCCCATGCCTCACTGTGCCCATGCCTCACTGTGTCCATGCCTCACTGTGTCCATGCCTCACTGTTTCCATGCCTCACTGTGCCCATGTGCATGCCTCACTGTTTCCATGCCTCACTGTGCCCATGCCTCACTGTGTCCATGCCTCACTGTGCCCATGCCTCACTGTGTCCATGCCTCACTGTTTCCATGCCTCACTGTGCCCATGTGCATGCCTCACTGTTTCCATGCCTCACTGTTTCCATGCCTCACTGTGTCCATGCCTCACTGTGTCCATGCCTCAATGTGTCCATGCCTCACTGTGCCCATGCCTCACTGTGCCCATGCCTCACTGTGTCCATGCCTCACTGTGTCCATGCCTCACTGTGTCCATGCCTCACTGTGCCCATGCTTCACTGTGCCCATGCCTCACTGTGTCCATGCCTCACTGTGCCCATGCCTGTGTCCATGACTAGACTGACGTTTAACATGGGAGTCTATGGAAGGGGTGCCCGGGTTTGAAAAATCGTTGCTCCCCGGCCGTAGGTCCCCCAGACAACAATCTTTGCACACTTGTAGAGGAGAAATAGGGCTACATGTGTGCCAAGTTTGGGGTCCAGGGGACCTACGGCCGGCCGGTACCGGGTCCCCAAAGTCCACGAGATCAGGCGCAAAAAGGTAACTCGAGAATAACCTGAGGGGGGTATTTTCAGCACAAAGAAATGTGCTGAAAAACTCGGCTTATACTCGAGTATATACAGTATTTTGAATGTTTTACATGGCTGTACCTGCTAAAGAGGCCAGCCTGAAGTCATCTAGCAGGACTTCATTTTCTGACTAAAGTTCCACTTTAAAGTGATGTCACATCCCCGAGCTCCCTCGCATATGTTGACTTGTTCTCATTGGATTTTCAGTTTTAGAATTCTCAGCCATGCTGATGATGGGATGACATAACTGTGCAAGGGAGTTCATTCATGCCAGCACTTGGCAGATGCCAGGCTTGTACACTAAGCTGTGCATGTACACACAGTAGAAGAATGTAAACATGAATCCTTTATTTCAGAAGATACATTGCAGGTCTCTCTGGAATAAAAAAAGCCTTGCTGTTCACAATTTTTTTTTTTTTTTACAGCTATAGTTACACTTTAAAGTGTTTGTTAACCCAACATTTCATATTCCTGATAAGTTCCTGCTGTTCCATGTATTTGTATGAAAAGGTTTCCTGTTCTCTTTGTAATGCTTCCTTTGTGTGAAATCCCCGGTGTTCCTGCCAGTCATTCTGCTTTACTATTAAAAACTGACCACGCTAAGCAGGAGAGCACATTATGGTCAGTTTTCTAGCTATGCTGGGAACTCAACCTGCTCTCTTCCAATGATCAGACTTGTCCTGACACGCCCTTCCTGCACAGCCATTTACTGGGAAGCTCAGTGTGCTGCTGTTTCTCCACCCTCCAGCTCTTGTGCAACTGAGAACAGAGGGAATGTGTTATAAAAAAGAGAAAAAGTGTATTTATAATGTTTCCTTTTATATCTATACACAAATGTTTTGCCTTTAATTTCTATTTCAAACAGAATGAGTTGTTTTACAAGGGGATAGTTTTCCATCACTTTAAGGGCTCATTTACACTTGCAGTCGGGGGCAGTAAAAACAGACGGCTGAGCCTCAGTTTTTCAATAGAGATCCTGGACTCCAACAGATCCGCTTTATTGATGTTATAATTCCAACAGACAGAATCACATGTAGTGGGGGAACAAGAGCAAGGTGGACATGTTTCGTGCATTAGCGCTTATTCATAACCTCAGTTTTACTGCCCTCCCGACTGCCCCTTCTTAAGCTGCAAAGGCAGTATTATGGGGCTGTACACAAGAAGCAAGAATGTTACCCCCTGATATGTTCAGCAGGCAGTATTGACATTGAACATGGCCCATTCTTTGCTGGGGGCTGCTGTGCAGTGCTGCAAGCTTTTATGGGTTAAAGCAGGGGCTTAAGAGGAAACATATCACCTCCCAGCTACCTGTCAACCACCTTCTGAAAATTAATTCACAGTGGATCATGGCTTTTCAAAGATGCGGCAAGGGCTGCTGCAAATGTAAACTAGGCCTACAGTGCCTTGAAAAAGTATTCATACCCCTTTACATTTTCCAAATTTTGTCATGTTACATCCAAAAACTTAAATGTATTTTATTGGGATTTTATGTGATAGACCAACACAAAGTGGCACATAATTGTGAAGTGGAAGGAAACGATAAATGCTTTTTATTTATTTTTTTACAAATAAATACAGTGGAACCTCGGATTGCAAGTAACGCGGTTAACGAGTGTTTCGCATTACGAGCACTGTATTTCCTAAAATCCTAACTCGGTTTGCGAGTGTTGTCTCACAAAACGAGCAGGATTCAAGCCAAAGCGGTGTGCAGTACCACGTTTGGCCTGAGGTGGGGAGGCGCCGTAGCCGAACGGCGCCAATCGCAGCCAATCGGCGCGGTTCGGAAATGCACGGAAAGGCCTGAGGACAGTTCAGCTGACCTCGGCAAACCTCTGAAAGGCTCGGGAACGGAGTCTTTCCGAGTTTTGCCGAGGTCAGCCGAACTGTTCTCGGGCCTTTCCGGACGTTTCTGAGGTTTTCTGGCGCCCCCCACCTCTGGCCGCATGCGGTATTGCATGCTATTGAAGTCAATGCGGAACAAATTATTTTAGTTTCCATTGACTTCAATGGGGAAACTCGCTTTGATAAGCGAGTACTTTGGATTACGAGCATTCTCCTGGAACGGATTATGCTCGTAATCCGAGGTACCACTTTATGTGAAAAGCGTGGTGTGCATTTGTATTCAGCCCCCCTGAGTCAATACTCTGTAGAACCACCTTTCACTGCAATTGCAGATGCAAGACTTTTTGGGGATGTCTCTACCAGCTTTGCACATCTAGAGAGTGACATATTTGCCCATTCTTCTCTGCAAAATAGCTCAAGTTCTGTCAGGTTGGATGGAGAACATCTGCAAACAGCAATTTTCAAGTCTTGCCACAGATTCTCAATTGGATTTAGGTCTGGACTTTGACTGGGCCATTCTAACACATGAATATGCTTTCCATTGTAGCTCTGGCTGGTATGTTTAGGGTCGTTGTCTTGCTGGAAAGTGAACCTCCACCCCAGTCTCAAGTCTTTTGCAGACTCTACAGGTTTTCTATTAAGATTGCCCTGTATTGGCTCCATCCATCTTCCCATCAACTCTGACCAGCTTCCCTGTCCCTGCTGAAAAAAAGCATTCCCACAAATTGATGTTGCCACCACCATGTTTCACAGTGGGGATGGTGTGTTCAGAGGGATGTGCAGTGTTAGTTTTTCACCACACATAGTGTTTTGCCTTGAGGCCAAAAAGTTCAATCTTGGTCTCATCTGACCAGAGCACCTTCTTCCACATGTTTGCTGTGATCCCCACATGGCTTCTTGCAAACTGCAAACGGGACTTCTTATTACTTTCTTTCAACAATGGCTTTCTTCTTACCACTCTTCCATAAAGGTCAGATTTCTCTCACCTGAGCTGTGGATCTCTGCAGCTCCTCCAGAGTTATCATGGGCCTTTTGGCTGCTTCTCTGATTAATGCTCTCCTTGCCCGGCCTGTCAGTTTAGGTGGACGACCATGTCTTGGTAGGTTTGCAGTTGTGCCATACTCTTTCTATTTTTGGATGATGGATTGAACAGTGCTCCGTGAGATGTTCAAAGCTTGGGATATTTTTTTATAACCTAACCCATCTTTAAAGTTCTCCACAACTTTATCCCTGACCTGTCTGGTGTGTTCCTTGGCCTTCATGATGCTGTTTGTTCACTGAGGTTCTCTAACAAACCTCTGAGGACTTCACAGAAAAGCTGTACTCCAGTAATGGGGCACTATTCCTCCCGCTGACACCAGTGATGGGGCACTATTCCTCCCACTGACACCAGTGATGGGGCACTATTCCTCCCACTGACACCAGTGATGGGGCACTATTCCTCCCACTGACACCAGTGATGGGGCACTATTTCTCCCGCTGACACCAGTGATGGGTCACTATTCCTACCGCTGACACCAGTGATGGGGCACTATTCCTCCCGCTGACACCAGTGATGGGGCACTATTCCTCCCGCTGACACCAGTGATGGGGCACTATTCCTCTCGCTGACACCAGTGATGAGGCACTATTCCTCCCGCTGACACCAGTGATGGGGCACTATTCCTCCCGCTGACACCAGTGATGGGGCACTATTCCTCCCACTGACACCAGTGATGGGGCACTATTCCTCCCGCTGACACCAGTGATGGGGCACTATTCCTCCCGCTGACACCAGTGATGGGGCACTATTCCTCCCGCTGACACCAGTGATGGGGCACTATTCCTCTCGCTGACACCAGTGATGGGGCACTATTCCTCCCGCTGACACCAGTGATGGGGCACTATTCCTCCCACTGACACCAGTGATGGGGCACTATTCCTCCCACTGACACCAGTGATGGGGCACTATTCCTCCCGCTGACACCAGTGATGGGGCACTATTCCTCCCGCTGACACCAGTGATGGGGCACTATTCCTCCCGCTGACACCAGTGATGGGGCACTAGTCCTCCCACTGACACCAGTGATGGGGCACTATTCCTCCCGCTGACACCAGTGATGGGGCACTATTCCTCCCACTGACACCAGTAATGGGGCACTATTCCTCCCACTGACACCAGTAATGGGGCACTATTCCTCCCGCTGACACCAGTGATGGGGCACTATTCCTCCTGCTGACACCAGTGATGGGGCACTATTCCTCCCACTGACACCAGTGATGGGGCACTATTCCTTCCACTGACACCAATAATGTCATTTTTTACTCCCACTGACCATCAAGCCTATGGCATTGTTTACTCCCACCGATGCCAGGGCATTTTCTACTTCCAGTGTCCACAGTCCGGCCCCCATAAAGTTTGAAGGGCAATAAATTGGCCCTTTGTTTCAAAAGTTTGGAGACCCCTGGTCTATCACATAAAATCCCAACAAAATACATTTACGTTTTTGGTTGTAACATGACAAAATGTGGAAAATTTCAAGGGGTATGAATACTTTTTCAAGGCAGTGTAACTCCGTTGCTAAAATTAACCAGAATAATGGACGCTTCCATCTTTCCTAAGTGACCATCCAGGCTCCTGGGAAGGAATGATTACACAGGAAGCACACACACTAATAGAAAACCTTTTTTTAACTACCTAAAACATGGGTGCTCAACCTGTGGGCCTCCAGCTGTTGTGGAACTACAAGTCCCATCATGCTTCAGCTTTTGGAAATCATGCTTGTAACTGTCAGCCTTGCAATGCCTCATGGAACTTGTAGTTCCGCAACAGCTGGAGGGCCGCAGGTTGAGCACCTATGACCTAAAACATACTAACACTGGCACTAAGGCCTCATTTACACTGCGTATAGCTTCATCAGACTGATTTCAGAAACAAACATAAATTGACTATTGACTGATATATTTCTATCGCTTTAGGTGTCTCCTCATTTTTTTTTATTATAGCTACAAGTGTATTTTATGTGAACATCCCCTCTAAACAATAATTTGCTGACTCTGTCAAAGTGCCGATTAGACTGGGATGTGAGAAGTCATCCATATTTATTCTCAGCAGACTGGTTTAAACTGCTCTGACCAGTTGAAAAACAGCAGACTCTAGGGATTCCAGCCCGCTATACACAGAACTGAACTGATATACTGAACAGAGAAAACACTGTACACAATATACAGTATATATATAGCTCGGCTCCTGGTTATTATTCATAGAGCAGATTCATGAATGATGCTAGAGGAGAGGATAAGAAACTCATTCATGACTGTATAACAACATGGCAGAGCAAGCTAGTTCCCTAAGGGCCTTATCACACTGAGCCATGATTGTGTATGTTCAATTACTTACTATGAACATGGGAAAAAAAATCTTAAATATAAAGGGAGGGCTTTCGCCACCTAAGATCAGTAAGGCTTCGTATATAAATGCATGGGAAGGGACTACTTGGGCCTGCAGCATCGTTCTATGTTCAGCGAAGGTGAGCACACTAAGGGGGGCACTCATGAAACAAGTATAGCCAACCCACCACTGGAAAAGCACATACACACTCCAATCATAGCAGGCCAACGAAATATTACAAGTATACTAAATGTTCTTTTATTTTTAAGCAGTGTGGTAAACATCTACCACTTCTTAAAGCGGAGTTCCACCCAAATTTGGAACTTCCGCTTAATCCACTCCTCGCCCCTTACATGCCACATTTGGCATGTCATTTTTTTGGGGGGGAGTGGGGGCTTCAGTAGGAGTGGGACTTCCTGTCTCACTTCCTCCTTCCGCCCTGGGGCTGCCTAGGCGATACGTCATATCGCCTTTTAGTGGCCCCTCCCTGTAGGCGATCGCCTGGGACGTGACAGGTCTCAGGCGATTGCCTGTCCACTCAGAGAGCGCTGCGCCGTTCGCGCATGTGCAGTGAGTGCCCGGCCGTGAAGCCGAAAGCTGTCACGGCCGGGTGCCCACACTATGAATGGAGGCGGAGAAGGGGGGGAGAGGAGCGGAGCTCCGGGCGTCGCGTCGCTGGACAGTGGAACAGGTAAGTGTATGTTTATTAAAAGCCAGCAGCTACACTTTTTGTAGCTGCTGACTTTTAATAAACATAAAAAAAAGGCTGGAACTCCCCTTTAACATGCTTGGTACAGTGCTGTGCAAACAATTTAAGTAGATACTTATCCATCATGCCATACCATCAGGGAGGCGTGTGATTGGCCCCAAATTTATTCTGCAGCAGGACAACGACCCCAAACATACAGCCAATGTCATTAAAGTGGAGTTCCAACGTCATGTTCAAATTTTTTTTTTTTTTAACATTTCTACAGGTCATAACATTACAATGTAACACTCACTTAATTAGAAGATTTCTTCCCCCGATGTCCGCTGGTATATAAAAAATGAAGTTATAGAATGCTGTCCTGTCTGTTTTTATTTTGCTTGTGGGCATGTGAAGCCCACAAGCATCCATTTCCGGGGACACGGTGCTGCTGCTGGACCAGCATGCACCGCCCGTTCTCGCACATGTGCAGTAGGGCGCCGTAGCGGCGCTGTAAAGTATACAGGTTGCCATAACAACGGGCGGTGTCGTCGGAAGTGCCCGCCCCGTTGTTATTGCAACCTAGCCCTCGGCGCTGCCCAACTGACTCCTGGGAAATTATGATACACATCTCCCAGGAGCAGTAGGGAGCGGAGGCGCCGACGGAAGTGACGACAGAAAACGAGGTGATGAAGGAGGAAGATTTCGAGGGACCACATACAACAGCTATTTACAGGTGAGTAAAAAAATAAATAAATATTCAAATGATTTTTATTTATTTATTTCATGAACATTAATGGCAAAAAAATTTTTGAGGTGGAACTCCACTTTAAGAATTATCTTCAGTGTAAAAAAGAACAAGGAGTCCTGGAAGTGATGGTTTGGCCCCCACAGAGCCCTGATCTTACCATCATTGAGTCTGTCTGGTATTACAAGAAGAGACAGGATGATTTGAGGCAGCCTACATCCACAGGAGTTCTGCGAGATGTCCAGAACAACCTACCTGCTAAGTTCCTTCAGAAACTGTATGCAAGTGTACCTAGGATAATTGAGGCTGTTTTGAAGGCAAAGGGTGATCAACCCAAATATTGATTTAATTTGGATTTCTCTTCTGTTCGTTTACTTTCCATTTTGTTAGTTGATAAAAAGAAACACTTATAATTCTGAAAGCATTCTTAAGCTACAGAATTTTTTCACACCTGCCTAAAACTTTTGCACAGTACAGTATGTGGGCACAAACACCTAGTCCCTATTCACCGCCACTGGCTTTGGTTCCCTCAGCACAGTTTCTTCAATTTATTTTTGGGTGACAGTATGCACTCACCCAGGTCAAAGGGACCACCTAAGAGCCAGCAGCCAATTAGCTTTGAGAGAGTAAGGCCCCTTCTACACGGGACGGATCCGTGAGGATCCGCCCCATGAACCTCCGCTTGCTCAGCGGGGATCGCTCCGCTGATCTCCGCTGAGCCGGCGGATGACAGGGCGGTCCCCACACACTGTGCAGGGACCGCCCTGTCAGACCTCCGCTCTCCCCTATGGGGGGGATCGGATGAACACGGACTGTCTGTCCGTGTCCATCCGATCCGCTCTGCAGACGGATTGAAAAATAGGATTTTCCTCCGTCTGCAGAATCGGAGGATTGCAGACCCAGATGAGATCGGGTGTCAGCGGATGTTCATCCGCTGACACCCGCTATCTCATAGGGACCAATGTATGTCCCTTTTTCATCCGTAAACGGATGGATGAAAAAGCGGACATACGGTCCGCATGTGTGAAAGGGGTCTAAGAGATTGTCTTGCACAGGCTGTGTGTGTGAATGGACGTGTGCCCATTCTGTACAAGCCTTGCCTGGGAATGCACAGGTAAGGGTGTCTCCATAGAACCCCAAGAAAAGGAGACCTTGAATCCAGATATCATGGCCAGTGCTGGGGATACCAGCTAAAGCAGCGGGAAAGAAGAACTTCTTAAAAACAAGAGGCAGCATGCTAGGCAAGTCATCACCTAAGCAAGTAAAATTGTTTTTTTTAAAAACTATCCTTTAGTATTCACTTTATTCTCTGTTATTGGTTTTAAATGGTCAGTCCATCAAATCTGATATTTCCGTTTTTGGTAGCTAATGGAGAGATAAACTACTTTGCAATTACTTTGTATCTATGGTTTCAAGATTTTTTTTGTTTTCAATAAAGAATTATTACAAAATGCATCTCTTATGCCCTGTACACATGGTCGGTTTTTCCGATGAAAAAAGTCTGATGGACTTTTTTCATCGGAAAAAACGATCGTGTGTGGGCCCCATGTGACTTTTTTCCATCGGTGTTAAAAAATAGAACGTGTTTTAAATTTTTCCGATGGAAAAAAAAACAATAGGAAATTCTGATTGTCTGTGTGGAACTCCAACGGAGAAAAAACCCCACGCATGCTCAGAATCAAGTCGACGCATGCTCAGAAGCATTGAACTTAATTTTTTCAGCTCGTCGGAGTGTTTTACGTCACGGCGTTTTGGACAGTCGGAATTTTGTCTGATGGTGTGTAGGCAAGACTGACGGAAGTCAGTTTCATCAGAATTCCGACGGAAAATTCCATCGGATTTTATTCCATCGGAAATCCGATCGTGTGTACAGGGCATAAGTCTTATATCTCTGAGACACTAGCATACAAAATAGAGGTATATTACAGATGTATACATTGCATAAAAAGTAAAAAACAACTGAGTTCCAGATAATAGAATCTTTATGAACATTCCACATTATATAGAAATGGAAGGGCAGACACAAATGACCTGTTAGCCTGGGAATATTGTCTAAGGCCCCTTTCACACTGGGGCGGGAGGTGCGTCGGTGGTAAAGCGCCACTATTTTTAGTGGCGCTTTACCGTCGGATTTGCGGCGCTATTCGGCCGCTGGCGGGGCGGTTTTACCCCCCGCTAGCAGCCGAGAAAGGGTTAAAAACCACTGCAAAGTGCCTCTGCAGAGACGCTTTGCCGGCGGTATAGCCGCGGTACCCCATTGATTTCAATGGGCAGGAGCGGTGGAGGAGCGGTATACCGCTCCTTCACCGCTCCAAAGATGCGGCTAGCAGCCCTCTGGGCTTTCACACTGGAGACACAGCAGCGGCTGTTTCAGGTCGGTTTGCAGGTGCTACTTTTAGAGCAATAGCGCCTGCAAAATGACCCAGTGTGAAAGGGGTCTTAGGCTCAGATCATTATCCAGGGCAGTCCATACTAAGTTGTCCTCAAAGTTTCTTATGTCTTGGAGATGATTGGTAGGATTTATGCACCCTAGTTCCTGAGGCTGCACACCTGCTCTGGCCATTATGAGAGGTTTCTTTGTATGTTGTAATTTTTATCTTTTTTATATTATTAGCATTTAGCCCTGATTCATGAGGCTACGGTGTTTAGCCACAGGTGGAGTGCACTGGTGTTCCGTTCAGCCCTGCTGCCAGCAGCCTGTGAAACTCTGAGGCTGACAGCTGCTGCGGCTGGGCGGGCTGGGTGGTACACCTAGCGGTAATTCCAATTAGGGCAGTAGGCACCCAAGGACACACGCCGCGGTTGTGTGTTGTCCTAAACATAAGTACCACTTGGTGCACCACCCAGTCCCATCCAGCAGCAGCTGTCAGCCTCTCCTTGAGTTTGACAGGCTGCCAGCAGAGGGCCTGAGCAGCCCCCTGTGCCCTCTGCCCTAGGCTAAACACTGGAGCCCCATGCAGTGGGGCTATATGCCCAATGTGCATGGGGCCTTATAGGTAATGTAGTAAAAGAGACTTTAACACACAGTGTGGCTGGAAACAGCCAAAACCCATGGTTGAGCAGGGACAAATCTGGGAATTAAGGCAGGAAGATGTCATTGTGGTAGTATTCAAGACATACAGTATAAGCAAGGGGGCTAACACAGCTCACCATACTCCATCTTTAACTAAAGTATATATTTTGGGTTACATTGTATTACAGAGGGACTGGTTCAAGTTATTATTTACACTTACAAGTCCATTAATCAGCCTCCTAAGAGCCTGTAAATTATAATAACACAACATTTATATTTAAGAGAACCTGCGAACCTCCATTTTCAAAGTCTTACCCCCACGTTTCAGTTATGGACGTTGTCGGGGGTAACTACATAAGACTGTGCAGTACAACAGGCCCCAGTAAAGTTTGCCATATAGGGCCATGCTTTCATCTGCTTTTTGCTGAATCAGCTGAAATTTGAGCTATGTGGGCCCTGTCAGCATCACCCAATTCAACAAAAGTCAATTTCAAAATCAATTGAGGCAGGTGGAAAATGATCAGCCGAACTTCAACTAAGCTGAGTAACAGAGCTGGTCTCACAAACTTCACTTGTTTTTATAGGGTTACGCCGGCCATAGATGGAGCAATTTTCTTTCCTGCAACCAAGGGTTACAGAAAAGAAAGGCGCTTGATTCCCCTGATTGTGTTGATGGTGGGAATCCCTCCCACAGAGCCATTGTGTTTTCCTAGTGTAGCGTGGGGACGGGGGGGGGTTGAGTTGAGCCGTACCAGACAGGAAAACACAGTGATTACTGCTAGCGGCTATAATAGCTGCTAGCAATAATCAGATGTAAAATCAGACAGGCTGGTTGTACCCAAGTTGATCATACATTCAGGCTGACATTCAGCCTGCCCAAACATGGTTTGAATCTCAGCTGGTCCCTGCTGAACCAGCCAAGATTCGAACCGTCTATGGCCGGCTTTACCCTAAAAACTGCTGTAACTGGAAAGTTCAGATAAGACTATAAAAATAGAAGGGGCATGTTGGAATGGATTACAGAGTGCAACAGGTCTAACACAGGTGCCTAATGATACAGCCCTATATAGATATTCTGCAAATCTGATGTAACATGAAAGTAAATATGTCTATTATAGCGCACCCACCCCAGACTTCACCTGCTTTTCTTAATTTTGCTCCTCCGCAGGAAAGACTGAGGCACACTGCACTACAAGCCCGTACCCTCCTGGATGGGGAGGTTGAGCGGTGTTAGTTTTCTCGGGCCTGCCTGCGGCTGGTGTTAGAATCCTCCCGAGATGACCTTGCTTCTGCCTTGGCCAGAAACAAGTCCTTAATTCTTCCCAGTAAAGTTAAGCCCTGTACACACGGCCGAGTTTTCCTGACGAGAATCTTGACAAGAAACTTGTCCCGGCTGAGTGTACACACGTACGATTCAAAAGAACCGCAGCTCTTTTGAATGGCACGATTGCAGTGACGTCATCGACTACGACGAGCGTGCGCTCGTCACATTCGATGCCGTCGCCGCCATCTTGCTACACCCTATGCCTAGGAAGCTACCGCGCATGCGTCAAAGTAATTTTGAGCATGCACGGGTTTCCACGGCAACAGGTAAGTGTACACACGCTTGGGTTTCTCGTCGAGAAACAGGCCGACGAGATTCTCGACGAGAAAAAAGACTGCAGGTCGTCTTTTTTTCTCGTCGGGGAATCTGGGCGGTTTTCTTGACGAGAAAACTGAAACCCGCGTACACACAGCCGGTTTTCTCGACAAGAAAGCTCTCCCGGCAGTTTTCTTGTCGTTTTTTGCCGAGAAAACGGGTCGTGTGTACGCGGCCTAACTGTCCACACCAACTGAAAGTCCAACTTCTGTATTTATTTCACATGGATAATAAATAGTCCCTTTAAGAGCAGACAGGTTGAGATGAGACACAGGTCAAATAAGGTGGGAGGCAGGTCCAGGCACAAACTTAATCTTGGTTCTTTTACTGTTCTGATATGCACGAACAGGTTTGGCGTACGATCTTTGTCACAGACCTAATGAATATGAAAGTCACTGCCACTGACTTGTTGAGGATGGTCACTGCCACTGACCGGGTGAATAGAGCCTTGCCCTATTTGGTCACTGCCACTGACCTGGTGTGCATAGAGTCACTGCCACTATGACCTACAGAACATGCACTGCCTTCTTGGAGAACTTGGCCCATGTCAAAGAGAAAAACGTCCCTCCGGAGAGTTACCAGAGGCCCTTACTGTCACCACGACTCTGCGCTGGGTCTTCAGAAAGGGTCACCTCCCTGGCCTCCTTGATCCAAGATACGGGTCCCCTCGCAAGGCGGTACCCTGGGAGCTCTCGATCTTAGCGGACCCCAGCCAAAGGTTGCTGGGCCCCGGGCCTCCTATTTAGTACCTCACCCCAGACTGAAGGTGTCTGGGATGGAACAGCAACTCCGCCTCCGGGCCTATGGCACCCGGAGGCGACACACACACTCAGGCCTAAGGTGCCTGGGCGAGACCCCGAACCCGAACCCCTTCTGGAAGATGGCCGCCCCCTTTTAAACCCCCTCCTGACACGCACAGCAGGTTCCTCGCCCCGCCACACTGCTGTAAAGAGGGGATAAGAAAAGGCAAAACCCTGTACTGTGGTTCAACCCGGGCCCATGGCAACAGCGCCACCTACAGGCCCCAGGGAACTGTACATCAGTACTATCTCCCAGGGACAGAAATGGTCCATGAACCCTAACAATTGGTGTATCTGAGCCTTTTTACCACTCAGATACTTCCCTTAAATATAGCACCCCGCTACATCTATATTACAGTATGACTGTGCAGTCCAACCAGAGTTAAGCTGGGTAAACATAAATTGAAAATTGACCAGTTTAGCAGGGACTGGCCAAATTCTGATCTATATGTAACCCTCCTGCTTTAACAAAAGCTGATCGTTAGATTGCTGGAAAACCTCCTTTGCTCAGTGGCTTGCAGCCAATTGGCTGCCGTGCTGATTAGTGTATTCTTACAGCAGAGGATTCCCCGCTGACAAAATAGCACAGCAGAGAAGATTCCTCCATCCACCTCGCTTGTGTAGATGCAGGTGTAGCGCCCTGCTCCCAATGAGTGGGCGCTATGTGTTAAAATTATAGTTGTCTGAGCAATAGTTTGGCTCAGAAGGACTGTATTCAAATTATACCTCTGTTTCAGTTCAGCTGGTTGCATGATTTTTCCACCTGACGGTGGGTGTCGCTGTCACTACTGGTCAGGGTTGGAAAGGCAACAGGCTGGATGCATTGGGTATATCTTTCCCAGAAGCAGCCCAGGGGGCATGGTCAACCCGCTGTGCATTCTGGGAGAGGGTACTTAAGGGACAGACACCATTTTGTGGGTTCGTTCGTGGGTGGTGGGCGCCACCCGTATCCCAACCTGAGGGCCCTTCTGGCCTCAGGGATGTGTTGGCAGTTTCCGCCTCGGGGCCACATTGGCCAGGGGCTCCATTACTGAGATGTAGGCCCAGGAGTGGCTGGGGCCTACTGATCCAGGGATGATCCTGTGTCGCCTTGCCTGTAGGAAGGGACCGAGCAATTGAGGACTCGATTGGAGGATGTATCCGGATCAAAATCTACCTCACAGTGCTGCCGGAACGGCTGAAAGATCTTGGCACTGAGAGCTGTATTCTTTTTCATCAGAAGGTAACCCAGTGAGGGGTTGCACAAGTCTGTGGCAGAGACTATTGAGCAAATTCTACTTTCACAAGTCTGTGGCAGAGACTAGCGTGGAGACAGTTGTTCCTCTGGACCTAAGAAAATACCTGTGATCTGCAATTAAGGTACCTGAGTCCTCCCCATCCCTTCACCCCCCTCTGTTGGAAACTTTAAATCAATAAACCCTTGAAAGAGACTTTGTGTTGGTGCAGACTTTCTTCAGGACAACTCTTCAAGGAGAACCCCTGAGACAAGCGTATGGAACAGTAAGGTAGCGGCAGGCCCAAAATTAAACCAGCAGCTTCTACGGGGGTATCGCTACACAGGAATCTGTTGTTTTTTTTTGTCCAGCCTGCTTAAAAATAACTTTGTACACAGCTTAAGACTCAATGCACTCAGTAATCAGCACTCTGTAACAGAACTGGTCTAACACCTACCCCCTTCCTCTGTGATACAGGTCTGCAGGAGGATATTATCTATGCCAGCATGGAATTGACAAGCAAAAATCAGTCTCAAAATATAATGGTGGTACAGATCTATAAAGAGATAAAAAGGTGTGATACTACAATTGGGCTTTTAGAAGCAGCAGTAATGGATAGCAGGTATAAGGTCACTTGCATGGATTATATCCTACAACCTAGGGTGCTCCATTATGCAAATATTCTGTGGTTGAGCTTGAACTCATAGTCCTCCTGTGCCTCATTACTGGCCCATAACCAAGATGGGCTACCTCACAGCCAATAGCTTGACGAGGGAGGCAAAAGGACAGAGCTCAACCACAGCAGCTGGATGAGATTTATATTGTACAGCACCCCGGTTTAGGGGGCTCAAAGGGTGCATAAGTGTAAATGCAAGCATCTCTGGTTCTAGAATCCCTGTATGCATTTCAAGGTTTAATTTCCATTTTAACTAGAGTGTCATTGTCAAATATCTCATTTTCTATACAGACAAGACCACATTTTTAAGTTTTTTTTCCATTTAAAAATGACTAATGAACCTAAGAAAGTGAATACAGGAAAGTAAATCTGAAGTGAACCCTGGCTTGATCTTTCAAGAGATTTAATAACGCAAGCATTTTAACATAAAAAGCCCGGCAAAAACATTCGGCATTCGAAAAGAACAAATGACACAATCAGCACCATTGTCTGGGAAAGGTGCTCTGATTCTTCTGGGCACAAATACATTTACATATTGGATGGCACTCAGACACAGCAATGTGGTGACAATGATGATAATGAGTTTTGAAGGGAGACACATGGCTCTGGGCAATGGAAAGCATTAACCTACATCACATACAGCAGATTGGAAACTGGTTGCGTTTTTTTCTAGAGCAAAACAGAAATGGATATTAAGCAGAGTAGAATATCTGTGTATCCTCAACAGCCTGCCAGGGCATTTCTGAAATCTCATCTGTCTGGGTTTAGTGCAAATGGGTCATTTTTTATTCAAAAGTAAGGGAAAACCACAGTTCAGCGGAAGCTGTGATCCATAATGAATGCTAGGCATATGGGGGCAGCAAGGATAGTTTTTTTTAAAGAAAGTGAGGCCAGGGGCAAAAGTCTCGTTGCTGCTGCAACAATATTGAAGAAGAGAGCATGCACAAGGCACCAAAAGCCACAGCAAGAGAGCGAGCGAGAGGGGGGCTCATTAATTAAAACGGAAGAGAAAATTAGAACAATACTGGAGATGCTGTCAATAGCAACCAATGAGGTTAGACTTTCTAATTTATAAGGAAACTTAATCAAATTCGGATTGGTCACCATAAGTAAAAACTAAATTTAGTTATTTTCTTCTCCGATTCTAAAGCTAAACTCCAGCAAACAGCTACATACACAGTTGAAATACATATAGGGAGCTGTTTAACCTGCTACAGGGTTTGTATTTCTGTTCATCCAGTCCTTAGACTGGCCCAGCCCTGGCACACAACACAGCTATGTATGGCAGGGCAGAATACCCTACAGGTCTCTTTCCCACCCCAGCCTGTGACTGGACAGTGAACAGAGAAGGAGCATGCTGATGAGCTCATCTCTCAGTCACTGTACTCTCTCCTCCTCTCAACATGCTCCTTGGTAACACTGCGTCACAACCAATCGGCTCCTTGTGCTGCTTATAACTCTGTTAGTCTGAACTCGGCTATACAGAAACTGTCTGGTACCAGGTTGAATTCAGGTACTTACACTGCTTGCATTCAAACAACTATGTGTAATAATGTGTTTGCGAATAGAGAGCTGCATTCATTTGTTTCTTTAATAACTGTCTGGAGTTCAGTTTTGATAAATATTCCATGAATAAAGAGAAAATAGTGAAAGACAGAAAAACAAATATGAGCTAAAGAAATACAACTAATGGAACAGGGAAAAGTCCTGGAATTTGCACATCTCTGCAAAACCCCATAAGAAAGCGTATGACAGCCTTAGCCTGGGCTCCAACCAGGCCATGTCCGCAGCGTGTTTTACTCATTGTCATGAATAAGCTCCATGGGTGGAGTGAAACATGTTGGGGAAGTGGCCTGGTTGGAGCCCAGGCTGAGGCTGTCATACGCCTTCTTACAGAGTTTTGGAGAGATGTGCGACTTCCAGGACTTTTCCCTTTTCCATTGGATGTCTAGAGCTGAGACGAGCTCTGTCCTTGTCCGCACTCCAAGCAGTTGCTACATAAGAAGTAGTGGTGGAGCCTTGAGCGGAGCCTGTCAATTTAGTTTGGGTCACCAAAGAAATAAACAGATAAAAATCAGAAAGACAAAGAATGAAAAAAAAAGAAAAAAAATACAAAGTAAGAAAGGAGGTTAAACCAGGTATTACACTATCACAAGGGGAACATGTTTTGTCACACTAACAATATGTGTTCTTAAAGTGATATTGACCCCCTAACACAGTCACAACCAAAAGCCATTGCCTGTCCTGAAGTGGTACTCCAGAGAAAAGACAGCTTACACTTACAGTATGGAGGAGACCTGCATGACATCAGAAATCTGCTGATTGTGGGTGCAATGCTTTCCAGGCTACTATAACAAAAGATAGAAGTGAATGTAGCCGTCTTAATGCACACTACTGCAGTCGCTCCGACTTCAGAAAAGCTTCCTGTACGACTTCAATCCGACTTCTAGGTGACTTGCACCCATTGATTTCAATGGAAGTTGCCTCCAAGTCGGATCCCCTGTCTTAACTGAAGCAACTTTCCAGGGAGTAAAAATAGTTTTCCAGGCAAGCCCCTCCCTCCCCCCTCCCTCCCACAGAGCTGATTATTGTTTGATTGGCCACTGGAAAGTCCCCTGTCCTGGAGGGAACTTGAAGTTGCCTCATGTTGTGCTGTGATTCATACTCAAGTCGTGTCCAAGTTGCCTCCCAAAGTTGCGCTGAAAGTCGCGTTGCCCCTGTTTGAACCGGCTCTAAGGCTGTCCATAGATGGTTTGTTTTTCTTTGAGCCAGCGGACAAAGGTTCTTCAGCTTGTCCATTCGACAGAACGCTCAAATTCTGTCAAACATGGACAGCCGCACACGTATCGAAATTCGCCCGGGCCCCTCTGAACTGGCCGAATTTAGATCGGTCTATGGCCAACTTTATTTGTTGGTTTGTTTGTTTTTTCCCTGAAGACAGGTGCCCTTCAGAACCCTCTGAATTTGCATATATATGTATGCTATAAAGGACAACTTGTTAAACGTTGACATGCACAGTGCAGTAGAATTGTGGAGCACAAGACCAAACCGTCATAGGATGCAGTACCTTACCTTCTTCCCTCTCTGAGAAATATTTGGTGTTCTGGTAAGGAGTCTTTCAATTAGATATTCCCTATTCTGTTAAGTGAATAAAGAAGAAAAAGAAGTCAAATTTATATTAACAACTAGACATGTTTGCAATGATAAAGACTACAAGCAAAACTATAGGGGTCCTTTATGGTAGAGCTTAACCACGTAAGGACCGAGCCTCTTTCTGAGATGTGTTGTTTACAAGCTAAAAACAAGTTTTTTTTTGCCAGAAAATTACTTAGAGAAAAAAAATGTATAATGTTTTACCCTAGAGAATAAAATGGCAGTCGTTGCAATACTTTATGTCACATGTAACATATTACAAATGTACCGGTCCCCATAGTCGCCGATCACGCAGGGGGTCTTCTTTCCTGCTCACTGCCACAATCTAAAGAAAACGTGGCCGTGTGGTAGTTCATTGATTCGTCCTGTCAGTGTAAAACTGCCTGCTGGCATGATGTATGGGCAGACAGCTTACACTTATAGTATGCAGGAGACCTGCATGGCAACATCAATCTGTTGATCACGGTTGCAATGCTTTCCAGGATCAAAAAACCCCAAAAATTGTAAATGCACATTTTTTTACCTGCAAAAAAAAAAAAGTTCATTTATTTATTTTTGTTAAAAGGTGAAGGTATCCTTTATATGAACAAGCTGAAGTTAGAAGCTAATTTGCTACCGTGCAGAGCTGTACCAGATTTAGTGGGGAGGGAGCATATTAATTAACCAGTATACATATATATAAATAAAATTAGACACTTTAGAATGGAGTAGATCTTAACACTTAAGAAAACTGTACCCATTTAGTGGTTAGTAAAAACTTCCAAAGGGAAATAATGACCTGCCTATTAAAACCACAAGCAAAGAAACTATAATGCCGCGTACACACAATCGGAAATTCCAACAACAGAACCGTGGATTTTTTCCGACGGAATGTTGGCTCAAACTTGTGTTGCATACACAGGGTCACACAAATCTTGTCGGAAATTCTGAACGTCAAGAACGCGGTGACGTACAAGACGTACGACGAGCCGAGATCAATGAATTTCAATAGGCAGTTCGGCTCTTCTGCTTGATTCTGAGCATGCGTGTTTTTTTGTGCGTCTGAATTGCATACAGACGATCGGAATTTCCGACAAGAACTTTCCTTGTCGGAAAATTTGAGAACCAGCTCTCAAATTTTTGTGGTCAGAAATTCCGACAGCAAATGTCTGATGGAGCCTACACACGGTCGGAATTTCCGACAAAAAGCTCACATCTGACATTTGTTTTCAGAATTTTACGATCGTGTGTACGCGGCATAACACTTTTTTTTTTCCTTTTACTCACATCGCAAATTTTTTGTCCTCCGTTCCACATTGTTACTATTCAACAAACAGCTACTGTTTTTCTATTATGAATATACTACTGAAAATACTTAAAAAATGTTACACCTACCTTTCGTGGCAAGTGGAATCTTTGCTTTCTTGCAGAGCTATGGGTTTGGGCTGCTAATGAACACTCAGACGTATCAGATACAATGAGAAAACTCTGGTTTAGCTGTGCATGGTAGCCAATCAGCTTCTAACCTCAGCTTGTTCAATTAAGCTTTGTCAATAAAACTTGAAAGCTGGTTTCTATGCGGAGCTCCACCAGATTTTCCAGTTTTAGTAAATCAACCCCAAGGTCCCTCATTAGCCACTGTATTTTTTCCCACTAATTTCCTGCATTACACAGTAGTGAAGTAGTGAGGATGGCAAGGGAACCACAGTAGTCAGCAGATCACTTGTTATCCTACACACTTAGGCTCCTTTCATTCTAGCCAATTACAAAGTTGCGCAATTTTAAGTGCAACTTTGGAGTCCAACTTTGATACGACTTTGAGGTGACTTTGATAAGACTTTTACACTCTCTGACACGGAAGTTGTTTCAAAGGAGGATCAAAGTAGCGCTGGAACATTTTCTGAAGTTGCAGGGACTTTAGTAGTGTCAATTGGAACGGCTCTCAAAGAGATACAGTGGATATAAAAAGTCTACACACCCTGAAAGACAAATCATTTCAGAACTTTTTCCACCTTTAATGTGACCTATAAACTGTGCAACTCAATTGAACAACAAACTGAAATATTTTAGGTGGAGTAAGTAAAAATTAAAAAATATATAATATGGTTGCATAAGTGTGCACACCCTTAAACTAATACTGTGTTGAAGCATCTTTTTATTTTATTACAGCAGTCATTTTGGGTATGAGTCTATCAGCATGGCACATCTTGACTTGGCAATATTTGGCATTATTTGCCCACTCTTCTCTGCAAAAAAACTCCAAATCTATCAGATTCCAAGGGACATCTCCTGTGCACAGCCCTCTTCAGATTACCCCACAGATTTTCAATCGGATTCAGGTCTAGGCTCTGGCTGGGTCATGCTGAAAGATAAAGTTCCTCTTCATGTTCAGCTGTCTAGCAGAAGCCTGAAGGTTTTGTGCTAATATTGACTGGTATTTGGAACTGCTCATAATTCCATCTACCTTGACTAAGGCCCCTGTTCCAACTGAAGAAAACAGGCACCAAAGCACGATGCTGCCACCACCATGCTTCACTGTGGGGATGGTGTTCTTTTGGTGATGTGCATTGTTGTTTTTGCACCAAACATATTTTTTGGAATTATGGCCAAAAAGTTCAACCTTGGTTTCATCAGACCAGAACACATTTTCCCACATGCCTTTGGGAGACTTTAGATGTGTTTTTGAAAAATTTTGCAACACTTGGATGTTTTTCTTCGTAAGAAAAGGCTTCCATCTTGCCACTCTACCCCATAGCCCAGACATATGAAGAATAACAGAGATTGTTGTCACATGTACTACACAGCCAGTACTTGCCAGATATTCCTGCAGCTCCTTTAATGTTGCTGTAGACCTCTTGGCAGCCTCCCTGACCAGTTTTCTTCTCGTCCTTTCATAAATTTTGGAGGGATGTCCAGTTCTTGGTAATGTCACTGTTGTCAGATTTTCTCCACTTGATGATGACTGTCTTCACTGGGCTCCATGGTATATCTAATGCCTTGGAAATTCTTTTGTACCCTTCTCCTGACTGATAACTTTTAACAATGAGATCCCTCTGATGCTTTGGAAGCTCTCTGCAGACCATGGCTTTTGCTGTAGGATGCGACTAAGAAAATGTCAGGAAAGCGCCCGCCGCGTGCTCCGTGAGCATGCCCGCGGGCCTAAACAAGGCATTTCCCTGTTCTGCCTAGCAACATGACAGAGATCAACTGCTCCCTGTCATCGGGAGCAGTGATCTCTGTCATGTTCTAGGTAGTCCACCAACCCCACAGTTAGAATCACTCCCTAGGACACACTTAACCCCTTCATCGCCCCCTAGTGTTTAACCCCTTCCCTGACAGTGTCATTTACACAGTAATCAGTGCATTCTTATAGCACTGGTCTCTGTATAAATGACAATGGTCCCAAAATAGTGTCAAAAGTGTCCCATGTGTCCACCATGATGTCGTAGTCACGATAAAAATCGCTGATCGCCGCCATTACTAGTAAAAATGGCATAAAACTATCCTCTATTTTGTAGATGCTATAACTTTTGCGCAAACCAATCAATATACGCTTATTGCAATTTTTTTTTACCAAAAATAAGTAGAAGAATGCGTATCGGCCTAAACTAAGAAAGAAATTCGTTTTTTTATATATTTTTGGGGGATAATTATTATCGCAAAAAGTAAAAAATATAGCTTTTTCTATAAAATTTACGGTCTTTTTTTGTTTATAGCGCAAAAAAAAAAAAAGACGCAGAGGTGATCAAATAACACCAAAAGAAAGCTCCATTTGTGGGAAAAAAAGGACTTCAATTTTGTTTGGGTGCAACGTCGCACGACAGCGCAATTTTCAGTTAAAGCAGTGCGAATCGCAAAAAGTGCTCTGGTCAGGAAGGGGGGTAAATTCTTCCGGGGCTGAAGTGGTTAATTCTGAACACAGCTACATCCCCAGTTATAAGAGGGTGTGCACACTTATGCAACCACATTATTTTATTTTTACTCCGCCCCCCCCCCCCCCCCTTAAAGATTTCAGTTTGTTTTTCAATTGAGTTGTACAGTTTATAGGTCACATTAAAAGGTGGAAAAAATTCTAAAATGATTTATGTTTGTCTCATTTTTTTTACATCACAGAAACCTGACATTTTAACAGGGGTGTGTAGACTTTTTATATTCATTGCACATGTCCTGCAACTCTGGGTCTCACAAGTCAGATCCTAAGTCGCATAAGTGTAAAAGGAGCCTTATGCCCTGTACACACGATCGGAATTTCCGATGGGATAAAATCTAATGGAATTTTCCGTCGGAATTCCATTCAAGCTGACTTCCATCACTCTTGCATACATACTGTCAGACCAAATTCCGACCATCCAAAACGCTGTAACGTACAACACTACGACGAGCCGAGAAAAATTAAGTTCAATGCTTCCGAGCATGCGTCGACTTGATTCTGAGCATGCGTGTTTTTTTCTCCGTCTGAGTTCCACACAGACGATCGGAATTTCCGAAACATGTTCTATTTCTAAACTCCAACGGAAAAAGTCCGATGTGGCCCACACACGGTCAGAATATCGGAAGAAAAAATTCCGTCAAACTTTTTTCATCGGAAATTCCGATCGTGTGTGCAGGGCATTAGAAGTGTCCAATTGTAGGCAGACTTGGAGCTTCACAAGGCAAGCAAAAATCACGCTCTTCGCCCACCAGAATGGTGACTAGAGCACATATTCTTTAATGGATCTCTTGAATTCATTATTTTTGTAGAAGCAGAACTAAACTTGAATCCTTCAGGACAGGTCAGTAGTGATTATACAGCACTTACAATTGGTATTACTCTTTCGTCCATGGACCGACACAGCTTCTCTATTGACAAAGTGGGTATTATCCGTTAATTAGGAGTGACTAGGCAGAAAAACTTGTAAAAAGTGTTGCATCACACCTTCTACAGTACCGCCCAGGGGGCGGACCCTCTGGGTATACCCTCTCAGTCTGCACATAGCAGATCAGTTTTTTTCTGTCTAGCAAGGAGTAGGACATGGCTTCCTTCGGGCCCATTGGTCCGGGGAAAAAAGATATATATATATATATATTTTTATTTTTTTGCTACATTTGTTGTTTCCTGCAATCTTCGATCAACTGCCGACTGGGTGACAGGCTGGATCCTCGATCGTTGTAGTCTCCCCAGTTTCGGCCATCGAGCGTGTGCCGACCCTAGCTACGCGCTGGGTTTTCCACGACATGCCCGTCGCTCCACGGGTGGCCGGTGAGCCTACGCTCCAGGGCCTGCATCGGACCGCTCAGCTTCGGCTGACCTTACGGCCGAGTCGCAGCAGCCTGGCCGGTGAGCTTACGCTCCAAGGCTTGCATCGGACCGCTCAGCTTCGGCTGACCTTACGGCCGAGTCGCAGCAGCCTGTCCGGTGAGCATATCGCTCCAGGGCATACATATGATCGTCCCTTTTGGGTCCAATCACAGCATGCCTGGCCAACAGTCACCTTCTGTGCGCGGACGATGATCTGTTTGGAATGTCTTCCAGCAGAATACATGCAGGATAGGTAAGTAAAACTCCCCTGCCTCGGCTGGGTGATTTAGCTGGACATTCCTGGAGAGATCAAGTAAGTGGTTGTGGCCCCTTTCTTCCCTCTCTCCCTGCCTTTCCCTCCTCCCTGGGCTTCTAGCTAAAGGTTGCTGGGTGCTGGGGGTCACCTAGGGGGTCCCACTGGAGCGGGGCTGGCTGTAACTAACATTTAAAAGAGATGTCATTTTTGCTTACCTGTGTTTCTGTGTCTCCATGCTGTCGGCGGCCATTTTGAGGTGGTCCATGCCAAGTTTGGCCTCTTGTAACTGCCTGGCGGCCATCTTCCTGTGGTTCGGCCACACCCACTGGCCCCTATCAGGTGATCGGCGGCCATGTTTGTCCACCCTGTATGCAGATATTGCCATTCGGCGGCCATCTTTTTGAGGGCTATGGCTGCCTGACCTCTATCTTCTGTCGGCGGCCATTTTCTTAGAGCCCACATTATCTTCCATACAGACGTTTTTGGCAACCATTTTGCGAGAGCCTCCGGCCTCTAGGGTGCATTACACTGGCGCGAAAATTCACACAGGAAGTGCTGATAAAAGAAGCAGACTGACACAGCAGCAAGGGGACAGCATCACAGGCGCAGCATAGCAGTACCTATCCAGGGTGGTGAGTCCTCTGGGTAACCCAGCATCTCTGCAGCGCAGGAGGGTGGCCTATTGATATCTTGCCTGGAGCCCTGTGAGTGTCAGCGTGTGGTCAGCATGGCATCTGAGCCAGATGTCTTCTCCCCTGAAACACCAGATTTAGCAGCTGGTGTCCCTGAGGTGTCTATGGACGCTATGTCGGCAATCCTAGAGGCGTTTGCTGCCAGGGTGGAAGCAGCACACGGGAATACAGGGGGTAATAAACGCCCCCGTCCCCTGCAATCTTTTGGGGATATTTCTGATGCAGAACCAGGTCCAGCTACGGCTCATGGCCCAGATTCTGATGCATCAGAGACTGCAGACCGTGACCGATCGGACAGTGAGGAGGACTCCAAGTCCAGGTCAGTACGCGAGACAGCTTTGGTATCTGACCTTATTACTGCAGTGCGGGATACGCTAAAGTTGGAAAGGACTGAAGAAGTAGCAGATACTCCAGTCCCCTTTGGGTTTCGTAAACCTGCCCGCACTGCTAAGGTGTTCCCTTGTGTGTCTTATTTTGACAAACTCTTATACAAGGAATGGGAGAACCCACTGAGGGTCTTTACAGCCCCAAAGAGGTTTGCAGTACGGTACCCCTTTGAGGAGAGTTTTCTGAAGATATGGACCTCTCCCCCTATAGTGGACCCTTCGGTGTCCAGACTTAATAGAGCCACCGCTATTCCAGTAGAAGGGGCTCCTGTTTTCAAGGACCCTGTGGATAAGAAGGCTGAAGCACTCGCTCGCTACCTATACTCAGTGGTAGGCTCGGCAGTACGCCCGGCATTGGCGGGGGCCCTAGTGTCTCAGACACTTACTGAATGGGCAAAATTGCTACTCCAGGGGTTAAAGGAGCGAGATGCTCCTCCTAATGAGATAACTTTGGCCGACCAGTTGGTCCAGGGCCTTAAGTTTGTCTGCGAGTCAGACATGGATACTATTCCCCTGCTGTCAAGAGCTTCGGTTTATGCAGTAGCAATACGCCGCCTGATCTGGCTAAAGGGCTGGTCTGCGGACCAGACTTCCAAGAAAGCCCTATTGGATCTGCCTTTTAAGGGCGACAGACTTTTTGGGGCTTCTCTGGATGACATCATCAAGGATGCCACAGAAGGTAAAAGCACTTTGCTTCCCCAAACTAGCAAGGGTAAGGGACCACGCCAAGGGCAAGGGCCCTCCTTTACTGCACGTAAGCGTTTTTTTCGCCCCCTTAAGGCGACAGGGAAAAGACCCCAGGCCGATAAAGCGCCTGCCCAAGGACAAAAGCGTCCTTGGTCCCGCAGACCCAACAAGCCTGCGGACAAATCTGCGTCCACATGAAGGTCCGCCCCCACCCAGCTCTCGGGTGGGGGGACGTCTTCGCAAATTCGCGACTCAGTGGACAGCTCTAGTCTCCGACAGGTGGGTTTGCGAAGTAATCTCCTCAGGCTACAAGATAGAATTTCTCTCTTGTCCACCAGACAGATTCATCACCTCCAATCTCCAGCTACTACCGACCCGTCGGGAGGCCCTGTATGGGGCGGTCCAGGGTCTACTGGAACGCGGGGTAGTTATTCCAGTTCCAGAACAGGAACGGGGTCAGGGTTTTTACTCAAATCTGTTCATTGTGCCAAAGAAGGAGGGGGTTCGTCCAATCTTGGATCTCAGAGCCCTCAATTGCTTTGTGAAGGTACAAAGATTTCGGATGGAGTCGGTTCGATCCGTAGTCACGGCTCTCCATCCGGGGGACTTTCTGGCCTCCTTGGACATCAAGGACGCATACCTGCATGTCCCCATATACTCCAGACACCAGAGGTTTCTGCGATTTGCTATCGGGAAGAACCACTACCAGTTTGTGGCCCTCCCGTTTGGCCTTGCCTCAGCACCCAGGACGTTCACCAAGGTGCTCGCTCCGATTCTGGCACTTCTAAGACAGCGGGGTATCGCTATCACAGGTTACTTGGACGACCTTCTGCTGAAGGCCCCTTCAAGCTCAGAATTAGAGGTAAGCGTGTCCATTACCTGTCAGACTCTTCGAGACTGTGGTTGGATACTAAACACGCAAAAGTCAGTATTGGTGCCCACTCAACGCCTAGTGTACCTGGGGTTGATTCTGGATTCCTCAGAGGCAAAGGTATTCCTCCCTGTGGAGAAGTTGCAGACCCTCCGGGCTGCAGTACGGCAGCTGACTTCCAGGAATTGGTCGTCACTCCGTTTTTGCATGCGAGTGTTGGGCCTCATGGTAGCCTCCTTCGAGGCGGTCCCATATGCTCAATACCACACTTGAGTGTTACAGAAGGAAGTTCTGTCCAGATGGAACAGATGCCCTTCATCTCTGGATTATCAAATCCGAGTGAGCCACCTAGTCAGGAGATCCCTGGTATGGTGGCTGACAGCACCGGCTCTAATGGCCGGGAAGTCATTTCTTCCGGTTTACTGGATAGTGATCACGACGGACGCCAGCCTTACAGGTTGGGGGGGAGTCTGGGGTGTCCAGTCGGCGCAAGGTCGCTGGACCCCAGAGGAAGCCCTCCTGCCGATCAATGTCCTGGAGATCCGGGCGATCAAGCTGTGCCTCTTCAAATGGTCTCAGAGACTGCAAGGGCGTCCAGTCAGGATCCAGTCAGACAACGCCACAGCAGTGGCATATGTCAATCATCAAGGAGGAACAAGAAGCTCAGCTGCAGCATCGGAGATCGCTCGCATCCTGAAGTGGGCAGAGAGGAGCGTACCGGCACTGTCGGCCGTGTACATTCCGGGTGTGGAAAACTGGCAGGCGGACTACCTGAGCCGCCAGATGCTGGACCAGGGAGAATGGTCCTTACACCCGGAGGTGTTCCAACTCCTCTACCAAAGATGGGGCACACCAGACGTAGATCTTCTGGCTTCCCGACTCAATCGGAAGGTATTGAGGTTTGTGGCCCGGTCAAGAGACCCATGGGCAGACGCAACGGACGCGTTGGTAGCATCGTGGGGTCAGTATCGGCTAATCTATGCCTTCCCTCCCTTAAGGCTTCTTCCTCTTCTGCTCCGCAGAGTGGAGGCAGAGGGAATTCCAATGATCCTAATCGCTCCAGATTGGCCTCAGCGTCCTTGGTACGCCGATCTAGTACGTCTGGTAGCAGACGTCCCCTGGCGCCTACCACTACGGAAGGACCTGCTATCGCAAGGTCCCATATTCCATCCTGCTTTACAGTCATTGGCTTTAACGGCATGGCTGTTGAGAACCAGGTACTGAGAGATCGGGGCCTGTCAGACTCAGTAATCTCTACTATGAGAAGTGCTCGGAAACCGTCCTCTAGGAAGGTCTATCACCGCACTTGGAGGGCCTACATCTCCATGTGTGAGGAAATTAAATGGCATCCGCGTACCTATTTGGTTTCCAGAATACTGCTGTTTTTACAGCATGGGGTAGACCAAAGGCTTGCCCTAAGTACGATTAAGGGACAGATATCTGCCCTGGCTGTCTTTTTTCAGCGACCCCTGGCGCCTCACTCTCTCGTGAGTACATTTGTGCAGGGGGTTCGACATGTGGCCCCTCCGGTCCGCCCCCCGTTACCTCCGTGGGACTTGAACCTGGTCCTCTCGGTGCTTCAGAAGGCACCGTTTGAGAATATTAGAGATATTCCCCTGTTGACACTTTCTCAGAAGGTGGTCTTTTTGGTGGCTGTTACGTCAGTTAGACGAGTCTCTGAGCTGGCAGCCCTGTCCTGCAAGGCTCCCTATTTGATTTTCCACAAGGATAAGGTGGTGCTGCGGCCGCAGCCTTCCTTTCTTCCGAAAGTCGTTTCGGCTTTTCATCTCAACGGAGACATTGTACTTCCATCCTTGTGTCCTCAGCCGTCGAATCCTAAGGAGTCGGCGTTGCATTCCTTGGACGTTGTCCGAGCTTTGAGAGTATACATATCTGCTACTTCCCTGTTCCGGAAGTCAGACTCACTGTTTGTTTCGGTGGCTGGTCCCAAGAAGGGCCAAGCAGTCTCATCGGCCACCATCTCTAGGTGGATCCGACAGATAGTAATCCAGGCTTACGCCTTAAAGGGTCAGGCGCCCCCCTTTCCTGTCACGGCGCATTCGACCAGGGCAATAGGTGCCTCTTGGGCTTTCCGACATCAAGCGTCTGTTTCCCAACTATGTAAAGCGGCGACTTGGTCGTCCGCTCACACTTTCACAAAATTCTACAAGGTTGATGTAGGTGCATCTTCGGATGCCTCATTCGGCCGCAAGGTTTTGCAGGCGGCTGTTTAGAGTTGCAACTCCTCCGTTGGAGGAGTGCTGTTTTGTGTTTTGGGGTGAAGTTTGTTTTTATGCTGTTACCACCCCTCATTTTTTCTCTGACACTGCTTTGGGACGTCCCACTTTGTCAATAGAGAAGCTGTGTCGGTCCATGGACGAAAGAGTAAATAGGATTTTTTACTTACCGTAAAATCCTTTTCTCTGAGTCCATGGACCGACACAGCACCCACCCCTCCTTTTAAGTTTGTACTGCTTTTTGACGAACTGATCTGCGATGTGCAGACTGAGAGGGTATACCCAGAGGGTCCGCCCCCTGGGCGGTACTGTAGAAGGTGTGATGCAACACTTTTTACAAGTTTTTCTGCCTAGTCACTCCTAATTAACGGATAATACCCACTTTGTCAATAGAGAAGCTGTGTCGGTCCATGGACTCAGAGAAAAGGATTTTACGGTGAGTAAAAAATCCTATTTTTACAGCACCTCAGGAGGTGTTTTACTAACCAGATCACCAGGTGAAAACAGAAAGAAAACTCTTTAAAAAAATGAATGCAGCCTCCACATCTAATGATTGGTAAGCTGCAATATATTACATTTTTAGTTTGGTGTTTAATACCGCTTTAAGACTAAACATGTGACAACAATCTGTGCAACATGCTGGCCCACAAGCCCCTGTTCACACCGGTGCGATTTATCATGACAGGTCCAAATCGCATGACGAGTTGCACCATATTGTCGGCAATGGTACTATTCAAATTGCCGCAACAGATGTCGCAGCAAATTTGAAAAAGGTTCCTCCACTACTTTTTTGCAGATTTCATTGCGACTTCCATAGACCTCTGTTAAACGAAGTCGCAAGCCGCAATGAAATCAGAAGTGCAAGTAGCACTGATCTGCGGCTTTTCGAAGCCGCACCAGTGTGAACCGGGGATAAAACTTGTGCAGTAAGTGACAGAGGGAAATAAAAGAGAACCTTACCTTAGCTTTTTGGAAGAATTTACATTTCAGAAGTTCAGCTGCTGTTGGCCTGTTAAAAGATAAATTAAAAAAATGTTTTAACCAATCCTAAAAATACATTTTACAAAATGCAATCGATAAGAAATTGTTTGGACTTTCACAATCCTCAGCACAGCTGCAGTTGTCTAGGTAATCTAATGAGCCTAAGAAATTTGACTGTTCATATTCAAACAGGTCTGAAAGGACTTTTTTGTTATAATAATTTGGTTCATGGCAATAAAAAGAGAGGGAAAAAAATAAAAATAAACTATTAGCAGCTTCCAATAGGAGTTATTGCCCAAGGGTAATAATAGATATGTTGTGTGCAGGGCCGCCATCAGGAATTTTGGGGCCCCTTACACAGCTTTAGGCATGGGCCCCCTGGAGCAGAGAACCGGGGGGGTGCTGCCGCTGCAAATTGAGAAGCGGGGGGGTGCTGCCGCCGCGCGAATGATTGAGGTCGGGGGGGTTGCCATCTGGGCCCTTGGGGACTTCCGGGCCTCTGGGGACCTCTGGGCCCCTTACAAAAAAAAAGAAAACTAAAATAAAAATAAAAAATGAATTTTTTTTTTTAATAAAAAAAAAAAGGGGGGGTTGCCATCCGGGTCCCTGGGGACCTCCGGGCTTCTAAGCCCCTTACATAAAAAAAAAAAAATGGCCTCTGGGCCCCTTACAAAAAAAATAAAATAAAAAGAAATAAAATAAAAAAAGAAATAAAATTTTAAAAAAACTTTAATTTTTTTTTAATATTTTTTTTTTTAAAAGGGGGGTTGCCATCCGGGCCCCTTACAGGTGTACTGCCTGTACCCCCCTGATGGCAGCCCTGGTTGTGTGTGCGGTGCTACTGTATAGTAGTAAAAACTTGTTACAAGCCAGTTTCACTGGATTTATGGGTGCTGTGATTGGACACAAGGCTTTTTGTGAATGGACATGGAGTGATGTGACCTGAGTCCTTCACTGCCATTAACCTCTGCTCTCATACCCGCAGCACCTAGAAATCCAGTGGATCTGGCTTGCAGGAGGTATTCCTGCATAGCTGGTGTAGGATTTACTATAACATGTTTTCCCGTAGTTGGGCTTTAATCATAAATCTTCCTAATAATCCGATTTCATTTGCTATGTGTTGGAAAGATCAAATGTCGGTGTGTCCAACTCAGTATCCCTACTCTTGCCACTAGTCTGGCAGAGAATGCTGGGAATTCCTGGACGGCTGTATGCTCTCCACAGGTTCCCTTTAGGAATAATTAAGTATTAAGAGATCTCTGGGATACAAATCAGTCACTTACCTCTTTGACGGGTCTTTCTGGAGACACAATGAAATTAGCTTCCTAAAGGATTTCCCGTATCTTCTTGTCATTTCTTTATCTTCTACTCCAGTTTCTAAAGTTGGGGGATCGTTTTGCAAGGTCAGCATTAACACCTAGATAATACAAGATAAAGTGTAAGAGCAAAATTCTATATGTGTCCTATACAAATCAGGAGAACAAATACATACAAATACAGTATATATATATATATATATATATATATATATATATATATATATATATGTAGCGGGGTGTTCCCCTTTAATGCAGAGAGACAAGAAGTTCCAGGTGAGAGGTGAGTCGGGAGGAAGTAAAGAGACATTATGGAAGTGAAAGCAGAGGAGAGAGAGACTACATCTCCCAGTACATCTTGCAGCACCCAGGGTGCATTGCTCCAGAACAGAGACTGCTGGGGCAGACTTTATAAAGGGGAGGCGGAGTTTTGGTCGGCCTCTTTGGACACCCCTCTCCTAGCAAGAGGATCTCTGTGCTGAACTGCTGTGTGCACAAGGCCTGAAGCCTGGGCCGTGTGCTCCTTTCCAAAGAGCCCTCTGCCAGCCTAGCAGAGACTTAGAGACATCTAATCCTCCTTGCTGCAGTACACCAGAAGGATTGAAGACTTGGATGTCGGTGGATTCCTGTTCCTAGACGAATCGATGGAGGAAAGGGACTTGGACTTGTCCAGGTGGTGAGAGCTGTTTAAAGACAGATACTTTATCTTTACTATTCGTTGGGATTACAAAGTTGTTCTTCAAGTGCACCACCGAGAGATTGCTAGCAAATATTGTTTCACTGAACTTCCATTTAGATCAGTCAGGCCTGACTGCATAGGTAGACATTGCTGGGTGTTAGTCTACCCATGAGGGGAAGTAGCTGTAAAAGGGCAGCGCTAGAGTTGCATAGCAATACTTAATTATTCTGATTACTCTGTTTATCTTTATTACTGTTTATTGCAGGGATCTGCAACTTGTTATACTGTTGTTTATTACTTGCCCATTAGCCTCAGTAAAATATCTGGGTAAAGTACATTTGGTGTCAGTTCCGCTTACTTTAATAGGAGTTTTAAAGTATATTCTGTGTATGTTTGTTATAGGACTGCGTCACCAACAGTTGCGGTCACGCGGTCCTATCCCTCTATCACCAGCTGTGCCACGGGAGGTTAGAGCCGATTGCCGGGGGTTGACAGCGGTGCACTGCAGGGCCCAAATCAATATCAGCGGCTCTCTTAACTGGGGGTAGCGCTACACGTGGGGGCTCGAGTCCGGGATCCTTGTACGTTGCACGCTGCAATCAAGCCGGTCAGAAGTACCAGCATGGACCCGCTGGCAATGTCACAGTGGTGCGCAGCGATTGGCGCCGATCCAACCGCGGCGGTAGTCATTGTACTCCCGGGGGAAAGATGGAAGGAAGAGGAGATAAAACATCTCGTATTGTTACTGTCTCCGAGCCACAAAGCATGGGTGATGGATTTTAGGCCAGATCCAGTGATCTCGTTTACATACGCACTGGTAGAATGGAAAAACGAAATCCCAGAGCATTTTAAAAGTCAGAGTATACAAGCCATAGATAATCAGATCTATCACTTGATACATACGCTGCCAGTGAAGGAAGAATGGTTTCAGACACCAAAGCCATCACTCCCACAATTATCTCCACCACTATCCCCTAAAGCAGAAAAGCTTAAGGAACTATTAAGCCCGGGATCACCGCTGGCCGCTATAGGGCCTGAATTGTTGAATGCTCTAGGAGACCTTGTAATTAAGTGCCTGAAAAGCAGTACGGTGCATGTGGAGGCCGGTTACCAGAAGCTTAGCACCTTCTCAGGGAAGCTCCCCGTCCCTGCGGGGGAGGAAGATTTTGACACTTGGGTGGAACAGGCATTGCAGGCAGTAGAAGCATGGGAGGTGCCTGAGGCACAGAAGAGACAGCGAGTCTTAGAAAGTCTGAAAGGTGCCGCGGCAGAATCGGTGAAGAGCTTCCGGTTTGGAAATGAAAACTGTACAGCTCAAGATTGCCTGGCCATGCTGCAGGAAGAGTTTGGTCAGCTGGAGAAGGTGTCAGAGATGATTTATCAAATTGAACACACTCTCCAGCAGCCGAATGAGAAACTGTCAGAATATGTTAGAAGGCTGAACAGGCAGTTATGCAAGATTGTACTGAAGAAGGGAATGCTGCCCAAAGATGCAGATGAAGCACGCATGAAGCAGATCATGAGGGGAGCGCGGCGCTCAGACCCGGTCTGGCTGCACCTGAAAACCTCAGGAGGAGGAATGTCACTAACCTACTCTGATCTAATAAAAATTATTAGGGACGAAGAGGCGCTGGAGGAAGATCAGCAGGTGGCCAAGGCGAATGTCACACCTGTACCAGTGTTGGTACATTCGGTCAAGAGCCCAGAAAGAGAAGCGGAGGTTGACACTCTGAAATCGCAAATGGCCCAAGTGTTGGAGATGCTGACCTCTTTGATGGAGAAAGATCAGAGAAGACAAGAGAAACCAAGCCCAAGAAAGGAGTTGTTCCCGAACACCTCAGCACCGGCCTCCCTACAGGACCGAGAAGAGGTGATTTGCTATAACTGCGGAGGGAGTGGCCACTTTGCTAACGTATGCTCCAGCCCAAAGAAGAAGAGAACAGATAATTGCAAGCCGGCGGGAAACTCCAAAGGGCCCTGGTGAAGGAGTCAACCGGGTGCCCATCATCTTCAGTGCGCTCCAAACTAAAAAAAAAGGCCAAGAATGGAGGAGACAAAACTCCTAGGAGGAGGTATAGTACACCCCCACCAAGATGTACCCCAGAGGGAGGGGGCAAGACCCCTCAGTGGAAGTACAGCACCCCAAAGAAGGAACATCCACCTAAAAGGAACAATAACATCCCTCAGCGGGTTTGTGCCCCCATTGAGAGGGAGAAAGTCAATGCATGCCAGGCTCAGGAAAAATTAAAGTCCAAAAGGAGCAGGGCAAGGGTCGAAAGCCAAAAAAAAGAGGTGACCCCAGTCCGGCTATACCCAAAGGAACTGGTGGGCCCGTCTCCTACTGTGCCCATTCAAGTGGAAGGAGTCTATACTAAAGCTCTTTTGGACACCGGAGCACAGGTGACTTTACTATACCGGGACTTCTATGATAGGCACTTGAGTCATCTGCCTATCCAGAAGATAGAAGAGCTGGAGATATGGGGACTTGGAACCCAGAGTTTCCCTTATGATGGGTACCTGCCCATAAAGATGACTTTCGACCCATCCGTGGCTGGGAAGGCTGAAGTGTTTGACACCCTGGCAGTTGTGTGTCCCCGGCCGCCTGGAGCCAGCAAGATTTCCCTGATCATTGGGACAAACACGGATCTAGTCAGGAGACTCCTGACCCCTCTAGTGAAAGAGAGAAACCATTCAGCCACCAAAATCCATCCCATGCTAAAGACGGCCTACCAACGACTGGTCTTAGAGCAGAAGACCCCGGGAGAGGGGATAGGGAAGGTGTGGAGACTTGGCAGAGAAGGAGTAGTGCTACAGCCCGGAGAAGTAACCTGTCTTAGGGCCACTGTGAAGCTTTCGTGGGAACAACCTGGCCCCTTTGTCATGCTGGAATCAGACCCAAGGGAAGAGTCCTCAGGCCTGGAAGTGATACCAGAAGTGATTCCGTTCAAGGCCCTGAAGAAGGCCCATGGCAGAGTTCCGGTGAGTGTTAGGAACACTACGGGAGGACCCATGGAGATCCCTGCCAGAGTGTTGCTTGGTCAGGTGAGCCCTGCTGCCCCGGTCACTTGGTCCGAAGTCAAGGGGACGGGTGACGGAGGAGATGTTTGGGAGAAACTGTCCGTGGAAAACCCGAACCTACCCAGGGCTTGGAAAGAAAGAGCCAAGGCCCAGCTGTCCAGGTGGGAGAAGATCTTTTCCGAAGATGAATTCGATGTGGGGTGTGCAAGAAGTGCCACCCATCGGATCCGCCTCCAAGAAGATAAGCCCTTCCGAGAGAGGGTCAGGCGGGTCCCCCTGGCAGATCTGGAGGATCTGAGGGAACAACTTGTAGAACTAAAGAAGACTGGTGTGATCCGGGAGTCTAGAAGTCCCTATGCCTCCCCAATCGTGGTGGTCAGAAAGAAGAATGGGTCATTGAGGCTTTGTATCGATTACAGGACTCTCAACAGGAGAACCATCCCTGACCAATACACCACGCCAAGGATAGAAGATGCCCTACAAAGTTTGTCTGGAGCCAAATGGTTCAGTGTGATGGACCTCAAGAGTGGGTACTATCAAATCCCTATGCACCCAGAAGACAGGGAGAAGACAGCCTTCATAACCCCGGTGGGATTCTTCGAATTCAATAGGATGCCTCAGGGTCTGTCTGGAGCTCCTGCTACCTTTCAACGCCTTATGGAGAAGACTGTTGGAGACATGAATCTTATAGAAGTCCTTGTGTACTTGGACGATGTCATTGTCTTTGGAAGAACCTTGGAAGAACATGAAGCCAGGTTGGAGAAAGTATTGAGAAGACTCAGCGAAGAGGGACTTAAGCTTTCCCCCGAGAAGTGTCGGTTCTACCAGTCTTCTGTGAACTATCTGGGGCACATAGTGTCTGAAGAAGGGGTGGCCACAGATCCTGAGAAGTTGGAAGCAGTCACTTCCTGGCCACGACCCACCACAGTAACAGAGCTCAGATCCTTCCTGGGGTTCTGCTCCTATTATAGGAGGTTTGTGGAGGGGTTTGCTCGGATTGCCCGCCCGTTGAATGAATTGCTAAAGGCAGAAGGGGAAGAGGATGACTCAGGGCCCAGGAGGCCTGGTGAGTCAGTTCAAGATCAGTGGAACCCAAGGTGTGAAGAGGCCTTTCATGCTCTGAAGAGGAGCTTAACCACTGCCCCAGTCCTGGCCTACGCCGACCCTACCAGACCTTATGAATTACATGTGGATGCCAGCCATGAGGGTCTAGGTGGTGTACTCTACCAAGAACATGAAGGACAACTGCGACCAGTGGCCTATGTGAGCAGGAGCCTGACCCCCTCAGAAAAGAATTACCCCACTCATAAGCTGGAATTCCTGGCCCTCAAATGGGCGGTAGTAGACAAGCTAAAAGACTACTTGTATGGGGCAGAGTTTACTGTGAAGACAGACAACAACCCCCTGACCTACCTCTTCACCACCGCGAAACTAGATGCCACCGGACACAGGTGGTTGGCCGCATTGTCTGGATTCAACTTCAGTCTGAAGTACAGACCAGGAGCCGGAAATAGGGATGCAGATGCCCTGTCCCGGAGGTCTCATGCCACGACAAATGACTGGGAAGGTTGGACCCAAGTGGCACCGGACGGGGTGCGGGCCCTTTGTCAAGGGGCTGAATTCCAAGCCAGAGGAGGCTCCAGAGCAGAAGAAATAGGGGTTACCATGGTAGGAGTCCCCAAACACTATTGTGGGGTAACTCAACTGGAGGAAGACAACCTACCGAGACTGTCCAAGAAGGAGTTGAGGTGTGACCAATTGGAAGACCCCATGGGGAGATTGGTCCTCGAAGCCCTGGAGAATCAGGATCCCAACAAATTCCTACATCACCCCTCAAAGGAGGCTCGCCTGTTGAGGAAGGAATTGGACAGGCTACAGGTACATCAGGGAGTGGTCTACCGAAGGGGCCCCTCTGATGACTCAGAAGATAAGTGGCAGTTATTTCTTCCAGAGAAGCACCGAGAGACTGTACTAATTGCCCTGCATGACCATCATGGTCACCTAGGGGCAGAAAGGACCTTCCAGCTTGTCAGAAATCGGTTCTATTGGCCCTGCATGAGGGCAGAAGTAGAGGAGTATTGCCATTCCTGTGCACGATGCATTCAGAGAAAGACCCTACCCCATCAAGCTGCCCCAATGGGCCACTTACAGAGTCAAGGCCCAATGGATCTGGTATGCATTGACTTTCTCTGCCTCGAACCCGACCTGAGTGGATTGGGGAATGTTCTGGTAATAACCGACCATTTCACCCGCTATGCTCAAGCTTTCCCAACCAAAGACCAGAAGGCATCCACCGTGGCCAAGATACTTATGGAGAAGTATTTTGTCCATTACGGACTACCACAGAGACTCCACTCAGATCAAGGAAGGGACTTTGAGAGTCGGTTGATCCGAAGACTTTTGGATTCATTAGGAATAAAGAAGACCAGAACCACGCCTTACCACCCACAAGGAGATGCTCAGCCGGAGAGATTTAACCGGACCCTGCTCAACATGTTGGGAACCTTAGAAACAGAGAAGAAGCAACACTGGAGTCAGCACATATCAGCCCTAGTACATGCCTATAACTGTACCACAAGTGACGCCACTGGCTACTCCCCTTATCGACTTATGTTTGGGAGAGAAGCAAGGCTACCTGTGGACCTGGCCTTTGGCACTTCTATAGACAATACCTCAGCTACATCCCACAAGGGATACGTGGACAGACTTAGACGTAGCTTGCAGGTGGCCTATGAACAAGCCCAGGCGGCTTCGGATCAAAGGGGGGCCCGCAACAAGAGAAATTTTGATCTGAAGGTTCGAGTGCAAGATCTGCAGCCCGGGGACCGAGTACTGCTACGCAATCTGGGGGTCCCTGGAAAACACAAGCTTGCCGACAGGTGGAGATCTGAGCCCTATGTTGTCTGTAGGAAGTTGCCCGGTTTGCCTGTCTACAAACTAAAGCCAGAAGGAAAGGTGGGTCCACTGAAGACGTGGCATCGGAACCACCTGCTCCCACTTGCTGAGGCAGTCAGAATACCTCCCGTGAGAGACTCCCCTGAACCGGCCTCTATCCTGGATATTCCTAGGCCGAACACTCGGTCCCAGACCTCTCGAGCCAAAGATGGGGAGGCCTCCCAATTGAGTACAGAAGAAGGTGGAGAACTGGACTGGCTGTGGCCTCCCTCGCCTCTGGGAACATCCGCCATAGATCTCCCAAATGGAGGGGATACCCCAGATGCAACGCTGAATCCGGAGGCTACTGAATTCATACCCTTCAGTCCCTCAGCTGATTACTGGGAAGATGTTCCTGACACTTGCGCAGAGGAGGACTCTAGAGATTCCATACGTCAGTCGACTTCTGAATCAGAGGTTCCAGAACCAGCAATGTTACCTGAACTTACTCCTGAAGAAGAGCCTGTGGTGCCAGAGTCAGAAGCACCAAGAGAGCAGAGGGCTCGCAGAGTCATCAGGCCTCCCAAGGAACTAACTTACCCCCAAATGGGGACGAGCTCAGAGGACTCTGTTGTAACGGCTAGGAGAAGTGTTGAACAACCTGATCCTTCCACCGTCCATTTGGTGGAGGGCAACCCCAGCTCACTCTCTGGCACAGTTAGGCAGGCCACTCATGGTAGTGTGACCTGTGGGCAAGAGAGTTCCATCCCAAAGTTTTGGTGGGAATTCCCTATGCCAACATCATGCTCGACATTGTCCAAAATGGTAAACAGTATTTGTTGAAGTTTATCTTTGGGGACCAAAGAGTTCAAGTGGGGGGAGTGTGTAGCGGGGTGTTCCCCTTTAATGCAGAGAGACAAGAAGTTCCAGGTGAGAGGTGAGTCGGGAGGAAGTAAAGAGACATTATGGAAGTGAAAGCAGAGGAGAGAGAGACTACATCTCCCAGTACATCTTGCAGCACCCAGGGTGCATTGCTCCAGAACAGAGACTGCTGGGGCAGACTTTATAAAGGGGAGGCGGAGTTTTGGTCTGCCTCTTTGGACACCCCTCTCCTAGCAAGAGGATCTCTGTCCTGAACTGCTGTGTGCACAAGGCCTGAAGCCTGGGCCGTGTGCTCCTTTCCAAAGAGCCCTCTGCCAGCCTAGCAGAGCCTTAGAGACATCTAATCCTCCTTGCTGCAGTACACCAGAAGGATTGAAGACTTGGATGTCGGTGGATTCCTGTTCCTAGACGAATCGATGGAGGAAAGGGACTTGGACTTGTCCAGGTGGTGAGAGCTGTTTAAAGACAGATACTTTATCTTTACTATTCGTTGGGATTACAAAGTTGTTCTTCAAGTGCACCACCGAGAGATTGCTAGCAAATATTGTTTCACTGAACTTCCATTTAGATCAGTCAGGCCTGACTGCATAGGTAGACATTGCTGGGTGTTAGTCTACCCATGAGGGGAAGTAGCTGTAAAAGGGCAGCGCTAGAGTTGCATAGCAATACTTAATTATTCTGATTACTCTGTTTATCTTTATTACTGTTTATTGCAGGGATCTGCAACTTGTTATACTGTTGTTTATTACTTGCCCATTAGCCTCAGTAAAATATCTGGGTAAAGTACATTTGGTGTCAGTTCCGCTTACTTTAATAGGAGTTTTAAAGTATATTCTGTGTATGTTTGTTATAGGACTGCGTCACCAACAGTTGCGGTCACGCGGTCCTATCCCTCTATCACCAGCTGTGCCACGGGAGGTTAGAGCCGATTGCCGGGGGTTGACAGCGGTGCACTGCAGGGCCCAAATCAATATCAGCGGCTCTCTTAACTGGGGGTAGCGCTACATATATATATATATATATATATATATATATATATATATATACGGTATATATCTATATATATATATATATATATATATATATATATATATACATACACACACAGATATATATGTATATACACATACTATATAATAAGTACAGCTCAGTTGTACATATTAAAGTTGAAAAACTCACATTCCCATTTTAACCCCCGCTAGCGGCCGAAAAAGGGTTAATACCGCCCGCAATGCGCCTCTGCAATAGCGCCTGCAAACCGCTCCAGTGTGAAAGGGGCCTAAGAGAAGCCATTTCTGTACAGACATGTCCCCTGCTTTGTCATAACTAGGCCTCATGCAAGGGCCTCTTTCTGACAACCCTGGCCAGTGGTTGCTGGGGTCTGTGGGTGGGGGGCTTATTGGAATCTGGAAGACCACTTTAACAAGGGGGCCCCCAGATGCCGACCCTTCTCCTTCCGATTTCTTCTCCCTCCAGCGATGTCTTCATCCTCTGGTTCTTCTCCTCTCTCCGCTGATGTCTTCTTCTGCTGTCGGTTCTCCTCTCTCTGCTGTCTTCTCCCTCTGTTCTTCCTCCGATGTTCTCCTGACGCTCTCTCCCGCTGTAATGCTGGGTCCGCCGTGAGCCATTACTTTTATAGCCATGGGGCGGGGACTCCGGATTACGTCACTGGGTGGCCCTGCCCTATGGTTATATAAGTAATGGCACACGGTGGACCCAGAATTACAGCGGGAACCCCACGCCAGTTTTATTTTTTTCATTTTAGCGATGGTTCCCCTTCAAGATCCTCAGTGCATAAGCCGCACCGCAAGTTGGATCATCATGATCCAACTTGTGGTGCGACTTTTATTCAAATCAATGAGCTCTCACAGGGAATCATTGATTTTGAATAGAGGCAAAGAAACGCTGCTAAAAGCTAGCGCGGCTAAACGTGTATTATTGCCAATGCAAAAAGCTACTAAAAGCACATTTTTGCAGCCACTTTTTCCTGGCGTTGGTAGTGGCTTTGCAGCTTGTTTTTTCTAACGCCCTGTGTTCATGAGGCCTTACAGTGCTGCAATCATCAGGAACGTGAGCATTGCTGAATATAGTAACTAAAATGTCTTCAGCTGCAGCCTAATAATGAGAAATATGTTTTCTGCTGGGGCTGGGAGAACTTTGGAAACAAAGCCAACAGTAAGGTAATCACTTTAAAATAAAAAAATAAAAAATAAATTGCTAAAGGGTAAAATCCCTAAACTAGCAGCTAGCAGACCATTAGATACAAAATAGTAATATCAAATAAAGGGTTGCACCGATAGCGTTTTTTACCGGCGAGAACAAGTACCGATACTTTTGGTCAAGTACTCGCTGAAACCGAGCACCGATACCTTTGTGGTGCGATTTGAGCCCATACAAAATGCATTGGCTTAAATCACACTGCGAAGAATCGCATGCAATTTGAACAGAAATGCAGTGCGATTCCTGTCCGAATCCCATGCGGTTTCCCGCACCGCTCCTGTGTGAACCCAGGCTTAAGTCACTCAAATATACCCCAACTTACGCGCAGTGCCCATAAAACAAAAACAAAACAAAATGAATATCAGTCCAGTATGTGTTCTGTAGAAGCCAATCAGATTCCAGTCTTTTTTTGTCAAAGCCTACTTGACGTAATTGTAGCCGTATTAGTGCAATTGTGACAGAGAAAATTAAGTACTGTCCGTGATACTTTTTTTATTTGCACTAACATAGAATTTTTCAGGACAAGCTTTCGGGGTATGTCCCCTTCTTCAAGGTCCAAGCAGTACTGATTCACAATTTTTTTAGCAGAATGTTGAAACAAAACAAGAAAAAAAAAAAAAAATCTCAGAGGGAAAGGAAAAAAAACACATACAAATCAATGGTAATAAAGATAGCAGCAGAGTTAGTCTATAGCTCTCCCTCTGTCTTATCTCACTAACTCTGTCTTATCTTACTAACTCTGCTGCTATCTTTATTACCATTGATTTGTATGTGTTTTTTTTCCTTTCCCTCTGAGATTTTTTTTTTTTTTCTTGTTTTGTTTCAACATTCTGCTAAAAAAATTGTGAATCAGTACTGCTTGGACCTTGAAGAAGGGGACATACCCCGAAAGCTTGTCCTGAAAAATTCTATGTTAGTGCAAATAAAAAAAGTATCACGGACAGTACTTAATTTTCTTTGTCAAAGCCTAAATTAAACAAGCTGAAGTTAGAATCTGATTGGCTATCATGCACAGCTGCATCAAATTTTGCATTCTCCAGTTTTAGTACATCAACCCCATAGTTTGGGACTAAATTATCACAATGTCTTAGATAACTGTTGTCCTATAAATCCAAACTTTAAACTTGAATCCATTTTCTGTCATTACAGTTTGAAAGCAAAATGTGATCCTCATCATCATCTGCCGTGGCATAATGCAAACATTTCAGAAGCCTTATAGCAGGGCTGATTTCTGATGACAAAAATGGTCTGTAGTAACCAGATTGCACATTTCACTTTCACAGCACAGGCTGAAGCCGGTGTGGTTACTAGAAATACAGGTCAATCTTTACTTTGCTTCAATGCCCAGTTCTAAAATAATATGTCCAGCTCTCAGTAGACATCGAGGTATTAGCAATTAGGGATGAGCTCAGACGTGTTTGCATGCAACACATGCAGAGCCCGCCAAGGAAGTCGGCACTGTCGGAACCGCGCTGCGCTAATCACAGGTAGGGAGACATTGTCCTGATGCTCGGCTTCAGAAATTGGGAAATGTCTCCCTGCCTGTGATTAGCGCAGTGCGGTTCCGACGGTGCCGATTTCCTTGGCGGGCTCTGCATGTGTTCAATGCGAACACGCCTGAGCTCATCCCTATTAGCAATATGTAAGCAAAACAAAGCATGCCATTTTCTCATCCAGCTGGTTTCCCTCTTTGCTTAAAGCCTCGTACACAAGACCGGTTTTCTCGGCAAGAAAACTGCTGGGAGAGCTTTTTGCCACGAAAACCGTGCGTGTGTATGGTTTCTCGACAGGAAAACTGCCCGGAATCTCGACGAGAAAAAATAGAGAACCTGCTCTCCATTTTTCTCGTCGTGATTCTCGGCAGAAGTGTGTTTCCTGCCAAGAAAACCGGTCTTCTGTATGCTTACCTGTCCGAGGTAAACCCGCGCATGCTCGAAAAGACTTTGACGCATGCGCGGTAGCATACAAGGTTAGTGTGGGGTGTAGCAAGATGGCAGCGACAGCATTGAATGTGACGAGCGCCGGCTTGTCGTAGTCGATGACGTCACCGCGTTCTTGCTATTCAAAAGAGCAGCGTTTTTTTGGAGTGGCCGTCTGTACACAGGGCTTGGCAAGACAAGCTTGCCAGGAATCCCGTCGAGAAAACCAACGGGTTTTTTTTTCCGACGGGATTCCCGCCCGTGTGTACAGGACTTCAGTGTTTCCACCGCTAATCACTTATGAAATCTTGAGTCCTAATGGGTCAGAAGTATATTTCCATCAGGAGGTCACATATGTTTGTCACGGTGGGGAAGACCGCTGTACATTTATAAAAATCACACAAAAATGTTATGTGTCATGAAAATTTAGCTCTGCTATTACAGACCTTGTTTACTACAGACCAGTTTATGGAAGCAGATAGTGTGATGTGTTTTAAGAGATCTGTGTGTGGACTGATTGTACTGAACGTATGGTTCAGAAGATCAATGTGCCGGACACCCATTCTTCATAGTTTGCTCTTACCTTCATTGGAGGGTACTTGTGATAGGGAGCTGCACCCGTAGCTAGTTCAATTGTCGTTATTCCAAAGCTCCATATATCAGCTTTAAAGTCATATCCTCGAACCTAAAGAGTCATTGATTACATGTACTGAATAATGTCAAATAGATTTTTTAGGAGATTCATGGATGAATATGTAACGGTTTCATGATATCATCAAAGCAAATTAGGTAAGCATAGCTAGGAACAACATTTATTGCAAGAAATCAAATGACTACCAGTATTCCCTTAAAGTGACCCTGTTGCTAGACAAAAAGTTTTAAATACTGGTTGCCTGTAAAGAAGAGTTTAAACCCACCGGTCCCACTGATCTCTGCTCTCATTAAGAGCTACTGCTACCAAAGGATCTTCTGCATCCAACACATGTCACAGTTTCGTTCCTTAGCCCTATACAGCATGTTGTGGTTCCACACACTGGACAGGCTAACATTTCATCTTTTCAATCTAGTGTAGCACTACCCCCGTAGGAGCTGCTGGTTATATTTTTGGGTCTTGCCGTTACCTGTCTGTTCCACCGTATCCATCATAGGGGTTCCATTGAAGAGTTTTCACAGATGTCAGCACCAACACATAGGGGTTGATTTACTAAAGGAAAATCCACTTTGCACTTGAAAGTGCACTGAAAGTGCACATGGAAGTGCAGATGCTGTACATCTGAGGGGGACATGCAAGGAAAATAAAAAACAGCATTTTAGCTTGCACATGATTGGATGATAAAATCAGCAGAGCTTCCCCTAATATCAGAGCTTCCCCTCAGATTTACAGCAATCTACAGCGACTGCACTTCCATTTGCACTTTCAAGTGCAAAGTGGATTTTCCTTTAGTAAATCAACCCCTTAATCTCTTTTCCAATTGTTATATTAAAGAAATGTCAATCAGAGGGATGGAGGGTTAGGGGAGATTCAGGTACCTTGCTTTGCGGATCACGAGTACTTTCTTCAATCCAGAGGACAAACAGTTTCCACAATGGATATAGCAACCACTGGATAGGCCTCTCTCAGTGACCTAGCAGCCGGTGCGGTGCTTGGTCAAAAGTCTCTGCCACAGACTTGAAGAATACGAATAGTCTCTGCCACAGACTTGAAGAATACACTTAGTCTCTGCCCAATCCTCTGCCACAGGATTGTATGATCCAGAACCTTTTGCAAAGTCTAAGTACAGTCCCATAGTACCAGTTTCTTTCAGCCAACCCGGCGACACTGTGAGGTAGATATGTCGGGATGCGTCCTACAATTGAGTCTCCAATTGCTCAGCTTTTCCCCGCAGGCAAGACAGCACAGGACCACCCCTGACTAGTAGGCCCCACAAACTCCTGGGCCTACATCCAGTAACGAGGCCTCGGGCCAGCCGGCCCCGAGGCAGGGAAACTGCTACAGCACACCTTAGGCCAGGAGGACCATCAGGTCAGAGAGACCCGGAAGACCGTGTCTGTCCCTTAAGTACCCTCTCCCAGAATGCACAGCGGGGAGACCAATCCCACTGAGCTGTTTCTGTGCAAGAGGCACCCAATACATCCAGCCTGCTGCATTTCCAACCTTGACCTGTGGTGACAGCGACACCCACAGTCAAGTGGAAAAATGCGCAACACAGCTGGACTGGAACAGAAACCAGAAATTTACACAATTATTCTGAGCTAAACAAACAACTAACAGACAACTAAATTTACAAATAGTGCCTACCCAATAAGAGCAGGGCACTACACTAGCAACACAGTCGCATGTGCAAACTAGTGCTATATAACCAAAGCCATGCCTACCTGTTCCATTACTTCTGGGGCCATCCAGCAGGGGGTGCCAACAAAGGTTTTTCTTACTTTATTCCTGGTGACATCACCACCTGTTGCTAAAAATGAACTGACACCAAAATCTGAAAAGAAAGAAATATACGTGTTAAAATATATGAGTACACCAACAACAATAGTTATCAGTAATTTACAATAAAAGATTTCAATGTCTGGTTTGATGGTGACCTGTCCATGACCCTAGACCTTAGGAGGGTCTCCACCCTGCAACAATTCACTTATAAATATCAGCAGTTTGCAATAATGGCAGTTTAACCGCTTGCCGACCGCCTCACGTAGATATACGTTGGCAGAATGGCATGGGCAGGCAAAGCAACATATATATACGTTGCTTTAAACCTGCCCCCTAGTGGGGTCTCCGGCAGAACGGGGGGATATCTTTGTAAACAAGATATCTCTCTATTCTGCCTAGTGACACAGCACTGATTATCTGCTGCCTCTCATCAGGAGCAGCAATCAGTGACGTGTCACAGTAAGCTACTCCCCCTAACAGTTAGAATCACTCCCTAGGACACACTTAACCCTTTCAGTGCCCCCTATTGGTTAACCCCTTCACTGCCAGTCACATTTACACAGTAATAAGTGCATTTTTATAGCACTGATCGCTGTTTAAGTGTGAATGGTCCCAAAATAGCACCAAAAGTGTCCGATGTGTCCGCCATAATGTCGCAGTCATGATAAAAATCGCAGATCACCGCCATAACAAGTAATAAAAAAATAATAATAAAAATGCCATAAAACTATCCCCTATTTTGTAGACGCTATAACTTTTGCGCAAATCAATATACGCTTATTGCGATTTTTTTTACCAAAAATATGTAGAAGAATACGTATCGGCCTAAACTGAGAAAAAATGTGCTTTTTTAAAAAAAAAAATTGGGGATATTTATTATAGCAAAAAGTATAAAATATTGCTTTTTTTTCAAAATTGTCACTCTATTTTTGTTTATAGCGCAAAAAAAAAAAACGCAGAGGTGATCAAATACCACCAAAAGAAGGCTCTATTTGTGGGAAAAAAAAGAAAGAAAATTTTTTGGGGAGCCACGTCGCACGACCGCGCAATTGTCAGTTAAAGCGACGCAGTGCCGAATCGCAAAAAGTGGCCCGGTCATTTGGCAGCCAAATGGTCCGGAGCTGAAGTGGTTAAAGAGGTACTTTGGGCACATTGACATCCACAGTTACAACAAAGGAACTTATCTTTCCAACACAAAATTTTAATGTATGTGTGCAACAGTGCTTGGATCCCTGAAAGTTCCGCTTTAAGTCCCATGATGCAATGCAGCAGCTAAAAAAATGCTGATCTATAGGAGTGTGGGAGTTTTACAAGTGGGGAAAATGCTCCTGCTTATGCGATTACTGCAATTCCCTGGGCTGTTTCTCCTTGCAGTTAACTAATGCCATGGATGTTTATGGGTATTCTCTTGTAGTAGGAGTTTGGGCATGACCATGAACCATAGTATGTAACTTCCATTACTCCTTGTGCAATGGACTGGATGGACTGGTGTCTTTATTCAACCTTTCTAACTATGTACGGCAGGGGTCTCAAACTGGCGGCCCTCCAGCTGTTGCAAAACTACAAGTCCCATCATGCCTCTGCCTGTGGGAGTCATGCTTGTAACCATCAGCCTTGCAATGCCTCATGGGACTTGTAGTTTCGCAACAGCTGGAGGGCCACCAGTTTGAGACCCGTGATGTACGGTAACTATGTAACTAATGGGCAGCGGGAGCAGAACGGACAAGGTCACGTGGAGATGAGTATAAAAACAATATACCATTATTACAGAGGAAAAGGACACACAATCATGTTCTGAAATATTTTTCTATGATCTGTCTTAGCCCAGCCAGTAATCTAAGAATCTGTGGAACCCCGAGGCCAATTCATGTTTAAATTGAAATAAACAATACATCTCTTCTCAGTTTCCTATTTCCTAATTATATAAATCAGTAATACACTGAAAGAACATTTTTGTCCGTTATGCTTATTATGTCATTTTTCTCCTGTCCTGTATATTCTAGCTCAAATTTCTCCAAGGAATTAAATTACTTGGGGGTCTCCTGATAAGTCTTCCTCAATAAAGTCCTAAGGAATTCATTTCTAGACAACCTCCCCTACTATCCATTACACTTTAATTCAAGAAAGCACAAAACCTAATTCTAGCTTCAATTACTCCTATTTTCTGTCAGCTCTTGTAAATCATATTTATTATAGATATTAAAAGAGATGCTTACATCTATTCTATGTTAGCTGCTGATATCTATAAACCCTCCCAGCCCTCTCAGAAGTGCCCCTATTCTGTTAAAATCAAGATAAATACCTGTGGGAGGTTCTACAGTCTTTTATACAGCATCATCCAGACAATAGTGTGAATATAGAGTCTGGATACACCCCCTTTCCTGTAATTTTGCTTGATTGATGTCGGCCCTTCACAGAGGTAGCTGCTCCCCCCTCCCTTTCCCTCCTCCCTCCTCCCCCTCCCTATCTATCAGCACAGACACGTCTCTTAGGGGAGTGGGGACAGAGGCAGGGGGTGTGTTGGTGTGTTGGTGGAGATGTTCACACCTCCTGAGAACTTTTCAATATGAAAATGGACCGTTTTTGCCAGCAGAAGGAAAGTTCATGTGCACATGCTGTAAACTAAAAGAGGTAGGAAAAAAAGATTAGCTGATATGTGACTAATGTGATATGTACTAGTTATTTAACCCATCACATACTTCTCCTTTAATGGTTGTGCTCTTCCGCTCTAACCATCTTGGATAAAAATATATATATATATATATATATATATATATATATTCAATGTCTAAGGAAATTAAAGATTTACTTCCATCAAACATGAATATTTTGCATTTGGACTGACACTGGGGACAGTGCCTGACGACTGCTCATTTAACAAATGCCCATCGCCAGTGTCCTCATTGTCTGAATAGTTACTTGGTCTTGAGCATGTGAAATTTTAAACACTTGCCTACCAGCCATGGTCATTATACTGCAGCAGGTTGGCTCTATTACGTGAATCGCCATAGCTGTACGTCGGTCCGTGTAATAGATACAGTGGGCACGCGCGCACCTTCCCGCGGCGCTGGAGACAATGCGCGTGACCGGCTGCCGCGATCGCTCCACAGAGAGCCAGAACTGGAATCTCTCAATGTAAACAAACAAATCTGTCAGGTTAGTAGAGAGAGATCGTCTGTTCCTAGTTATAAGGAACAGCGATCTCTCTCCTTCTCCAGTCAGTACACTTCCCCCACAGTTAGATACACCTCAATGGGGAACACATTTAACCCCTTGATCACCACTAGTGTTAACCCCTTCCCTGCCAGTGACATTTATACAGTAATCAGTGCAATTTTATAGCACTGATCACTGTATAAATGTCACTGTTCCCAAAAAAGTGTAAAAATTGTCCTATCTGTCCGCCGCAATGTCGCAGTCCTGCTAAAAATCGCTGATCACCGCCATTACGAGTAAAAAAAAATAATAATAATAAAAATGGCATAAATCTATCCCCTATTTTGTAGACGGTATAACATTTGCGCAAACCAATAATATACGCTTATTGCGATTTTCTTTTAACAAAAATATGTAGAAGAATACATATTGGCTTAAACCGAGGAAGAATTTTTTTTTTTATATATATTTTTTGGGGGGATATTTATTATAGCAAAAAGCAAAATTGTCGCTCTTTTTTGTGGGAAAAAAGGGCATAAATTTTGTTTGGGTACAACAGCGCACGCCCGCCGTATCGCAAAAAATGGCCTAGTCATTAAGGGGGTAAATCCTTCCGGTCCTTAATGGTCCTTAGTGGTTATTAAGGATCAAGGTTTTTTACCTTCATGCATTGTATGCATGAAGGTAAAAAACCTTCTCTGTGCAACAGCCCCCCTTAATACTTACCTGAGCCCCAGCGATGTGCATGAGAGCCTCGGCTATCTGAAGACTCTAACTGCTCATTGGCTGAGGCAGCAGCGAGAGCCAGTAAGTCAATGAGAAGAGAGAGAGGGCAAGGCCAAGCCATGTCTCCGTGTACGAATGGACGCGCAGAGCAGCGGCTCGGGAGCGAGCCTGCTTGGGTGCCCCGACACAAGCTGCTTGCTCTAAGGGCACTTAGCTGGAGGGAGGGGCCAGGAGCACCAGCGGGGGGCCTGAGAACTGGAGGATCAGGGCTGCTCTGTGCAACACCACTGCACAGTGCAGGTAAGTATAACATGTTTGTTATTTATTTAAAAAAAATTTAAAACAAGACTTTAGTATCACTTCAAGTTCAACATTTCTAAGCACTTCCCTCTCCCTGTTCCAAAGCTGTATAATCTGATCTTCTGTTAAGGTTGTTGTTTTTTTTAATGATAACACCTTCTGCTGGGTGCAAGTGGTAAATATAAAGTATATACTCAAAGGGAATAGTCCTGTAGATTATCTTTAAAGACAATCACTTTGCCCACGATAAAGCCCCCCCTTCATCCACTGATATGCATTTCCTGTGCTCCTCTGCCACTTGGAAGTATCTTTCTGGGTATACGGAGCATATGATCTCCTCTTCTTCTCAGGATGCAATGCTCATGCCTAGGAGGCAATCACCAGACCTAAGCAATAGGATGTGGGGAAGGTCGCTAATCCGGTGTAAGCTTTAGGCTGGTTCACACAATAGCAGAAAAATGTGACCGTCTCTCTATGGAGCCGGTTCACATATCTCCGATGCGGCTCCGGTGCGAAATTGCACAGGAGCCTTGTGCGTCCTTTGGTCCGTTTCAGGTCCGAATTCAGCCAAAAATTTGGGCTGAAATTGGACCTGAAACGGTGAACCAGGATGCACAGGACCCCTGCTGGGAGCCGCATCGGCATCCAGTGTGAACCGAGCCTTAAAGCATAACTCCATGAAAAAAACATTTTCTCCATGCAGTGGGGCTGTGCTCGCACTGCATGGGTTAACTGCTTGTTCTGTTTAGGGGTGCACTGAAAGGCTATACTTACCCGATCCTTTGATCCTCCAGAAAACCGTGCTTCCTTACGTCCAGCAGTGGACTGTTCCTCCGTCCTCATGTCCAGAGCCGGTCTATGGGCGTGATGACATCAGAAACAGTCTATTCACAAGACCGCTAGCGTGCAGGGAGGGCAGAAGCAAGGGACCGGTCTTGCGCTTGGAGGATCAGACGATTAGGTAACTATATCTTCACCTTGAAATCCCCTAGACAAAAACGAGCAGTTAACCCATGCAGTGCGGGTACAGCCCCACTGCATGGGAGAACATGCAATTCTTCTTTAACTTCTTTATCTTCTTCACATTCCCACAGATGAAAGGATCAGTGGAAGGGGGGGGGGGGGGGTTTACAATGCGTGCTTACTTATTTATACGTGTTCCACATGTACAACTCGGGGTTGACCAATTTTAATGTGCCTAACCTCGTACTATGTTATTTGCAGACTGCCAGATCCCAATAAAAATCTATTAAAAAAGGGAGCAATGGGGGAAACCAGCTAAGGCACCAGTGTGTGTGTGTGTGTGTGTGTGAGGGGGGGGGGGGGTGTTCTATCAAGATAGCATGTAACCTGTCAATTTATTCAAGGCAATGCTCTTTTTAAAAAAAAGTACAGCCATTGAAAATGAAAACTCAAAGGAGTTGTAAAGGCAGAAGGTTTTTGATCTTAATGCATTTTATGCATTAAGATCGAAAACCTTCTGTGTGTAGCAGCCCCCCCAGCACCCCCCAATTACCGACCTGAGCTCCTTCTCTTTTCAGTGATGTACACTCCTCCTAATTGGCTGAGACAGAGCAGCGGCGCTATTGGCTCCCGCGGATGTCAATCGAGGTTAGTCAGCCAATCAGGGGAGAGAGGGAGTGGGGCCAGGTTGGGGCTCGTTTCTGAATGGATACACGGAGCTCTGGCTTAGCTTGGGGGCCCCCTGTAGCAAGCTGCTGGCTGTGGGGCACTCAAAGGAGGGAGTGACTAGGAGCAGCAAAGAGGGACCCGAGAAGAGGAGGATCCGGGCTGCTCTGTGCAAAAGCAACTACATAGAGGAGGTAAGTATAACATGTTTGTTATTTTAAAAAAAAAAACGAGCCTTTACAATCACTAAACCTCCCTGGCGGTTTTCCCAAATTTGGCTCAGGGTTAAATTTCAGTACCATTAGCGGTAACACCCGAGCCAGACTCGGGATTGCATTGCAGGATCCTGGTGCAGGTTACTTACCTTGTCCCCAGGATCCTGCGATGTCCTCCCGCTGTGTCCGTGGGCTGTGTCTTCCGCCCGATGCCTCTGTGTGCCGGGCTCCTGGCGGCAAATTCAAAAATGACAAAATTCATAATACATACAGTACACTATAATCTTACAGATTACATTACTGTATGAAATTATTTCATATCCCATTTGTCCCTAATGCTTTGTCCAGTGTCCTGCATGCAGTTTTATATTATATATACTGTTCTTTCAACCTGGAAACTTGAGATTGTCCATAGCAACCAAAAAGTGTCCTTTTACATCAAAAGTGGTTTGAGACCAGCTAGAAAACAGCGATAGTAAATAAGAACACTTGCAGAATTGAGCAATAGTGAATAGTGGGGAAATTAATTTTATTATAATTATTATATTATTATTATTTATAGTTATTATATTATAATATTATAATTTATGATTTTGTGTTTCAAACTTTATCATACCCGGGATGTCTACTAGACTCTGGTTTGGACAGATTTAAGTGAGTTATTCCTAAGAATTACAGGCCTACAATATAAAACGCCAAATTCCATGCAAAATAATGGTACCGCTTTCAGCATCAAAAATCTGACATAATCATACCACCAGGGAGGCTACGCCTCATGCACACTGGATGTTATAAAAACGACGCTATTAGCATTAGCTGTAGAAAGCTGTAAATTAGTTTTGCAGCGTTTTTGCAGTAGCAAAAAGAAAAATATGTGATGCGCTCCCTCTTTTTTAAAAAAAATACTATGTGATGTAAATACAAAATAAATAAAATAGTGACCCCCCTAGTGTGAGTATTGCATACGACACCAAAAATATATTATATATATCACAATGAAAGTGGTATGTGCAACCAGTGACCTCTAGTGGATACAAAAATTATAACACATATATCACAATAACATTAAAGTGGTTGTAAACCCACTTAGACAACTTGCACCTACAGGTAAGCCTAGATTAAGGCTTACCTGTAGGTGCAAGAAATATCTCCTTAACCTACACGGTTAAGGAGATATTTGCTTTAAATGCAGCGCCGATGACGTCACATGCATGCGCACTAGCGGGCCGGCATCATTCTCGGTTTTTTGAATGGGATCTTGATGGCCCGAGCGCGCATGCGTGTGACGTCATCGCCGCTCCGGCCAATCACAGCGCCGGAGCGGCGATACACTGACGGCAGTGACGGGACATCGAGGCAAGATGGCGGCGGAGGTGACCGAGGACCGCTGCGGGGGCTTCGATCTCAGGTAAGTCATTCATAATGAGCTAGTATGCGATGCATACTAGCTCATTATGCCTTTCTTTTGCAGGGTTTTTTTTTTTTTTTTTGGCTTTACTTCCTCTTTAATATGTACAACCAGTGACCTCTAAAGTTGCAAAACTTATAACACATATTTATATCAAGCAAAGTCCATTAATCCAGTGATATCTTCTGTGAACCAATGCTGTCCACACATAATCCAACGGTGAATGATAACAAATGAGTGACTTAAATGGGTTGTAAAGGTAAATGTTTTTTCACCTTAATGCATCCTATGCATTAAGGTGAAAAAACATCCGACAATACCGCCCCCCCCCCCCCCCCGAGCCCCCGTTTTACTTACCTGACTTCTCGAAAATCCCATGTTTGACCCGTGTTCCTCCTCGTTCCTGAGCCTGGCCGTTGATTGGCCAGGAGCGCCAAAGAGGGACCCGAGAAGAGGAGGATCTGGGCTGCTCTGTGCAAAACCATTTCACAGAGCAGGTAAGTATAACATGTTTATTATTAAAAAAAAATGACTTTTTTTAAAGCCACTATAAAACCTATGAATACACAACAAATCTGTTCAGGGTTTCTGTTTTTTTATTCAAGCATGGTTGTCAAACACCACCCCCCCCCTCCCCTGGATGATAAATCTAAACCCCAGTTGGTACCATAACCAACTTTCCAGTAACACTTGTGACATTCCTGGAACATGGCTCCGCTGGATTACTTAAAACTTAGATTAAAGCTGAACTCCGAGCATTAAAACTGTATTTTAAGTATATTCACACCAAACCACACTGGGCCACGCACACATTTTCATATGTTGAGGAGTATTGCAGTGTGCTGTGCGAAGCAGCCTATTGAGAATCAATAGGATGCAAAGCACGAAAATGTAAAGCTTGTTCCAATTTCTTGCAGTGCACCACAGCACACATCATGCATCATGAACTATGGTAGGTTGGTAGGTTGCAACATCATGGAGGTGCATTGGGGTGCCTGGGGACCTCTGGGCCCCTTACAAAAAAAAGGGGGTTGCCATCCGGGCCCCTTACAGGTGTACTGCCTGTACCCCCCTGAGGGCGGCCCTGGAAGTAGCTGTCACATCATTACTGGGTTGCACATGGCATCAGTAAGAGGTTTATGAGCCCCAAAAGATGGGAAAGTGGTGTCACCCCACCGAGCATTGAGAGCGACCTTACTCTGTGCAGGGACAAATATATTCCCTGCAGGCTTTTACTCCAGGTTGTCTGATCCTCCATTAGGGAGCTCACAGATGTGAGTACATCATTGAAATTTACCTTCTCATCATATATTTCATCCAATTTTCTGTCAAACTACTACACCATAAGGAACCCTCCCGCGGCCTCTGTCTCTTTTTTCCTCCTTATCTTTGGAGGTACCTGCAGGTTCTGCATATGGCATGATCTGGGACACCCAGAGGCACCCAGCAGGTCCACCACCTACAAGCTGCCTACAGAAAACTACGGGAGGGCGGATACAAGACCATTCACCCTGAACAAGGAGAGATAGCAGCAGTGATTGGTCTTAAAATAGAATTCCAGCTAAAGACCAATTAGTCTTAAAAATGTCCCTCCCCCTCCTAACTCCTATATTAAGTAACCTGTGTATAAAAGATGTATATATTTACCTATTTTCAGCCTACTCCAGTCCGGTCACGTGATCTGGCTACCCTGTGTCAGTCAGCGGTGGCTGCAGAGGAGAGGATGACAGCATTACTCCTGGCATTACTCCCGGCTTTCCCAGCCATTGCCAGGCACTCTCTTCATTCCCCTGCAGCTGCAGCAGACTGACACAGGGGACCGTGTGACTGGACGGGAGCAGGCTGAAAATAGGTAAGTATATACAGTACATCTTTTCTTACACAGGTTAGTTAGTATAGGTGTTAAGGGGGGGGGGGGCATTTTTAAGACTAGTTAGGCTTTAGCTGGAATTCTACTTTAATACAGGAAACTCCTGCACAGAGGCAACATGCAGTAGTTGTTTCCTTCTGGATTACTGCACAGATTTGGGAAAAATACACAACAGACACCAAAATTCAAGTAAGACTACACATGCCTCTTGTATTTAAGCCACATTTGCTTAGCCCACATTTCAGCTTTTAAAGCGGTTGTAAACCGTGGCAGCGAACAAAAAAAAAAAAAAATTCCCCTGTAAGACAATTGCATAATGTGCTAGTATACATCACATACTAGCACATTATGAAATACTTACCTTAGAACAAAGCCCTCCAGTGGTGCGCTGTCACCGCTGACAGGGCTTCCATCTTCCCCTGGTCTTCCTTCCAGGTTTGCAAGCTCCAGCTGTATGAGTGGCTGGAGCCACGATTACATCACTCCTGCGCATGCGCACAGAAGCCCTCGGCTCCGGCACGGAACTGTGAAGGTCTAGCACGGTATGCCGGACCTTCCGAGCGCATGCTCCGGGGACAACCCCAGTTGTTTCCAGTGTGAATATCTCCTAAATGGTGCACATTTAGGAAATATTAATTTTACTTACAGGTTATTACAGGCTTACGTGTAGATAGAAATCACAGAGCTGACTTTACTACTGCTTTAAGTGAACAGAGTGAATGTTCTGACTTTAGGACAAATATAGTGTTTCCTTGATAGCATTGGATAGCATTAAATTACCTGCTATCTGTATTGATCCATCTTCTCCCAAAAGGATATTTCCAGCCTTTAAATCCCTGAGAGGAGAGAATAAAAAGAATTGTCATTTTGCACAAGAACACTTCTTTCTTATAGACAAAGTTTGCTCTTAGTTAATTGCATTGACAGAAAAACTCATTGTTTCAATAGCTTTAGAGCCCAGTTTTCTGCGTGTGACTCACAAAGGAAATAAGATTAGGAAATGTTTTTCGGGCTTTGATCTGCATCATAATATTACTCTGCCATGAATCACAGCAGGTCAATCATAACCAAATAAATTAAGCCCAATACTTTTATTAATGTAGATTAAAAGCCTTGTCCACTGCCTTCTTATTTTTCTGAAGATATGACGCTCGGAGCAAAAATGAAGTAGTTTAAAGTGGTTGTAAACCCTCTCTGACCACTTGCACCTCCAGGTAAGCCTAGATTAAGGCTTACCTGTATGTGCAAGCAGACAACGGCGCAGGCCCACTGAGCGTGCCGGTTTTATCAATGGGATAATGGCGGAACCGCGCGCATGCGCGGGGATCGTGACGGTCCCGTGCGCATGCGCGGGAGTGACGTCATCGCTGCTCCGGCCAGTCACAGCGCCGGAGCCACGATACACGGAAGGCACTCGTAGGCAACATGGCGGTGGCGGCGGAGGGGAACAAGGAGCGTTGCGGGGGCTTCGATCTCAGGTAAGTCCTTCATAATGAGCTAGTATGCTATGCATACTAGCTCATTATGCCTTTCTCTTGCAGTGTTTTTTTTTTCAGAAAAAAAAGAGGGTTTACTTCTTCTTTAAGGAAGAATTCCAGGGATGGATATTTTTACATAGTTAGGACCTATGTATATATGTATATACAATACCTGTGTGATCCCTCTAGAAGGTGGAAATCACTGTAGTAGACACCATTACTCCAGTGATCTCCACTAGCTTCCAGGCGCTGTGCCTGCATTGTGAACACAGGAGGTCACCTGCTCGGCACAGGCACCATTCAGAAATCACTTTGCATTTTCTCAATGGATGCAAAGTGTTCTCTGATAGGACAAGGTGAAGAGGTGTTGTGGTGATGTCATGCTCTCCACCTAATTAAGCAATGTAGCTCACAAGACATGGTGCCTTTCCATTAAGGATCTACTCACATCTATGAGCTTTAAAGTATAACTAAAGGCTAAACTTTTTTTTTTGTTTTGGATAGAGTGGAGAGAGATTAGAACCCATGTCAGTTTCTATTGCTGTCTTTACCCTTGATTCACCTTCTCTATTTGTCCTGTTTAACGTTATCAGAGTGAAAAAAAAAGAAAATCCCAAATTGGGTTGTCTCCCGAAAAGTAATAGGGGGTAAATCGTCCAATAGGGACACTAGTTCTGGAGGAGCCCAGGGGATTCCCTTGATTTGCAGGGATTTCCTCTCACTTCCTGTTTTGGCTATGGGGCAGGAAGTGAAAGGAAGTCTCCCCAGTGGGACACAAATGGCAAAAAAAAACTGTCTGGGGCTATTACCCTCTCTTATTCTATCCAAAATGAAAAATAAAATAAGTGCACTTAAAGTGAACCTTTAAAAGTTGAAAAGCTGTTATTTTCTGCCCAATCAGTGGTTTATAGTTCTCTCCATTGGGAGCAAAGAAATAAGCTGGCCAGAGATGGATGTTTTTTTTTTCGTTCAGCCACAGGGCTGAAAAAAAAAAACGAACTAACAGATTCCTCCATCCACAAAGTGAGGTGGGTAGAGGAATAGATTTAGGAAGGTTTACTAAAGGCAAATAGACTGGGTACTTTGCAAGTGCAGTTGCACTAATTTTCCCCAGAGCTTAATGAATGTGGTAAAGCTCCACTTTGTAAAGAATACCCAATCATGTGCAAGGAAAAAAAAAACAAAAAAAACAGCACTTTTGCTTGCACATGATTGGATGATGGCTTTAGTAAATCCACCCTAAAGTGTGTTATAACTACTATACCTTACCTTATCATACCATACCATATCTCTAGAAGGAATAGTGAAATGCACAGTATTAGGTTTAGGGGATAGCAGGGAGGTAGTGATTTGAAGATTATGGATAGTATGGGAATAATATTTGGAATTCACAGCAAAACATGGTCACCGGTACATTACTGTGAGGGGTGTGGTTAGAGACTGTGCCCACCCACAGTATACACCACACGTGTGTGCCTCAGTCCTTGTACCCACAAAATAGTCTAATTACTGTGCCACAAGGTGGATAAAAATCTATGATTAAAAAAAATGTAATAAAATGCTTTTAGAGTAAAAATCTATCTAAAGATAGTTTTCTTTTTAAGATACATTAATAATTTAGTCTATTTAGCATGAAAGGGAGCTTAGTTATGTAGCATGAGGCTGTATATTCTGCAATATTTACATTTTTGGTAACTCATTTAACCTCCCTGGCGGTATTCCCGTGTCTGGCTCTGGGTGAGTTTTTCATACCAAGAGCGGTAACCCCGAGCCAGACTCGGGCTGCATCGCAGTATCCAGGGGAAGTTACTTACCTTGTCCTCTGGATCCTGCGATGTCTCCCCGCAGTGTGTGCGAGCCGTGTCTCACTAGATTCACACAGTGCCCGAGTGCCGAGCTCCGTTCCCTGCGACATTGCGGCGCACGGGGATGGAGTTCGACGCCAAATTCAAAAAGTGAAGGACAGTATAGATACAGTATACTGTAATCTTACAGATTTACAGTACTGTATCAAATAATTACACACCCCCTTTGTCCCTAGTGGTCTGTCCAGTGTCCTGCATGCACTTTTATATAATAAAAACTGTTCTTTCTGCCTGGAAACTGGAGATTGTCCATAGCAACCAAAAAGTGTCCCTTTATGTCAAAAGTGGTTTTAGACCAGCTAGAAAACAGCGATAATAAATTAGAATCACTCGCAGAATTGAGCGATAGCGATTTGTGGGGAAATTCGTCATCAAACACTAAAGCCCTGTACATACGATCGGATTTCCTATGGATTCTAATCCGATTGATTTTTCCATCTGAAATCCGATGAAGCTGACTTCCATCCATCTTGCCTACACACCATCAGTCAAAAATCCGACCGTCCCAAACGCTGTGACGTAAAACACTCAGAAGAGCCGAGAAAAATGACGTTCAATGCTTCTGAGCATGTCAACTTGATTCTGAGCATGCGTGGGTTTTTTGTCCGATGGAGTTCAACACAGACGATCGGAATTGGCTATCGTTTTTTTTCCCATCGGATAAATTTAAAACATGTTCTATTTTTTCTCACCGATAGAAAAAAAAAACGGTTGGGCCCATACACGATCGTTTTGTTCGATGAGAAAAGTCCATCGGACTGTTTTCATCGGTAAAACCGATCGTGTGTACACGGCATAAATCTAATGACAGCGACAATTCTGCAACTGAGCAAATTTCAGTGTTTTTGATTTGATTACATTATTAAATAATTTTTATTATAATTACATTACTATTTGTTATAATTATTTATAGTTATTTATTATATTATAATTCATGATTTTGTGTTTCAAACTTTATCATACCCGGGATGTCTACTAGACTCTTGTTTGGTCAGGTTTAAGTAAGTAATTACTAAGAATTGCAGGCCTACAATACATAACACCAAATTTCCATGCAAAATAATTGTAGCGCTTTTGGTACATAATTCCAGACAGAATCATACCGCCAGGGGGGTTAATGAATCCAAGCTCTACAAGCTGAGATAACATGCACTGCATTGATGTATTCACACAATTTCACAGTAACCATGAGATAAAACAAAGTTCAGGAATATTCTTTTATCCCATTGTTTTGCAAAGCAGTTCTGATAGCGCTGTTTTAATAACCTGACAGCGTATTCTAAATAGGAAACCTTCATTTTGTTTACAAATATTAAGGATTCTAACTACCAGCAAGAATGAGTCCTTACATTTAAAGAGCACCTGTCATTTCAGATCCATCATGGCAGCGCCTGTTAGCGGGCATCCACTCACCTGCTGCCGCCACGTCCCCCACCTTGTTGTGTCACTGACGCATCACCAGCTGTCCCATTAAAGTGAATGAGACTGACGGTGAGTCAACAGCGGGTCAGAGGAGGAGCCGCTGCGGGACAGAGATGACAGTTGCACTTTAAAAATCATGATTTAAATCAAGCCTATTTAATAGCGATTTACATCAGGATTTAAATCGTGATTTAAATTGACTTGAATTAAATTAAATTCACCCTGCTGTGCCATATATGAGAATGTTACAAACTTTCATAAACCTCAGGACAAAATACCTTTTACTTTTTGTCTGAGCCCACCTTATAGAAGAACACTGGGGGGTCACTTGGCAGTCAGGAGTACGGCTATCAAACCTATAGAACATATGATATACCATATAGACTGCAGGGGTCAGCCCCTTCTTTGACAAATTACTCCTTTAGATGTCCAATCAGCCCCCTGCTACAAACTGCCCCTTAAGACCTCAGATAAGCCCTCCCAGCCACAAGTTACCCCTTCAGACCTCAGATCAGCCCCCTTCCAAAAGTTACCCCTCCAAACCTCCCCTTTCAGCACCTGTGCAAGGGACACGGGGTTAAACCTGAAGGAGACCAGTACATGCCTCAGGAATTTCTTAGGCATTTTTAAGTACACAGGAAGTTAACAGCTCATTTGATTTCTGGCGGGATCAATAGGTATTATTTTGCAAATATCGGACAGATATAACAAAACACTTTCAATGGTACGAGGGGCATTCAAGTTAAAACGGGACTTTTGAGTTTATATAACAAAAGAACAAATTTCAAGGAGTGGAAACTGCATTTGTTTTTGCCACTAACTTCTGCGTGTAGTACCGCCATGCTAGCATCACCTTTTTATACCCGCAAAATTTAAAGTCCCGGTTTGAGCAATGGAGAAAAAAGCAGAAGTTCTTTGTTAGGGTTTACATACCCCTTAAGGCTAGCAGTAAGGACATGTGCAGAAGTAATATCTTTTTAACTTGTTAATCATCCCTTATGCCAAAACCTGCCAGTGTTAACTTCTCAGCATCCTAAAGAACACACCAAACCACTGGACTGTCCTTGAAGGTAGATACTATACCCCCTGAGGTTAGTAACTGGGGGCAGGGCCGCCATCAGTACACCTGTAAGGGGCCCGGATGGCAACCCCCCTTTTTTTTTGTAAGGGGCCCAGAGGTCCCCAGGGCCCCAGATGGCAACCCCCTTTTTTTTATAATTTTTTTTTTGTAAGGGGCCCAGAGGTCCCCAGGGCCCCGGATGGCAACCCCCCCTTTTTCTTATAATTTTTTTTGTAAGGGGCCCAGAGGTCCTCAGAGGCCCGGAGGTCCCCAGGGCCCCGGATCGCAACCCTCCTTTTTTTTTGGTTCGCCAGCACCCCCCCGCCTCTCAATTTGCGGCAGCAGAACCCCCCCCCCCGGTTCTCCTCTGCTCCAGGGGGCCCATGCCTGAAGCTGTGTAAGGGGCCCCAAAATTCCTGATGGCGGCCCTGACTGGGGGTACCCATACTTCTTGGTGGTATGGAACCAAATAGTAGGGGTATGGAACTGGATATCTCAATAATGAAAACAAGAAACAGAATTCTCTGCATTATTAAACCTAAAATCAAAGTGGAGAAATCCATTTGATGTGTCAGATGTCATACAAGTAACATTGTCAGTAAATGGACCTGTTCTGATTGAACAACAACAAAAAAAACAGCAAACATCTCCCTATTTGAATAAGTTTGTGTATTTTTGATTTGACTTTATGTAATAAAAAAATATATATAAAATGCTTATGATTTTCTTTCAGCTGATTTATCCACAGCTATCCATATAGAAAGTAAAACCAAGCTATTGTTATGTTCTGAAGTCATTCTGGTACCTAAACAGGGGGGTGGTGATACCTGTAAATAGAGATGCGTTTGGATCTTCGTCTGAACCTACCTGAGCTATCCCTACAGGAAGGTGTCACTGTACAAAGCCAATCATAAGCAGCCAAGGCATTCCCTGCCCTATAGGAGGCGCATATACGGTATCTCACAAAAGTGAGTACACCCCTCACATTTTTGAAAATATTTTATTACATATTTTCATGTGACAACACTGAAGAAATCACACTTTGCTACAAAGTAGAGTGTACAGCTTGTATAACAGTGTACATTTGTTGTCTCCTCAAAATAACTCAATACACAGCCATTAATGTCTAAACTGCTGGTAACAAAAGTGAGTACACCCCTAAGTGAAAATGTCCAAATTGGGCCCATGTGTCAATATTTTTTGTGGCCACCAATATTTTCCAGCACTGCCTTTACCCTCTTGGTCATGGAGTACACCAGAGCTTCACAGGTGGCCACTGGAGTCCTGTGGGCTGATGCAGTGTGTGGCGTATGGTCTAAGCACTGACAGGCTGACCCCCCACCCCTTCAACCTCTGCAGCAATGCTGGCAGCATTCATACGTCTATTTCCCAAAGACAACCTCTGGATATGACGCTGAGCACGTGCACTCAACTTCTTTGGTCGACCATGGCGAGGCCTGCTCTGAGTGGAACCTGTCCTGTTAAACCGCTGTATGGTCTTGGCCACCATGCTGCAACTCAGTTTCAGGGTCTTGACAATCTTCATATAGCCTAGGCCATCTTTATGTAGAGCAACAATTCTTTTTTTTTTCAGATCCTCAGAGAGTTATTTGCCATGAGGTGCCATGTTGAACTTCCAGTGACCAGTATGAGAGCGATAACACCAAATTTAACACACCTGCTCCCTATTCACACCTGAGACAAGTCACATGACACCGGGGAGGGAAAATGGCTAATTGGGCCCAATTTGGACATTTTCACTTAGGGGTGTACTTACTTTTGTTGCCAGCAGTTTCAACATTAATGGCTGTGTGTCAAGTTATTTTGAGGGGGCAGCATATCTACACTGTTATACAAGCTGTACACTCACTACTTTACATTGTAGCAAAGTGTAATTTCTTCAGTGTTGTTACATGAAAAGATATAATAAAATATTTACAAAAATGTGAGGGGTGTACTCACTTTTGTGAGATACTGTATGTCAGCCTAACAGCCCTTGCACGTGGTGAACGTATTCATTTTTTTCAGACCTTATTTTCAAATGGTGATGCTGCCGTTACCACACTTGTGATGCTGCCGTTACCACACTTCCTGTCCTAGTGTGACGACATTCACTTACTGTACCTTAACCACTTCAATACCGGGCCTATTCTGGCACTTCTCTCCTACATGTAAAAATCATCATCTTTTTGTTGGAAAATAACTCCGAACCCCCAAACATTATATATGTTTTATTTTAGCAGACACCCTAGGGAATAAAATGGCGGTCATTGCAACTTTTTATCTCGCACGGTATTTTCGCTATAATTTTTCGCTATAATTTTTTTGGGGAAAAAAAACGGTTTCATGAATTAAAAAATAACAAAAAACAGTGAAGTTAACCCAATTATTTTGTATAATGTGAAATATGATGTTACGCCGAGTAAATAGATACCTAACATGTCAAGCTTTAAAATTACGCACATTCATGGAATGGCGCCAAACTTCGGTATTTTAAAATCTCCATAGGCGACGCTTTGAAAATTTTTACAGGTTACCAGTTTAGAGTTAGAGGAGGTCTAGTGCTAGAATTGTTGCAAACGCTCTAACACACGCAGCGATACCTCACATGTGTGGCTTGAACGGCGTTTACATATGTGGGCGGGACTTACGTGTGTGTTCGTTTCTGAGCGCGAGCTACCAGGGACAGGGGCGTTTTAAATTTTGTTTTATTTTTTTTATTTTATATATTTTTTGGATCGCTCTTATTCCTATTACAAGGAATGTAAACATCCCTTGTAATAGGAATCTATTGTGACAGGTCCTCTTTATGGAGAGATGTGGGGTCAATAAGACCCCACATCTCTCCTCCAGGCTGGAAAGCATGAGATCGAGAAAAAAAATTCACTAATCTCATACTGACAGCCGCGATTGCGGCTTTGTTTACATTCGGGAAGCCGGGCGTGACGTCATAACGTAGTGCCCGGGCCTCCGACGGTCATAGAGATGACTGGTGACCATCTGGTCACCGGAAATCTCTATCGTCGTCATCTGGCGCTGGCCGATTCGTTCTCCGGGCCCCCGATGGCACGGGAGCCCGGAGAAGCACCGCATGGCGGTGGGGGGAGACGTCCCCTCCTGTCGCTTATAAGAACGATCAAGCGTCGGAACTGCCGCTATGATCGTTCTTATCGTGCACAGAATCGCCGGCTGAAAAGAAGGATATCTGAATGATGCCTGTAGCTGCAGAAAGTCGAGGACCTCATATGACGGCGTACGGTATTGAAGTGGATAATGAAGCAAAAGCTAGCGCTTCAAGGTGCACTGGGGGACTGGTGATCAAATAACCCTTGTACAAAAAGAAAGTTACCATATGCTGCAAGGAATAGTGTTCCAATGTTTATTAGTCACTGGTGAAATATAACCAAGTGGGCTCAGAGTTCCAATCCACATACAGACTGATGCTGGACTTGATGTGATATGGTGTCCCCCAGAAGAATAAATGCATATCCATCTTGGTGGCCAAACAGTCTGGGAACTGCCAATTCCAAAAGGGGAAAATGGAAAAGGAACAGCAATATGATGATCTTTCTGTGCAGTAGACAACCACCAACAAAATGGCCGCACTGTGGCAGTACAGGAACCTGGATATGTCGTCATCAGAATCCACCAACCAGAAGTGATGTAAGCGCCCGACCGATCGGTGATGTCCGAAGAAGGAAATGACCAGGAGAGCTCACAGAATGCTCTTCAGGAATGAATGACAGGTTTTGAAGTGGCGTGCTTCTTTATCAGAGTCACCATTTATGACCCTCTCTTACAGACATGATTTAATTTTCTTCACATAACACAGTGTTAAAGTGGTTCTAAAGCCTAAACATTTTTTACCTTAATGCATTCCTTTTATTAAGCTAAAAAATGTTTAGGCATCAAATTTGGCCTCTCATCCCCCCTTAAACTTACCTGAGCCCTAATTTGATACAGCGCCGTGCACATCTGCAGGTTTCCTCTCCCCTCACTTCTGTGTCTCACTGGCTTTGCTAGGGCACCGGGAGCCATTGGCTCCCAGTGCTGGCAATCAAAGCCAGTGACGAGGCAGCAAGAGGAGAGGCCAATTCCTGCTGTCTGTGTCAATGGATGCAGCAGCGGGGCTCTGAGAGAGAATGCTTGAGTGCCCCCATGGGAAGCAGCTTCACATGGGGGCACTGGACAGAGAGGAGGAGCCAAGACCCCCGGTGGGGGACCCAAGAAGAGGAGGATCAGGGCTGCTCTGTGCATTTCCATTACACAGATAGGTAAGTATGTTGTTTTTAAAAAAAATAAAATAAAAAATTCCTTTACAATCACCTTAACTTGCCAAAATAGAAAGATTTTAACATACCTGTGAATTTGACCATTTCTATGAAGATAATCTAAGCCTTCCAAAACTTCTTTAAGAATCGTTGCGATAATTGGTTCTTCTAACACTCCACTCTTGTGTTCCCCTCTGCCAACAACGTGCTTTATTATATCCAGCATTGAACCTGAAAATAAATGCAATTCTAATCTGAATGACATATCATTTTAAATCGAATGTCGCTCGAAAAAAATTCTACTAAAAACATCCTGCAATAGAAGACTCTTCATACTTACCTCCCCGGGGGACATCGAAATCCTATGGATATTAAATAGTGTTTACTCTTTCTACTATTTATGACCAAGCTGGAGAATGTCTGTATATCTGCAAGTCTTTCCTGACACACTCTGGTGCTAGAAAATGAATGAGCTGATGGTAATCTTAGTGTGGTTGGATTGTGTCCACATGTCCAAAAGCCCTCTAGTGACTGAACTTCAGGTGGACATAGATATCCTTATACCACCCCACTGTGACCCTCAGACAAGGTTTGGGCTTTTTAGGGCTCCAATTGGGGCAATAATCACTTCCTTCAACAAAAAATACTCTTTACATCTCAAAGACAGTTTCCAACTTTCAAATCTTGGTGCGATAAGACCAGTCCTAGAGAGAATGAGGAGGAAGGGTGTGTGCTGTTTCTATCCATCAGGCAGAATAAATTGTAGATGGACCCACCATTATCAGAAGGCATTTGTCTGTCTATGGCCACCCTTAGGCTATTTGATTAATTGCTAAGATTATATTCAAAGCATGAAAAACTTTGGAGAAACAGTGATCTTATCCAGCCACCTTCTGAAAATTCTAGTTGTTTGGCTGACACACAACTATCTATATCAGGTCTTCTGATATCACCTTGATTTCAACAATCGCGTACTAGATCAGAGAGGCTTAAACTCAACCTGTCATAAACCTGGCCAACTTTTTCTTTGCATATATATTTATATATTTATATATAAGGAAAATGCATAAGAAGAAGCAATGTCCACTGAAATCCACATGTAAAAATTTTGCTGTTGGGAGATTTTCCCCTCACTTCCTGTGTGGTGAAACTATTATGATCAAGACAGTACCTTAGAGGCATAGGTGTGCGCAGCCTGATGCATTAGAGTGTGCACCTGAAAGCTCAAAAACACGGTACCGATCTCTCACTGTGTTCATTCAGAAAGGGAAGGGGCTGGTAAATGACATTACCCCTTCCCCCACTCATCCTAAAATATAATCTATGTGTGCTCACTGCAGTAGCCAATGAGAGAGGAGGGAAGCCAGCCATGCTGTGGGAGGGGACACCGGGCAGCAGGGGGAATCTGCACTGCAGGGAGTGATTAGGGTGTGCCTGGGCACACCTGGCACACCCTGTGCGCACGTCTATGCGTAGAGGAAATCTCTATAACAGAGCCCTGGATCCAGAAAAATCTGATGGAGGTTCTAACCCTTCTCCCCAAACTTTTCAAAGGTATAAAAAAAATGTCAGTAGTTTTGTGACCTTAGCAATTCAGGCTCAACTTCAGTGAGCTGCCCCTTCTTTTTCCCTTCCCTACCTACCTTTTCTCCTAGGCTCCCTTTCCTCCTACCTTCTCTTTCCACTTCTCTTCCCATTCATTTTCAAGAGCCCCCTTTCTTCTCGTTCTCCAGTAATTTTTTCCCTCACTTACCCCAGTCTTTACTTCCCCCTATAGAGGCCCACCATCCAGGATACGTAATTTCCTAGGTTTTTATTTTTTTATATTTCCTGATCCTGAGACTGAGTGTCCTCGGGATTGTTATAACTACCATATTTATTGGCGTATAACACGCAAAGGCGTATAACACGCACCCTAACTTTAAGAGGGAAGTTTCAGGGAAAAAACTTTCCACAGCCCCCTGCGTATAACACGCAGGCACAGTTTACCCTCTATTTTCAGGGTAAAAAAGTGAGTGTTATACGCCAATAAATACAGTAATTAACATTATGGCTGCCAAAACAGAAAACTACTTTGTTAGTTACATTCCTTCTTGGCTGGACATACCCTTTAAATTTATTTTAAAAATACTACTAGTATGCAGTAAGTACCTTAGATTGTCTGCGGACCCAGGCTATTCTTACAGGCATAGCTTTAGATTTCCTGCTAAAGCTCACCTGCACCTTCTTGCCTCCAGCACATTCCTATTAGTCAAAGAGAATACTCATCATAGTGATTGGCTAAAAAGAATGCATAGGCATACAGAACATAGCAGCAAACACCAACACTACCTGGAAGTGTCACAGCTTTGCCTGTCAGATCCAGACAGTATTTGGCCATGTCAGGAGGGATCAGTAGGCCGTTGTATGATTGTGCACCTCTAGGTGCATGTTCTTTATACTTGCAGCAGTTTTTTTATTATTATTTAGAGCAGTGGTCTCCAAACTGTGGCCCTTTGCTTGCCTCTATCCAGCCCTTGGGACACAATTTCTCCAAATGACACCAATGATAAGGCACTATTCCACCCACTGACACCATTAATGGGGCACTATTCCTACCACTGACACCATCAATGGGGCACTATTCCTACTGCTAAGACCAATCATGGGGCACTATTCCTCCCACTTACACCATCAATGGAGCACTATTCCTCCCATTGATACCAACCATGGGGCATTAGTCGTCCTGCTAAAACCAACAATAGGGCACTACTCCTCCTGTTAAAACCAATGATGGGGTAACGTTTACTCCCACTGATGCCGGGACATTTTTTGCTCATACTGGCCCTAGCCTGGCCCCCTAAAGCCTGAAGGACAGTATTTCCTTGTATTTGTTTGACATATGTCACCCTTCCAGTCCTCCGTGCTGCAATAGACAGGTAATAGGTGGGGACAGTGGGCACTTGTTTGTATTTTGATTATTTTGGTCAGGCAACGCACTGACATCTTTGCTGCCATAGTGCTATGTGCTGGGTTTTCAGTGTGCCCCTGTACCTTTAAGGAGGGGTTGGCTCCTTCCAGGCCACATGTCCTCGGTTATTCATAAAAATGCATGTGGTCCCATTGTGGAGACCCAGAAGTCAGGGTTAGGGACTACAGAAAACAGGGTGCCTAGACGGGGCCTGTAGCTTACGCTTGTATTTGCAAATGTGTGCAGACTAAACCCCTGTTCTGAATCCATATTGTTAGACAGGTCAATTTGGTTGGTCACTGGCTGGTTGGTAAGTTTAAGCTTGAAAATCTCCTTGTATTTGTTTGACATATGTCACCCTTCCAGTGCTCCTTGCTGCAATAGACCAGTTTTTAGGTGGGGGCAGTGGCCACTTGATTGTATCCTGAAGGACAGTAAACTGGCCCTTTGTTTAAAAAGGTTGGAGACGCCTGATTTAGAGGATATAGTCTCTGCAAGTTAAATTGAGAATTATGAAGGTAAATATGGGTTCAAATAGTTGAGAAACCCTACTGCAACACTAAAGCCCTGTACACACGATCGGATTGCCTATGGATTTTAAACCAATGGTTTTGTCCATCGGAAATCCGATGAAGCTAACTTCCATCAGTCTTGCCTACACACCATCAGTCCAAAAACCGATCGTACCAAACGAAACACCGATCGTAAAACACTCTGACGAGCCAAGAAAAATTAAGTTCTATGCTTCTGAGTATGAGTCGACTTGATTCTGAGCATGCGTGGGTTTTTTATCCGATGGAGTTCCCCACAGACGATAGTAATTTGCTATCGTTTTTTTTTTCCATCGGATAAATTTAAAACATGTTCTATTTTTTAACACCGATGGAAAAAAACCCTATGGGGCCCATACACGATCGGTTTGTCCGATGAAAAAAGTCCATCGGACTGTTTCCATTGGTAAAACCGATCGTGTGTACGCGGCTTAAGTCATCAGAATATCTTGTCACCAGGCTTTGTCAGTTGACATACATGACATATACATTACCTCCACTTAGTAACTTCATAACCAGCCACAGCTCCTCCTTCACCACAAATGAGGTATAATATGTTACAACATTGGGGTGGCTGCACTGACTCATGGCTTGTATCTCTTTCTGTAAAAGAAACATACCATTAGGGGTTAGTCATATGTAACAGACTGAATGAAAAGCAGTGACAGCTCAATACCTCTCATAAATCTCTGTGATTTAAACATAAAATGAAAGAATAAGCAGAAGATTCCTTTATTTAAAAAACAGTATGAAATAATAAGCAGATCTGCAAATATAGGCTGAACATATTTGCTAAATTGTCTATTCATAATTAGAAATACAGAGAAGTTTTATTAGTATGTAACCTGCACAAATCTTTGCAAATCTTCCCAGTTTTCTAAGCAGTATCTGCTACTATCAGCAAATCAAAGGAGTTCCCCTCTAATGTATCTGACCACTACAGAAAGGCAGAGCTGGGATCTCTAGAACAGGAGTCTCAAACTTGCAGCCGTCCAGCTGTTGCGAAACTACAAGTCCCATCATGCCTCTGCCTGTGGGAGTCATGCTTGTAACTGTCAAGCCCTGTACACACGGGCTGGAATCTCGTTGGGAAAAAAACCGTTGGTCTTCCCGACGAGATTCCTGGCAAGCTTTTCTTGCTCGCTGAGTGTACACACGGCACATTCAAAAGAACCGCTGTTCTTTTGAATGGCAAGAACGCGGTGACGTCATTGACTATGACGAGCATGCGCTCGTCACATTCAATGCCGCCGCCACCATCTGGCTTCACCCTACACTACCCTTGTAAGCTACCGCGCATGCGTCAAAGTCTCATAGAGCATGCACAGGTTCTCTATTTTTCTCGTTGAGATTCCCGGCAGGTTTTCCCAACGAGAAACCATACACACGGACAGTTTTCTTGGCAAAAAGCTCTCCCAGCAAAAAGCTCTCTTGTGTACGAGGCTTCAGCCTTGAAATGCCTCATGGGACTTGTAGTTTTGCAACAGCTGGAGGTCCGCCAGTTTGAGACCCCTGCCCTATAAGGTGAGACTAAACAAACCAATTGGCATCAAGCTCTCATCCAGTAAATACTGCTATATGTTTCTCACACTGGATTTTCTCGCTAAAATAAATAATTCCTTAGTCAACTCCTTCTGATCCTGCTAGTTCACTGGCTATGGCACTCTGTATACTGTAATGCTTCCTTACTGGCCCAGAGGATTGCAGAACAAGAAACACAGAGTGAAGTCCTTGTTTGTATACTTGCTCTGGGTTAGTGACAAGGTGAAGCCATCATTTGAAAAAAAAGGGGGCCTGCACTTTAAACCCGCTACCTGGATGCCTACCCCTTCCATCCGCTGGAAGCTTTGTTATTTCTTTTTTTATTGTCAGAGCTCCTTTAATATATTAAAGTGCTTATCAAGCCAACAATTCTTCTAGTTTTGGATACAGTAAGGAAGGATTAGAACTCATGTTGTATTGTTACTGTTTTATAGGGCTATATTAGAGAAATGTACCTTTATTTCTTGTCTGACTGACAATAGTTTCACAAGGCAGGGAGTAAAGCTGGACATAGTTTGAATATCGAATGGATCAGCAGGGACCGGAGAATTTTTTTTAATCATGTATGGGCAGGCTGATTATACCCGTTGATCAATCGATCAACTTAGGTACAACCAGCATGTCGGATTTTTCATGCGATTATTGCCAGAGGCTTAAAGTAGTTGTACAGCATCATCAGATCCAGCGATGTGCGCAAGCGCAAAGGCTCTAGCTGCTGTCTCTCTCCTCATTGGCTGTCAATCAAATCCTGTGACATGGCAGCGGGGGGCAGGGCCCGAGTCCCACTTGGGATGCAGCAGCGGGACTTGGGAGCGAGTCCGCACAGGTGCCCCCAGGGTAGAGTGACCAGACATCCCTGGTTTCTGGGGACAGTCCCCGGATTGAGGACACTGTCCCTGGACCAAGTCTGTCCCCGGTTTTGTCCCCGGATTGGATTTGAACAGGGGCCTGGGCAATTTCAAAGACAGTCAGTGCAGAATAAAAAAAAAAATCTGAATTACACCCCCCCCCCCGCTCTATCAGCTTGGGGGGGGGTGTATTTTTTTTTTCATTATCTGTGCCCCTTTCTGATGATCATGTGCTGGTCAGAGCGGAGGGAATATTTCTTCAGTTTACTTTCAGGTGCATGCTCATTCAGCTCCGCTCTGCTCCGCATGTTCTGCTTTGGCTCAAATCCCGGCAAGCCGCCTGCCTATCTCCTTGCCTTCCCTGGCGGAGTTCCTCTGCTCCCCACCCAGTAGTAGCTGGGGCCCAAAGAGTAAGACTGGATAATGCTGTGAGGCGGGCGGCGGCGGCGATGGGCAGAGAGTTGCTGATTGCCACCATTACTAGTAAAAAAAAAAAAATGTCCCCGGATTTCATTTTACAAATCTGGTCACCTTACCCCAGGGAAAGCTGCTTTGTGCAATATTGTTACATAGAGCAGGTAAGCAAAACCTAATTTTTTACTTTAGCACAACAAAAATTGTACCTTTTAGTATCGCTTGTTATGGCTCATGCTCATAGCGACCATGCCTCAAACAGCACAGAAGAATCTGGTTAGTTGCATTAGACAGAAACAATTTAATAAACATATATCAGCTTACTGTTGTAACATACCGGTACATTGTTTCTGGACAGTTACACTGATCCCACTCTGCAGCTAACGGCCTCACTGATAGTCTATTTTTAATGTGTACAGAGTCATCATTTCACACACAAATCCTGCTTTCTGGACTCTGTTCAAGGTTTTATTGTGGTCCTTCAAACAAGACTCCAAATCAAGGTCCACTTTGTGTCTGCCTTCAGGGTTTGTTTTGGCAGCCCAGTGAATGGTGTGACAGAACAATGAACATCTTTTGGCCTCCACTCAACTTCCTATTTCCCATCACAGTAACGTGCGGAGGTTGGAAATTCTCACTGTCAATTTATTGCAGCTAAATCCAAACAGAAATATTGCTGGGCTCTGGTTTTCCGAATGCAAAACTACAAAGAAAATCGAAATAATGATTTTGTTCAAAATGTAATGTGTCTGTGCCCCTTCTAGGTAACCAAATATGTTTTTTTTTATCTCTTGGTTTATCCATCACTTAAGGGTCTGATTTACATACTGGACTCTTTTGTCCCATTTCACCCGTTGGAAGCAGTGCAGGTTCTATACCAGCCTCCTTCTTCCAGCAATCTTATTTTATTTTCTTTGATCCCCAGATGATCAAAGGCCCCTCTTCAAATGATTACACTGCAGAGAAGCCTTGATGACTCAGAGATCAAAAGGTGGCCATGGGCTAGAAGATCTTAGAGTAACAGCAGGTGGTAATAAACGTGCTCACCCTGGCTAAAACCACAGCTTTGTGAGTACCTGTCATAAGCTGCTCCCTGACCCAGCAGACAATGTGATGAAAAATGCACAGTGTTATGCCGCGTACACACGATCGGAAAATCCGATAAGAAAAGTCCGATGTGAGCTTTTGGTCGGAAATTCTGACCGTGTGTAGGCTCCATCGAAATTTTTCTGTCGGAATTTGCGCCAAGAAAAGTTCGAGAGCTGGTTCTCAAATTTTCTGACAAGAAAAGTTCTTGGAGGAAATTCCGATCGTCTGTATGCAATTCCGACGCACCAAAAACCACGCATGCTCGGAATCAAGTCGACGCATGCTCGGAAGCATTGAACTTCATTTTTCTCGGCTCGTCGTAGTGTTGTACGTCACCGCGTTCTTGACGGTCGGAATTTGGTGTGAACGTGTGTATGCAAGACAAGTTTGAGCCAAGATTCCATTGGAAAAAAATCCATGGTTTTCTTGCTGGATTTTCCGATCGTGTGTACGCGGCATAAGATTAGTTCCCACTTCCCCGAACACATCTTCCAATAAGTTGATATGATAAAGATCATCACTGGAAGAATCAAAGCTTGAAAAATAAAATGGGATAAGGGTGACCCACACTAGAGACTAAGGCCGCGTACACACGACCAAGAAAACTGCCGGGAGAGCTTTCTTGCCGAGAAAACCGGCTGTGTGTACGCGGGTTTCAGTTTTCTCGTCAAGAAAACTGCTCAGATTCCCCGACGAGAAAAAAGACGACCTGCCGTCTTTTTTCTCGTCGGGATTCTCGTCGGCCTGTTTCTCGACGAGAAACCCGAGCGTGTGTACACTTACCTGTCCCCGTGGAAACCCGCGCATGCTCGAAATGACTTTGACGCATGCGCGGTAGCTTCCTAGGTATAGGAATAGGGTGTAGCAAGATGGCGGTGACGGTATCAAATGTAACGAGCGCACGCTCGTCGTAGTCGATGACGTCACCACGTTCTTGCCATTCAAAAGAATGGCAGTTCTTTTGAATCGTACGTGTGTACACTCGGCCGGGACAAGTTTCTTGTCAAGATTCTCGTCAGGAAAAACAAAGTTTTTTTCCTGACGAGAATCTCGGCCGTGTGTACGAGGCTTGAGGGTTCCAAGATGCAAGTAGGACCAAAACAAAGGAGGGGGAGAAGATATTTGTATGGTTAAGGAGTTAGGCCTCAATCACACTTGTGAATAGAACCGTCAGCGGATTTCTGCAGCTGATATCACAGGTAGGGTTGCCACCTTTTCTGAAAGTCAAACCCGAACACTTTAGCGGCGCACAGTAATTTTTTTTATAGTATAAACGATACATACATTTTTTGGTTAAATCATATGAAGTTAATCACAAGAGTCCCCTTTTATATCAGAGTCCACAGAGTTCCCATTTTACATCTGAACTTGCAGAGTTCCCTTTCACTGTAAGGGGGGACTCTGTAGACTCTGATGTAAGGGAGAAATCTGGGGACTCTGACATAAGGGATGCTCTGGGAACCCTGATTTAAGGGGGAACACTGAGAATTATGATGTACAAAGAGGACTCTGATATAAGGGGGAACACTGTGGCCTCTGATGTAAAGGGGAACTCTGATGTAAGGGGTGCTCTGAGAACCCTGATTTGCCTTAGTGTTCTCACTCAGAGGCAGAAGAGAGAGCGGGGGTAGACTTCAGTCACAGACAGGGATGGATGATGAGCTCACTCACCCCTTGGCAGTCAGCATCTCTCATCCAGATGTATCTGTGGCTGCTGGGCTTCAAATTTCCCACAAGTGTGAAAGAGAGTGTAACAGACACGCTTGGCTTAGACAACTGCAGCCAGCAACCCCTCTGGGAAGCCATAGTCCGGTCTGAATAATGTGTGCGGGTTTCAGGCAGTTTGAAACCTGGCACACGATTCAAAACCCAAACTGTCCGGGTGAATCCCAGACAGGTGGCAACCCTAATCACAGGTGGTGAAGGACAGCTGTGGCCTGGAAGCCTGTACAAAGCAATGGCAGGTTAACAGGAGTCACAGCTGTCTTTTGCTTTTTTGCGTGCATCCACACATGCAGTGGTTAGGCACAGATGATTGGCCCCAGGGGCTGACATTTTGTGGCCAGCACTGAACATCTGTCCCTAACCGCAGGAAACCGCTGGATGATCGGAACAGCAGCATCTCTTCTCAGCCTGTCATTGCTTTGTACAGGTCTCCCGGCAGCAGCTGTTGGAAAACATATGTGTGTTCAGCCACAGAAAACTGCTGATGGTGCCATTTGTAAATGTGAATGAGGCCTTAAGTCATTTTCACTTTCTTGATGTTATCAAATCTGATACTAAAATGCAGTGTAATGAGATAATGTATTTGTGTAGTACTGTGACCTTCAAAGCTGGAGTGCTGGTTTCCCACCAGGGGCACGATCTATAATTTGTATGGTCTCTCCATGTTTGTGTGAATGTTTGCACCTACAACCTAAACATACTGATCAGTAATTGGCTCCTAGCTAAACTAATCTCAGCCAGTTGAGCAGGAACTGGCAACGATTCAAACCATGTATGGGCAGGCTGAATGTACCCAAGATGACCAATCGATCAACATGGGTACAACCAGCCTGTCGTATTTTACATGCAATTATTGCCAGCGGCTATTGTAGCCACTTGCAGTAACCACTGTGTTCTACCGGTGGGTGGGGGGATGGGGGAAGCGGAACACAATGGCTCCATAGGATGAAGTGATGCAGCCAAAGATACAGTCAGTTGTAAACACTAAGGAGTATATTTTTAAAGCAGTAGATGTGACTTTCACCAAACATTCACCTATCAATGTTATTGAAAACAAATGCACCATGAGTATTCACCTGAAGCAAATGCTTGTTGAATGTCAGGATCACTTCCTTTTACTCTTAAAGCCAGACAATTTTATTACACAGTCAGTGATGATGGGGAATCAAGCGATTTTCTGTTGCAGGAAAGAAAATCGCTCCATCTATGGCCAGCTTTAGACATAAAGCAGTGACATTCAACAAACATTCACTGCAGGTGAATACTCATGGTGCATTTGTTTTCAATAACATTGATAGGTGAATGTTTGGTGAAAGTCACATTTCTTTATCGTACACCACGGGACACAGAGCTAGTCATTACATAATGGGTTAAGGGTCACCAGCGGTGATTGGACACTGGCACAACCAATGGAAGACAGTTCCCCTCCATATAACCCCTCCCATCAGGGAAGTACCTCAGTTTTTTCGCCAGTGTCGAAAGGTGTTGGACGCGTTAGGAGGTGCTAAAGGAAAGCTCTACCAAAGAGACCCTCTGGGGGTAAAAGAGCTATGCTTTCGGATCCATCCAAGACGCCTACAAATGAGCTGAATCTGGATGGGATCCGGGCCTCATCCATGAGGCGTCGCCTGTAATGTCTCTCTTCGGAGGACTGGGCTCTAAGATCCAGCACTTTCGCTATTTCGCTATAAAGTCCTGGTAAGAGTCTTGTACAAGGCCCAGGGGAGAGGTATCCTTTAAATAGGAACCCATATCCCTGAAGGTTGGCACACATAGCCCACCGTGAAGGGTGAAGTTTGGTATCTGTCTGAAATCTTTCAGCAGAAAAACCTGCGGCGTGGATAAGGTGAGATTAGAAGGTCCATAACTAGGTTGGGACCTTTTTCAAAAAGTGGATGTCTTCTTTTTTTCCACCACTGGGGGGAGTAAAGAGCTGAATATACTCACCTCACTCTGTTCAGTGTCGGCTTCGGCGAAGTACACTGCTCGTCACCTCCGCTGCTGAGCTTGCTGGGGCACCCCGATCCTCCTTTCGGTGGCCGACCAGACACCTGCAGATGCAGGTAAGTGGGAACAAGGGCTGATGAGAGTCCTCTCTCACTATGGCCACCGCCATAGCGCTAAGGGCCGCGCGCGCGCGGGAGCGCGCTTTATCGGAGGGGGCGAAGGCGTGCGCGGGCACGTGGCGCGCGCAGGCACAGAAACGGCGCCAAATTTAAAAGACTGTCAGTGTGAGAAGCACTGCAGCAGCAAGCAAGCTCGTTAGTTCTCTTATTCCTGGCAGAGAAACACAGCAGCTATACAGGGACGTAAGACTCCATGTGGTTGGATTGGGTACTTCCTAGAAGACATCCATGTTATGCATAGTTATGTGTTAAAAGTTGCATACTTAATGTATTTGCTAAACTGAACACGGTAGTATATGCATTTAGGTACCTTGTATTTTGTCTAAACAGTAAGCCTTCCAGGGGAAGTAATACGGACAAAAAGAGATAAGAAAGCACCACCGCCTGAGAGGAGGCTCTAACTGTGCTGACTCGGTACCTTTCTCTCCTGTGTTGCCAAATGCACCTGTTCAGGATGAGCCATTACCTCTGTCAGGTATGGCGGCTTCCCCAGTGAAGCCTGGGCCTGTATATGTCACTGAGGACACTTTATCAGCTGCCCTAAATAATCTGGAGGAAAAAATTGCTACCTTAATCGCTAAGTCCTCTAAAAAGGGACAATAAGCGAAGCAGGTCTCTTCCAGTATTGGACCTCCCTTCAGAAGTACCTGAGGGAGGAGGATGAGGAGGAGGAGGCTACATCAGCAGAGGATGAGGAGCCAGATTTTAAGGTCACAGGTACAATGCTATAGCAGTGCATTTAAGTTAACCTCTGCGGAGGTAACGGAATTACCTGTCTCCTCCCTAGGGTCATTAAGATCCCTGCAAGGTGCATGCTCCTTCCCGGTTCATCCGTTACTAGAGGATCTAATATACGCAAACTGGCAACATCCAGATAAGCGTTTCTCACCTCCAAAAAGGTTTAACATTCTTTATCCTATGGGGGAAATTTTTTTTTTTTTTTAAAGAAATGGAGCCTGCCTGCGGTAGTTGCGGCTATTTCTTGTGTAAATAAAAACCTGACATGTCCGGTGGATAATGTACAAGGGTTTAAAAGATCCTTCTGAGAGGAAGTTGAAATCCTCCTTCCTTTTGGCCGGCTCAATTACCCAACCTGCAGTAGCAGCAGTCGGTATGTGTCAGGTCATCAGCCAACAGGTAAAGCAGGGGCTGAAGGAACTGCCTTCAGAGCAGGCTAGAAATTGGGAAAATTTGCCTAAAGCCTTATGCTTCACAGTGGATGCCATGAGAGATTCTATCATACAGGCATCACGCCTTACACTCCAGCTGGTACAGATGCGCAGAGTACTTTGGCTTAAGCATTGGTCAGCGGAGACCCCATGCAAAAAGCTGTTGGCAAGTTCCCGTTCCATGGCGAACGCCTATTTGGGGAAGATTTAGAAAAATATATACAGAAGATCAAGTGGTAAAACGACTTTTACCTGAGAGAAAGAAAAACAAGAGATCTTGTTTTAAACGCTCTCTCCCCAGCTCCCGGGAAATCTGACTCCAACCAGTGGCGGCGGCCTGTTTTAGCCGCCCACAAAAGCCAAGGGGCAAGCTCAGAAGAACAAGAAGCCGTGGGGTGCAAGAGCTAATAAGCAAGCCCCCAAAGCCTCTCAGTGAAGGGGCGCCCCCGCTCGGCCGAGTGGGAGGAAGGCTTTGTCAGTTCTGAGCGACTTGGTGGTCAGAAATCCAGGACAATTGGGTAGTATCCACAATATCCTCAGGGTACAAACTGGAATTTTGAGAGATCCCATCTTCTCAATTCCGAGGTTCAAGACTCTCCAAGGATCCACAAAAAAGAGAATCCTTCTTCAAAGGTTTGAATCACTTAATGGCTCAAGGGGTAGTTACAGACGTACCCCAAAAAGAGCGAGGTTCAGGTTTTTACTCAAACCTCTTTGTGATTCCAAAGCCAAATGGAGATGTCAGACCCATCCTGGATCTAAAATCCCTAAATCGGTTCCTGAACGATCGCCATTTTCGAATGGAAACGATCCGATCCGTGGCCGCCACTTTAAAGGGCGGAAAATTCATGGCGCCCATAGATATCAAGGACGCACATTTACACATACCCATCCTCCCCGCTCACCAAAGATTCCTAAGGTTTGCGGTAGAAGATCGCCACTTTCAATTTGTGGCTCTGCCGTTTGGTGTAGCCACCGCGCCCATAGTATTCACAAAGGTGCTAGCTCCTCTGTTAGCAAACCTAAGAACACGGGGCATTGCGGTAACAGCCTATCTGGACGATCTACTAGTAATAGATCAGGCAAAGGACGGATTGGGTCACGCTGTACACACTACAGTAGGATACCTGGAGCATTTAGGATGGATTATAAATTTACAAAAATCCTCTCTCCAGGCCCAAAGAAGGATAGGGTACCTGGGCATGATCATAGATACAGCCCAAAACGGGGTATACCTGCCAGAACCGAAGATACAGTCTCTGAAAGACCTGATCCACAAGGTCAAAGCAAACAAGAGGCCGTCTATTCGCCTTTGCATGAGACTATTGGGAAAGATGGTAGCCTCCTTCGAGGCGGTCCCTTACGCCCAGTTTCATTCGAGACTACTTCAAGGCAATATTTTAGCTTTCTGGAACAGGAAGAGCCAAGCTCTGGATATACCCATGCGCCTGTCCTCACAAGTACGCCACAGCTTCGATTGGTGGCTAGAAGCCAGGAATTTACGGAAGGGAAAGTCCTTCCTCCCAGTGGCCTGGAAGGTGGTATCTAGGGATGCCAGCCTATCGGGCTGGGGTGCAGTATTCGAGGAGGCTTCTACCCAGGGAACCTGGGCCAAGACTCAGGGGATCCTGCCCATCAATGTGCTAGAGATCCGGGCGGTATATCTAGCCCTCAAAACCTGGACATACAGGTTACAGGGCTACCCAGTTCGGGTTCAATCCGACAATGCTACTGCAGTAGCTTACATCAATCACCAAGGAGGCACCCGCAGTCGGGCAGCCCAAAGAGAGGTGAACCGGATCCTGGCATGGGCAGAAGAGCATGTACCTTGCCTTTCTGCAATCTTCATTCCAGGGATAGAAAATTGGCAAGCAGACTACCTGAGTCGTCAGCAGCTGCTACCAGGAGAGTGGTCTCTTCACCCCGAGATCTTTCAGGCCATATGTCTGAGATGGGGAAACCCAGATGTAGACCTGCTAGCTGCCAGGTTCAACAAGAAATTGGACAACTTTGTGTCCAGAACGAGAGATCCTCTAGCCTACGGGACAGACGCTCTAATAATACAGACGCTCTAATAACTCCATGGAATCAGTTCTCACTGATCTATGCATTCCCTCCGATCCCTCTTCTACAAAGACTGCTTCGCAGGATCAAGGAGGAGGGAATACCAGTAATCCTAGTGGCCCCAAACTGGCCCAGGAGGCCTTGGTACGCCGAGATTGTAAAAATGGCGATAGGAAGGCCCTGGAAGTTTCCACTTCGACACGACCTGCTGTCACAGGGTCCAGTATTCCACCCTTCCTTACAAAGGCTAAAGTTGACGGCCTGGCTGCTGAGACCCACATTTTTAAAAAGAGAGGGGTCTCTGGTCCGGCTCTTTCTACGCTCATTAATGCTAGAAAGCCAGCCTCCAGACTCATCTATCAGAGAGTCTGGAGAGCATACGTTTCCTGGTGTGAATCCAGATGTTGGAATCCTCAGAAGTATGAAATAAGTAGGATTCTTGCTTTTTGCCAGTTAGGAGTGGATATGAATTTAGCCCTTAGCACCATCAAAGGGCAAATATCGGCTCTATCAGTCTTCTTTCAGAGACCATTGGCATCTCACTCCCTAGTTCGGACATTCATTAAGGGGGTACTGAGGATAAATCCTCCAGTTAGGACTCCCTTGTGTCCATGGGATTTGAATTTGGTATTGTCAGTGTTGCAAAAGCAACCTTTTTTGAACCTATTCGCCATATTCCTTTAATTATATTGAGTAGGAAGTTGGCCTTTCTGATTGCTATAGCTTCTGCTAGGAGAGTATCAGAGCTAGCAGCTCTTTCTTGTAAAGAGCCTTATCTAATTTGTCACAAGGACAAAATCGTACTACGACCCCATCCGGCTTTTCTACCTAAGGTGGTGTCGGCTTTTCACTTGAATCAAGACATTGTTCTGCCTTCCTTTTTTCCAAACCCGCGGACGGCGGGGGAAAAATTATTACACTCTCTAGATCTAGTGAGAGCGGTAAAGGTGTATCTGCAAGCAACCGCTCAGATACGTAAAACAGATGTTTTGTTTATTTTACCAGATGGGCCCAAGAAGGGCCAAGCGGTATCAAAATCCACCATTTCCAGGTGGATTAGACAAGTAATTATTCAAGCTTATGGTTTAAAGAACAGGACTCCTCCTTTTCCTGTTAAGGCGCACTCTACCAGGGCGATAGGTGCTTCATGGGCAGTGCACCACCAGGCTTCGATGGCTCAGATCTGTAAAGCTGCAACTTGGTCTTCAGTCCATACATTTTCCAAATTCTATCAAATAGATGTGAAAGGACATGAGGATTCCGCCTTTGGGCGAAGTGTGCTGCAGGCAGCAGTATAGGGCTTCTGGTCCGCAAGCGGCCTGTGTTGATCTGTGTCTCCCCCCCTTCATATGAGCATTGCTCTGGGACGTCCCATTATGTAATGACTAGCTCTGTGTCCCGTGGTGTACGATAAAGAAAATAGGATTTTTATAACAGCTTACCTGTAAAATCCTTTTCTTGGAGTACACCACGGGACACAGAGGTCCCCCCCTTCTTATGGGAACCTTACTGCTTTGCTACAAAACTGAGGTACTTCCCTGATGGGAGGGGTTATATGGAGGGGAACTGTCTTCCATTGGTTGTGCCAGTGTCCAATCACCGCTGGTGACCCTTAACCCATTATGTAATGACTAGCTCTGTGTCCCGTGGTGTACTCCAAGAAAAGGATTTTACAGGTAAGCTGTTATAAAAATCCTATTTTACTGCTTTATAGATATGCTCCTTAGTGTTTACATCTGACTGTATTTTAGCTGCATCACTTCATCAGAATTGATTGAGGTGAATGATTAAATGTCCTCTGTAAAGTACTGCTAAATGTGTCATGTTACAGGGTGAAGAATAAAAATGCATTAACAGCAGCTGGACATATTTTTATATAACATGATTTTTTTGTGGACCTACCCTGTTGTGTTACACTATGTGATTATTCTTGCTCTGTGTCTTTAAGATCTGTCCCCTTCTTTCTAGCTGAACTCTCTCTCTCACCGTAGTTCTTTATATATCTCCTCCACTTCCTGATTCTGGTCATTACTCCTGTATATCTTCCATGCTAAACATCTTACATGTGGCTTACAACTGCAACGTTTTTCTACCTATGAATATCCATCATTAAAGGGAACATTCGAAAGGATTCATCGTCTGTCGTCCTAACTGTGAGTTTATTCATTGAGTTAAACTGCCTGTATCGATGCAAAGGATAATAGCAAACCAGCTTGAGTAAGGCCTACTTAAACCTGGAGATGAACTTTATCGCTTTGTAGTTGAGACAGAACAGTAGAAAAACGGAGTTTCACAGCCTAATTACAAGATTTCTGCATGTCAGTACTGAAACAGACAAGATTTACTGCCCTCATAGCAAGACAGAAGGGACAGAGCAGCACATGGCAGCCTGAGACAATCTGCACAGTGTCATATTTCAGCACACAGATCCTGCCTGCTTTCACAGTCAGTCTGCTATCATGAGTGACCAAGCTTCTGCATGTGAACTCACATCTACCTCCCCACAAGTTCCTGAAGAAACTGAGTTACCCAAACGCTCAGTTAAACCCACTTGGAAAGTAATGGAGAATTATGAAGCTTCAAGGACTGAATTGTCAAATAGCTTGGAATTAGTCTGGGAGAAAATCCTTGCTGAAGCCAATACAGTGTCTGTTGAATGTGAACTACTGACACTAGAGGGCGCCATTAAACAACTTTCTGCCTCATATGAGCTTTATCAGCTTACCAGCAGCAAATTCACTAATGTCTTACAAAACATGAATACAGAAAATGCGATGAGGCAGTTAAAGCAGGTCGACATTCTTAATATTGAAAGAGACAGTTTTATCCAGCAAACCAGATTAAAGGCAGAAGCAAAAATAAAGCTGTTACAGGACACTGCATCTCACAGATCTGTTTCCACCAGACGTTCTAAAAACTCGTCAAGATCCCATAGTTCAAGATACTCAACACTCAGTGAGCGACTTATTAATGCCCGCGCTGAAGTGGAAGCCAGCAAAGTGCAGGTGGCATATGCAGAAAAAAGAGCAGAGTTGGAAGCGCTGTCAGCACGTCAAAGAGCAGAGTTGGAAGCTCAGAGGGCAGAGTCGGAAGCTCAGTCAGCCCGTCAAAGAGCAACAATGGAAACCTTAAATGAACAGTGTAAACATGACGCAGCCATGGCAAAGCTAAGGGTCCTACAGCAAGCTATCAGTGCAGACGAAGGTGCAAGTGAGAAAGGCAGCATTAACCTAAACATAGCAGATATGGAAGACCCCCTCAAACGCACTAAAGACTATGTCCTAAGCCACTGCAGTGCACACTCCATTGTCTCCAATGCTCCCGACTACATAGAGACTCCTTCAAAGCTTCAAGTTAAAGAGGTTCCAGCAACTTCCTGCACTCAAAATCACTCCACTGCATTTCCTACCTGCCTACCTTGCCTGCCTTCATACGTCTCAGAGCATCAGCGCAAGCTTCAAGCAAGTCATCAATCTCCAGTCATCGGTACAGCCTTGAATCAACGTACCATTGGAACAACTGACTTCAAGCAAGCAACTCACCTGGATGCATCTGCTGCACCATATTTCCCTGTGTCCTTTAACAACAATGTCAAAGATAACGCAATCAGCACCATACAGCCAACAGCATCACACATAAAGGCGGAGACAACTAAGACAGAAGAGTTTGTGAGGTACATGCTTCGCAGCGAGCTCACAAAGACTGGTCTTACAAGTTTTGATGACCAACCTGAGAACTACAGAAGTTGGAAATGTGCCTTCAGAACTACAATCAGCAATATTGGCATTACAGCTGATCAAGAATTGAATCTGCTGATCAAATGGCTTGGTCCTCTATCTGCTGCACGTGTTAAGCCATTAAGATCGGTTTTCATGGACAATCCTACTGCAGGCCTCACAGCTGCATGGGAGCGACTAGAGCAAAGTTATGGCAGTCCAGAAGCTATAGAAAATGCTTTGTTCATGCGTCTGGAAACTTTCCCAAAGATATCCGGTAAGGACAACAAGGAGTTCCAGAGACTGAGTGACCTTCTCCTTGAGCTTCAGCTAGCCAAGACAGACCCAAAACTACCTGGACTCAGTTACCTTGACACTCCAAGAGGGGTAAACCCAATTGTCTCCAAGCTCCCGTATGGTTTGCAAGAGAAATGGACTGCACTAGGGTCATCATACAAAAGAGAGAACAAGGTTTCCTTCCCTCCATTCTCTTCCTTCTGTGAATTCATCAGGGAAATTGCAGAGACCAAGAACGATCCAAGTTTTTCCTACGGTGAGTACAGTTTCTTCTCACCCTTTCCTAAGAGTACCAGTATTCAGGGCAACTATAGAAACCATAGAGGCCCAGTGTCCGTGAAAAAGACTGACATCCTTCCCACTCCTACCACAGTTCTGGCCACGAACAAACAGAGTAGGAAGATTGAAAACCCTAACAGAGAGTGTCCCATACACAAGAAGCCACACCCCCTCAATAAATGTATCGGCTTTAGGAAAAAGCCTCTGGAAGAGCGCAAGGAGCTTTTAAAGACATTTAGGGTATGTTTCAGGTGCTGTGCTTCTACAGAACATTTTGCAAGGGACTGTAATGTGTCCATCAAGTGCATAGAGTGTGGCTCTGAAGAACATGTGCAAGCCCTCCATCCTCTTGAGCCCAGCTCTGCACAACTTGCCAACGCTCCTCCCAGGTTAACGCACGGCGGGGAGAATACAGATCAATTGCCTAATTCTACCATCATTTCTTCATCCTGCACAGAAGTTTGCGGAGAAGACCGCTGTGGTAAGTCCTGTGCTAAGATATGCTTGGTGAACATATACCACAAGGATCAACCAGAAAAGTCTCTAAAGGCATATGCTATCTTAGACGATCAGAGCAATCGATCACTTGCAAAATCGGAATTGTTCAATCTATTTGAAATAAAAGGCGAAGCTCATCCTTACACCTTGGGTACCTGTAGTGGAACTATAGAGGTTTCTGGAAGAAGGGCTCATGGACTCATGGTATCTTCTCTCAAAAGGTAACTTGCAATTACCCTTACCTACACTTGTTGAGTGCAATCAGATACCTGCTAACAGGGAGGAAATCCCTACTCCAGCTGCTGCTTTCCATCACCCTCACCTCATGGTAATAGCAAATGAGATACCGCCGCTTGACAAAGATGCTCAGATCCTTCTTCTGTTAGGAAGAGACATTCTAAGAGTTCACAAGGTACACAGACAAGTCAGTGGACCCCCAGATGCCCCATTTGCCCAGCGCACGGATCTAGGGTGGGTCATCATAGGCAATGTCTGCATAGGCAAAATGAAAAGACCTACAAACATTTCGTCATTCAAGACAAATGTTCTGCCAAATGGCCGAAACACTTACTTTGAGCCATGCCCACATCACTACTGGGTGAAAGAGAAGATAGCCAGCCACGAATGGCAACATGGTATCTCAGGTGACACAAGCCCTTTCTCCTGCCATGATGGCGACTTCGGCTCTACAGTGTTTAATGCAACCAGTGAAGATGACATACTGGCTCCTTCAATGGAAGACAAAGAATTCATCAAGGTAATGGACAATGAGTTCTTTCAAGATGACTCCAATAACTGGGTAGCACCCCTACCCTTTCGTCTCCCAAGAGAGAGATTGCCCAACAACTTACAGCAGGCCATCAGTAGATTCTCCTCCTTAAAGCAAAACTTAAGCAGGAAACCAGAGATGCAAAAGCACTTTGTGGACTTTATGCAAAATGTATTTGACAGAGATCATGCAGAGCCTGCTCCCCCACTAAAGGAGGGAGAAGAATGCTGGTACCTTCCATCCTTTGGCGTGTATCACCCACGCAAACCAGACCAAATCAGAGTTGTCTTTGATTCCAGTGCTCAGCACGAAGGTGTTTCTCTTAACAACATGCTCCTTACTGGACCCAACTTGAACAACAGTCTAACAGGAGTCTTGATTCGTTTCAGACAAGAGCCTGTAGCAGTAATGGCCGACATTCAACAGATGTTTCACTGCTTCATCGTCAGAGAAGACAACAGAAACTACCTCAGGTTTCTGTGGCACAAGGACAATGACCTCAACAAGGAAGTTATAGATTATCGCATGAAGGTACATGTCTTCGGTAACGGTCCTTCCCCAGCAGTGGCAACTTATGGGCTAAGGAGAACAGCTCATACTGGAGAAGTTGAATATGGATTTGATACCCGTCAATTTGTTGAAAGAAACTTCTACGTTGACGACGCACTTAAGTCCTTTCCAACTGCTAAAGAAGCAATTGATCTTCTCACCAGAACAAAGGAGATGCTGTCTGTAGCAAACCTTAGACTGCAGAAAATTATATCCAACAGCCAGGAACTTATGAATGCCTTTCACTCTGAGGACTATGCCACTAGTCTAAAAAACCTTGACTTAGGTACAGATGTGCCTCCTGTACAGCGAAGTCTGGGTTTGTTGTGGAATATCAAGCAAGACAAATTCACCTTCCAAGTGTCAACTTGTGACAAACCCTTCACTAAGAGAGGAGTCCTGTCCGTGGTGAATAGCATCTATGACCCACTGGGTTTCCTTGCTCCAGTTACCATTCAAGGTAAGATTTTACTAAGACAGTTGTCTACTGAGAACATAGACTGGGATACTCCCTTGCCTAGTGAGAATCAACACAAGTGGGAAAGGTGGAGATATTCTTTGAAGTCACTAGAAAAACTTCAGATTCCCCGTTGCTATGTTCCAGGATCCACTTCAACTGCTAACCGGAGAGAGATTCATATTTTCTCTGATGCATCAGTTGAAGCTATTGCTGCAGTAGCCTATTTGAAGACCTCTGAACTGAATGAAGAATCACACTGTAGTTTTGTCCTAGGCAAGGCAAAACTCACTCCCAAGCCTGCACATACCATACCAAGACTTGAACTTTGTGCAGCCGTGCTAGCAGTAGAAATTGCCGAGGTCATACGAAGTGAAATGGACACTAGAATTGATTCTTTCACCTTCTATACAGACAGTAAGGTAGTACTTGGTTACATAAACAACCAAACAAAACAATTTTATGTGTACGTCAGCAACAGGGTTGAACGTATCAAGAGATTCTCTCTACCAAGTCAATGGCATCACGTTCCCACTGAACTCAACCCAGCTGACTGTGGGACCAGAGCCGTGTCACCTGCCGCTCTTCAGGACAGCTTATGGCTGTCACCTCCAAGGTTTCTGCGTGAGAACTCTTACTTACTCCCTATTGACACCACCTATGGGCTAGTAAACCCTGAAGATGATAAGAAAATAAGAACTGTGAACACCTCACTCCACACTTCTGTAAGTACAAAACAGAAGCTGCGGTCACACCATTACAGGCATCGATGGAAGCAGGTGCAGCATCTAGCCAATGTGTTCTGGCATCGCTGGAAGAAAAAGTATCTTCACCACCTTCAAGGTCGTTACAAACGGCAAGCATCTAAGCCAAATCTTAAGGTTGGAGACCTCATCCTTCTAAAAGACAAGGAAGTTTGTCGGAATGAGTGGCCTATGGGTCTTATTACTAAAGTTATGCCCAGCGACGATAACAAAGTCCGGAAGGTAGAAGTCAAGGTAACCAAGGGAGGATCGACACGAACCTTTAGTCGACCAATTACAGAGTTAGTACTCCTTTTGCCAGGTGAGTGACTTGTGCAAGGACTAGCCATGCTGTTGGCACGGCGGGGAGTACATTGCTGCCATCTACAGGTTCTACTCAGAACTTTGGAATTATTTGAAGACATCATACCGTGACTTTATGTTCTTCATCCTGTTGAACTTACGTTTATTATTTGCTTGTTGCATGTTTTTTATTACAGGTTCCAGGACATTTGTCAGTATTGGACTTTTTGAAAATATATATTTTAGTTTAAGGTTATGAAATCTAAAGATTTCAGACGGGGAGTGTTGTGTTACACTATGTGATTATTCTTGCTCTGTGTCTTTAAGATCTGCCCCCTTCTTTCTAGCTGAACTCTCTCTCTCACCGTAGTTCTTTATATATCTCCTCCACTTCCTGATTCTGGTCATTACTCCTGTATTTCTTCCATGCTAACATCTTACATGTGGCTTACAACTGCAACGTTTTTCTACCTAAGAATATCCATCATTAAACGGAACATTCAAAAGGATTCATCGTCTGTCGTCCTAACTGTGAGTTTATTCATTGAGTTAAACTGCCTGTATCGATGCAAGGGATGAATATCAAACCAGCTTGAGTAAGGCCTACTTAAACCTGGAGATGAACTTTATCGCTTTGTAGTTGAGACAGAACATACCCGAAATGATAAACTGATTTATTTCTGACCCCTAGTTTAGATGAATATAGTTTATACTGCCATTTATTTATTTATTTATTTAATAGTTGATCATTCGCATATACAAAGTAAGGTTAAAAAAATAAAAAATAATAATCCTCACATGATTCCTACTCGGGCTTTATCTTTATTAACAAACTTTTCTTTAACTGAGCAGGCAGTACCCTTTTATGGCCTCTAGATGTCACTATAACTACTATTGTCAAAGAGTTTATCACATAATTAAAAACCGTCCATACAGATCCACATACACAAGGTCAAATATTTGCTGCTGTTTATTTTTGCTCATTAGATTCATTTTAATCATATTAAACATAAGTAAACTTCTGTATTAATTAGACAGCTATGCCTCATAAACTTATTTGTTTAAAACAAAACTCTGGCAGTACTTTTTTTTTTTTTTCTCAAACAAAGGTCTTTATTGAGCAAAAGTAAAAGAACAAAGAGTTCCAGAGCACAAACAGTACATTCAATCAGTGTGACGCAGCACACCTATAGATACTAAAGACAGTATATCACCCATTCCCCCCTGCAAGTAGTAGTTCCACATATTGCCAGTGTATGCAACCACCCCCAATCTACACCTCCCATCAGCATACTCTAAAGCCGTGTACACACGATCAGTTTCACCGATGAAAACAGTCTGATGGATGGTTTTCATCGGACAAACCGATCGTGTATGGGCCCCATCGGTCTTTTTTCCATCGGTGTGAAAAAATAGAACATGTTTTAAATTTTTCCGATGGGGAAAAAAAACGTCTGTGTGGAACTCCATCGGATAAAAAACCCACGCATGCTCAGACTGAATTATGAGACGGGAGCGCTCGTTCTGGTAAAACTAGCGTTCGTAATGGAGATAGCACATTCGTCATGCTGTAACGGACTGAAAAGCACGGAGACTGAAAAGCGTAAATCGGCTCTCACCAAACTTTTACTAACACGCGGTAACACAAAATCAGCAAAAGCAGCCCAAAGGGTGGCGCCATTGGATTTGAACTTCCCCTTTATAGTGCCGTCGTATGTCACAGCGTTTGGGACGATCGGTTTTCTGACTGATGGTGTGTAGGCAAGACTGATGGAAGTCAGCTTCATCGGATTTCCGATGGAAAGATCCATCGGATTAGAATCAATAGGAAATCCGATCGTGTGTACAGGGCTTAACAAGTAGACAGCATACCCAAACATAAAAAATATACACCTGCCCTGAGCGGACTCAAAATAGACGATCATACACCAGATCCATCAGGGCCAGACCCGGGACATTCAGCCACGGGGCCCACAGTTTATCATATTTATTACTGGTCCCCCTACGTTGGTATATACGTTTTTCCAAATGAAGTGTAACACCCATTTATGTGATCCTTTCCTACACCTTGGGTGGTTTGGTATCTTTCCAGTGTCTCAAGATCATCAAGCGAGCCTGAAATAAAGCTCTACCAATAGCCTGCTTAGAGATATCCTCCACCTCAGGCCATCTATTATCCCTAGCAGACAAGCTGTAGGGTCTAAAGGTATCTGGACCTGGAAAGCACCATTAAGAGTGTCAATGACCTTCGTCCAGTACAGGTGGAGCTTCGGGCATCTCCACAACAGGTGAATAAGATCACCGTGATCTCTGCAGCACCTGGTGCAGGTCGGATCAGCATTCACTCCCATACGGCTAGTCTAGCCGGTGTGTAATGTACCCTTATGCCGCGTACACACGATCGTTTTTCACGCCGTTAAAAATAGAATTTTTTAAACTGGGCATTAAAAACAATCGTGTGTAGGCTCCAGAGCATTTTTAACGACGTGAAAAACAGTAGTGTGTATGCTTTTACGAGGGGAAAAAAACGCGCATGCTCAGAATCAAGTATGAGACGGGAGCGCTCGTTCTGGTAAAACTAGCGTTCGTAATGGAGATAGCACATTCGTCACGCTGTAACGGGCTGAAAAGTGTGAATCGTCGCGCAACAAACTTTACTAACATGAAGGGTGGCGCCATTCGAACGGAACTTCCCCTTTATAGTGCCGTCGTACGTGTTGTACGTCACTGCGCTTTGCTCGAGCGTTTTTTTTTAATGAACGTGTGTATGCAAGACAGGCTTGAGAGGAAACAAGAAAAATCACGTCAAGAAAAACGTCGTTTTTGAAAATGACATTAAAAACGATCGTGTGTACGCGGCATTAGAAGAATATAAAGCTGAGACAGCCTGTGTGCCACGTTTAGGGAGCACATGGGGACGGCCTTAGGGTGACCACATTTCCAAACTGCTATTCAGGGACACCCCCCCCCCTAAAAATCAGCTTGTGCTGTAACGAATCACAGCACAGCCGGGGCGGCGGGTGCGCGCTTTACCCAGAAGCACTGATCAGGCCCCCCCAAAAAAAGGCCGCCGCATCGCCACCTTACTCACTGACAGTACTTGTCCTGGCCAACCGAGGCCCATTTTACCTTGTTCCAACGCTGGCTCTACAGTGATTAGACACAAGAGGCAGGAGTTATGATTTCTCCAATAACAAGCAGGGGGAGTGGGGATTGTGCCTCTTCCCGGCCAGGACAAGTACTGTCAGTGAGTAAAGCGGCCTTTTTTGGGGGCATCAGGTCAACTCTGGGGGGTGGCTGTGCTTGTGCCAATTTCATTCCGGGACACTGTATTGTCCTGGTATGAAGGTGCCCGGGACAGACCTGCAAAATGCGGGACTGTCCCGGGCAATCCGGGACACTTGGACACCCTAGACAGCCTGCAGGGCCTCCTCCCACTGTTCATCCTCAAACGCGCCCACATCTTGTTCCCACAGGGACACTGCCTTCAGAGGGGTGCCCAGAAGGAAGAGATTTAGCAACATGGCATAGCAGCAAGATATAAATCCCTTATAGGTAGTCACCTCAAACAGGTAATTGAAGACAGATACAGAGTCCAAGGACCAAACATCTGTCTCCCTCTGTGCGTCAACTGCATGTTTGAGCTGCAAATAGTAAAAGTGCATAGAAGCCGGTAGCCTAAAGTCCGCGCTGAGCTCCTGGACCATGAGGTCATTTAGCTATTTCCTGGTAGTATTGATTGTCCCAAATAGGGCTGTATTTAGTAAACTCTGGCAGTACTTTAATAGCTATTGGCATCATGTACACGGGGTCTGTCAAAACCCCTCTGAATGCCACAACTCCTAGCAGGAAAATGCTGCTTAATTGCTGCGCATGGCAAACACATTGGTGAGGTTTTTTCAGCCTGTAAACGCTCCCCTTTCAATACCCCTTTAAACACCTATGTGTGCATGGATACACAGGCTTACATAGAGGTGCTTCTACAGGCAGAAGGTTTTCTACCTTAAGACCCCATTTAAATTGGGGCTGTTTTCAGGCGCTTAAGCACTAAAAATGGAGCCTGTAAAGCACTTGAAAACTGCCTCCCCTGCAGCCCCAGTGTGAAAGCCCAAATCCTGCAAGCAGCATCTTTTGGGTCGTGCGGGAGCGGTATATACACTGCTCCCACATCACCCTGCCCATTGAAATCAATGGGCAGCGCTGCCAAAGGATTGGAGAACAGAGAGATACTTACCTAATCCTCCGATCCTCTCCACACAAGACAGACTCCTGCCCCCCCCCGCACGTGGTCTAGCAGTCTTGTGCATAGAACTTCTCTGGATGTGAGGACGTCAGGAACAGTCCACTGGGTCATGGGGGAGCGTTGTTTGTCGGTGGAGGATCGGGTAAGTATACAGCTTTCTCCTCTCCCCTAGACAAAACAAGCAGTTAACTTTTTTGCCCGTAGTTGGGCTTCAAAGTGGAACCATTTCAGCCCCGGAAGGATTTACCCCCTTCCTGACCAAGTCCTTTTTTGCGGTACGGCACTGTGTCGCTTTAACTGACAATTGCACAGTCGTACAGCGTTGTACCCACACAAAATTTACGTCCTTATTATCCCACAAATAAAGCTTTCTTTTGGTGGTATTTGATCACCTCTGCGGGTTTTATTTTTTGCGCTATAAACAAAAAAAGAGCAAACATTTTGAAAAAAAAAGCTATATTTTTTGCTTTTTGCTATAATAAATATCCCCGAAAAACATATAAAAAAACAAATTTCTTCCTCAGTTTAGGACAATATGTATGGCTCACTGTACAAATTTGGCAATGCCGAACCTGACTGAACACCCACCCATGCACAGGAGTGATGTCATCCCCGCCTGGCTAGTGACAGCAGCCAGCGGTCGGGACCCAGGAGCCGCCACCCGAAGATGTCAGCGGCTGGGCAGGAAGCTTGAGGACCCCGCATTGCTGGAGCTGATGTGAGTATTGTTTGGCTTTAACTCGCTACAGCAACATTTTCTTATTTTGTCCCTCCCTCCTAAATAAATAATAAAAAATAAAGTTATAATGTTTAGTTTACCTTTCTGTTCATTTTTGTGTTGCAGCATTTCCTGATCTCTGGCCTAGGTCATTCTGCTTTCTGGGATTGGTATGTCACAGCTATCCCAGGAGGCAGTGTGTTACCAAGCTGCCACTTTGCATTGAGTTTCTGTGCATGCACAGATGTCCTATCAGTCCCAAAAACCTAGAAGAGGCCAGTGGCACATCTGCACACCTGGCGGATTTAGTAAAATGGTGGTGCGGAAGTAGGGGCATTCATGCAGTGGTTAACCACTTGCCGTCTGGCTGACGCCGATATATGTCGGCAAAGTGGCACGGGTGCGCAAAACAATGTACCCGTACGTCACTTCATCATCGGCGCGCCCCACGGGTCCCGCGGACTCGATGTCCCCCGGTGGCCCGCAATCGTGGCACGGAGAGGCAGAACGGGGAGATGCCTATGTAAACAGGGCATTTCCCTGTTCTGCCTAGCAACATGACAGGGATCTACTGTTCCAAGTGATCGGGAGCAGTGATCTTTGTCATGTTCTAGTAAGCCCATCCACCCTACAGTTAGAACACACTGAGTAAATCCACCTGCTCGCAATTATTTTTTTCAGCTTTGTTCCCCTATAAAATGGTATTACACTTGAATATAAAACAAACGCTAAGAGGAGGCAGGGTTTTTATGAAAGAAAAGGTCCTGTCTTTGGGCCCATCAATTCACAAGTGTCAGCGTTTTTGTCACATGTTTAGGTTTTAAAGTGGAACTTTAGGCTAACCAATTAAAATGGGTGGACAGGCAGGATTTTTAATGCAGAAGAAAAACGCTTTGTCTCTTCTGCATTAAAACGACTTACTTGCCTGTTCACCCTTGTACAGTGAGCCGTGCATGCAAGAAAGGAAACTGGGTGAAGACAAAGGCAGCCCTGCAAACGCAGTGCAGTGCGATGCACACAAGCACATTAGGGCATGAAGCTACAGGGGGCTCAGATAAAAAATAAATACAATTTAAGGAGTTTAAGCCTAGGTTCACATTGGAGCGGTTTGTCATGCGATTTGAGAGATCAAATCGCATGACAAGTCGCAGCCTACTGGAGGCAATGGTACTGTTCCAATCGGTGCGACACCAACTTTGCGGCGCCGCACTGATTTGCAAAAGTACAGTAGTTCCTGCACTACTTTTGCCAATTTCAGGTGCAACTTCAATAGACATCTGTGCATGAAGCCACACAGATGTCTATCAAGTAGCACCTGAAATCGCGTTGACCTTGCTACTTTGAAATCGCGCTACTTCAAGTGAAGTAGCGCAATTTCAAAGTAGCAGCAATGTGAACCAGGGCTAATACTGCTTTAGGTACCTGAGCTTGTCTCAGTGGAGTTGATTTACTAAAACTGGAGAGTGCAAAATCTGGTGCAGCTGTGCATAGTAGCCAATCAACTTCTAACTTCAGCTTGTTGAATTAGGCCCCTTTCATACTGTTGGAGACCGCAAGCAGATCTGCATACTCAGCAGAGGATGTCCCCACTGGGCAGGCGGATGACAGGTCCGTGTCCTCTCCACTGATGTAGAACAAACACGGACACAGCCCGCTGTCTTCTATAGAATGCCAAATGGAAATGAACTGCCTGTCTGTTTCCATCCGACTTTCATCCGATCTGATCTGCCAGACAGATGGGGAACGAATCCCAATCTGTCTGTTTTTAGCGGATAGGGTCGGATATCGATGGGTGTCAATGGACAGATGTGGACAGATTAGCGCGACTATTTCCCCTTTTTATATATTATTTACATGATTATCACATGTTTTGTGTCACAGCTTGGCTCTATTAGCACTTATTTTTCATTATTCACATTAGCGCGGTATTCACCCCCCCTATTACATTGACATTCACCGCTCCATAAGGCTGGGTTCACACTAGTGCGACACGACATCCGTCCTACTTTGGATCCGACTTTGCCCTGCGACATGAAGCCGACATATGTCCGACTTTCAATGAACGGGGATCCGACTTGGATCCCCGCCAATAGCAGGCACTGTGTTTGGTATGAATCTTGAGGGGGAACTCCAGGCCAAATTTTAAATTAAAAAAACGGCGCGGGTTCCCCTCCAGAGGCATACCAGGCCCTTGGGTCTGGTCTGGATTTGAACAGGCGCCCCTACGCCGAAAAAACGGCGTGGGGGGTCCCCCCAAAATCCAAACCAGACCCTTATCCGAGCACACAACCTGGCAGGTCGCAGGGGAAGAGGGGGGGGACGAGAGAGCGGCCCCCTCCCTCCTGAACCGTACCAGGCCGCATGCCCTTAACATGGGGGGTTTGGTGCTCTGGGGCAGGGGGGCGACCTGCGGCCCCCCCACCCCAGAGCACCCTGCCCCCATGTTGATGAGGACAGGGCCTCTTCCCGACAACCCTGGCCGTTGGTTGTCGGGGTCTGCGGGCGGGGGGCTTATCGGAATCCGGGAGCCCCCTTCAATAAGGGGGCCCCCGGATCCCGGCCCCCCACCCTATGTGAATGAGTATGGGGTACATCGTACCCCTACCCATTCACCTGGTGGAAAAAAATTGCAATAAAAAAACACTACACGGGTTTTTAAAGTAATTTATTACACAGCTCCGGGGGTCTTCTTCCGACTCCGGTGCTCTTCTTCCGACTTCCGGGGGTCTTTTCCGACTTCGGGGGTCTCCGGTGTCGTCTCCGCGCTCTCCGGTTCTTTCTTCCGCCGGGCCTCCGCTAACTTCTTTTTAGCTCTCTTGCTAACAGAGGCCCGGTCTTCCCGTTGTCTCGTCCGGCTCTCCGTTGTCCTTCTGCCGGCCCCTCCACTAACTTCTTCGTAGCTCTTTCGCTAGTGGAGGGGTCGGTCTTCCCGTCGCTGTCACCGTCGGCTTCTTCTTCCCTCTTCTCCTCCTCGATGTTGACGCGTCGCTTCCTCCCGCTGTAATACTGGCTCTCCGCTCCGCTCCGCATTAATATAGGCTTCTCATGACGTCACAGTCACATGTTCCCATGACGTCACAGTCACATGCTCCGGGGCCATGTGCCCCGGAACATGTGACTGTGACGTCATGAGAAGCCTATATTAATGCGGAGCGGAGCGGAGAGCCAGTATTACAGCGGGAGGAAGCGACGCGTCAACATCGAGGAGGAGAAGAGAGAAGAAGACGCCGACGGCGACGGGAAGACCGGCCTCTCCACTAGCGAAAGAGCTACCAAGAAGTTAGTGGAGGGGCCGGCAGAAGGACAACGGAGAGCCGGACGAGACAACGGGAAGACCGGGCCTCTGTTAGCAAGAGATCTAAAAAGAAGTTAGCGGAGGCCCCGCGGAAGAAAGAACCGGAGAGCGGGAGACGACACCGGAGACCCCCGGAGTCGGAAAAGACCCCCGGAAGTCGGAAGAAGAGCGCCGGGGTCGGAAGAAGACCCCCGGAGCTGTGTAATAAATTACTTTAAAAACCTGTGTAGTGTTTTTTTATTGCAATTTTTTTCCACCAGGTGAATGGGTAGGGGTACGATGTACCCCATACTCATTCACATAGGGTGGGGGGGGCCGGGATCCGGGGGCCCCCTTATTGAAGGGGGCTCCCGGATTCCGATAAGCCCCCCGCCCGCAGACCCCGACAACCAACGGCCAGGGTTGTCGGGAAGAGGCCCTGTCCTCATCAACATGGGGGCAGGGTGCTCTGGGGTGGGGGGGCCGCAGGTCGCCCCCCTGCCCCAGAGCACCAAACCCCCCATGTTAAGGGCATGCGGCCTGGTACGGTTCAGGAGGGAGGGGGGCGCTCTCTCGTCCCCCCCTCTTCCCCTGCGGCCTGCCAGGTTGTGTGCTCGGATAAGGGTCTGGTTTGGATTTTGGGGGGACCCCCCACGCCGTTTTTTCGGCGTAGGGGTGCCCCTGCAAATCCAGACCAGACCCAAGGGCCTGGTATGCTCCTGGAGGGGGAACCTACGCCGGTTTTTTATTTAAAATTTGGCCTGGAGTTCCCCCTCAAGAGCAGTACAGCACAAGTCGCATGCCAAAGTCGGACCATGCAAGACTGCGGTCCGACTTTGATCCGACTTCAATGATAGTCAATGGGCTGAAGTCGGATCAAAGTCGGACCAAAGTAGTACAGGGAGCATCTTCAAAGTCGGACCGACATGTGTCGGACCAGTTAAGACGGCTCCCATAGAGAAACATTGATTTTCACACGTCATGCGACATGAGCTCCCAATGTCGGAGCGTTTGTCGGACCAGTGTGAACCAGGCCTAAAAAGCAATGCACGATCTGATCGGGTCCGCCTGAAAAACTGACAGGTGGACCTGATTGGTCCGTCACTGTGAAAGGGGTGTTAAGCTTTGCCAAAAAAAATTTGGAAGCTGATTGGTTACTATGCAGAGCTGCACTAGATTTTGCACTCTCCAATTTTAGTAATCAACCCCAGTATGTGCTTCTTGTAATCACATCCACAATAGTGAAAAAGTATTTAAGGATGGGGTATGGCACTGCTCATTGCTAGGACCCTCTTTGAGGGGCCCATTAGGGGGGGTCTGCAGCTCTTTATTATTATTTACAATTTTTCACTGTGTTTTTGCCCTGGTTCACACTGGTGCGATTTGACATGCGATTTGAGATGTCAAATCGCATGTCAAATGGGCGAAATTTGCCGCAAAGTGCGGGCAATGGCACCGTCCTAATCGGTGCGACGCCGCATCTGCGGCGTTGCACCGATTACAAAAAGTAGTTTCTGTACTACTTTTTGCGATTTCAGCCGCGATTTACATTGACATCTGTGTCAGATGTCTCTGTAATCGAGCTGAAATCGGGACTGACAGGCAGGAGTGAAATCGTGCGAGTTCAGCTGAACTCGCACGGCTTCACTCCCGCAGCCCCAGTGTGAACCTGGGCTTAGTGAATTACACAATTCTCCTAAGCGCGGGCTTACAGCACTATTTTATCACATCCACAACAGTATTCAACTAAAAAAGATAGGATCTGCTGCTGTACATACGGACTGATGGAAGAACAGAGTAGAATGAGCAAAAGAATAACCTTGGTGTGCTGCTGCTCCTTAATTGTCCAATCAGCAGATAAGGGGGTGTGTTTTTGACCAAGTTGTTCTGCTGAACTGGAGGTCAAGAGCCTGTGCTACCTGGCAGGGGTGTCTGGTTGGCAAATCAAACAATATATATGAATACGAACTTCAACATTGTAGTTAGCTGATTAGCTTGAGCTCAGCTTCGCAAATAAAACAATTTCTAATCAACAACAGATGTCATGGGGGTGATTCTGCCCCTAGATACAGATCACCAGCAGCAGCAGATCTATCAATATGGAATCCCTCACTCTGTAGTCAGATGCAGCGAGAAGTAGTGATGGGAGCGACATCTTGCTGTCTCAGCTACAGACAGAGAGACAACCTCATAGAGATTCTGCCGCTGGTGATTTAATAAATGGCCTGTGGCAGGATTGCTAGCAGTAGAGTCACTCATGTGACATCAGCCTAAGGTCATTTTAACCTGAAAGATTGCAGTCCCATTCCCTGCCTTAGCTCCTGGCATATTCTGTACGGCTTCTCTCAGCACACTGTTCTCTCCCTTTCATTTCAATATAACACTTCGTATAATGAAATCCGGACAAATGTCATTCTGCAGAGACGTGCTATTCAACTTTTAAACTTGGAAAGGTATTTCATTTGCAGATCACTCAGCTTCTGCTTATCAAAACTTTTTCTGATTTCATCTCATGGCATTTTTTTTGTGTTAGCAATCATTACCTGCTCTACAACTGGAATTCTTGATATTATCAGACATTAAGACCCTGCTTCAGATTTGGGTGGTCATTACTATGGGAAGATGTAGTACAATAAAGTGTTGGGAGTCAAGAAAATTGGCCCATAGGATTGTCACCCCATCACCCATTTGTTTTTAAACAAATGTATTTCCTAATGTAGCAATCTCACCCCCTTCACCTGCCTTTGGCTCCTCGCAGGGAGAGAGGGCACACCACGCCACAAGCCCGTACCCTCCTGTGTGAAGAGGTTGAGCGGTGTTGTTGGTGGGTCTCCACAGCCAGAAAACCAGAATCCTCCAGAAAATGGTTCTCACCCCTATAGTTAATAGAGACAAGTCCTTGTTTCCCCCCAGTGACTTGAGTGTCCACACCAGCTGTAACTCCAACGTAGAGTTTATTTCTCGTAAATATCAGTCTCTGATGAGAAAAGGTTGGAGAGGGAACAGGACAGCATAAGGTGTGGGAGAGGTCCAAGGACAAACGTAATACACTTCACTGCTTGGCTTCTCAAACAGACTCAGCCCATATGGATAGTCTCCCTAGATAGGGACTAGCAGCCAAATGGTACTCTAACTTAACCGCACAGTCTCTGCCACAGACTTGGTGAACTTGGTCTCTGCCACAGACTTGGTGAACTTGGTCTCTGCCACAGACTTGGTGAACTTGGTCTCTGCCACAGACCTGGTGAACTTGGTGTTTCAAAGCTTGACCTCTTTGTAAGGAGAAGACATCCCTCCAGAGAGTTACCGGGCCCCTTCCTTCACCGTGACTTCTCACCGGCCCCTCGGAACGGTTCCTCCCCCGGCCTCCTCGTCTAAAATGCGGGTCCCCTCGCAAGGCGGCACCCTGGGATTCCTTGATTCTTGATGGACCCCAGCTGAAGGTGCTGGGCCCAAGGCCTTTGCTGCAGCCCCAGGGCTAAAGGTGCCTGGGACCGACTCACCGACCTCTGCCCCTGGGCCAAAGGTGCCCAGGGCGGACAGGAACACACTCCCTGGGGTAGGACCCCCGACCACGACAGAACAAACAGACCCCAAACAGGCAGCGTCTGCCCCTTTTATATCCTCTCCCAGCATGCACAGCAGGCCTGCCACACCCACTGTACGGCTGCTGAGAGGGAACACACAAGGCACAGCACTGTTTCAGCGGTTCAACCCTGGCCTACCATGGCAGCGCCACCTGCAGGCCACAGGGAACTATACACCGATACTCTCCCTGCCGACAAAAATGGTTGACAGAATCCTGACAATTGGAGTGTTTGAGCATAACTACCACTCAAACACTTCCCCTAAATTTAGGACCCCGCTACACTAATATAGGGCTATGGTGACTGTAAGGCCTCGCTCACACAGGCGTATATAAGCTTACACCCTTGCAAGAGCTGTGGTTGCCTTTGTGGGGATGCACAGGTGTTCTATGTATCCGTGTGCAGGCAGCCCCACTGACAATTGGGACACAACGACTGAACAGACACAGACTCTGGTTCCAATTTGATGGCCCTGTGGGTGTGTGTCTGTGCAGACACTGTGTCCCAACTGACCTGAAAGGGACTACCTGCACAGGGATGGAAAATATATGGTTGTGCTAACCCTAATGGAGTATCACAACTAAGTGCAAATAGGTACGATGAACCTTGAGAACATTGTAAATAATATGCAAAAACAAACATGAACAATAGTGATGAATATTGAAAATACACCAATGAATTAGGGTATATGAAAAACTCCAAATACCGCTGAAAAAATGAAGGAAATAGTGTCTATAGTATAAATCCAAAAATGTGAATGTTGAGTGAACCCTGATCAAGGGTTAAAGTTCATAGGATGATCAAAACTTGAGTTTATGACTGTAACACATAAGTGAAAATAAACACCCGTGCAGATGAAAATGTCTATAGTGAAAAAAACTTCTGTGAAAAAATCTTCTCATTGAAGGAGACCAATGAAATCCACCACCAAATAAGGTAATAGCTGCTTACCAGAACTCCATGACCCCCCACTACAGAGGATCAAAAGAAGCTTTGAATGAATAGGAACAGTCTCATCCAGATGACGCCAAAGGAGATGCAATCCCAAAACAGCATATGACACAACAGTTCGGTGGATCCCAGACTCATATGCCAAACCATGCAAGAAAACATAAAACTCCCATAGTGTAAAACAGTATGGTTTATTTGAATAAAAAAGAAGAATCACACTTACAAAATGGTAGTGGAAATTCTGCCTTAAGACTTTGGTGCCGGCCGGACACACACAGGAAAACCCGTCCTTACTGGATAGTAGTGGGTGGTGACGTTGGTGCGCCGCTCCCCTCCGCCCTACGTCTTTTCCCAACAAAATTGCGTCTTCCAGGGGCTGTGGGTGTGGCTCTGTGGGTGTGTGTCTGTGCAGCCACCTGTGTCCCAACTGACCTGAAAGGGACTGCCTGCACAGGGATGCACCAAACATCCGGTGGTCAAACAGGATCCTCGCGTGGGTGTGCATTTAAACCTGAGCTCCGCCCAAAAGGTGAAGTTCCACTTGTCTGCTACCCCCGGGGCCACATTTGGCACCTTTAGGGGGGAGGGGGGAGTGGGTACTTGTTTTTCTACTTCAGTTCATAGTGAGCCTGAAGTTCACCCCCCCCCCTTCCCCTGTAGCCAGCCTGTTCACAAAGCACAGAGCAAATTGCGCATGCGCAGTGAAAACCGTCTGTGGAGCCGCAAGGCTTTACTGTCAGTTTTCCTTGGCCAAAATGGCAGCACCAACACCTGAGAGACGATTAAGGAATTGGCTGTGGTGAGAACATCGCTGGATAGGTAAGTGCCCTAACAGTAAAAGTTAAGTACTGTATTTATTGGCGTATAACACTCACTTTTTTACCCTGAAAATAGAGGGTAAACTGTGCCTGCGTGTTATACGCAGGGGGCTGTGGAAAGTTTTTTTCCTGAAACTTCCCTCTTAAAATTAGGGTGCGTGTTATATGCCTGTGCGTGTTATACGCCGATAAATACGGTAAATACTGTAGCTGCTGACTTTAAAAAAAAAAAATTGGGAGGGTGTGTGCCAGAACTCCTTTTGACCGAGGCCTTAAAGTAGAACCAAAGGCAAAGCTTTGCTTCCCCAGGTCTGATGTCTGCTGATCTCATGGCTGGTGGGGAAATATAATATTTAGCAGGCAGCATAAGAGGTGGAGAAAGCACAAATCTACAGGATCAATGCAAGCAAGACTGAAGGCAATATTTTTTTTTTTCATTTTGAACAAAGTAGGAGAAGGTTATAACCCTTGTCAATTTTTTTCACCATCTGTGTACCATTTGAGAGATTTCCCATTACTTCCTGTCCCATAGCTAAAACAGGAATTGTGGGAATCTGGGAATCTATGGATCTTACTAGTGAAAAGCAGCAGCCATTCAAAGACCAGCTACTAATTACAGCTGGAACAGTGTAAGCTAATAGGGTTTTTATAAAATAAGATTGAGATTAGCATTTGTTGTTCACCAACGTCATTGGTAACAGAAAGTGGCTGAAAGTACCACTGGACACTCTGGGGAGGGAAGCTTTGACAAAGCATTGGCAGAACTTTCAGCAAGCTTTGTTGAACACAGTTTCTAATGGGAGTGTTGATTGCCACTTTAAGGCAAGCTGCTAGCAGGCTTCAGCAGGCTTTTAACAAACTTCAGGAAGTTCAAGCCTTAAGGCCTTCAAGTTTAAAGTGGCAATGAATCAGCACTCCCATTCGAATCTGAGTTCCACATTGACAAATGTAGTGCCCTGCTCCTGTTGACCAGGCGCTCGCATGTAAATTTATTGGGTTATCTGTTCTGTATATAGTTCAGATTTAATATTATGGCTAAATTAGCCTCTGCTCCAGCCTTGGCTGTGTCATGTGCAGTTCCACACTGTCGTCTGTAGGTGTCGCTGTAGATCCGAGGGGGACATGCAAGGAAAATAAAAAACAGCATTTTAGCTTGCACATGATTGGATAATAAAATCAGCAGAGCTTCCCTTCATTTCAGATCTACCGCTCAGATTTACAGCGACTGCACTTCCAAGTGCACTTTCAGTGCAATTTCAAGTGCACTTTGCACTTGTAGTTTGCATTAGTAGTGCAAAGTGGATTTGCCTTTCGGAAATAACCCCCATAGTGTCAGAGGTGGCGGAGGACTGTGCCTGTGTCCCAACTCCTGAATGAATGGAAGCAAGCAAACATTCATTGATGGGCGCTTGTGAGGCTCCATTGATGGGCACTGGTGAGGCTGCATTTAAATTTTATGGGCACTTCATTAAAAAGGTGGGGTATACATGGGTAGGACGGAGGGGGTGGAGTCAGGGGTGGAGCCAAGGGGGGTGTGGCGAAATGAGGTCGCCTAGGGTGTCAAAAATCCTTGCACCTTGCACCGTTTGGCTGGGCTTCTCCTATAGGTCACAGGAGTGCAATCCGTTTTGCACTCCTGTGACCCGTTCTCAGCGGAGAGCGGTCTGAAGTTCGCTCTCTGCTGAGGTCACCGCGATCAGTCCAGGCACTGCGTCATCACGACTCTGGGAGTTTGGATCCGCCAGGTGCCTGGACTGATAGCTGTCTCAGCCTCTCAGTGAACCGTTGAGACGGCTGCTCCCCGCTTCTCCACAGCTCAGCGATCCAGTGAGCGTGGAGGAGCAAAGCAGGAGAGCTGCTGACTGACAGGTAGAAGCTCTCTGCTAGGGGAGCCAAGAGAACCGAACCATGGGCGATGTTCGGTGGCTCAGTTCTCAGTGAAGAGGCGCCAGGGGACAGATTCAGCATCCACCTAGGTAAGTATGAATCTAAAAATAATAATAAAAACCCATTCTTGTCTTTTAAAATATATATATATATATCCTGATGCAAAGAACACATACAGTGGGTACAGAAAGTATTCAGACCCCCTTAAATTTTTCACTCTTTGTTATATTGCAGCCATTTGCTAAAATCATTTAAGTAAAATTTTTTTCCTCATTAATCTACACACAGCACCCCATATTGACAGAAAAACACAGAATTGTTGACATTTTTGCAGATTTATTAAAAAAAGAAAAACTGAAATATCACATGGTCCTAAGTATTCAGACCCTTTGCTCAGTATTTAGTATTTGCACCCTTTTGATCTAATACAGCCATGAGTCTTTTTGGGAAAGATGCAACAAGTTTTTCACACCTGGATTTGGGGATCCTCTGCCATTCCTCCTTGCAGATCCTCTCCAGTTCTGTCAGGTTGGATGGTAAACGTTGGTGGACGGCCATTTTTAGGTCTCTCCAGAGATGCTCAATTGGGTTTAAGTCAGGGCTCTGGCTGGGCCATTAAAGAACAGTCACAGAGTTGTTGTGAAGCCACTCCTTCATTATTTTAGCTGTGTGCTTAGGGTCATTGTCTTGTTGGAAGGTAAACCTTCGGCCCAGTCTGAGGTCCTGAGCACTCTGGAGAAGGTTTTGGTCCAGGATATCCCTGTACTTGGCCGCATTTATCTTTCCCTCGATTGCAACCAGTCGTCCTGTCCCTGCAGCTGAAAAACACCCCCACAGCATGATGCTGCCACCACCATGCTTCACTGTTGGGACTGTATTGGACAGGTGATAAGCAGTGCCTGGTTTTCTCCACACATACCGCTTAGAATTAAGGCCAAAAAGTTCTATCTTGGTCTCATCAGACCAGAGAACCTTATTTTTCACCATCTTGGAGTCCTTCAGGTGTTTTTTAGAAAACTCCATGTGGGCTTTCATGTGTCTTGCACTGAGGAGAGGCTTACATCGGGCCACTCTGCCATAAAGCCCCGACTGCATCCCTGGAGCTCAGCCACAGTGATCTTTGGGTTCTTCTTTACCTCTCTCACCAAGGCTCTTCTCCCCCGATAGCTCAGTTTGGCCAGACGGACAGCTCTAGGAAGGGTTCTGGTCGTCCCAAACATCTTCCATTTAAATTATGGAGGCCACTGTGCTCTTAGGAACCTTAAGTGCAGCAGAATTTTTTTTGTAACCTTGGCCAGATCTGTGCCTTGCCACAATTCTGTCTCTGAGCTCTTCAGGCAGTTCCTTTGACCTCATGATTCTCATTTGCTCTGACATGCACTGTGAGCTGTAAGGTCTTATATAGACAGGTGTGTGGCTTTCCTAATCAAGTATAATCAGTATAATCAAACACAGCTGGACTCAAATGAAGGTGTAGAACCATCTCAAGGATGATCAGAAGAAATGGACAGCACCTGAGTTAAATATATGAGAGCAAAGGGTCTGAATACTTAGGACCATGTGATATTTCAGTTTTTCTTTTTTAATAAATCTGTAAAAATGTCAACAATTCTGTGTTTTTCTGTCAATATGGGGTGCTGTGTGTACATTAATGAGGAAAAAAATGAACTTAAATGATTTTAGCAAATGGCTGCAATATAACAAAGAGTGAAAAGTGTAAGGGGGTCTGAATACTTTCCGTACCCACTGTATGTTAATCCCAGTGTGTTTTTATTTACTGTATTTGCCTGAGGTTCTTCCTAGCATTACGCTTTAGGAATCCTTGTGAAGGGCATGGTGTCATACTGTTCTGTCTAACATCAAGCCAATGAATATTATGAAATGTAGCACAATGGTAACTCTGTAGGAGTAAATCTGCAGGGATACATGTTTATACGTTTAATAAACATTCACAGACTGCCTTGTCATACTGCGTCATGTCACATTTCATCCTGCTCTGGTCAGACACGGGTCTGGGGGACAGAAGAATGATCAGCACATAGAAAAGAGCGCATGTCTCCAGCACACAACGTGGATCTGTAGTATCTTCTCCAAATGTTTAATAAAGAGATCACACTAACCATGTCAGGGAGACATTTTTAGGCTGAACAAGAGCTCTTCCCAAGACACTTGTCTGATGAAGAGGTCCTATGTGGTCACAGAATGTTGCACTGACGCTGTGTGTGATGCTTTTTTACAATGGCTGGACAAGGTATTAGGGATCCACAGTGTGCTAGCGATTTGCTGGCACTGCCCATTGATTTCAATGGGCAGGGGCGCTGCCTCAAAGATGCGGCTAGCAGGACTTTTTTTAGCGTCCTGCCAGCGCCTGCCCATACAAAGCGCTTCGGCAGCGGTGCTTTGCAGGCGCTTTTAACCCCTTCTTCGGCCACTAGCGGGGGTTAAAAGCGGCCAAAAAGCGCAGCTAAAACGACAGTAAAGCGCCGCTGTAAACAGAGACCCCGCTGGCCATGTGCGGTATAACAGTTCTGCCTCAGCACACCAACAAGTTCCCATCACAAAATGGAGGGAAAAGGAAATGAGGAGAACCCATCTTCACACCCGGACCAGGCGAAGGCCCCATTCACATTTGGCGATTTGGAATCGCAGGCAAAATCAAACCGATTCTGCCCATGATTCCAAACTGTGTGACAATCGTTTCAAAATGCACAATGCGCTTTTGGGTGCCATGTGTTCTAAATGTGATTTTGCTGCGATTGTCAAGTGACAAAATCATGCCTCAAATGTGTCTTTAAAAATCGCATTAGGCTGGTTGCCCAAAAAGGAGCAGGTGTCTATTTTGGGTGACAAATATGCATAGGGAAGCCCATTGAAATGAACTTTTTGTGCAATACGCAGAATCACGTAAAAATCACCCACACAAAACTGCGAGTTCCTACTACATGAAATGTGAATGGGCCCTCAGGGCTCGTTCACACTTATTTTGGTCTCTTAAGACCAGTCTGCATTTGGATCACTCTTCAGAGGGTTGAGGATTCAACACAACACCCCCTCACTGCCTACTTTAACCCCTTGAATCATGCACTAGTGTGCCACAATCGCATTCATTGCAATCAGTTGCGGAATGCTTGCAGAACAGCCCCATTCACTGGATGTGTCACACTCGGAGGGCACTGAAAGTGACAGGGGGTAGAAGTCCTGCAGTGGCTGCCAAGCAAAGTATTGCAGTTGCAGCATGTGTACATCCCCTGCCGCTGCCTATGTAGTTAAGGGGTAGCGGTTGGAGGGGCGATAAAAACACAGGGGTTTTACTGCTCCTCAACCACTAGTGTGCACAGACCCTGAGGGCCAACTCACACTGGTTCTCAGCCAAATCGCAGAACAGACGGAGTGATTCAGCACTCCAGCTGCTCTGCGTTGCTGGCTGGTTGGGGGATTCAGCACACTGCACCGTCCCCCTTTTTTTTGTATTGTACAATCTTTATTTGAAGTACAAAACACACACTTCATTCACTGCAATGTGGGGCGGCACCAGTGGCGGTGCGTCCATAGTGAGCGCAGGAGCGCCGCTCCCCTCTCTCTCCTGCGCCCGTCACTCACGTCAACAATACATAGGTTCATGCATTGCATGAACCTATGTATTGTCGCCGACAATGCCGCCCACTATTCAGATGGCCGGACCCCTGTTGAGCGCCGGCCATCTGAATAACAGCAGCTGGTTGGTTTTTGGAAGTGCCTATCAGAGCCAGCCTGAGGGCTGTAATCGGCTTCCAAATAGTTAACCAGGGGACGCACGGGGGGGGGGTGCGTTCCTTGGTTAACACTGACAGGCGTCTCAGCCAATCAGGTTCACCGGGTCTGGTTACCGGTAACCTGATTGGCTGAGGCGACATCGAGGGCGGGAGAAGACATCGAGGACGGAAGAAGGACGGCGCTGACCTGAGGAAGGTAAGTGCAGGGCTGGGGGGAAACTGGCTGTATTTGGGGACAAACTGGCTGCATTTTGGGACAAACTGGCTGTATTTGGGGGAAAACTGGCTGTATTTGGGGACAAACTGGCTGCATTTGGGGGGAAACTGGCTGCATTTGGGGGGAAACTGGCTGTATTTGGGGGGAAACTGGCTGTATTTGGGGGGAAACTGACTGTATTTTGGGGACAAACTGGCTGTATTTTGGGGGGAAACTGGCTGCATTTGGGGACAAACTGGCTGTATTTTCGGGGGAAACTGCAACCTTTTTTCAGTTTGTTTGCGCCCCCCAAAAATTTTGAGCACGAGCCGGGCGGCACGATGCACTGCTTGGCGTTGCAGTGTGATTTGGGCCGGGGCGCTACAATAAAATTGTTGTTGTATCCATGCAGTAAAACGTCTGTCACTGCATATAGTGTGACCTGGCCCTAAGGGCTGGTTTACGCTACATGCGCATTTGTCACACGTTTTTGACGCATTCCGAGGGTTTTTAATGTGTTTCCAGGTGCATTACAAATGCTTTTTTCTTCTTTTTTCCTCTTGTTTTTTTTTTTTTTTTGTATTACTGTACTGGGGTCTGCTGCATTTTTGATGCTTTCCAGTGCGTTTTTGATGCATTTTACCGCTTTCCAGTACAGTCCAGTGCAGGAAAAATGTAGCATGTTCTACTTTTTTTCTGGGAAAGACCACACTGGTGTGAACTATGCCATTGGAAACGATATAACCTACTTTCCATGCATTTTTGATGCAGTTAAAAAAACGCACTGGACTGCACGTGGTGTGAACTGGCCCTAAAGATACATCATGGTGATCCCTGCCTAGGTGGGGAGAGAGTCCTTGTATGTATAAAGTGCAGTCCTTAACACAAATACTTAAATCTTGAGATCCTAAATTTAAATCTTAAATTTTACATCTCTTTTTTCCCCTCTGTTATGTCTTTTTTCTGCTTTGCTTTATTTGTAAACTGTGTTCAATCACGGAATCCTCCCTGCTTGTTATGGGGACAGATCACAGCATGCCAATCTGCAAAAAGCCTGACTAAGCAAAAAAAAAAAAAACACACAGAATAAGGAAAGAAAAAGTCTATTACAGAATGTGAAATAATAATAAACAATAATAAAAATATAAAATAATAATAGCAATATAATGTTTGGACAAACACAGCTGTAGTCTACCAATAAACGAATGACAAAGATAAACCATGTCTGCGATCACACACCCACGCATTGTCCCTCATCCTGATTTTTCCTATAACAGATATTTTACAAAGTCTAAACAAGTTTCAGTAGCAAAAACACTAAAGCCCCGTACACACGATCGGATAACCTATGGATTTTCGTCCGATGGATTTGTCCATCGGAAATCCGATGAAACTGTTTTTTATCAGTCTTGGCCACACACCATCAGTCAAAAAACCGACCGTTCCAAACGCGGTGACGTAAAACACTCCGATGAGCCGAGAAAAATTAAGTTTAATGCTTCTGAGCATGCGTCGACTTGATTCTGAGCATGCGTGGGTTTTTTAACCGATGGACTTGCCCACAGACGATCGGAAATTCCCATCGGTTTTTTATCCATCGGAAAATTTTAAAACAAGTTCTATTTTTTACAACCGATGGAAAAAAGACCGATGGGTACCATACACAATCGGTTGGTCTGATGAAAACCATCCATCGGACGGTTTTCATCAGTCAAACCGATCGTGTGTACGGGGCTTCAGGCTCCATTCACACTTGTGCGACTTGTTTGGACACTAAAGTCACATGACAAGTCGCACTCCATGTTTTTCAATGACAACCGTTCAAATATGTGTGACTTAAAGGAGTTGTAAAGGCAGAAGGATTTTTATCTTAATGCATTCTATGCATTAAGATAAAAAACCTTCTGTGTGTAGGAGCCTCCCCAGCAACCCATAATTACTTACTTGAGCCCCATCTCTATCCAGCGATGTCCACGAGTGTCTAAGCCGTCCAGGACTTGCCTCCTTATTGGCTGAGACACAGAAGCGGTGCCATTGGCTCCTGTGGCTGTCAAAGTCAGTTAGCCAATCAGGGGAGTGAGGGGGAGGCCGGGTCGGGGCACCGTGTCTGAACGGACACACGGAGGAGCTGTGACTCGGCTCAGGTGCGCCCCATAGCAAGCTCTTTGCTGTGGGGGCACTCGGCAGGAGGGAGGGGCCAGGAGCAGTGAAGAGGACCTGAGAAGAGAAGGATCCAGGCTGCCCTGTGCACAACCAACTGCACAGAGGAGGTAAGTATAACATGTTTTTTTTTTGTCAGTATGTCAGTCAGGCTTCATAGGTGACAGAAAAGGCCCACAGTTATAGCATTTCCATTAAACAACAGTTTTACAAACCGCACCAGTGGCGGCTGGTGCTCCATTTTTTGAGGGGGGGGGGGGCGACAAACAAACCCCCCTGCCCGCCAGCCCTGCACTTACCCAATCCAGGTCACGGGCGGCTTCCCCGGGTTTTCCTTCTGGTCAATCCGGTATTAAGACCCGCTTCTTGTCCTAATTGGCCGGGAGAAACAGGATGACAATAGCGAATGTTGATTCGCTAATGTCACAAGTGGGTGGGCTCAGGGCGCAGTGCTCTGCGCCCCAAACCTAATCTTTTTTTAAGCCAATTAGAGCCTCAGGCTCTAATCATGTGCTTTAAAAAAAAAAAAAAATGCATGAATCTGTGTATTGTCTTTCAGTGGCGGTGCGGGAGCGAGAGGGGGCGGCGCTCCGGCGCCCTCTATGGACGCACCGCCACTGCGTGCAAGGCCCAAAATTAAACCAGCGGCCCCTGCGGGGGTATTGCTATATATATATATATATATCTAAACCAAATATAAGAGTAAATAAATAACAGTAAGAGCTGTGAAAATGTGGAATAGACTCCCTCCAAAGATGGTTCTGGCCAGCTCAGTAGATTGCTTTAAAAAAGGCCTGGACTCTTTTCAAATTGTACATAATATAACTGGGTAATGACATTTATGGGTAAAGTTGATCCAGGGAAAATCCGATTGCCTCTCGAGGGATCAAGAATGATTTTTTTCCCCTGCTGTAGCAAATTGCATCATGCTTTGCTGGGGTTTTTCACCTTCCTCTGGATCAACTGTGGGTGAAGGATTGTGTATATGGGATTGTATTTTTTATTTATTTTTTGGTTGAACTAGATGGACTTGTGTCTTTTTTCAACCTGACTAACTATATAACTATGTACCTATGTAAATAATACCAGCAAGGTATATCCATAGGTACTTCCTGTCCTAGGGCGACAACCCCTCATTACAGCAACATTATTGTTAACCTTCCCTGCACAGAGTTAAGCTGGCTATAGATGGTTCGAATCTCTGACAGCTCAGCGGGGACTGGCTGAGATTTGAACCATCTATAGGCAGACTAAATGTACACAAGTCAATCCATCGACTGATTTGTATACAACCATCATTTTGGATTTTTGGCATGCGATTATTGCCACATTATAATAACTGTGCTGTGATCAAGGCTAGAATTGCCGAAACATGTTAGCCGTTTGCTTTTACTGAACTATATTTCAATAAACCTTGGAAGGTATTCCAGAGAGGCCAGCTCTCCATTTGTTTGTTTACCTGAGCTATGCTACATGGATGTGTGGGAGGATATCCGAGCCTGAGCACAAGGAAAGGAACAGCCGAACCTTTACTGAATATAATTTTGCCTCATTGATCAGTGGGGTGTTTTTTTTGTGTTGTATCTCAATAATCACTGTGTCCTCCCAGCAGGGACAGCTCCCTGCGCCAGCCTCCCCCCCCCCCCACCCCCCTCAGCGGGAGAACCCAATAGCTCCGCAAGGAGGTATCAATACAGTCTTGATGGTGGAATCAAGCTATTTTTTTTGCAAGAAAGAAAATTGCACCATCTATGACCTGCCTTAGACTACCGGTACTAGTAGTTGTGCCGATGCAATTCTGCTATAGACATCAGAGTAAAACTGACACCCACACTACTGCTGCAGCATACACAAGTTCATACCAAGGATCTACAGGATGTGCACAGCGTAGGGAGAGAAAAGATGAACAAACGAAGGCAAAAGCTGTATGCTTTTAACAAAAACTAAATAAAAATGCAATCTTATTTTAATTAAAATGTTCTACAAAGCAAGGCATTCTTTTGTGACTTTAGTTCTACTTTGACCACTTCAGCACCAGCCTTCATTACCAGGACATTTTTCAGTTTTCAGCACTGTGATAGTTTAAATATTATGTAACCTATTGTTATATATTATTATTAATATTATACAGGATTTATATAGCGCCAACAGTTTGCCTGGTGCTTTACAACATGAGGGCAGACAGTACAGTTACAATACAATTCAAAAGAGAAGACCAGCCTGAGCTTTTTAGGCTGGGCTTCTCCTCTGGGTCACAGGAGTGCAATTCGTTTTGCACTCCTGTGACCCGTTTTCAGAGGAGAGCGGTCTGAAGTCCCATCAGTCGTGGCAGCGCGTCATCGCGACTTCCAAGTCCGGATTCACCAGCTGCCCTGATTGATGGCAGTCTCAGCGAGCTGCTGAGACGGCCGCTCTGCGCCTCTCGACTGCTCAGCGCTCCAATGAGCGTGGAGAAGCAGAGAGGAAAGACGCTGACTGACAGTCAGCAGCTTTCCTCTCTGGGATCTGTGAGAACCGAGCCATCGGCAATGTTTGGTGGCTCGGTTCTCAGTGCAGAGACGGCGGGGGGACAGATGCAGCATCGGTCTGATGCTCCATCCACCGAGGTAAGTATGAATAAAAAAAGAAAAAAAAAACATACTTCTCTTTTACTGCAGGAGGATTTAGAATAATAATAATATATTATTTGGTTTGTGTTAAAATTATAGCATCTGGTATAGATACAATTGTATTTTATTTTTTTCTATACTAGTAATGGCGGTGATCAGCGACTTATAGTGGGACTGTGATAGTATGGCGGAAAATCTGACACTAATTGACACTGGCTGACTGACACTGACATCAATAGTGACATTACTACAGTGATCAGTGCTAATACTATACACTGTCACTGTACTAATAACACTGGCTGGGAAGGGGTTAAACGTGTGCCTAGCAATGTTTACTGTGTGTGTTTTGTGGTGCTTTTTCTAAGCGATCCTGCTGTTTTTTTCCCCTGCTTTTCAGTATTTGGAGCTCTGTGTTGTTTGCAACACAGAGCTCCCTTGTCTAATACGATCAGCTGGTGCAGACGGTCAATCATTGTTCTAAACCCAACGATCGGCTTGTGTTGAACCTAATCACAGCACAGCCGGGGTGGCGGGTGGGCGTAGTTGCATGTGCCCCCTGCTCATAAGTGCTGGATCACATCTCAGATACGTGATTCAGCAAAGAGAGGCCGCTTTGCCACCATACTTCTAAGTGAGGTGGTTGGCAAGCGGCTACTTACTGTAAATATGTTTTCTGCCTAGGGGTAATATAACTTTAAAATGCCACATTTTTAGTGTTGAGCGAACCCGAACTGTAAAGTTCGGGTCCGTACCGAACTTTAGCTTTTTCCCGAACCCGAACCCGGACTTTGCCCAAAAGTCCGGGTTCGGCAATCTAATTTCGCATTTAGAAATACTTCAGGGGGCAGCCAATCACCTTTTGATTAGCTGGTGTGCCCTTAGAGGCCATCATAGCCATGCCTACTAATGGCATGGCTGTGATTGGTCAGTGCAACATGTGACCCAGCTTCTATATAAGCTAGAGGCACACAGCACACATGTCACTCTGCTTCAGAATAGATAGGGAGAGGATCTAGTCTGCTGCTGCTGCTTTTAGGGAGAGATAGAAAAATAGATGAGGTAGTCCTGATTCTACAATCTGAGGGAAAAGATAGAGATAGTGTAGTGTAGGGCCAGGTTCCTGGTTGGTGCTTTCAGGGAGAGAGAATATTATATAGGAGTCCAGTTTCAGAGATTAAAATCAGCGATCTGCATAGGTTTACCTATTTGTGTTGCAGTGCAGTCTTTTTACACTGCCATGAGCCCAGTGTCAGAGAAAATCTAACTATAATGCCCCATACACACAATCGTTTTTCTTGCCATTTTTTTTCTTGCCGTTTTTCACGTCGTTTTTTTTCATGTTTCCTCTCAAGCCTGTCTTGCGTACACACGATCATTTAAAAAAAACGATCAAGCAAAGCGCAGTGACGTACAACACGTACGACGGCACTATAAAGGGGAAGTTCCGTTCGAATGGCGTCACCCTTCATGTTAGTAAAGTTTGTTGAGCGACGATTCGCTCTTTTCAGTCTCGTGCTTTTCAGTCCGTGACTGCGTGACGAATGTGCTATCTCCATTACGAACGCTAGTTTTACCAGAACGAGCGCTCCTGTCTCATACTTGATTCTGAGCATGCACGTTTTTTTTCACGTCGTTAAAGCATACACACTATCGTTTTTCACGTCGTTAAAAAAAACGACATGAAAAACGACGTGAAAAAAGAGAGCATGTTCGAAATTTTTAATGGCCGTTTTTCACGTCGTTAAAAATGCTCTGGAGCCCACACACGATCATTTTTAATGGCCATTTTTTTTAATGGCATTTTTAACGGCATGAAAAATGATCGTGTGTATGGGGCATTAGGGGGAAAAAAAAGGCACTTTATTGTGCTCTTTTTCAAAAGACCCATAGGGCAAAAAAAAAAAAAAAAAAAGCATTTTATTTTGCTCGTGCAAAAAAAAGACCCGTTTAGGGCAAAAAAAAAAAAAAAATGTACGCTTGCAAAAAGAGCCGTTCAGGGGCACAAAAAATTGTTTGCAGTGTGTTATACATATTTGGAGGTGTGTGAAATAAACAATTTCTATATAGTTTTCTCCTACTGTGCTATACTAAAAAAACAACATTTTTTTTTAATAGCATTTTCTGCAGTTCTGTAGCTGTGCGATTCAGCGGTTACGTACTGTGGGTGTGTTCTGCTCTTCCAAAAAACGCCGTTTAGGGGCACAAAAAATAGTTTGCAGTGTGTTATACATATTTGGAGGTGTGTGAAATAAACAATTTCTATATAGTTTTCTCCTACTGTGCTATACTAAAAAAAACTATTTTTTTTGAATAGCATTTTCTGCAGTTCTGTAGCTGTGCGATTCAGCGGTTACGTACTGTGGGTGTGTTCTGCTCTTCCAAAAAACGCCGTTTAGGGGCACAAAAAATTGTTTGCAGTGTGTTATACATATTTGGAGGTGTGTGAAATAAACAATTTCTATATAGTTTTCTCCTACTGTGCTATACTAAAAAAACAACATTTTTTTTGAATAGCATTTTCTGCAGTTCTGTAGCTGTGCGATTCAGCGGTTACGTACTGTGGGTGTGTTCTGCTCTTCCAAAAATACCCATTTAGGGCAAGATCCTAAATTTGGAAAATATGAGGAGAAGGTCAAAGGGACGTGGTGGCCCCGGTCGTGGTGCTGCTGGTGGAGCTCCTGTTGCAGGGAGAGGACGTGGTGGATCTGTGCCAGATACACGCACAAGTGAAACACCTTCCTCAGGTGCGAGTAGGCGACCGATCCTGCGGCGGTATTTTGTCGCGCCTAATGAGGCTGTACGAATGTTTAGGCCAGGACAAGTACAGGCGATAGTAGATTGGGTTGCTGACAGTGCCTCGGGTTCCTTCACATTGTCTCCCACCCACTCTTCTGATGAAAGAACAGAGTTGGCACCTGAAACCCATGTCCATCAGTCTTTCACCTCACCCCCTTGCAAATCAGCCAAGCAGTCTGAGCCCCAAATCATGCAGCAGTCTCTTCTGCTTTTCGATGACTCTGTTAGCAGGGTTTCCCAGGGCCATCCGCCTAGCCCTGCCCCAGAAGTGGAAGAGATTGAGTGCACCGATGCCCAACCACTTATGTTTCATGATGAGTACATGGGAGGACCATCGCAGTACGTCTCAGATGATGCCGAAACACAGGTGCCAACTGCTGCTGCTTTCGCAATTGTGCAGACAGACAAGGAGGGCAGGGGTGAAGACTGGGTGGAAGATGATGTGGAGGACGATGAGGTCCTCGACCCCACATGGAATGAACGTTATGCAGGTGACCAGTGTAGTTTGGAGGAAGAGGCGGTGGTCGCACAGAGCCACCAGCACAGCAGAAGAGGGAGCAGGGTGCAAAAGCGGAGCGTCTGTCAGCTAGACAGTATGTCTGCTACTGCCCAACGCAGCAAGGGACCGAGCACACCAAAGCCAGGTCCAAGGAGTTCCCTAGCGTGGCAATTCTTCACACAATGTGCTGATGACAAGACACGAGTGGTTTGCAGGCTGTGCAATCAGAGGCTGAAGCGAGGCATAAACGTTCTCAACCTGAGCACAACCTGCATGACCAGGCATCTAAGTGCAAAGCACGAGCTGCGGTGGAGTAGACACCTCAAAAACCAAGAAAGGTCTCTGGCTCCTCCTGCTTCCTCTTCTGCTGCAGTCTCGGTCTCTTCATCCACCTCTGTAGTGACAGTGGCACCTGCCACCCCGCAAACAGAGGATCTGCCAGCAACACTACCACCTGGGTCACCAACCATCTCCACAATGTCCCATGGAAGCGTTCAGCTCTCTATCTCCCAAACATTGGAGCGGAAGAGGAAGTACCCCCCTAGCCACCCGCGATCCCTGGCCCTGAATGCCAGCACTTCAAAACTCCTGGCCTTTGAAATGCTGTCATTCCGTCTGGTGGAGACGCAGAGTTTTAAAAGCCTGATGGCATTGGCTGTCCCGCAGTACGTCGTGCCCAGCCGCCACTATTTTTCCAGGTGAGCCATCCCTTCCCTGCACAACCAAGTGGGGAACAAAATCAGGTGTGCACTGCGCAACGCCATCTGTGGCAAGGTCCACCTAACTACGGATGCGTGGACCAGTAAGCACGGTCAGGGACGTTATATCTCCCTAACAGCACACTGGGTAAATGCAGTGGCGGCTGGGCCTGAGGCAGATAGCAGTTTGGTGCATGTCCATCCACCACCGAGGATTGCAGGGCGCTTCAGTTTGCTTCCTGTTGCTAACTCCTCCTACTCCGCTTCCTCATCCTCTACCGCCTCCTCATCCGGTCAGCGTAACACCTTCACCACCAACTTCAGAACAGCCAGGGGTAAACGACAGCAGGCAGTTTTAAAACTTTCCTGTTTGGGGGAAAAACCCCACACCGCGCAGGAGTTGTGGAGGGACATGGAACAACAGACCAATGAGTGGTTGCTGTCAGTGAGCCTCAAGCCCGGCCTGGTGGTGTGCGATAATGGGCGAAATCTCGTAGCAGCTCTGGGCCTAGCCGGTTTGACGCACATCCCTTGCCTGGCGCATGTGCTGAACTTGGTGGTCCAGAGGTTCCTTAAAAATTACCCCAATATGCCAGAGCTGCTGCAGAAAGTGCGGGCTGTGTGTGCGTTCTCACCCTGCTGCTGCTCGCCTGTCAGCGCTTCAGCGTAACTTCGGCCTTCCCGCTCACCGCCTCATATGTGACGTGCCCACAAGGTGGAACTCCACCTTGCACATGCTGGCCAGACTGTGCGAGCAGCAGCAGGCGATAGTGGAGTTTCAGCTGCAGCAATCACGCGTGAGTCGCTCTGCGGAACAGCACCACTTCACCACCAATAACTGGGCCTCCATGCGAGACCTGTGTGCCTTGTTGCGCTGTTTCGAGTACTCCACCAACATGTCCAGTGCCAATGACGCCGTTCTTAGCGTTACTATCCCAGTTCTATGCCTCCTTGAAAAACCACTTCGGGCGATGATGGAAGAGGATGTGGCACAGGAGGATGAGGAGGAGGAGGAGGAAGCGGGATCATTTCAAAGGCTTTCAGGGCAGTCTTTCACAAGTGGCTACGAGGGTGGGTTCCTGCACCAACAAACGCCAGGTACACAATTGTCCGGCAGAAAGGGCACAGTTCTGGAGGATGACGAGGTGGAGGAGGAGATGGAGGAGGAGGAGGAGGAGGAGCCATTTTCACAGCAGGGTGGCACCCAGACCAGCTCGTGGCCATCACTGGTGCGTGGCTGGGGGGATACAGAGGACACAGACGATACACCTCCCACAGAGGACAGCTTTACTTTGCCTCTGGGCAGCCTGGCACACATGAGCGATTACATGCTGCAGTGTTTCCGCAATCACCGCCGAGTTGCCCACATTTTAACTGGTGCTGATTACTGGGTGGCCACCCTGCTGGATCCCCGTTACAAGGACAACGTACCGTCCTTAATTCCCTCACTGGAGCGGGATCGTAAGATGCGCGAGTACAAGCGCACGCTGGTAGACGCGCTGCTGGTGGCATTCCCACCTGACAGCGGGCGTACGGTGGAAGCACAAGGCGAAGGCAGAGGAGGAGAAAGAGGTCGCCAACGCAGCCGGGGCACCGGCAGCACCTCAGAAGGCAGGGTTAGCATGGCTGAAATGTGGAAAAGCTTTGTCAGCACGCCACAACAACCAGCACCACCAGCTGAGATGGAACGTCTTAGCAGGAGGCAGCATTTCACCAACATGGTTGAGCAGTATGTGTCCACAGGCCTACACGTACTGGATGACGGGTCTGCCCCCTTTAACTTCTGGGTCTCCAAATTGGGCACATGGCCTGAGCTTGCCCTTTATGCCTTGGAGGTGCTGGCCTGCCCTGCAGCCAGTGTATTATCTGAACGTGTATTTAGCACGGCAGGGGGCGTTATCACAGACAAGCGCAGCCGCCTGTCCAGAGCCAATGTGGACAAGCTCACGTTCATTAAAATGAACCAGGCATGGATCCCACAGGACTTGTCCGTACCTTGTGCAGAATAGACATGTATACCGGTGTTGTGACAAAAACTGTCCGGCCATCGGATTGTGTCCGGCCCATACTGCGAAGGCGCAGCGCTTGCGCAGTACAGAGGACAAGGAGATTCACAAAATCTCCGAAGATGAACGGCGCCTGCGCTGTGAGTGCAGGTTCAAGCCCCACCATCCAAGTGGACATACGGTAGCACATAGTAACAGGGCCCCTCACGGGCTCGGTTTGATCGCCACGCTTCGGGCACGGCCTCACTTGGCTCGGCTTGAACCACGGATGGTGTGGCCTTCACCTGAACTCACCACGCAGGCGCCGTTCGTCTTGGGAGATTTTAGAAATCCCCTTGTCCTACATACTGAGCAAGCGCAGTACAGGGTGGACACTATTTGACGGGGGACAGAATTCGACACATCACCGGCCTTACCCAGCCATTGTTGTATTTTTGAATCAGTGTTGGCTACCTCGTCCTCCTCCACCGCCGCTTCCACCTACACAGCCACATCCACCGCCACCTCAACCTCCTACTCCATATGGACCTCGTCCTCCTAGGTCAAGATTATTATTTATTTATTTATTTTTTTATGTTATTTTAAGTTATTTCCCTATCCACATTTCTTTGCAGAGCACTTGCCATGCTCTTAACAACATTTTGCTGCCATTTGCAGCCCTCTAGCCCTTTCCATTACTTTTTTAGAGCCTTTTTAGTCCTTAGAAGTCCGGGTCCCCATTGACTTCAATGGGGTTCGGGTTCGGGTCCGGGTTCGGGTTAAAGTTCGGTCCCGAACCCGAACTTTTTTCCGAAGTTCGGCCGAACCCGTCGAACACGAACATCCAGGTGTCCGCTCAACTCTACACATTTTCTTTTGGAGAAATGTAGAACAGATTCAGGTCTCTTCACCGAATAACTTATGTTTTTCCAGTCTTTTAATTGTTGGTGAAGCCTTTTAAACAGTTTTTGCTTTAATGCTTTTATAAATGGCTATTGAAGGCCAATGCAATGGTCACTCTTAGGAATTTCTTAATGGCTAATACCTAATTATTTCTCCTACTTGTTAATTCCCCTTTAGCAGTTCAGTTTAGTGAAAACCATTTTCTTTACAATGTAATAAAACTGTTGACCTGCAATCAACCATGCAAGAATAAACTTGTCTAAGTGAAATGAATTGGGAGTAATAAATGATTAATCTCCTCCGGTATAGCGTCCTTTGCTTTGCGCTACCACCTGCGGATTGCCTCTCACAGTGTAATTGAATCAGGAGCGGGGGACCTGCCTTTAAGACCTATAAAGTGCATTATTACTTATTTAACAACTTTTCACAGAGGAAAGCTGAGTAATCTAAACACCGCTGTCAACATATCCAAACTTGTCTGACCCAGCAACACTAAATATCACCAAAATGTGGCTGTGAAATTAAAGAGAACCTGTAGTATGAAACTGTGCCTTAAAAAAAAGCAAGCAGAGGGCAAAGGAGTCCTTACCTGCACTGCCTGCATGTTACCTACAACTAATCTATTCTCCAATTACTGACCTAAAGGGGTTGCTATCCCACTTTGCAGCTTGCTGGCATGGGGGCTGGCTTTTCAGGCCGCTGTGGCTACTTTAGAAAGAAAATTAACTGCATGACTTTGCTTTGTTGCACATGAAATGTATTTAGATCATTTAGGCCGGGTTCACACATATGCAAATTGGATGCGGCTTTCCCTGTTTTCAATTTGCATGACAGGAGAGTGTAACTGGCTCTCAATGGCCAGTTTACATAGCTCTGGGGCAGCCGCTGTCCGCATTTAAAAAGGGTCCTGTGCGTCTTTGAGTTCCGATTTAGGTTGCGAATTCAGGCAAACAATCTGACCTGATTCGCACCTGACTCGGTGAACAAGGACGCACTGGACCCCATGCTGTGAACCGTGGCTGCAGCATATGTGAACCAGGCCCTAAAATTAAGCTTTAATTTGGGCTTTAGACTGGGTTCACTTATATGCGATGTGGGAACCAGCGGAATTCCTGTGCGGGTTCCCGCATTGCACGCATGTCTCTCGCAGGTAGTTCACACTGCTCTATGTGAACCGCTGCGGGTGTCAATACAAAGTTAATGACACCCTCAGATCAATTTGCAGATCGTAGTGCGAACTGTGAAATGGTGCAGGAATCAGATCGCATAGGTGTGAACACCCATGCAATACAATTCTAGTGCATGAAAAATGGATGGGGTGTCTCCGCGCAAAGGAAATCAAATCAAAACACAGTAGACTGAACTGCTGCCTCTACTAGATTGCTATATCACGATGGGTAAAGCAAGAATATGAAAAAGGGGGGGTGGTAGATGTGGCGCTGTCCAGATATGCAATGTAATAGACAAGGAAATTTTAGGTGATGGTATACCTATGACGGTATCCACTTTAGAGTATTATAAATACAAGAAAAATAAATATATAAATAAAAGATTAAAATAAAATTGAAATAAAATTGAAAAAATAAATTGGCTCAGCCGGGTGTTTGTTAAAAAGAATTTCTCTTACCATCCATGGACTGACACGGTGTCTCTTTACACTTTACACGTGGGTTATGTCCCTGCTTGCAGGAGAAGACCTAGGCAGAATGTGAGATGTTATACATACATTCTAAAAGCCAGAGCTGAACAGCCCCACCCAGGGGGCGGTCCCTCCGGACATAACCCTCCCACTACAGTCAGCAGACTTCAGTTTTTTTCTGCCTAGCAGAAGGAGAAGACGTGGCTCTCTCAGGAGCCAGTCTCCTGACCTATTTTTATTCCTTTTCTGGAATTCTTTTTTATTTTATTTTTGAGAATTTTCTATCAACTGTCGGCTGGGCAACAGGTTGGGTACAAGATATCCTCGTAGTCTTCCCTGTCCGACCAATGAGCGTGCTGATCCTCGCCTTGTGTGCGTGAGACTCAGTTCACGACAGGCCCCATGACTCCAGGGGTGGCCGGGTTTGCTTTCATGCTCCCACGGTCCTCTCAAGACTGAACAGTTCCTGACTGACTGTATCTTTCGCGGTGGACCGGGCCGACAGCTACTCAGTACTGCACTGTGATAGTCCTGTCAGAAACACACCAGTGGGTCCCTCAGGGGACGGGTAAGTAGTCTCTCCTGCCTGCAGGTGAGTACAAAAGGCTGTGTGTTTCTCTGTGGGGGATTTTCCCTGTCTCCCCCTGTATTTCATTGTCACTCTCTGTCACCATTGCTGGCGTTGTGCTGTGTGGGGTGCCTGGGGGTCACACTGTTATTGGAGGGGCTAATGCTGGTCTGCAGATATGCTTGGGGCCTTTTTTGTGTATTTTGGGGCCTGAGCGCCGAGTGGCGCTGTGTGTGTGCTGTTTTTTCACTTTTGCACTTTTTCACTTTTTCACTTTTGCTGAGTCACGGCGGCCATCTTGCCGCGGATCGCCTCAGTGAAGTGCGGAGGCCATTTTCTTGTAGCCCGCGCGCTCTTCAGCACTAGTTTTGGCCTCTAGCGCTGCTGTAACAGCGCAAATCTCCTCACAGCTCACCAGCGCTGACACAGCGCGGTACAGACAGCGGAACTGAGCGGTCCCTGGTCCGGTTTGGTGAGTCCCCTGGGTGCCCCCTCCTCAGTCAGCACAGCCTGTGGGTGGACTTTTTATCTGAGGAGTCTCAGAGGGGGGCAATATGGAGTCTCTGTCACCAGCTTCCCCTAAATGTCAGTGGATAACAGGCAGTGCTTCAGCACCTGCGGTCCCTAGGGACCAGTTGTGGGCAGTCCTGGAATAATTTCTGACCAGGATGGGAGCTGTGTGCAAGCGCAAGGGAGCAAAAAAGCGCCCTCTCCCCACTTTACTTCATGAGGGCAGTGCGCTGATTCAGTTATGGGCCTAGCCACTACCGCTCAGGACCCTAGTTCTGAATGTATTGGATGGTTTTGAACAGGACATTCCTTATGAGGAAAACTCCAGTTCTGAGTCAGTAAATGACAGGGCGCTTGTTAGTGTACTCATGACTGCGGTGAGGGACACTCTCAAGCTAAAATGCTGCGGATGCAGAACCTCAGGCAGATACAGTCTCCTTTTGGTTTTTTAAGGCCAGGCCTTCTAAAGAGGTTTTTCCATATGTACTTTCTTTGACCAGCTCATTGATAAGGTCTGGGAAAAGCCGCAGAAGAATTTTTTTATGGTCCCGCGGCGTTTGTCTATCAGATACCCCTTGAAGATGCCCTACTTAAAAAGTGGGCTTCTCCCCCAGGGTCGACCCTCCAGTCCCCCGGTTGAACAAGGCTATCACTCTCCCGATGGAGGGGACTCCTGCATTTGAGGACCCCACTGACAGGAGGTCAGAAGTGGTGAGCAGAGCCATGTTTGCCTTGTTGGGATCCGCCCTACGGCCTGTGGTAGCGGCGACCCTTGTGTCTTAAACACTTACAGGTTGGGCAAAAATGTTGCATCTAGCTGTACAGGAGCATAATCTTCCTCCAGACACAGTTGCTCTGGCCCACCAACTGGTTCAGGGCCTGGTTTATGTGTGCGACGCCACGTTGGACGCGGCCCCTTTAATATCCAGGGCCTCTGTCTCGGCGGTGGTATTGCGTCGTCTTATCTGGTTGAAGTGCTGGTCTGCTGACCTAGCCTTAGGAAGCTCCTGACGGATCTACCATTTAAAGGTGGTAGACCTTTCGGTGCTGCTCTGGATGACATCGTCATGGATGTCATGGGAGGTAAAAGCACTCTTCTTCCTTAGACTAGCAAGAGTGAGGAGGCCCGCCGCAAACAGGGGCCTTCCTTTCCAGCAAAACGGGGTTTTTCGTCAGTCAGAGTCCACGGGTAGGTCCTCTCAGACTGACGGCAGTGCGGCTGGTGGGCACAAGTGCCCCTGGGTGCGTAAGCCGAACAAGCGGCTCCCAAGCCCGCCTCCGCGTGAAGTCTTGCCTCCGCCCGACTCTGGGGTGGGGGGACGACTTCGCAGGTCACGAATCGGTGGTCCTCCCGATTCTCCGACTGGTGGGTGTGCGAGGTGGTCACCTCAGGATAGTATTCCGATCCTGGCCCCCAGACAGATTCTTTCCCTCAAATCTTCCTCTCCTTCCTACCTGTCGGGCAGCCCTCTTGGGGGCTGTACAGGATTTGATCAGGTCCGGAGTGATTGTGCCGGTTCCGTCACAGGAGAGTTTTCAGGGATTCTACTCAAATCTGTTTGTCGTCCCAAAAATAGGACGTGGTTCGACCTATCCTGGACCTCAAGGCCCTGAATGCCTTCGAGAAGGTGCAGAAATTCCGCATGGAATCCATTCGCACGGTGATCGCTACACTCCACCAAAGGGATTTTCTTCTGGCGTCCTTGGACTTCAAGGACGCCTACTTGCATGTTCCGATCTGCGCAAGTCACCAGAAGTTTCTGCGCTTGCGATCAGCGAAGTCCACTATCGATTGTGGCTCTTCCTTTCGGCCTAGCCTCGGCACCAAGGGTGTTCACCAAGGTGCTTGCTCCGGTTCTAGCCTTCTGTTACAGTGAGGTATTGCTGTCGTGGGCTATCTGGACGATCTTCTGCTAAGAGCAGAAAGTGGCTCAGACTTAGAGGAAAGGTGACTATCGTCAATTAGACCCTCAGGGACTTCGGGTGGTTCCTGAACATTCAGGAGTCAGTCCTGGTCCTGACTCAGTGTCTGGAGTATCTAGTTCTGATTCTGGACTCCTTGGAGGCAAAGGTATCCTACCTCTGGAGAAGTTGCTGACACTTCAGTCTGCGGTGCGGGTGCTGACATCCCGAAAATGGTTGTCAATCCGTTTTTTTGCATGAGAGTCCCGGGACTCGTGGTGGCCTCCTTCGCGGCCGTTCCGTATGCCCAATCACACACCAGGGCATTGCAGAAGGAGATCTTGTCCACCTGGGACAAATCCCCGTTGTCCTTGGATCTTCAGATCCAGGTGATTCACCTGGTCAGGGCGCCCCTGAAATGGTGGTTGAGATCCTCGGCTCTTCGGTCCGGAAAGCCGTTCCCCTCCCATCCAATGGACGGTACTCACGACGGACACCAGCCTGACGGGCTGGGGTGGAGTCTGGGGAGTCCTGTCGGCTCAAGGCCTTGGACTCCGGACGAGCCCGTTTACCAATCACTGTTCTGGAAATACGGCCATCGATCTGTGTCTCTCCTCAGGTCGGAGAGAGTACGGGGTCGCTCCATCAGGAGCCAGTCGGACAACGCCACGGCGGTGGCGTATGTAAACCATCAAGGGGGGACTCGGAGCTCAGCTGCGGCTTCCGAGGTAGTCCGTATCCTGAAGTGGGCCGGAAGAAACGTGCCGGCTCTGTAGGCCATTTACATTCTGGGCATAGACAATGGGCAGGCGGACTATCTGAGTCTCCAATCGCCGGACCAAAAAGAGTGGTCCTTGCATATTTCAACTCCTTTGCCGACGGTGGGGCACGCCGGATGTGGACCTGATGGCCTCTCGACTCAATCGCAAGGGTCGAGGTTGTGGCCAGATCCAGGGATCCTTGGGCGATGCCTCGGATGCGTTGGGGGCCCCATAGGGTCCTTATCGCCTGATATAAACTCCGGTGATCCTAATTGTTCCGGATTGGCCTCAGCATCACTGGTACGCTGATCTGGTACGTCTCGTCGCGGACGTTCCCTGGCGGTTGCCGATGAGGGAGGACCTTCAGTCTCAAGGTCCTATGTTTCATCCGGCTTACAGTCTCTGGCTTTAACGGCAGGGCTGTTAAAAGCCAGGTGTTGAGGGACCGAGGTCTCTCGGACTCGGTCATTTTGACCATGTTAAGGACATGGAAGTTTCCTCCAAGCAGATCTATCACCGTGCCTGGAAAGCTTATATCGCCATATGCGAAGCGCTGGACTGGCGTCCTCGGACGTATTCCGTCCCCAGAATCCTGCGTCCTCTGCAGTGTGGAGTGACCCAAAAAGCTTGCTTTGAGTACCATCAAGGATCAGATTTCGGCCTTGGCCGTCTTCTTTCAGCGACCTCTAGCGGGTAATTTCTTGGTTAGCACCTTGTGTTGGGGGTTCGCCATGTGCTCCCTCCTGTCAAGCCTCCTCTCCCACCGTGGGATCTGAATTTGGTGCTCTCGGTCCTCCAGGAACCTCCTTTTGGGAATATCCGGGATATTCCCCTCTTGTCTTGTCTCAGAAGGTGGCCTTTTAGTGGCAATCACTTCTGTTTGACGGGTGTCTGAGTTGGCGGCTTTGTCCTGCAAGTCGCCATATTTAGTCATCCATAAGGATAAGGCGGTGTTGCATCCGTGACCTTCCTTTTTGCCAAAGGTGGTGTCGACCTTTCACCTACATGAGGACATTGTCCTCCCGTCCTTGTGTCCTCACCCATCGCATCCCAGAGAGTTTGCGCTGCACATATTGGATGTGGTACAAGCCTTACGGGTGTACCTGTCTGCTACTGCTTCTATTCGAAAGTCCGACTCACTGTTTGTGACTGTCTCTGGTCCATAACAGGGCCAAGCGGTTTCGTCTGCCATCATTTCTAGGGGAATCAGACAAACCATCATTCAAGCCTATGCTCTCAAAGGGCGGGCGCCTCCCTTTCCGGTTACGGCGCATTCCACCAGGGCAATTGGTGCTTCCTGGGTTTTCCGACATCAAGCGTCGGTTGCACAAGTGTGCAAGGCGGCGACCTGGTCGTCTGTTCATGCCTTTTAAGTTTTATAAGGTTAATGTGGCTGCATCTCCGGATGCTTCCTTCGGCCGCAGGGTGCTGCAGGCTGCTGTTTAAAGTTGCGACTCCTCCGTTGAGGAGCTCTGCCTTCTTGGAGTGAAGTTTTTGGTTTTTCCATTTATACTGCTCCCATCCCTCTTGACACTGCTTTGGGACATCCCACGTGTAAAGTGTAAAGAGACACCGTGTCAGTCCATGGATGGTAAGAGAAAATAGGATTTTTTGTACTCACCGTAAAATCCTTTTCTCTGACATCCATGGACTGACACGGCACCCACCCTTCCTTTTTAAGTTTGTACTGCTTTGTTACGAACTGAAGTCTGCTGACTGTAGTGGGAGGGTTATGTCCGGAGGGACCGCCCCCTGGGTGGGGCTGTTCAGCTCTGGCTTTTAGAATGTATGTATAACATCTCACATTCTGCCTAGGTCTTCTCCTGCAAGCAGGGACATAACCCACGTGTAAAGTGTAAAGAGACACCGTGTCAGTCCATGGATGTCAGAGAAAAGGATTTTACGGTGAGTACAAAAAATCCTATTTTTTTGTTAAATTGAAATATTTTGATTGGGTGTCTTTCCAGCAAGACGTGTCCCTCATGTGTGAAGCGAAAATTTTATTTGAAAAAGTGAATAAAATACTTTTTTAATGGAAAAGCATTAGTGAGACCGATGGTCGGCCGGGTGTTTGCTAAAACAAAAAATTGTCCAAAATGTGTTAAAGATGTGTTCATAAAGAGATGTGTGATATTGGTAATAGTCTATGCTAGTAAAGGGGTAGATAAGCTGATATGGTCTCAGCCGGGTGTTTACTACTCCTAATATGTTCAGAAAAAAGTGCTGCCTTATAGCATTCAAATGAAGCTTAAAACTATATAAAACATGCGATATACATAGTATAGTGATAACAGAAAAGTCCAATAATTAGGTGGCAGTGAAAAATGTGACTTTTTCTTGGTATGCTTTATGTTCCTTCAGTTTTCTTATGAGTGAGACAATCCGTAAGAGTTTAAATATATGCACTCACCAGATCCTTCATACCCTCCAGGGGTATGCTGCAGACACAGTATGTGCCACTGTGTAGCAATCAGGGGATGGTTCCAGCGGTTCCTTGCGGTTCTCCGGGGTGCAGATTCCGAGATGATGAAAAAAGTTGTTATAGGAGGGAAGAAAGGATGTCCATAGCGTGAACCCGTTTTAAAATGTTTTAATTTTAAAATCAGAAGGGGTACTTACAATACGACAAGTAAAATTGAGCGTTTTTGTATAAAATGGCGCTCAGCCAATACAAAGTGATTCCAAGTAGGAAGTGATGTGCCGACGTGTCTCCGCCCTATGCGTTTCGTCAGTCTGACGTCATCGGGAGCGTAACCCTCCTATAACAACTTTTTTCATCATCTCGGAATCTGCACCCCGGAGAACCGCAAGGAACCCCTGGAACCATCCCCTGATTGCTACACAGTGGCACATACTGTGGCTGCAGCATACCCCTGGAGGGTATGAAGGATCTGGTGAGTGCATATATTTAAACTCTTACGGATTGTCTCACTCATAAGAAAACTGAAGGAACATAAAGCATACCAAGAAAAAGTCACATTTTTTCACTGCCACCTAATTATTGGACTTTTCTGTTATCACTATACTATGTATATCGCATATTTTATATAGTTTTAAGCTTCATTTGAATGCTATAAGGCAGCACTTTTTTCTGAACATATTAGGAGTAGTAAACACCCGGCTGAGACCATATCAGCTTATCTACCCCTTTACTAGCATAGACTATTACCAATATCACACATCTCTTTATGAACACATCTTTAACACATTTTGGACAATTTTTTGTTTTAGCAAACATCCGGCCGACCATCGGTCTCACTAATGCTTTTCCATTAAAAAAGTATTTTATTCACTTTTTCAAATAAAATTTTCGCTTCACACATGAGGGACACGTCTTGCTGGAAAGACACCCAATCAAAATATTTCAATTTAACAAAAAATTATTTTTAACAAACACCCGGCTGAGCCAATTTATTTTTTCAATTTTATTTCAATTTTATTTTAATCTTTTATTTATATATTTATTTTTCTTGTATTTATAATACTCTAAAGTGGATACCGTCATAGGTATACCATCACCTAAAATTTCCTTGTCTATTACATTGCATATCTGGACAGCGCCACATCTACCACCCCCCCTTTTTCACAATTCTAGTGCAGACCAAAAAAAGGGTCCTGCACCATTTTGGTCTGAATGCAATGCGAATTCAGCCATACAATCCGTATGGCTGAATTTGCATTGCACAGACATGGCATGTGATCTGACCAGCAATGTGGTGCAAATCATATGCAATGTCTGACATCAAAATAGTGTGAAACCAGCCTGAATGTGTAAGCAATGACAGCAGACACTTAACTGTGTATTTCTATTTTTCCATCTTCAGTTGAAAAGTTACAATTAGTAAACAAGTATTAGAGAAGTGAGTGGTCAGCTTACAAAACAAGGTTGCCCAAAAAGAAAAGATATACAGACTAATTATAAAAAGCATGAAAACTATTTAAAATGGGGAACTGCCACAAATATAACAATTAGTTCTTTACTTTCTTTGTAATGGAAAAACAGCTAACAAAGTTTATTTTCTTACACTTTCAGGAGCTGATGTGCATATCAGGCATATCATTAAACCAATGCCATACTTTAATTGAACTGATATACTAGGGCTATAGTTATCATGGCTAAAGAAAAACAACAAAACACACTGGTAGGAAGCATGGACACTGATCCCATGGTTCTGCAAGGTGCAGCAATGAATGCCATAAACTAGGGGTGCTCACCTTTTGAAGACCGAGGACCACTTAAGTGATTTGGTAACCAGTCGTGGGCCACAATGAACCATGGGGTTTTACCGCCCCCTATAAGGCTGCTTTCACACAGATGTTCTGCGGGTGCAGCGCAGTGCACATGCCATTTTCCATTTTAAATAACTCTAGATTGTAGAAAGTCCCATTTGCTGCTGTCCCCCACCCCAGCCCTGATCCCAGGAAACAGGCTGGGACTGAGCCATGGTGGGACTGCATAAAAAAATATCATGACTCTCCGGGCTAATCCGAGACAGTTGGCAAGCATGCATTTGTGCAAAGCAAAGAAGGGGTGTTTTAACACCCAAATACCGCACATATGAATTAATGGGTGGCAGAGCTTTATATTCAGATAGCACACTCCCAGCACAGCGACCAGCTCTCAGTCTCAACCAATGCTTGAGAATAAGTCCTGTGATTGGCTGTTCCCTCCTGTCCCCGGGGGTAAAGACCCTGTTAAAAAGGCAGGGGTTAAGCATAGCTAACATATAGCAATTAAAGGAACAGTATGAATATCTATAAAACAATTAAAACACAGGGAAGCATGCATAAATATTCCTACTACATTAGTCTTTTGTTTTCTCTCCCTGCAAACATATCAGCTGGTGTCAGGCTGGTGTATGACCCCCATAGCGGGTGACCCATCTCCTGTTTGATCTCAGGGCTGATAAATGACACACTTTCTGGGCAAAACTACCAGTTAACAAAACCTCTGCTAAGCTGGTCTGATAATTCAGAAACCACCAAAATGCAACATTCACATTGAGACTTCACCAGCATGGGACGTTCACAATGAAACACCACCAGAATGTGATGTTTACATTGAGACTCCACCAGTATGTGACGTTCACTTTGAGACTCCACCAGTATGTGACGTTCACATTGAGACTCCACCATAATGTGATATTCACATTGAGACTCCACCATAATGTGATGTTCACATTGAGACTCCACCAAAAAGTGACCTTTACAGTGGGATTCCGCCAGAATGTGAAACTTACATAGAGACTCCACAAAAAAGTGACATTCCCATTGCTACTCCACCAGAATGTGACGTTCACGTCGAGACTCCACCAGAATGTGACCCTCACAATGAGACTCCACCAGAATGTAACGTTCACATTAAGACTACACCAGAATGTGAAATCCACATTGAGATTCCACCAGAGTGTGAAATTCACATTGAGACTTCACAAAAAAGCGACTTTCACATGGAGACTCCACCAGAATGTGACCTTAACATGGAGACTCCACCAGAATGTGACCTCCACATGGAGACTCCACCAGAATGTGAAACCTATAGAGACTCCACGAAAAAAAGTGATGTTTACATTGAGACTCCACCAGAATGTGCCATTCACATTGAGACTCCACTAAAAAAAAGTGACATTCACATTGAGACTCCACCAAAAAGTGATGTTCACATTGAAACTCCACCAGAATGTGACAGTCACATTGAGACTCTTTTACTTACTACCTCACTCAACCTCATACCATGTAGGGTCCCCCACACCATCCTCTCTACTCATTTACTTACAACCTCACTCAACCTCATACCATGTAGGGTTTCCAAAACCACCCTTTCCACTCCTTTACTTACCACCTCAATCAACTTCATACCATGTAAAGTCCCACACACCATCCTCTTCACTTATCTACCTCATACCATGTAGGGTTTCCCAAACCATCCTCTTCACTCGTTTACACACTACCTGACTCAAACTCATACCATGTAGCATTTTCTAAACCATACTCTCCACTCTTTTACTTAATACCTCACTTAACCTCATATCATGTATGGTTCCCCAAACCAACCTCTTCACTCTAACTCGCTACCTCACTCAACCTCATACCATGTAAGGTTCCCCAAACCACTGTCTACTCTTTTCTTACTACCTCACTCAACCTCATACCATGTAGGGTCCCCCACACCATCCTCTTTACTCTTTTACCTATTACCTCACTCAACCTCATACCATGTAGGGTTTCCAAAACCATCCTCTCTCCACTCTTTTACACACTATTTCACTCAACCTTATACCATGTAGGGTTTCCCAAACCATCCTCTCCACTATTTTACTCACTACCTCACTCAACCTCATACCATGTAGGGTTTTCCAAACCATCCTCTTCACTGTTTTACCCACTACCTCACTCAACCTCATACCATGTAGGGTTTCCCAAACCATCTTCTCTACTATTTTACTCACTACCTCACTCAACCTCACACCATGTAGGGTTTTCTAAACCTTTTTTTCCACTCTTTTACTCACTGCCTTACTCAGCTTTATAACATGTAGGGTTTCCCAAACCATCCTTATTACTCTTTTACTTGGTACCTCACTTAACCTCATATCTTGCAGGGTTTCCCAAACCATCCTCTCTCCACTCTTTTACCCACCACCTCACCACCCATCCCATCCTCTGTCTCCCTCCAATGTCTTTCAATGCTCCTAAATTAATAAACTGCACTTCCAAAACCATTCTCTCCTCTCTTTTACTGACCACCTCATGTCTTTCTCACACATAACTTCCTACCATGTACAGCTTCAATATTTTTACATTCAAACTGATACCATCCTCTGTAATTCCCTACCCTGTTTAAAGTGGTAGTAAACTCCACTTTGTGACTTTTACCTACAGGTAAGCTTATAACAAAGCTTACCTGTAGGTAAAATTAATACCTCCTAAACGTGCACTGATTAGGAGATATTGGCTTGTTTGGCAGCTGGTGATATCACCGGCACATGCAATCTGAAAGAACGGCATACTCATGGCGTTACTTCAGAGCTGTGCTTTGTGGCCGTGACTCCTGCTGTGCAGGAGTGATTTCATCACAGCTCAGCCATTTAAACAGCCGGAGCCTGCAAACCCAGAAATAAGGCTGGGTGAAGATGGAAGCCCTGTCAGCTGTGTCAGCGTGCTGCTAGAGGGCTTCGGTTTTTGCTTACAAACTATTTTTATTAATGAATGAAAAATAGTACAAGTGACCCAAAGGGTCAAAGTCGTACAAAATGTTACAAAAGAGAATAAGAAACTTTAAAGAAAACAATCCGTTCCATATATAAATAACAGCCATTTCTAATATTGAGGGACAAAAAGCATTAATCAGGTGGCTCAATACATGATAATATTGACACAATGATGGTTATGACAATAAGGAAAAGTGGGGGATCTTTCAATCTTTCAAGCATTCTATTTGGCATCAAAGAAGTGCATTGTATTAAATAACATGTGATGTTTTCGTTCCCTCAGTATTACAAAATCTACCCTGTCAATAATAAGAGTAAATAGTACAACAGTGGACTTCCATTGGAGGGCTATCGCAACACATAAAGGGGTTCATTTAATAAAGTCAAATAGACTGATTTTTTTTTCCCCATTATTGGTTGAACTAGATGGACTTGTGTCTTTTTTCAAACAGACTAACTAGGTAACTATGTAACAGTCCACTTTGCAAGTGTAGTTGCTCCAGAGATTAGTAAATGAGGTGAAGATTCCCTTTGCAAAGAATACGCAATCACATGCAAAACAAATGAAAAGAACAGCATATTTGCTTACATGATTGGATGCTGGAAGTCAAACAGAAATTTCCCTCACTTACCAAGCTCTGGAGCAACTGCACTTTGTAGAGTGCAACTGCACAGTCTATTTGCATTTAGTAAATCAACCTCATTGTCTATCATTTTGGAGGCCTTCGTTTTAAGGCATGTCTCTCATAGTGTGCTAGTATGCAGTGGCAGAATTACTTACCCTGGTAGAATTTATGATTTCTTAGCCATTTTTCAGAGAATATGAATGATAACACAAAAAACTTTTCTTTCACTCATGGTTAAGCCCTGTACACACAACCGAGAATCCCGTCGTAAAAAAAAACCTTGGTTTTCTCAACGAGGTTCTTGTCAGGCTTGACAGGATTCTTGCCAAGCTTTCCTTGCACACACACTGTCAATCAAAAATCTCATCGATGTAAACCGCGGTGACGTACAACACGTACAACAGCAGTATAAAGGGGAAGTTCGATTCCAATGGCGCCACCCCTTGGGCTGCTTTTTCTGATCTCGTGTTATCGCGTGTTAGTAACATTTTGGTGAGAGACGAAACGCTCTTTTCAGCCTCGTGCTTTTCAGTCCGTTACAGCATGACGAATGTACTATCTCCATTACGAACGCTAGTTTTACCAGGAGCGCTCCCGTCTCATACTTGATTCTGAGCATGCACGGTTTTTTTAAGACTCGGAAAAGCATACACACGACCGGTTTTCTTGTTGAGAAACAGGCCGACGAGAATCCCAATGAGAAAAACAAGAATCCTGACGAGAAAATAGAGAGCAGGTTTTCTATTTTTCTCGTCGAGATTCCCGGCAGTTTTCTCAACGAGAAACCATACACACGAACGGTTTTCTTTACAAAAAAATCTGCCAGCAGTTTTCTTGTAATTTCTTGCCGAGAAAACCCGGTCATGTGTACGAGGCTTTAGTGTTTGAATGGCTATTAAAGGTAACCATCCTTACCTGTGATCTGTTTGCTTGTAAATTAGTGTGTGTGTATAAAAGGTCAATGAGTTTCTGGACTTCTGACAGACCCTTGCATCTTTTATTCAGTCCTGCACTGACGTTATTGGATTCTGAGTCATGGGGAAAGCAAAATAATTGTCAAAGGATCTGTGGGAAAAGGTAGTTGAACTGTATAAAACAGGAAAGGAAAGTTATATAAAAAGATATCCAAGGAATTGAGAATGCCAATGAGCAGTGTTCAAACTCTAATCAAGAAGTGGAAAATCAGGGGTTCTGTTGAAATCAAACCATGGTCAGGTAGACCAACTAAAATTTCAGCCATAACTGCCAGGAAAATTGTTCAGGATACAAAGGAAAACCCACAAATAACTTCAGGAGAAATACAGGACTCTCTGAAAACTTGCGGTGTGGCTGTTTCAAGATGCACAATAAGGAGGCACTTGAAGCATGGTCGAGTCGCCAGAAGAAAGCCATTACTACGCAAATGCCACAAAGTATCCTGCTTAGAATATGCCAAACAGCACAGAGACAAGCCTCAAACCTTCTGGCACAAAGTCATTTGGAGTAATGAGACCAAAATACAGTTGATTGATAATAAATGGCTTCAGCCAAACACTAACCATACATGAAAGAAAAGTTTTTGTGTTATCATACATATTCTCAGAAAAATGGCCAAGAAATCATAAATTCAGCCACGGTATGTAAACTTTTGAGCACAACTGTATGTTATTATTATTTTCAGCAGTTATTCAGCAGGGCTGCTGGTTGTACTCTTTGATAGATTGATAGATCAAAAAACAATAATAAGGCAAAAAAAAAATACATAACAAACAAAGATTTAACAAAACATAATCAAACTGCATCAATTAAAAAATTGTACAGTGACAAAGCCAAATCTTTACTCAATTAAAATGCATTCCCAATGATAGGCAACATAATGGGATTAATTTACTAAGGGCAAGTAGACTGTGGACTTTTGCAAGTACAGTTGCTCCCGAGCTTAGTAAATGAGGTGAAGCTTCACTTTACAAAGAATACCCAATCACATGCAAAGAAAATAAAAAAACAGCATTTTCGCTTGCACATGATTGGATGATGGAAGTCAGCAGAGCTCTCCCTCATTTCTAAGCAGCTACTGCACTTGCAGAGTGCACAGTCTATTTGCCATTAGTAAAACAACCCCGATGATTCATATACTAATGATCAGAAGAATAAAAAGCTCAGAAATGATTTATCAGTATTTGCTGAGAATCTGAAAAGCTAAAAACAAGTTTGGACCTTAAATTATTTTCTGCTGACAGCAAGTAGAGATAGATGTTGTGATAATGCTGATAAGTCCAAAAACAACACACTGTACTTACTAGCAACTCATCCATGCTGGTTTGGCATTTCTCTAAGTTTATTCTCTTTATGGCCACTCTCTCTTGTCTGGGTTTGCATAGCGCTGCCTGGACCACTGCTGTGGCGCCGCTTCCTGAAACAAATGAATCAAGAGTGAATAAAATGACAGAGGACCTGTCACAAAAAATACAAGCACAGCAAATGGAGGGAATGATCTGGAGACAGCCATTGTGGATTTCGAAAACCAGGTTCTTCACTGGGAAGGAATAGGGATATGAGACTGGATCGCTAAATAATAAAAAATAAAAAATTATGAAATAGGAATCTCTGTGTTTAAAACCTGAAATCAACCCAATATGTTAGAGGACATACTAGTAAAATTTCCAGCTCAACAAAAAAATCTTAGCCATTGTAGTTAGCTTGTATATTTGTGATCTGCCATTTTATATAAATAAATAAGATACAATTCTTATAACTTTCTTTCAGCTGGTCTGTGCCTAGCTATCTATATGTTAAAGTGGAGTTCCACCCTAAAAAAAAAAAAATGTCACCAAAATTCTACAAAATTCTAGTGGCCGAGAAACGGTTAAAACCACTGCAGAGGCGCTTTGCAGGCGGTATAGCCACGGTGCCCATTGATTTCAATGGGCAGGAGCGGTAGAGGAGCGGCATACACACCGCTCCTTCACTGCTCCAAAGATGCTGTTAGCAGGACTTTTTTTACCGTTCTGCTAGCGCACCGCTCCAGTGTGAAAGCCCTCGGGGCTTTCACACTGGAGAGACAGCAGCGGCTGTTTCAGGGCGCTTTGCAGGCGCTATTTTTAGCGTTATAGCGCCTGCAAAGCGCCCCAGTGTGAAAGGGGTCTAAGAGAATAATATAGAGAGGGTGACTCTCCCTAACAGGGGCACAGACAGCAATAAAAACTGACAGGTAAGCTGCACGATTAAGCGTTAAAAAAAACGTGATCTGGATTCAACCCTCCTCACGTAAACAATGCAGAGCGGTTCTCTGCTCACTCACTGGTGTAAAAAAAAAGAGCCTCCGACAAATGTTTATCAACATTGCTTAGCGATAATTATAAACATTGTATCATTTGGTTCTTTTAGATCAAAGGGATGAACTTCAGTCTGCAAATGAGGTCAGTTTAACCACTTTAAGTGTATGTAAACCCAATTCATTAAATTTGAGCTCGGCACATATATCAGCAGTGTTTTGTCATCTCTCCTCAAAGCACTATGTCCCGTAACTGACTCCTACTCTTCTGTTATCAGCCTGATAACTCCTGACAAGTTCTCCGTCAACTGAGATAAAAGCAGAGTTTTGTGTTGGGGAGGATGCTATAAATAGATTAGCAGAGTCCTGAACTATTCAACAAACAGAGCTGAAAGTCTCTATCTATGAGGAGAGGGGGTGGCTTTCCTCCAATCAGCTGTCTTGGCTGTAGGCCCAGGCTTCACTGCAGTGTTAAACAGGAAGAGAAAAATCTCCTAATGCCTTGTACACACGATTGGAATATTCCGACCGTGTGTGGACCCCATCTGACTTTTTTCCATCGGAGTTTAGAAATAGAACATGTTTTATTTTTTTCCAATGGGAAAAAATCCTATCGGAAATTCCGATCGTCTGTGTGGAACTCCGACGGAGAAAAAAACACGCATGCTCAGAATCAAGTCGACGCATGCTCGGAGGCATTAAACTTCATTTTTCTCGGCTCGTCTTAGTTTTTTACGTCACCGCGTTGTGGACGGTCGGAAAATGGTCTGACAGTGTGTAAGCAAGACAGCTTGAACGGAATTCCGACGAAAAATTTCATCGGAAATTCCGATCGTGTGTACAGGGTATTACACTATCTGAACTTTCTAAACAGTATATAAAGCTGAAGACAGCAGATATACATGTAAAACTTATGTAGGGAGATTTGTTTCATCTCTGTGTATCATCTGAGGCTGTTCCCTTCACTGGGTATATGTGAGGGTTTACATCCACTTTAAAGACTATGGATTCTAATCCGATGGTTTTTTCCATCGGAAATCCGATGAAACTGTCTTCCATCAGTCTTGCCCACACACCATCAGTCAAAAAACAGACCGTTTCAAACGCGGTGACGTAAAACACTCTGATGAGACGAGAAAAATGAAGTACAATGCTTCTGAGCATGCGTCGACTTGATTCTGAGCATGCGTGGGTTTTTTATCCGATGGAGTTACCCACAGACGATAGTAATTTGCTATGGGTTTTTTAACCATCGGATAAATTTAAAACATGTTCTATTTTTAAACACCGATGAAAAAAAGACAGATGGGGCCCATACACGATCGGTCGGTAAAACCTATCGTGTGTACACGGCTTAAGCCTTTTTCTGACACTTGTTGCTTACAAGTTAAAAATCTAGAAAATCGAGAAAATTACCGTATTTATCGGCGTATAACACACACTTTTTTCCCCTGAAAATCGTGGGTGCGTGTTATACGCCGATACCCGCTGTTTGTGCGGGGAAGAGGAGCGCACGCCACCGATATACACATAGCCGAGTGTACTGTGTATTTGGCCAAGCTCGGCTCCGCTCGTAGTCACGCCCAGTCCCGCCATTAGACCTGTGTTATGTCCATCATAGGAGCCTGGCCAAGGGGCGGGACTGCGAGAGAAGCGAGTACAGCCGAGTACACAGGACATCCGGCTCTGTCTATCTCGGTGCCGCAGCGGTAATTTTAAACGCTGCAAGGACACTGGGCAAGGCTGCAAGGACACTGGGCAAGGCTGCAAGGACACTGGGCAAGGCTGCAAGGACACTGGGCAAGGCTGCAAGGACACTGGGCAAGGCTGCAGATGGACACTGATCATTCTGCAATGATGGACAAGGCTGCAGATGGACACTGATAAGGCTGCATTGATGGGCATTTAAATGTAAGTTTTTATCCTTAAACTTCCCTCCTAAAAGTTTTTTCCTTAAAATTCCCTCCTAAATTTGGAGTGCGTGTTATACGCTGGCGCGTGTTATACGCCGATAAATACGGTACTTAGAAACCCAAACATTTTATATATATATTTATTTAGCAGAGACCCTAAAGAATAAAATGGCAGTCGTTGCAATATTTTATGTCACACTGTATTTTCGCAGCGGTCTTTCAAATGCAATTTTTGGGGAAAAAAAAGAATTCAATGAATAAAAAAAACTAAACAGTAAAGTTAGCCCAAATTTTTTTGCATAATGTGAAAGATGATGTAACACCGAGAATCGTGATCTTTATTCTAAGCCAAAAAACTGTGATTCTCATTTTATCCAGAATTGTGAAGCTCTACTGACAGGTGATCTAATCCCTCTCCCCTCTATCCAAAAAAAAAAAAAAAAAGGTTTTGTCTTTAGTTATACCCAGGGCTTTTTTTTCTCAGAGAATAGGTGCAGGAACTCCCTACTTCTGAGTCACCTGTTGTGTCCACCCCCTACCCACCTCCGAGAACCATTCCTTGGTTCCACCCCCTACCCACCTCTGAGCACCATTCCTTGGTTCCACCCCCTACCCACCTCTGAGCACCATTCTTTGGTTCCACTCCCTACCCACCTCTGAGCACCATTCTTTGGTTCCACTCCCTACCCACCTCCGAGCACCATTCCTTGGTTCCACTCCCTACCCCTTGCTGAGCACCGTTCCTTGGTTCCATTCCCTACCAACCTTCGAGCACCATTCCTTGCTTCCACCCCCTACCCACCTCTCAGTAATGGATACAGAACCAAGTATCAATTTGTGGTGCTAAGTAATTTGTATATGATAGGAAGTAAAATAGATCCCCTGTAGCCAGCAACAATGGAGCTCCCCCAGCAACAATAGACTCTGAACAGCTAGCAACAATAGACCCCTCCCTCAACAGTTGATGTCTCCCAGCAACGATTGTCTCCCAGTAGCATAAGCGCCCCCCCCAGCAACAATAGATCCCCTACCAGCGACAACTGACCTCCCCTGCAACAATAGACCCTCCCCCTGTAAAAAATAGATCCTCTACAGCAACAATAGATCCCCAGCAGCCAGCATTAATAAACCCTCCAGTACACCTCAGCACCCCTTTGCCATTACATACATTCAGAGCTGGAGGTGCCGGAACTGCATTCCCCCGCGTTCCTGCTGAAAAAAAGCCCTGGTTATACCTTTAACATTACAAAGACAAACAAGACATAAAAGCAATAACTTAAGTCAAGCTGAGGTTAACTCAGTATTTCATTGGATTATATTAGTTACCGAAAGGAGTAGTGTCAACTAATAACAGGGGTAGGAAAAACTAAAAAAAAAGATACCAGAGGGAGAGGAAGGGTACACATGGCCAGCAGAAGGACAACACATCTGGTATGAGACATCTTTATGTGCCCCTACTCCTTTGATGGTAGGTTGTTAGAGCTCCAAGACATGATAGTGAAGGTCCAGTGATAGGTAGAAGGTGAAACATTGGCTCCAAATCTTAAATTTTGCTAATTTATTCGTAAACCCTTACAGACCACTTTAAGCTACATGTAAGCCTAGATTAAGGCTTACCTGTAGGTGCAACAAATATCTCCTAAACCTACACGGTTTAGGAGATATTTGCAAAAGAAAGGCACTGATGTCTACAGCGCATGCGTCGTAGACAACGGCACGCAGGCTCACTGAGCGTGCCGCTTCTAACGGCGTTCATGCCATTAGTGGCGTCCACCCACGCGCATGCGCGGGAGTGACGTAATGGCGCTGTGACTGGCCGGAGCCGCGATATGCGGAAGTCACTCCTGGAGAGATGGTGCAGACGGAGGAGGGCAACGAGCACCGCTGCAGGGGCTTCGATCTCAGGTAAGTACTTCATAATGAGCTAGTATGCTATGCATACTAGCTCATTATGCCTTTGTCTTGCAGGGTGTTTTAAAAAAAAAAAAAAAGAGGATTTACTTCCTCTTTAAGTGTCCACTCTAATTCATCTGAAAGGTGTTCTATCAGGTTGAGGTCAGGACTCTGTGCAAGCCAGTCAAGTTCCTTCACCCCAAACATGCTCATCCATGTCTTTATGGACCTTGCTTTGTGCACTGGTCCAAATCATTTGGTGGAGGGGGGATTATGGTGTGGGGTTGTTTTTCAGGTGTTGGGCTTTGCCCCTTAGTTCCAGAGAAGGTAACTCTTAAGGCGTCAGCATACCAAGACATTTTGGACAATTTCATGCTCCCAACTTTGTGGGAACAGTTTGGGGATGGCCCTTTCCTGTTCCAACATGACTGCGCACCAATGCACAAAGCAAGGTCCATAAAGAATATAAAGTATATAGGATGACTAAAACAGAGGGAGGGAGATGAAAACAGTACAATAGTGACATCCCACTCCGACCTTCGTAAAACTAGCAATCAGATAAAGCAATGATTCGGATCTGATGCCCCGTACACACGAACGGATTTTCCGACAGCAAAAGTCCGATGTGAGCTTTTGAACGGAAATTCCGACTGTGTGTAGGCTCCATCTGACTTTTGCTGTCGGAATTTCCGACAACAAATGATTGAGAGCTGGTTCTCAATTTTTCAGACGGAAAAAATTCAGATCGGAAAATACGATCGTCTGTAGCAATTCTGACGCGCAAAATTCCGACGCATGCTCTGAAACAATTCGACGCATGCTCGGAAGCGTTGAACTTCATTTTCTCGGCTCATCGTAGTGCTGTACGTCACCGCGTTCTTGACGGTCGAAAGTTCAGAGAACTTTTGAGTGACCGTGTGTATGCAAGCCAAGCTTGAGCGGAATTCCGTCTGAAAAACCATCCAAGGTTATTCCGACGGAAAATCCGATTATGTGTACTGGGCATAACAGATTCAGAACTCTGCAGCTGTAGGGCACTAGGCACAACTACATACCATACTGCAATTTTTTCAGGCGGAATTTGAGACAAAAAAGGTAAATTTCTCAGGGTATGACTAAATATTCCCAATAATATAGCAAAATGACTGTCAAGCCTCGTACACACGACCGAGTTTCTCGTCCAAATCCAACAAGAAAAGTGCCGAGAGAGCTTTATGGTCGAGAAAAACGTTCGTGTGTATGGTTTTACGACGAGAAAACTGCCGTGAATCTCGACGAGAAAAATTGAGAACCTGCTCTCTATTTTCTCGTCCGGATTCTAGATTTTCTCGTCGTGTTTCTCGTCGGCCTGTTTTGCGACGAGAAAATGGTTCGTGTGTATGCTTTTACGACTCTTCAAAAAGCGCGCATGTTTAGAATCAAGTATGAGACGGGAGCGCATCTTCTGGTAAAACTAGCCTTCGTAAAGGAGATGGCACATTCGTCACGCTAAAACGAACTGAAAGAACGAAGACTGAAAAGCGCGAATCGCCTCTTCCCAAACTTTTACTTCACACGCGGTAACACGAGATCAGCAAAAGCAGCCCAAGGGGTGGCGCCATTGAAATCGATCTTCCCCTTTATACTGCCGTCGTACGTGCTGGACGTGACCGCGCAGAACAACGACGAGATTTGGAACTGTCAGTGTGTACGCATGGAAAGCTTGACAAGAAGCTCGTCAAGGTTAACAAGAATCTCGTCCAGAAAAACGACGTGTTTTTAACGACGAGAAACTCGGTCGTGTGTACGAGGCTTCAGAGTTCAGGTCCACTTTAAGATCTGCTCTTCTACACCCAAAGGTGTTTTATTTCAGTGTAAACATTTATAACAATCTTATTATAGGAAACAATACATTTTAAATAAAAAAAAGTAGTCCACAAGTAATCCTGTTATTACCAGAGATTATCTGACAGGGTAATGCCGTCACCTCCAAAGACAAGTCTTCAGATTTTCTGACACTCCTTAGCTAAACACAATTCTACTACGTATATTAATTCAGCATCCAGGCCAAGAACAAAAGCTGTTCACAAAGCCAATACAGTTTTTGCCAGCAGTAAGTAATGGAGCATCTTTATAATTAGATGGGATTACCTTCAGGGAAAAGAGAAGAGATCACTACATTTCCTAAACATATTCCCCTCTGCATGCCAGACAACTCCATTCATGAAAATATTGCTACTATATTTGCTGTACTTGCTGCTTACATCCAACACGCTTTGCTGAAAAGAACCTAATAAAGCAGTGGCCTCCAAACTGCAGCCTGGGGGCCAAATGTGGCCCTTTGCTTGCTATTATCCGGCCCTTGCACTATTTCTAACACTGATACAAGTCACTATTCCACCCACTGACACCAGTGATAGGGCATAATTCCTTCCACTGACACCAATGATTGGGCACTATTTCTCCCACTGATATGAGGCACTATTCCTCAAACTGACACCAGCGATTTGGCACCAACAATGGGGCACTATTCCTCCCATTGATACCCATGATGAAGCTATATATAAAGTGAAAAGATAGGCTAGGAGGGTACCTCATCCTATATTGAGTTTAGAGAAAACGAACAGACATGATGGACTATCACGGTACCACAGAGGAATTTATACAGTAAGTATTTCTCAATATTTTTATTTTAACAAAAAGTTAAAAAATAATTACATAAAATCAATAGATGTATCATAGTAAGTTCAACAGTCTTTGTTACTATTAGTGTCAATTGGTTGACGCGTTTCACATTTCTGCTTCTTCAGAGCCAAATATTAACCCCCTTGGCTGTAATCCCGAGTCTGGCTCGGGGTGAGTTTTTCATGCTAAGAGCGGTAACCCCGAGCCAGACTCGGGATTGCATTGCAGTATCCAGGGGAAGTTACTTACCTTGTTCCCTGGATCCTGCGATGTCTCCCCGCAGTGTGTGTGAGCCGTGTCTCACTAGATTCACACTGCCGGGTGCCGAGCTCCGTTCCCTGCGACGTTGCAGCACACGGGGGCGGAGTTCGGCACCAAATTCAAAAAGTGAAAAACACACAATACATACAGTATACTGTAATCTTACTGATTACAGTACTGTATAAAATAATTACACATCTCCTTTGTCCCTAGTGGTCTGTCCAGTGTCCTGCATGCACTTTTATATAATAAAAACTGTTCTTTCTGCCTGGAAACTGGAGATTGTCCATAGCAACCAAAAAGTGTCCCTTTATGTCAAAAGTGGTTTTAGACCAGCTAAAAAACAGCGATAATAAATTAGAATCACTCGCAGAATTGAGCGATAGCGATTTGTGGGGAAATTCGTCATCAAACACTAAATCTAATGACAGGGACAATTCTGCAACTGAGCAAATTTCAGTGTTTTTGATTCGATTACATTATTGAATAATTTTTATTATAATTACATTACTATTTGTTATAATTAGTTATAGTTATTTATTATATTATAATTTATGATTTTGTGTTTCAAACTTTATCATACCCGGGATGTCTACTAGACTATTGTTTGGTCAGGTTTAAGTAAGTAATTACTAAGAATTGCAGGCCTACAATACATAACACCAAATTTCCAATTTTCAAAATAATTGTACCGCTTTTGGTACATAATTCCAGACAGAATCATACCGCCAGGGAGGTTAACAATGGTCATACTTTACTTCTAAGTACTGTGACAGCAGGAAGGTAAAGTCACCTGGTTGCATCCAGGGGGGTAGATATATTTCGCCCAGATTCAGGCTTTACGCCGACTTATACAACTAGGTGGAGAGTTGTATAAGCCCAGCTGAGGCTAGTAGGCTCATGGATGACTCATACCTCTAGGGAGAGTGTGGGGCGTCGTGCAGACAGGGAGTTGATGAGACCAGCTGAAGCTTGTCAGCTCATTTAGGCCTCTATAAGAACTCCCAGCTTCATTAGATGTTAGCTCATGCCTGGACCCAGACCTGTGTGGACTGTCTAGGGAGAGTGAACCCCTGTGCGGTGAGACAAAGCCTGTGTGGCTATTTGCTTGGACATTTAAAACCAGGGACTTAGGGACTAGGACAGCACTAGGCTGATCCCAGTTGTTAGTTAGGAAACCTGTATGTTTAGTCAGAGGTCAAGTTGACCAGGATTTATTTTGTTTATGTTTCTTTTGCTTTGCTGTGTTTTGTCACTGTAAATAGAAAATAAACCGCACCTTTTTGATTTTGAAAACCACAACCTCCGTTTGCTGGGCCTGTTTTTGTGTGGGGAGCCCATCTCGGGGGTCACACACACCCGCTGCCGAGCTAACCCCCTCACAGTTGGTGGAGAACCAGTGGCAGTTTTTTTTTAAGCCAGCATGGAGGAGATACTGAAGCAGCTGGCTCTAGCAAATGCCAATCAACAGCAGACAAATGCAGGTTTGCAAAAGAACTTCGCAGCCCAGCAGCAAGCTCATCAACAGAGCCTTGCAGCCCAGCAGCAGACAAACGCAACTTTGCAACAGAGTCTGGAGGCTCAGAAACAAGCCCAGCAGCAATCTGAGGCCCGCTTCATAGACCTGTTGCAGAAGCAAGAGCAGAGACTACAACAACAGATGGAAGCAGCAATGCAGCAACGTCCGCAGACCAGTGAGGAAAGCCGTCCCACTAATACCGCGTCCTTTGGGGTGAGTCGTTTATTGACAAAAATGACTGGAGAGGATGATCCAGAGGTATTTTTGACCACATTTGAAAGGACCGCTGAAAGAGAAAAGTGGCCTGAGGAGCAGTGGGCTGGACTGGTGGCTCCTCTGTTAACTGGTGAATCGCAGAAAGCTTACTATGACCTAGAGCCTAACCAAGCAAAAGACTATGTGATGCTAAAAGCTGAAATATTGGCAAGGCTGGGTGTCACCCAGGCTGTCCGGGCTCAGCGTGTGCATAACTGGACTTTCCAGCTTGGAAAACCCCCCAGGTCTCAAATGTATGATCTCATTCACCTGAGCAGAAAGTGGCTACAGCCAGAGACTTTGTCCGCACCAAAGATTGTGGAACGTGTTGTAATGGATCGGTTTTTGAGAGCTCTTCCTACTGCCATCCAAAAGTGGGTAAGCCATGGAGACCCAGAGACGGCCGATGGTCTTGTGGATCGTGTGGAGAAATACTTGGCTACAGAGAACCTGACGGCCTCTTCCAGAGACACTCAGACTTTCCACCCTAAGACCAGACCATCCCCAGGGGCGGATAAGAGGATTCCAAGGGGTGAGGGTGGAGAGAGTGAGAGGGTGGGAGCTCTACCCCAAGTTTGGCAAGAACAGCCTGGGAAATCAGCGGCTCAAGAGGCCGCAAGAAGGATCGTTTGCTACCGCTGCCGTCAAGCGGGACATATTGCAGCCAATTGCCCGGTTGTGGAGGAACCCATGCAGTGTGACTTTCTGACGGGCAGACGTCAGTCGCTGTGTGCGACAGTCGCATGCACTGCCATTCGAGGAACTGAGAAACATTTATGCAAAATGTGTGTTAATGGTAGAAATGTTGTGGTATTGCTGGATTCAGGTAGCCTTGTGACCCTGATAAAGGCTGAGTTAGTTAAAACAGAGGTCTCTGGGAATAGCAAGGTAGCTGTTATTTGTGTGCATGGGGACACCCGAGAGTATCCAGTGACTACAGTGTGTTTCGAGACCCCCAAAGGTACCCTCTCTCATCCAGTGGGCTTAGTATCTCAGTTACCGCATGACGCCATTGTGGGAAGGGATTTTCCGAAGTTCTGGGAACTGTGGGATGATCCTGAGCCCCCCACTGGTGCCCCTATGTACCAGGAATGTGATAGCCAGAACTCCCCTGAGAGTGGTGAGGACTCTCCGGAATTTCCCTTATCAGTATTGGCAGGGGAGACTCAAGAAACTGGAGAGGAGCCCACCTCCTCAGACGAAAACCTACCGTCTGTGGAGTTTTCTGATCTTGAGGTTCACAGGGAAAACTTTGCCACAGAACAGTTGAAAGACCCCGCCCTAATAAAGGCACGGGAAAACGTAGTGAAAATAGATGGCGAGTTAGTGAACCCAGATAATACCTGCACTTACCCATACTTCAGCGTAGAGAAGGACCTACTGTATCGGGTGGCAAAAAGGGCAGAAGAAACCGTTGAGCAGCTTGTGGTGCCCAAACCTTACAGGAAGTTGGTGTTGGAGTTGGCCCATGGGCACATTCTTGGAGGTCATCTGGGGACAGAGAAAACCCGAGAGAGGGTATTACAGAGATTCTATTGGCCGGGGGTGATGAAGGACATAGAAAATTATTGTTCCTCCTGCCCTGTGTGTCAGAGGTCGGCCCCGATGCCACATTTCCGTAGCCCGCTGGTCCCTCTACCCATCATTGAGGTCCCGTTTGAGAGGATCGCCATGGATTTGGTAGGTCCTATAATCAAGTCCGCTAGGGGGCACCAGTACATATTAGTTATAATGGACTATGCCACCCGTTATCCAGAAGCGATCCCTCTCCGAAATACCTCGGCCAAAACCATAGCCAAAGAGCTATCTCTTGTGTTTAGCCGGGTGGGTATTTGTAAAGAACTGCTTACGGACCAAGGTACACCCTTTATGTCCCGGGTTATGAAGGAGCTGTGTAAATTGTTCAAAGTGACGCAATTACGTACATCTGTGTATCACCCCCAAACCGATGGGCTGGTTGAAAGGTTCAACAAAACCCTAAAACAAATGTTGAAGAAAGTGGTGGATAGAGATGGAAAGGATTGGGACTGTCTACTTCCTTATCTGATGTTTGCTATTAGGGAGGTGCCCCAATCCTCTACGGGATTCTCCCCCTTTGAGTTACTGTATGGGAGACACCCAAGAGGGCTGTTGGATATTGCCAAGGAAACTTGGGAAAGTGAGAGTTCTCCCCACAGGAGTGTGATTGAGCATGTCGTCCTGATGCAAGACTGAATTGCACAGGTAATGCCCATCGTGAAGGAACATTTGGCCCAAGCGCAGTTAGCACAGCAGAGAGTGTACAACCGTGGAGCCAAGACCCGTACCTTTTCCCCGGGGGATAGGATACTGGTACTTGTCCCTACGGTTGAAAGTAAATTCTTTGCCAAATGGCAAGGCCCCTACGAGATAATGGAAAAAGTGAGCGAAGTGAATTACAAGGTCAGACAACCAGGAAGGCGAAAGCCCGAACAGATCTATCACGTTAATCTGTTGAAAGCCTGGAGGGATAGAGAGTCCCTAGTCGCAGACACTTGGTCACCCGCTCAAACTGGTTGTGTGATTCCTGAGGTTGGAATAGCAGCCACCTTGTCACAACCCCAACAACAGGAGGTTAAGGAGTTTGTGCTTCGCAACAAGGAGGTATTCTCTGAGCTGCCGGGACAAACATCTGGGGTAGAGCATGACATCATTACCCCGCCCGGTGAAAGGGTGAAGTTAAAACCCTATCGGATCCCAGAGGCCCGACGGGAGGCAATACGGGAGGAAGTACAGAAAATGCTGAACTTAGGGGTGATAGAGGAGTCCCAAAGTGATTGGTCTAGTCCCATTGTGTTGGTGCCTAAACCGGATGGGAGCTGGCGATTTTGTAACGATTTTCGTCAGTTGAACAAAGTTACAAAATTTGACACCTACCCCATGCCACGTATAGATGAGTTGATCGACCGGCTGGGAACACCCCGATACATGACGACTCTTGACCTCACAAAAGGGTATTGGCAAATCCCCCTGGCCAAGTCGGCCAAAGAGAAAACCGCATTTGTAACCCCAGACGGGGCGTTCCAATATAAAAGAATGCCGTTCGGGTTACAGAATGCGCCGGCCACATTCCAGCGGAAAATGGACCAGATGCTGAGGCCCCATCGGAAGTATGCTGCGGCTTACCTGGATGACATAATTGTCCATAGCACAGATTGGGCCTCACATCTGCCAAAAGTGCAAGCAGTCCTGGACTCTGTTCGGGAAGCGGGGTTTACGGCTAACCCCAAGAAGTGTACCATTGGGCAGGAGGAGGCCAAATATCTTGGGTACACCATTGGGAGGGGAGTAATAAAACCCCAACTCAACAAAGTCGAGGCCATCCAGAGTTGGCCACGTCCCAACAGCAAGAAGCAGGTACGAGCCTTTCTGGGAATCGCTGGGTATTATCGGCGATTCATTCCCCACTTTGCTTCTAAGGCTGTGCCCCTAACCAACCTGACGAAGGGGAAAGGGTCGGTCATGATTAAATGGACCCCCGAGGCTGAGGCAGCATTCCAATTCTTGAAACAAGCCTTATGTAGCCAGCCAGTGTTGTACTCACCCGACTTCTCTAAAGACTTTGTCGTACAAAGTGATGCGTCAGATGTGGGGTTAGGAGCAGTATTGTCCCAGGTCTGGAACGGGGAAGAGCACCCAGTCATTTACCTCAGCAGGAAGTTGAAGTACCATGAGGTAAATTACGCCACCGTTGAAAAGGAGTGTTTAGCGGTGAAGTGGGCTCTAGATTCCCTTCGGTACTACCTGCTAGGTAGGCACTTTGACATGGTTACGGATCACGCTCCGTTAAAGTGGATGGCTCAAAACAAGGAAACAAATAGAAGAGTGAATAGGTGGTTCCTGGCCCTCCAGGAATTCAACTTCACAGTAAAGCATCGCCCTGGCGTTCAAATGGGGAATGTGGATGCTTTGTCTCGAGTACATGAATGCCTGATTGCTGGTGTTCCAACCCCGAGGTTAAAACAAGAGGGGGGGGTATGTGACAGCAGGAAGGTAAAGTCACCTGGTTGCATCCAGGGGGGTAGATATATTTCGCCCAGATTCAGGCTTTACGCCGACTTATACAACTAGGTGGAGAGTTGTATAAGCCCAGCTGAGGCTAGTAGGCTCATGGATGACTCATACCTCTAGGGAGAGTGTGGGGCGTCGTGCAGACAGGGAGTTGATGAGACCAGCTGAAGCTTGTCAGCTCATTTAGGCCTCTATAAGAACTCCCAGCTTCATTAGATGTTAGCTCATGCCTGGACCCAGACCTGTGTGGACTGTCTAGGGAGAGTGAACCCCTGTGCGGTGAGACAAAGCCTGTGTGGCTATTTGCTTGGACATTTAAAACCAGGGACTTAGGGACTAGGACAGCACTAGGCTGATCCCAGTTGTTAGTTAGGAAACCTGTATGTTTAGTCAGAGGTCAAGTTGACCAGGATTTATTTTGTTTATGTTTCTTTTGCTTTGCTGTGTTTTGTCACTGTAAATAGAAAATAAACCGCACCTTTTTGATTTTGAAAACCACAACCTCCGTTTGCTGGGCCTGTTTTTGTGTGGGGAGCCCATCTCGGGGGTCACACACACCCGCTGCCGAGCTAACCCCCTCACAGTACCTCTAAAAGACCTTTATTTAAGAATAGGAAGAGATAGGTATCATTAACAATGGTTAGACTTTACTTATAAGTAAAGTCTAACCATTGTTAATGATAATTATCTCTCCCTATTGTTAAATAAAGGTCTTTTTGTTACAAGTTAAGAATATTTGGTTCTGAAGAAGCTGAAATGTGAAACGCGTCAACCAATTGACACTAATAGTAACAGACTGTTGAACTTCACTATGATACATCTATTGATTTTATGTAATATTTTTTTTACTTTTTGTTAAAATAAACATATTGAGAAATAGTTAATGTATAAATTCCTCTGTGGTACCGTGATAGTCCATCATGTCTGTTTGTTTTTTCTAAACCCATGATGAAGCATTGGTTATATCCACTTACACCGGCCCATTTTCTACTCCTAATGAACAAAGTCCGGCCCCCCTAAAGCCTGATGGACAGTTAACTGGCCCTTTGTTTAGAAGGATTGGAGATAGAGGCATGAGCAACCTGGAACACTAAAGCTGCCGAGGAGTGCCAGCATATATGCACCAAGAATGTCAGCATGCATATGTCCATAGGTCCCTGTCCTATGTATACCTTTGTCCTTATTCACTATGCCCTCACGTGACAAAGACCCCACTCCTGTCTTCTTCTGGAGTACACTGTCAGGTCTTTGTGTGCCTAGGTAGGAGCGCTAGGGGACGTAAACTCTATACCAGACTTATACAGGCCTGGGCAGTTAAAAATTGTTACCTTTCTTTATATTAAAAAAACCCTTTAATATCCAGTTCCAAACTAAAAGTTTTGGGGAAGGAATGTGGTTTTTAGTTGAGTTTCTTACCCCATTGAGAAGATTTTCTGTACTTTCTGTTCTGTGACAGTAGGGCAAGTAATGAGGCTATAGGTGTCATCATTACAAGAACACTCAGAGAGCAATAAAAACCTGACCATGGTTCTGAGTCATCCCAAAAAAAAAAAAAAAACACAAATTGAATGGTGATGGGCTATAAAATGTTAGCTGCCTTTGGCAAAGTGATCTTTTTAAATTAACACGCCATTGGCTCCCACTGCTGTCAATCATGTGACTTGGGAGTGAGCCTGCAAGAGTGCCCAATTAGAAAGCGGCTTGCTATGGGGGAACTCAGCAGGGGGAGCAGGCAGGAGCACTGGCAGGGGACCCCTCACAAATGCACTTCTGGAAGAATGGTCAAACATTCCCATAGACACTCCTAAATCTTGTGGACAGCCTTCCCGGAAGAGCTGAAGCTGGTATAGCTGCAAATGGTGGGCCAACTCAATATTGGACCCTACGGACTAAGACTGGGATGCCATTAAAGTTCATGTGTGTGCAAAGGCGGGCGTCCCAATACTTTTGGTAATATTGTGTATATACTGTATGTACGGTATATGGGTTTACAATCACTAATTTGTGACTGTGAATTCCAACATTTTGTGTGCAGCTGAGACTAAAAAATTGTACATCTTAATGTATTATTTAAATCATAAAGAACTGGTGACTTCTATGTGCTGACCCCGGGTTTGTCCTAAAGCAGGTGCACTGAACGCTCACATAAAAAGCAATACAAACAGGTCACATTTTCTAATAAGCACAGAAAAATGATTCTGCTAGTTGCAGGTTTGCCCTTTGTTGAGACAACATGCTCCCAATCTATTTGGATGTCACATCACTATGGAGACCATGGATAATTAATAGTTATGTGAGACATTCTTACTGTCTAATTGCTTGTCTATTTATAATTACAATGAGCATGCAATTTGTACCATACAGAAGTAACATTTCCTGGGCTAAGCTAGGAGTACAGTGAATGATGGTGAGCATCTCCGGCACACAGGAGGCTGAAGTAGCCGTTCACATTTTGCTTTTACAGAATATAGGATTTTTACAATAAGGACCAAATTTAAATAATTCCACCTTATTTCCTTTTTTACTCAGTTGTGCTCACTGCTCAGCCTGTAAAAAAGAGGAATGATAATAAAGGCAGGAGGCCAACCGTGACATTAGCCGAGGATGGACCAATCCCTAAATCCAGCTAGTCAATCACCTTTCTTTAACCAAAAAAGAAATAAAATAGTATTTTTCCAAAGTTCAATACTGCTGGTTCCTGCTCTCTCAGTGCTGCTTCCTTGAACTTCCAGTCTTCAAGCGTTTATCAACCCAAAACAAAAAAATGTAATATATTGTAGCTTACTAGTCCTAGATGTGGTTGCATTTGTTTTTTTTATTCAAGCTTTTGCTTAATTTTCACCTGCTGATCCAGCTAATAACACACTTCCTGTCTTTGGGTGTCTACGTCACTCCTTCACTGTATCTGTGGAAGCAGCTATGGTTGTCACCCTAGGCCAGCTATGGGGCTGTGTGTTTCTATTGATGCACAAAGTGCAGGGAGACACAGCTCTAGCCCTGGAAAGCAAGGATGCTGCAAGAGAAAGGAGTCACCCTGAAACAGGAAACCCGTGGCAGCAGTCACGGCACCAGCTTAACTAGAAACACAAACAAGTATTAAACAATAAAGAATCTACCCATTACATTTGATTAACCATAACAAAGCTGACATTACTGATGACTCCTGAAAATGCTACTTGCTTGGATGTCATACTGAGCCTTTTGTTTCAGTAGTTTGATTCAGTGACCTGAAACAAGCATGTAGATGGGGATGTGATGTTTGTGCTGGATCACTGTGACCCTTCACCCTTTTCTCCTGATGCATGCTGGGGGAGGGGCTGTACCAGGAAGTAAGAGAGTGTGTGTGTGTGTGGGACTGGAAGAAGCAGCATGATGCATGGATCTGGTAATGAAGCCTGTTGTATTAAGACTCCTCCATGTAACAAAGTCACCATGTTTCTGAGTAAGTAATAAACCCTCTCCATGGTTAAGAAGTTCATCTGGCCTGTGTGTAACTTGCTGAGCAGATACTGGCAGCATTGCTAGCAGCACCCTGAGAGACCCCGTGTCTAAGGGACATAACAGGGGACTACCAAGACTCTTATCTGGCTTGCCTGATCTGTGTGCCTCTCTTAAGACAGGCTTGCTTTCAGGGATTGTTTTAAAAGGGACATTCCCAAATGCTGGATATGAAATATTTTATGGTGCACTGACATGTAGTGTCCGCCCAGGAAGATACATGACTCCTCCCAATGTATTACAGCAGGTGCAAAGTATTCTGGTTCACCTAGGCCGAAGTCAGGCAGACCTCGCAAAAGGGTATAGTAATGGATGGATCTCCGAAATAAAAGGGCCTCAACCTCTGAACCCCCCCCCCCCCCCGGTTTGCAAGGCTCCTGATAGGTAAAAAGTATTCTAGTCCACCTAGGTCGAAGCCAGGTGGATCTCACAAAAAGTTTCAGTCATGGATGGATCTCCAAAAAGGAAGGGCCTCGACTTCTGAACCCCCTGGTGTGCAAGGCTTCTGACAGGTGCAAAGTATTCTGGTCCAACTAGGCCAAAGCTAGACGGACCTCGCAAAAGGATACAGTAATAGACGGATCTCCAAAAAGGAAGGGCCTCAACCTTTGAACCCTCCAGTGTGCTAGGCTCCAGACAGGTGCAAGGTACTCTGGTCCACCTTGGCTGAAACCAGGCAGACCCAACTTCTTAGGGACTTGATGATAGGGTTGCCACCTCATCCCTTTAACCGAACACATATTAATTACACAAGTTCTGTGGCTGATTAAGGTGGTAATTAAACTCACTTGGTGCCTTACCAGCATTAAATTAGCCTCAGAACCTGTGTAATTCATATGTGTTTGGGTTTAAATGGATGAGGTGGCAACTCTACTTGATGAAGCTGGTCAACCAAGTACTCAAATTAGTGCTCTCCCTACAGAACATACCAAACAATTACTGCTACAGCCTAAAGCCCCATACACACGGTAGGACTTTTTGACAACAAACTTCTAAATGAGCAGGTTTTCAAAAAAATCCTACCGTGTGTACGCTCCATCGGACAAACTTTTTCAGTTTTCATCGGACAAAAGTTCGCTCTGCAAACGGACAAACTTTTGGGCAACAAAAGTCCTACGGTGCAAAGTCCTATTGTGTGTACAGAAATCCATCGGAATTTAGTCCAAAGTACAAACACGCATGCCCAGAACCAATGTTAAAATCAACCAACAACAGCAGAAGTTTAAAAATTAAAACACACATCAAACAATAAAGAACTAATGAGTGAAACAAATAAAAAGTGTACTATGATGTAACTTAAACTGTAAAGTCCATAAAGTAGATTTCTTAAATAAAGTCCGTTATAAAGCACCAGTGCTCCGTGTAGAAAATCATATGAAGTGAATAATTGCATCCAAATTTGTGACCTTCCACCACCGAACAACAAAAGTTTCTCCTTACCAGCTACAATTGACCCCCCATGACAGAGGATCAATGAATGCAGAGATTAAGCAGTTCCTCCCACAGGTCAGCACAGCAATTGGGACTCCTAAATCACCAATCCCCGACGATCATCAGTGGGCGCAGGCAGTATGTAAAAGATAGACACACTCCACATAGCGCATTACCGTTTAAAAAGTTTATTCTTTAAAATAAAAGTTGCACTTACATTAATGCAGTTTAAAAATTGCCCATTCAGTCTGGTGTGCCGGCCGCTGCACATTCATCAGACACCCGTCCCGTCCTACTCGGAAGCGTTTGAGGTGACGTCAGTGCGTCGCTCCGCCCTACGTCCGTTTTCACAAAAACTTGCTTGGAAGAATAAACTTTTTAAACGGTAATGCGCTATGTGGAGTGTGTCTATCTTTTACATACTGCCTGCGCCCACTGATGATCGTCCGGGATTGGTGATTTAGGAGTCCCAATTGCTGTGCTGACCTGTGGGAGGAACTGCTTAATCTCTGCATTCATTGATCCTCTGTCATGGGGGGTCAATTGTAGCTGGTAAGGAGAAACTTTTGTTGTTCGGTGGTGGAAGGTCACAAATTTGGATGCAATTATTCACTTCATATGATTTTCTACACGGAGCACTGGTGCTTTATAACGGACTTTATTTAAGAAATCTACTTTATGGACTTTACAGTTTAAGTTACATCATAGTACACTTTTTATTTGTTTCACTCATTAGTTCTTTATTGTTTGATGTGTGTTTTAATTTTTAAATTTAATTTTATAGTTGTTTTCACAATTAATTAAAAATTTGAACTTATTTTCATAAACTCCTCACGTAGTTTATGCCACGGGTTAGCGCGATTTTTTTCTTTTTTCTTATTTTGCTATTATGTATGGTGGTCTACATCTTAATCGCAGCTCCCATTAAGTCACCAGTGAGCACACTCGGTGTCTCTTTTCTACCAATATATTTAGCGCAGTTTCTACTCTTTTTTCCAACAGCAGAAGTTGACCAAAGGGTGGCGGTAAAGAGCAGAAAAACCACGTGATTTTGGGAAAGTTTGCAGAAAAAGTCCTGCCGTGTATATGCTATGGGTGTTCCCGGCCAATGCCCTTCAAACAAAAATCCACGAAAAAGTTTGTTTGAAGTCCGATCGTGTGTATGAGGCTTTAGAGCCCATAGGTCAAACACTCCCAGCAACTGATCCCCTGCAGCCCTACAACCCTACTCATAATTCCCGTCAACCATTACCACCTTTTACCTTCCAGCCAATCAATACCACCTTTCACCAAAACCACCCAGAGCTGGAGGTGTACAGTAGTGCTCCCCACTCCTACCTTAATAAGCATAAACATGCACACTCTTGCATATCTAAGCACAAATCAATAAGTACCACCGTTAAATGCAACCCATTCTTCCAGTTAATGGGGCCACTCTGCAACCCCAAGTCAATTGCTTGGCTCACTGTTGTGGCACGGCATTCCTATTGAAAAAGAAAATTCAGAGAGCAGCAGTATCACCTCCTGAATGCCCGTCAGCCATGCCTACACCACTCTGTAAAAGCCAATCAACGGCAGATGGCTTTTCACAGACCGCCGTGGGTGTAAACGACCTCTAATGGAAGAACCAAGATACGAATGTGCCTGAGGCCTTTTTGGCAAGGAAGTGGGCTCATTACATTCACATTGTGGCCTATTACTCTGCTGATCTCAATTCTTATGGAATCTGGTACTAATGGTGTTATATACTGTAATTACAAACTAAATTACACACATAAATAACGTTTTAAAAACAACTTAAGAAAACTTGGTGTGCAGAGTGGATTATGAGTTTGATAGATTACCCGGTCGTCACCGAGCTCACCCTTGCCAAATGTACCCCAGGACGCTGTTTGCCAGCTAAAGCAGATGGACCTTAATAGCGCACAGAAAAGAGACTTTTTAATTAAAAACCAACATGCTGAAATTTCGCTGTGTGATCGTCCCTGGAGTGAAAGGGATTTAAGAGCAAAATGATAATGCTAATTTGGTACAGACTACGTTAATCTGTCATTTCTTTTATTTCATTTACATATCTAGTATTTAAGTATTCATTTTTTTCTGTAATAACAAAAAGGGGTAGCAATATCTGCACCCATGAGTAGGAGGTGTAGCTGGGTTAAAGCAAACCTTGAATTTCGTAAAATGTAAACTATTTCAGCGACGGCCTCTGCCCAGTCTTAAGCCTAGTACACACCACTAGTTGTACAACACGCTGGCCTGAACAAAAAAAAAACTCACAGCTCAGATCGGAGCCACTGTACTAACAATCTGATATTTGTACAGCGATCTCCCTTGCTGTGCTATTGTATTCCCCACCCCGGGAGAACATTCCGGTCATTGGCTGAGAGTGCTGATGGGGAGTCGGTCGGCTGCTGGTTTTCCAGCATGCTGGTACGACAGAAGCCAGCCAAGCGGCTGGCTTCTGCCGGACTGGCTGCCATACACCCCATATTTTGTAGACGCTATAACTTTTGCGCAAACCAATCAATATACGCTTATTGCGATTTTTGTTTACTAAAAATATGTAGAAAATACGTATCAGCCTAAACTGAGGATTTTTTTTTTTTTAAATTGGGATATTTATTAATTTCAAAAAGTACAAAATACTGTGTTTTTTTCAAAATTGTCGGTCTTTTTTTGTTTATAGCGCAAAAAAATAAAAAACCGCAGAGGTGTTCAAATACCACCAAATATAAATCCTATTTGTGGGGAAAAAAGGACATCAATTTTGTTTGTGTACAGCGTCGCACGACTGCGCAATTGTCAGGTAAGGCAACGCACTGTCGTATCGCAAAAAATGGCCTGGTCAGGAAGGGGGTAAATTCCCTCCCCAAAGTTGCTAAGGCAGCCTTATGGGGATATACACATGCTACAAAACATGTTACCCCTGTTGCGTTCAGCGGACAGATCCGCCTACTGAATGCAACCCATTTAAATCAATGGGACCACACAGGAACTGTATGCAATGGATTGTATAAGATAGGGCAAAGGGGCAACTTTGCAGTGCGGTAGTGCGGCCCTTTAGCAGTTTAAAGCAAATATTCACTGCATGTGAGCACCACAAACCTAAAACACTATTTAAAGGAGAAGTACATCCAAAGCTCGTTTAGCTGTACTTCTCCTGTGGATCACAGGAGTGCAGCTTGTTCTGCACTACTGTAACCCGTTTTCAGCAGACAGCGGGCTGAAGCGCGCTGTTGGCTGACCCTGCAGAGCTGGGTGTATGATCACTCGGTTCTCAGCCTAAAGCCTCGTACACAAGATCGGATTTTCTGCGGACAAAGCTTAGGACTTTTGTCCGAAGGGCATTGGCCGTGAACTTGTATTGCATACAAACGGAAAATCCGACAACAATTGTCCGATGGAGCATACAAACGGTCGGATTTTCCAACAACAGCCTGTCATCACACAATTCCCTTTGGAAAATCTGATCGTGTGTACGGGCCTTTAGAGCCGATGAGGAACAGATGCAGCATCTAGGTAAGTATAATTCTCATACTTCAAGTAAACTCATCCATCCATGTCTCCATGCTTTATTTTGTTGAAAAATCACTTTTATAAACACCTCTTTAGCATTTCTGGCGGTGGCCATCTTGAGTAAGGACAGATGATTCATGTCGCATTTACTTCATGGAATCCACCTGCCCTTAGCTCAAGCATGCAGGAGGATGTGCTTAGCTGAGAAAAACCCTCCTCTTCTCCTAATCTCCTTAAGACTCCTGGGATCTATGACATTATTTGCCGTGACAAGAAAAAAGGAAGCAATTGAAGAAATGTGGAAAAAAAAGTTTAATGTACATATAATATACTTTCCTTTCTATTTACTAATGCTAGTGTAGCGGGGTGTTAAATTTAGGGGAAGTGTCTGAGTGGTAGTTAGGCTCAGACACATTGATTGTTAGGGTTAATGGACCATTTCTGTCCATGGGAGATAGTGTTGGTGCAGTTTCCTGTGGCCTACGGGTGGCGCTGTCGCCATAGGCCAGGGTTGAACCACCAATCCAGGGCCGTACCTTTTGTGTCCCCTCTCGGCAGTAGTACGGCGGGGCGGGGAACCTGCCGTGCCTGTCAGGAGAGGGTATAAAAGGGGGCGGACATCTTCCATTGAGGTTCTTCGTCCACGCCCAGGCACCTTCGGCCTGGGTGTGCGGGATGTCATCTCCGGGTGCCCTAGGCCCGAAGGCCTGGTTCCTGTTCCATCCCAGACACCTTCAGTCTGGGGTGAGGTACTATTTTGAAGGCCCGAGGCCCAGCAACCTTCGGCTGGGGCCCGAAAGGGATCGAGAGCTCCCAGGGTGCCGCCTTGCGAGGGGACCCGTATCTGAGATAAGGAGGCCAGGGAGGTAACCCTTTCCGAAGACCCAGGGCAGAGTCGTGGTGACGGTGAGGGCCTCTGGTAACTCTCCGGAGGGATGGTTTTCTCCTTTACATGGGCCAAATACTTCAAGAAGGTAGTTCACCAGGTCAGTGGCAGTGACCAGTCCACCAAGTCAGTGGCAGTGACTTCTATTCACCAGGTCTGTGGCAGAGACCGGGCGCCAAAACTGTTCGTGAAACCTGAACAGTCAGAGGAAATCATTAGAGTTTGTGCCTGGACCTCCTCCCACCTAAGCTGTCCTGTGTCTTGTTCCAACCTGTCTGCTGATAAAGAGACTATTTGTTATCCAGTGTGAAATAAATATAGAAGATACAAGACTTTCAGTTGGTGTGGACAGTTACATTACTGGGGAAAAATAAGGACTTGCATCTATTCAAGATAGAGGTGAGAATCATTCTTGGGAGGATTCAACTCCAGCCGCAGGCAGGCCCGAAACTAACACCGCTCAACCTCCTCACACAGGAGGGTACGGGCTTGTGGTGCGGTGTGCCTCTCTCTGCCTGCGAGGAGCCAAATAAAATGCAGGTAAAGACAGAGGGGTGTGTGCGCTGCACGAGCAACAAGGATTAAAAATAGTCAATGTTGATTGAAATGCCGCGTACACACGACCATTTTTCTCGTCGGGAAAAATGTAATTTTTTCTCTTTGACAAGAAAAACGCCCGTGTGTGGGCTTTCTAGCATTTTTCCCAACGAGAAAAACTGCAAGAATCACGACGAGAAAAATTAGAACATGCTCTAATTTTTCTCGTCGTGATTCACGGCATTTTTTTCCGCGGCAGTTTTCCCCATAGGGAAACACTGCCAGGGAGCCTACACACGGTCGTTTTTCTCGACCAAGAGAAAAAATTTCATGAAAACCGGCCGTGTGTAGGGAACCAAGCCGTTCCTCGTTTTTCCAGTCGATTTTCTCGACGGTGTTTTCACCGTCAAGGAAATCGATCGTGTGTACACGGCAAAAGAGTAAAGTTCCACTTTTAGGCTCGGTTCACACTATTGTGATGTCAGACATTGCATGTGATTCGATCAGCATTTCTGTGGAGATCACATGCGATGTCTATGCAATGCAAATTCAGCCATACAGATTGCATGGCTAAATTTGCATTGCCTTTGGACCAAAATGGCGCAGGACCCTTTTTTTGGTCCGCACTGGAATCGGATAGCATGGGTGTTCACACCCATACGATCCGATTGCTGCAACATTTCACAGTTCGCACTGCGATCTGCGAACCGATCTGGGGGTGTCATTAATTTTGTATTGGCTTGGCACCCGCAGCGGTTTGCATAAGGCAGTGTGAACTGCCTGCGAGAGACATGCAATGCGGGAACCCGCACAGGAATCGTGCGAGTTCCTGCATCGCATATGTGTGAACCCAGCTTCAAACCTCCTCACTGCCTGTCAAACGCCCTCTGAAAAATGATCCACCATGGATCGCTCATCAAAGGGCTACCACATGTGTAAATGAGCTCTTATTCATCTGCACTCAACATTCCAAAACCACCTTTGTGGACAGCACATGTATGTTGACATTAAGTCATGTGTGTGTGTTCGTGTTGCCCAAGTCTCCCCACAGTTTAGAACTACAAAACATATCAAGTGGCCTCCCTCCCGCTTAGTCCCACATTTAAAGAAAAAGTACAGCTCCCTCTTATGGCTGTGCCTGTGCAGTACAGCACCCTAGACTTCTATGAGGCTTATCTACTTCTGTCTAGAAATCTATGGGAATGTAATGTGCGGGTGCAGCCATAAGAGGGAGCCTTCCACTGTTGGATGTAAGCAATCAATACAGGCTGCGGCCATCATATCTCGGTAAGAATACATCTGTGTAGGAGGAAGAGGATGGGATTGTTTAGGTTAGGGCAAAAGGGGAAAAACAATAAGTGCACTTATTCTTTAAAGTGTAACTAAACCCAAGACCAGAAATTAAATATGTTTTAGCTTATAGTTTTTACCTGTAGATGTGGTGGCTGCATTATCTTCCTTTTTTTAAGCTAAGAACATTTTCAGTAAATACAGAATATATTGGTTGATCTTGGCAGAAATGCAGTCTTCGTCACTTCCTGTGACCCAAACCACAAAATATCTTTCGTCCTAGCTATCTTCTGGAATCCACTATTTGCACCCCCTTCCCTCCCATGTAATATAGATGAAGAGATAGGGACATGTTTGTTGTCCAAATCAAGGGAACAGCCTAGGGCTGCCTTTCCCTACCTTTTTACATCAGAGAAACGATGTAGGGGAAGAAGGGAAGAATGCCTCTTACATTGGTGGTCCGTAGGAAGGGTGTTCTTTCAGTTGTGTTGAGAATTCCACCTTTCCAGACAGCTAGAAAATTCAATGATGTCTTGATGCTGGCTCTACCAAGTGGTTTTGGCCCTGGAACTATGGAGGGACTATCAGATTGGAGGTCAGTCAGCCAAAGCTCAAGGAACCCCTAGTAACCTCTGGAGGAACCCTGGTTGAAAATGGCTGTCCTAGGATGACATTTATGGCTCCCTTCATACAGTGGAGGAGTGATGTAGCCATTCAGGAACAGAAGGTGTGTTATTTTAATCGCTTTCCGACCACCTCACACAGGAGTCTGATGGCAGAGCGTCTATCCTGCACCAGATCACGTACCTAGTATGTGAACCGACACTTCTGGGTAGGGGGCACACGCGCACATGCTGAAGGCGCAGTGGCTGTGCTGTAATCAGACACAGCACAAGCCAATCCGTGAGTGTCGGCCAATGGATTTCTGCCGGTACCTGCTGAACGGCGAGGAGATGCCTGTTGTTTCTGGTCTCACCTTCCTTCCGGTGCTCTCCTTGGTTCTGGTTTCCTGTGACGTCATCATCTGTGCTCATCTGTGCTCCACTCTGAATTCTGTCTGTTTCCTGGTGGCCACAGGATGGACTATATTCTTTGCCTGCAGACTCGTGGATCCAGATGGACCTGAGACTGGACCGCACCGCGTTCTATGAGACCGTGATGTGCCCGTGATGTGCCCTGTTTTTACTTGTGTTCTGTAAGTGCATTTCCTTTGAGATTAAACATTTTTATCTGACATATTGCACTTAGGTGGCGCTTCCTTTCTTTGTCCCCTTATCTTTCCTCTACAGAGTTGGCTTTTCTCTGAGGACAGCTGCTGCCCACCATTTCATCACCTCCTTCCTTTTTAGGACTGGTCATTTGTACCACCATATGGACTATTGAACGGTGACTGTTTTTTAGACATATGCATTGCCGTTTTTAAGTGTCCAGCAATACCAGTGTGTGCGCTGACAGTTCATCTTTATCCTTTTATCCCTTCATAGATACAGTGGAGGAGTGATGTAGCCATTCAGGAACAGAAGGTGTGTTATTTTAATCGCTTGCCGACCACCTTACACAGGAGTCAGATGACAGAGCGTCTCTTTCCTGCACCAGATCACGTACCTAGTGCGTGAACTGACACTTCTGGGTAGGGGGCACACGCGTACGTGCTGACGGCACCGCGACTGTGCTGTAATCAGACACAGCACAAGCCAATCAGTGAGTGTCGGCCACTGGATTTCTGCCGGTACCTGCTGAACGGCGAGGAGAGACACAGAACAGAGCTCTACCTATGTAAGGCAGAGCTCTGTCCTGTCAGCAGGGATTTGATCTTTTTTCTCTCCCTACAAATCCTTAGTAAAAACAGCAAATAGTAAACACAAAAACACTTGCTAGGCACACATTTAACCCTTTGATCGCCCTAGAGGTTTAACATCTTCCCAGCCAGTGTCATTAATACAGTGACAGTACACATTTTTAGTACTGATCACTGTATTAGTGTCACTGTTTCCCACAAAGTGTCAACATGTCAGTTAGTGCCAGATTCTCCACAGCAATATCACAGTCCCACAAGTCACTAATGTTCGCCATTACTAGTATAAAAAAAAAATCCAGTATATATACAGTACCATACTTTGTAGACGCTATAACTTTTGCATAAACCAATATTGGGATTTTTTACCAAAAATATGTAGCAGAATACATATTAGCCTAAATTTATGAAGAAATTTGTTTTTGTTTTTTTAATTGGATATGTTTTATAGCTAAAAGTAAAAAATATTAAAAAAAAAAATTCAAAAATGTCGTATTTTGTTTATGGCGCAAAAAAAATAAATCCAGAGGTGATCAAATACCACCAACAGAAAGCTCTATTTGTGTGGGAAAAAAAAAGGATATCAATGTCATTTATGTACAGTGTTGCATAACACGTGCAATTGTCAGTTAAAGTAACGCAGTGCCAAAAAGCCAAAAATGGCCTGGATATGAAATGGGGGGGGGGGGGGGTTACATTTTCCAGAGGGCAAGTGGTTAAGGACCAGGTGAAAATGAAAGGGGAAAAAAAATGGAAACAGACACCTAATGCTGAAAGAACCTCAAGGACTAGTGAGATGCAATATATTACATATTAGGATTTGGGTTTAGGTCAGTAGTGTATTTAGGTTTTGTGCTGCCCTAGGCCTGACTAGACGCCTGACTAAACTTAAATATGACCCACCCCTTCCTGTCTAGGCCACACCCCTTTCTAAGACCCATCCTGAATTTTTTTGAGTGGGGACACTAGTTCTAGGGCCTGGAGGGGGGGGCAATGGATTCCCTTAATTTGCATAGGTTTCCTCTCACTTCCTGTTTGGCTATGGGGCAGGAAGTGAAGGGAAATCTCTGGCAATGGGACAGGGATGGATAGATATTAAAAAATAAACTGACAGGGGCTATAACCCTCCCTTACTCTATCCAAAATGGGGAAAAAAAAGTGTTGCCTATAGTTCTACTTTAAGCACAAATTTCTGATAATTTTATGGAGAGGACTAAGAAGATATAACCATGCCAATGGTGCAGCAGAAAACATATAGCACAGTGAGGAAGGTTTGTGGTCCAGGATAGGACAGTCAAAATTAGAAGCAGCACACCCTCCACACACTGTTGCAGAATGCCGGCCTCCCGCATACCGGAAGCAGTGTGACCGCTTTATGGGAGCGCTAGACTAATTTGCCTCTCAGCCCAGTCCGCCCCATAAGACTGGCGCTACACTGTAGCGCAAGCCGGCGGGGACTCTTTGCGTGCTGCCCCCCTGCAACGTGCTGCCCTAAGCCTGGGCCTTGTTGGCCTAGGCCAGGATACAGTATTGGTTTAGGTACTGAATAGTATGCATATTGATTTAAAAAAGACATACAGTTACTGTAGATCCATATATATTTGGACACAGGCACAATTTACAGACTTTTGGCTCTGTATGCCACCAGAATACAACTAAAATGAACCAATCCAAATGATTTTGAAGTGCAGATTTTCAGCTTTAATTCAAGGGGTAGAACATCAATATCAAGTACAATTTTTAGGAACTGCAACCATTTTTTTTTTTCCCATAAAGAATTTTATTGAGATAACATGAAGCCGTACATACAATGAGAACACATCAACATATGTTTATACGAAAGTACAGGGCATATAAACATATCATAAGTACCATAGGGCTAATAGGCCTGCAAATATTCCAATCCCACACTTTGGGACTGGTAGGATGTAGCAGTAAGACTGTTGATGATAAGACAACATGAGATACTCTTTCAAAGAAAGAAATAGTAGGAAAGTAGAGGAGAGAAGGAGAAAGCCAGAAAAAGGAAGGTAAAGAGAGAATAGAAATGAAGGAAATAGATGAAAGAGAAAGAGAAATGCAACCATTTTTATACACAGCCCCCCCATTTTCAGCTCAAATGTAATTGGAAAAATGTATATAATCATAAATAAAATGTTCATTTTTAATATTGTTGAGAATCCTTTACTGGCACTGATTGCCTGAAGTCTGGAACCCATGGACATTACCAAAGACTGGGTTTCCTCCTTTCTGATGCTTTTCCAGGCTCTAACTGCAGCTGTCTTCAGTTGTTCTTTGTTTGTGGGTCTTTCTGCCTTTAGTTTTGCCTTCAGCAAGTGAAATGAATGCTTAATTGGGTTGAGATCAGGTGACTGACTTGGCCATTGCAGAATATTCCACTTATTTTCCCTCAAAAGCTCCTTAGTTGCTTTTGCAGTGTTTTGGATCATTGTCCTGGGATGCGCCATCCAATCAAATTTGCTCCATTTGGCTAAATCTGGGCTGACAGTATATCTCTAAACACTGCAGAATTCATCCGGGGCTTTCTGTCTTCTGTCACATCATCAATAAACACCAATGAGAAGCCATGCATACCCATGCCATCAAAAGAAGGAGAGAGAAGCGCCAAGCCAATCCTTTAAGAATTTATTCAGTATACAAGTATAAAACAAAACTAAAAACTTGCGTGAAAAATGTTGGAGCACTTGCAGAGTGCTAGAGTGGGTGGGAACTTCCTACATGCAGTGTCACAGGAGCACAGGAGGGCCGCCGGAAAGTCCCTATTGAGGGATCCACGAGCGCCGTGTGTTAGCCGCAGCTGGAGCCTCGATAAGCCTCATGGTGACGTCGACTGTGTCTCGGGTAGGAGTGGTCCAGGGCTGCAAACTAGGGAGCCGCCCACACGCTGTCTGGCCAATCAGAACACGTTTCGAAGGCACAGCCTCACCTTCTTCATCAGCCCCCAGAACTTTCAATCCACTCACCATTCACATGGTTGCACCTTCATGTATCAGCATGCAGAGGCATGCCTTTTCATTAAAATTTTAAACTTTAATCTTTTTCATAAGATGGTTTAGCGCTGAACATTATACCAATGTTGTGTATATACCCATGCCATCACACTGCCTCCACCATGTTTTACAGAGGACATTGTGTGCTTTGGATCATGACTGGTTCCAAGCCTTCTCCACACTTTTTTTCCCCGTCGTTCTGGTACACATTAATCTTAGTTTCATCAGTCCAAAGAATGCTTCTCCAGAATTGGTCTGGCTTTTTTAGATTTTTTTTGGCAAAGTCTAATCTGGCTTTTCTATTTTTCAGGCTAATGAATGGTTTGCACCCTATGGTAAACCCTCTGTATTTGCTCTCATGAAGTCTTCTCTTGATTGTAGACTTTGACAATGATACGCCCACCTACTGGAGAGTGTCCTTCACTTGTCTGGATGTTGTGAATGGGTTTTTCTTTACCATAGAGAGGATCCTGCGATCATCCACCACTGTTGTCTTCCCTGGACATCCAGGCCTTTTTATGTTGCTGAGTTCACCAGTGCGTTCTTCTTTCCACAGAATGTACCAAACTTTTGATTTGGCCACTCCTAATGTTGCTGCTATCTCTCTGATGGATTTGTTTCATTTTTGAAGCCTTACAATGACCTGTTTTACTTGTATGGGACAGCTCCTTTGAATGCATGATGTAGGTTCACATCAATAGATTCCAAATGCAAATACCATACCATAGAATAAACTCCAGACCTTTTACCTGCTTAATTGATGAAGAAATAATGAAGGAGTAGCCCACACCTGGCCAAGAAACAGTTTTTGATGCAATTGTCCATTTACTTTTGGTCCTTTGAAAAAGGGGTTGGCTATTCATATCCATTATATTATTATTATAGCTTGAAAATGTTTTGGTAAATACCTGAAAAAAACAAATTGTGCCTTTGCCCTTATATACTGTATATGGACCTAACTGTATAGGAAAGTTGTAAGTGTTTTGGGAGAAATTAGAGTTGACTTTCAACCACTTCCTGCCCGCCGGCCGTCATATGACATCCTTGACTTTGTGTGGGTATATCTGAATGATGCCTGCAGCTACAGGCATCATTTAGATTATTGTATTTTTCAGCCAGCGATTCCCTACACCATAAGAACGATCACAGCGTGACATGTTAGGTATCTATTTACTCGAGGTAACTTCATCTTTCATATTATGCAAAAAAATTGGGCTAACATTACTGTTTGATTGTTTTTTTAAGCATGAAACGCGTCTGAAAATTGCTGCGCAAATACCGTGCGAGATAAAAAGTTGCAATGACCGCCATTGTATTCTCTAGGGTCTCTGTTAAAAAAACATATATAATGTTTGGGGGTTCTATGTAATTTTCTAGCAAAAAAATTATGATTTTTACATGTAGGAGAGAAATGTCAGAATTGGCCTGGGTGGCCCCCCTTTCACATGGGGTGGACTCCACTGATCCCCACTAAACAGGCGGATGACATGTCCATGCAGAGCGGACACAGCCTGCTCTCCCCTTTGGGGTGGTCGGATGAAAACAGTCATCTGATCTAATCTGCCATATGGCAGCCCGGATGCCGGCCGGTGTCAGTGGACTGACATCTGCCACTCCATAGAGAGCAATGGAGGATTCAATCGGATCTGCCTGAAAAACTGACAGGCGGACTCAATCAGAACTTTCGTGTGAAAGAAGCCTAATGCTGCGTACACACGACCGTTTTTCCCGTCGAGAAAAATGAAATTTTTTCCTTTGGACGAGAAAAACGATCGTCTGTGGGCTTTTTTGTCGTTTTTCTCGACGGGAAAAACGGCATTAATCACGACGAGAAAAATTAGAACATTTTTCTCGTCGTGATTCCCGTCGTTTTTTTCCGCAGCAGTTTTCCCATAGGGAAACACTGCCGCGGAGCCTACACACGGTCGTTTTTCTCGACCAAAAAAAAAATGTCGGGAAAAACGGACGTGTGTAGGGAACCAAGCCGTTCCCTCGTTTTTCCCGTCGATTTTCTCGACGGTGTTTTCACCGTCGAGAAAATCGATCGTGTGTACGCGGCATTATTGTTGAGAGAAATGAGAGAAAAGTCTCACTCTCTAAATGCTGGTCATGTTGATCCTCTTTTCTCATTACTTTGAGTCATGAACCCAGAAGTACTGAGACAAGGACGTACGGTACGTCTTTTTTCTGACTTTCCAGATCTGCATGCTTGTTCCAAGTTCCCAACTCAGAAAGTACAGAAGCCAGAGGATCAGCATAGCAACCAGGCAACTAGCATTTTACCAAGGAAGTCATATTTTTCTTAGGAAATATTTACTACTGAAGATGTTAAAGCTAAAATGTAATTTACTAAAACCTTGCTCGTTTTCATTACATACCTTATTTTAGTCCCAGGGATGCCATCACTGAATCACTGTGCTTCTCTATGCAATGCAGGTAGACCATGGCTGGTGGGAGGGTTCTGCAGGGTCCTGTACATAGAGAACTGATGGAAGCAGTGGGTTGACTCTTGGGAAGACATTTGTAAATATCAAAATGTCTTGATCTAGGTCAGGGGTCTCAAACTGGTGGCCCTCCAGCTGTTGCGGAACTACACATTCCCATCATGCCTCCGCCTGGGGGAGTCATGCTTGTAACTGTCAGCCTTGCAATGCCTCATGGGACTTATAGTTTCGCACCAGCTGGAGGGCTGCCAGTTTGAGACCCCTGACCTAGGTGTTTATAGGAGGACTGCATTTGCATTCAGACCACCCATGCCGATTCTCAATGACGGCATGAACTGAGATCAAACGAATGAAAGGGGCAGACCAAGGACAGTCAAGATGTGGAGGAAAGCACTAGATCGAGGTGCTCAAACTTTTGAAGAGCGAGGGCCACTTAAGTGATTTGGTAACTGGTCGTGGGCCTCAATGAACTATGGGGTTTCACCACCACCCCCCCAAAACCTGCAAGTGTAAACAAGCCCTTACTGTCCTCAGCCCCCAATAAGGCTGCTTTCACAATGGTGTGCTGCGATTTACCTGCGCCGTGGGTGCAACAGTGCACCTGCAGCTTTCCTGCGGGTTAGTTGCGCTTTGCCATAGACTTCTAATATACCTTGTGGGTGTGGTGCACTTTCAGAAAGCGTACCAACCTACAGGATATAATAGAAGTCTATGACTCAGTGCAGCTAAACCGCAGGAAAGCACCTGCAGATCACTGTGAAAGCAGCCTAATAACCTGTGATAATATGCCCATTGCAAAAGCGCAGTGTATGTGATGTTTAATACACCAACCTTTTCCTCTTCCAGCTTCTGCTGGCATCGCTCTCCAGACTGCTAGAAAGCTCCCAGGTGAAGTGCACTTGGTATCAGTCTACATGGGAGCCGGCACTACAGAGGAAGCAGCGGCTTATGCGGCTCCTGTTCCTTCCATGACACCTGCCTCCTCTGCTGCCAGCTCCATGCACTCCGATGCTCTGGGATGATGGGTTGGCAACACCTTGATCATGCTCTGGACTTGCCAACCCACCATCCCAAAGCATGGGCATGTGCTTCCCTGGTTTGAGGTTGAGGGCCACATCAGAGGGCTCCATTGAGCTCCCCTGCACTCGATGATGTTGGATGTCCTGCAGCCAGAAAATGAGGTAGGTTCTATCTGAATTGCTGCAGCGTCTAAGCCCCCGTTCACACGGGTGCGACTTGCCATCCAATTTGACATTTCCAAATTGCAGGACAAGTCACACTCTATTGTTGGTAATGGAACCAGTCAAATCAGTGCGGCTCTGACTTTGCAGTGCCGCACCGATTTGAAGAAAAGGTTCCTGCACTATTTTTTGCAATCTCAGTTGCGACTTGCATAGACATCTGTGCATGAAGTGGCACAGATGTCGGCCAAGTAGCACCTGAATTCGCACTGACCTGCCGCTTTGAAATCATGCTACTTCAAGTGATTTCAAATTAGCATTCAATAATGCATACTGTGAGAAGCTCAGCTGTTTTTTTTTTATTTACAAATGGAGATTCCCTTTAAAAAGACTAATAAAAAGCATTAATTTGTATCCTTCAATGCTGTTTGTTATATAATTTGAAGCCTACAAAGCAATGTGGTATAATTAGTTGAAGCCCATTAGAAGCACTCACAGGTGCTATGAGAACATCTGCCTACACTCACACACCTGAAATCCCACACATCTGCCGCTCCCCATTCCAGCTCTCTAATCGGATGAATATTTAATCATTACTGGAAAACCATCATCTTTTCATTTGTTTAATTGAAGTTGGCACTAACGTGGTCAATGAGTGTCATACCGCCGGTAATGATGGCGGCAGAACTGCATCGAGGAGAGTAAATTCACAGCTTCAGAAACCAAATGTAACTATGGGCAAAATCACAACTGACATATATGACCAGGTATGTTAATAGCGTTAAAGGGATTTTAAACCCTCTGTTTTTAAAGTGATTCTAAAGGCAGAAGGTTTTTCATCCTAATGCATTAGGATAAAAAACCTTCTGTGTGCAGCAGCCCACCTCAGCCCCCCCTAATACTTACCTGAGCCCCATCCGGATCCAGCGATGAGCACGAGTGCCTTGGCTGTCCGGGACTCTCCCTCCTGATTGCCTGAGACACAGCAGCAGCGCCATTGGCTCCTGCTGCTGTCAATCAAAGCCAGTTAGCCATTGAGGAGGGGGCGAACCATAGCTCCATGTCTGAATGGACACACAGAGCTGATAATGTTTCCAACTCCATGATTGACTGTAGGGATGGTGTTCTTATGCCGCATGTACACTGTCGGAATTTCCAATGGAAAAAGTCAGACGTGATTTTTTCATTGAATATTCTGACCGTGTGTATGCCCCATCTAACTTTTTCCCTCGGAAATTCCGACGGACTTAGATAGAGAACATGTTCTCTTTTTTTCCGATGGAAAAAATTTCTAGCAGAAATTCCGTTTGTCTGTATGCTTTTCCGACGGACTAAAAACCACGCATTCTCGGAATCAATTCTACACATGCTCGGAATCATTGAACTTAATTTTTCTCGGCTCGTTGTAGTGTTGTACGTCACCGCATTCTTGACGGGCGGAATTTGGTATGACAGTGTGTATGCAAGACAGCTTGAGCGGAATTCCGTCGGAAAAACCCGTCGGAGTTTATTCAGATGGAAATTCTGCTCGTGTGTACAAGGCATTAGGGTTAAAGTTAGCATTTTTCTTCCTCCAAACACGGAGAGTCTCCCTCCTCAAGAAGGCACATGCACAGTCATGCCAATGAACATCTAAATGATTCAGAGAAGGATTGGGAGAAAGTTCTGCTGTCAGATAAGACCAAAATTATGCTCTCAACTCGTCGTGTTTGGAGGAACAAAAATACTTACTATGACCCTAAGAACACCCTCCCTACAGTCCAGCACGGAGGTGGAAACATGATGCTTTGGGGCTGTTTCTCTGCTAAATGTACAGGCCGGCTTTGCCGCATTGAGGGGCCAATGGACGCCCTGGGCCATGTATTGTAAAATCTTGGATGAGAACCAAAACTTTGAGTTGCCAAGATAGCCAAGAAACCTTAAGGATTTAGAGAAGATCTGTAAAGAAGAGTGGACCAAAATCCCTCCTGAGATGTGTGCAAACCTGGTCACCAATCTACAAGAAACGGCTGACCTCTGTGCTTGCTAACAAGGGTTTCTCCACCAAGTACTACGTCATGTTTTGCTTGGGGATCAAATACTTATTTTACTCACTGAACTGCAACTTATTTATAGCATTTGTTTTATGTGTTTTTTTCTGGATTTTTGGTTGATATTCTGTCTTTATCATTCAATATACACCTATTATAAAAAATGATAGACCCTTCATTTCTTTGTAAGTGGGCAAACTTATTTTACCCATTGAATGTGCGTTTTGCATTTTTAAACATGCGTTTTTGATGTGTTTTGCATTTTTACTTTCTAATAGGAAAGGCTCCTTAACAACTAGTGAATAGCGAGTTGTTAAGGAGCGGGTGGCCGCCGCTTCCTTAACCGCTTAAGGACCAGCACACGCCTATTTACGTCGGCAGAATGGCACGGACAGGCATAAGAGCGTACAGGTACGTCCCCTTTAAGATGTCGCTGTGTGGTCGCCGCCGGCGCGCTCATGACCCTGCCGTGATCTCCGTGAGCCCGACCGTGGGTCCTGCGGGCTCAATTGCCGCAGGGAGTCCTGCGATCGTTCTCACAGAGAGATAGAGCGGGGAGATGCTAATGTAAACAAGCATCTCCCCGCTCTGCCTAGTGACAATGACACTAAACTCCGCTCCTTGTAATCGGAGCGGAGATCAGTGACGTGTCAAACACAGCCCACCCCCCCTACAGTAAGAAGCACTCCCTGGGAAACACTTAACCCCTACAGCGCCACCTATTGGTTAACCCCTTCACTGCCAGTGTCATTTTCACAGTAATCAGTGCATTTTTATAGCACTGATCGCTGTAAAAATGACAATGGTCCCAAAAATGTGTCAAAAGTGTCCGATATGTCCGCCATAATGTCGCAGTCACGATAAAAAACGCTGATCGCCGCTAGTAAAAAAAAAAATATTAATCAAAATGCCATAAAACTATCCCCTATTTTGTAGACGCTATACCTTTTGCGCAAACCAATCAAACGCTTATTGCAATTTTTTTTACCAAAAAATATGTAGAAGAATACGTATCGGCCTAAACTGAGGGAAAAAAAAATTATATAATTTTTGGGGATATTTATTATAGCAAAAAGTAAAAAATATTGAATTTTTTTCAAAATTGTCGTTCTATTTTTGTTTATAGCGCAAAAAAATAAAAACCGCAGAGGTGATCAAATACCACCAAAAGAAAGCTCTATTTGTGGGAAAAAAAGGACGTCAATTTTGTTTGGGAGCCACGTCGCAGGACCGCGCAATTGTCAGTTAAAGCGACCCAGTGCCGAATCGCAAAAAGTGGCCTGGTCTTTGACCATGAAAATGGTCCGGGCCTGAAGTGGTTAACAACCAATGACTCATCAGCTATCAGCAGGCTTCACCTGTAAACAAAAGAATGACGTCATTAAAAGAAAACAATTGCGTGGGGTCCCCCCCTATTCATACCAGGCCCTTCAGGTCTGGTACGGGTTTTAAGGGGAACCCCACGCCAAAATAAATGGAAACCGGCGTGGGAACCCCCCCAAATTCATACCAGATCCTTTGGTTTGGTATGCATTTTGAGGGGAACCCCACGCCCAAAAAAAATTCAAAAATGGTATGGGGTCCCCCCCAAAATCCATGCCAGACCCTCATCCAATGATGCAGCCCAGCATGCAAGGAAAGGAGTGGGGGGTGAGCGCCTGAACCATACCCCACACCAGGCCACATGCCCTTAACATGGGGAGGGGTGCTTGTCCCCGTATTGATGAGGACAAGTGCCTCTCCCCCACATCCCTGGCCCGGTGGTTGTGGGGATGCAGGGCTGACTTATCGGAATCTGGAAGCCCACTTTAACAAGGGGACCCCCAGATCCGCCCCCCCCCCCCCCATGTGAATGAGTATGGGGTTCATATTTCACCTACTAATTCACCAAAAAAAAAGTAAATAAAAAAACACAGTCAGTTTTTGACAAGTCCTTTATTCATAAACCCCCAAAAAAGTCCCCTGAAGTAGATCCAAGGTCAATCATGATGAACGCCGGCTTCCGACATGAACAGAAAATAAAAAAAAACAGACCTTCACCGATGCTTGGCTCCCACCAACTGACAGCTCCGCTGCCTCCCGCCGCTAAGCAAACTAAGGGGCGGGCCACCCCATGATGTTACCTAGTGACCCCGCCCCTTGTGACATCATCGACGCAGCAAGCGCCGCTCAATTTCTATATTTCGGGTGGAGTTTAGTAGTGTCCGATCACCGACTGGGATTCCAGTAATGTTTTTGACAAGTCCATTATACATAAACCCAAAAAAAAAAAGTCCCCCTAGGTAGATCCAACATCAATTACGATATACACCAGCCGCCAACCTGAACAGAAGGAAAAAAAAAACCCACCTGCACCAATGCTTGGCCCCCACTGACTGACAGCTCTGCTACCTCCTGCCGCTAAATAAACTAAGGGGCGGGGCCACCCGATTACCTCACTGAGTGAGCCCGCCCCCTTGTGATGTCATCGACCCAACATGTCCTGGCCAATTACTCTGTTTTGGGTGGAGTTGAGTAGTTTCCGATCACCGATTGGGTTTCCAATAACACTCACACCACAAGGTACAGCTGGGTATACACTAGTAGAATTTTGCTCAACATTCTTGTTGTAAGAATGTTGCAAGCACATTTGTTTGTTTTTTTTAATCATCCACCCCAGGCCAATTTTGACATTTAGCTCATACATGTTGACAGGGTTAAGGGCTAGCGTAAAGGGTAAATGTTAAGGTTAGGGACTAGGGTTAAGATTAAGAGCCCTTTCACACTGCCAGCAGGCGATGTTAGCGGTAAAGCGCCAGTAGTTTTAGCGGCGCTTTACCGTAGTTACCGTGGTTTTTTTCAGCAGGAAAACTGCTGAAATTTGTCTTGCATACACACAGTCACACTAATCTTGGACGAAATTCCGACCGCCAAGAACGCAGTGACGTACACCCCATACGACGAGCCGAGATCAATGAAGTTTAATAGGCAGTTCGGCTCTTCTGCTTGATTTTGAGCATGTGTGTTTTTTTCCACGTCGTAATTGCATACAGATAACCGCGATTCGCGATAAGATTTTTTCCTGTCCCGAAAATTGAGATCCTGCTCTCAATCTTTTCTTGGCAGGACAAAAATCCTCATATCGCACTTTTCCTGTCAGGAAAACTGATCGTGTGTACGAGGCATTAGGCTGGCCCTACATGGATCAAAATATTAATAAAAATAAAAAAGTTTTGCCTTTTACACTTAAAGAGGAAGTAAACTTCCTCTGCTGACATTTACCTATACGTAAGCCTACAATGAGGCTTACCTACAGTATCTCACAAAATTGAGTACACCCCTCGCATTTTGGTATATATTTTATTATTATTTTATTTCATGTGACAACACTGAAGAAATTACGCTTTGCTACAATGTAAAGTAGTAAGTGTACAGCTTGTATAACGGTGTAAATTTGCTGTCCCCTCAAAATAACTCAACACGCAGCCATTAATGTCTAAACCGCTGGCAACAAAAGTGAGTACACCCCTAAGTGAAAATGTCCAAATTGGGCCCAAAGTGTCAATATTGTGTGTGACCACCATTATTTTCCAGCACTGCCTTAACCATCTTGGGCATGGAGTTCACCAGAGCTTCACAGGTTGCCACTGGAGTCCTCTTCCACTCCTCCATGATGACATCACGGAGCTGGTGGATGTTAGAGTCCTTGAGCTCCTCCATCTTCCGTTTGGGGATGCCCCACAGATGCTCAATAGGGTTTAGGTCCGGAGACATGCTTGGCCAGTCCATCACCTTTACCCTCAGCTTCTTTAGCAAGGCAGTGGTCATCTTAGAAGGGAGGGGATTATTCTCTGCTTCAGTATGTCACAGTACATGTTGGCATTCATGGTTCCCTCAATGAACTGTAGCTCCCCAGTATCGGCAGCACTCATGCAGCCCCAGACCATAACACTCCCACCACCATGTTCGACTGTAGGCACAGTCTTTGTACTGCTCACCTGGTTGCCGCCACACATCTTGGTCTCATCAGACCACAGGACATTGTTCTAGTAATCCATGTCCTTAGTCTGCTTGTCTTCAGCAAACTGCAGGCTTTCTTGTGCATCATCTTTAGAAGAGGCTTCCTTCTTGGACGACAGCCCTGCAAACAAATTTTATGCAGTGTGTGGCGTATGGTCTAAGCACTGATAATCTGACCCCCCACCTCTTCAACAATGCTGGCAGCACTCATATGTCTATTTCCCAAAGACAACCTCTGGATATGACGCTGAGCACGTGCACTCAACTTTTTTGGCCGACCACCTGTTCTTAATGGAACCTGTTCCTTTTAAAACGCTGTAGGGTCTTGGCAATCTTCTTATAGCCTAGGCCAGGGGTAGGCATCCTCTGCACTCTAGCTGTGGTGAAACTACAAATCACATCATGCCTTTGCCTCTAGGAGCCATGCCTGTGATTGTCAGGGTCTTGCAATGTCTCATAGAACTTGTAGTTTAAGAACAGCTGGAGTGCCGAGGTTGCCTACCCCTGGCCTAGGCCATCTTTATGTAGAGCAACAATTATTTTTTTAGGATCCACAGAGGGTTCTTTGCCATGAGGTGCCATGTTGAACTTCCAGTGACCAGTGTGAGAGAGTGAGAGCGATAACACCAAATTGAACACACCTGCTCCCCATTCACACCTGAGACCTTGTAACACTAACGATTCCCATGACACCGGGGGGTGTACTCACTTTTTTTGCCAGCGGGTGACATTAATGGTTGTGTGTGGAGTTATTTTGAGGGGACAGCAAATTTACAATGTTATACAAGCTGTACACTCACTACTTTACATTGTAGCAAAGTGTAATTTCTTCAGTGTTGTCACATGAAAAGATATAAATAATTTTAAAAACTGTACTTACTTTTGTGAGATACTGTATAGGTAGTGAAAATATCTCCTAAACGGTTTACCATTTAGGAGATATTTACATTACATGCAGCCAGTGACATCACTGGCGCATGCGCTCTGAAGGAACGGCCACGGATGCCAATCACAACGCCGAAGCCCGCAAACCTGGAAGAAACTTCGGGGAAAATGTCAGCCGTCTCAGCGGTGTGCGGGCGCCGCTGGAACAGCTTCTTCCTAAGGTAAGTATTTCATATTGAGCTAGTAGCTCATTATGCCTGTCTTACAGGGTTTTTTTTTTTTCTTGTTTTTTTTTGCCGAGTTTACAACCTCTTTAAACAATGTCATTTAGTAATGCTGATATGTGCCCTATTCATCTAAATCAATATATGATTGATACATACAGTATATATAAAGTACAATATATTAATATAGGTGTCAATTTTACACATAGAATGTGAGGCTTCCATTTCATTAAGCTCACCCTGACATTTCTCTCACCTGCCCCCATTATTTCTCCACTTTCGGAGAACAGAGCAGAACTGTGGGATAATGTGATAATGCTCTGGTTATCACATGCTTCTCAAGGTCATAGAGTCTGCATTAGTTCAGCCGAGCATCACTCCATTATATCAATAGGTTTGCTGGCGGCTATCGTGACAGAAGCACATGACAATCAAGTCATTAACACACTAAAAGAAAAGAAAATTAATTTTCTACGGATGCAAACTGCAATGTAATTCAGGAACATGAAAGCTAAAACGGAAATGCATTAATCCCAGCAGCATTTGCACACACCATGTTACTTTTGCCTAGTTATTCAAAACAGCAATATTTATATAACAAACCCATTATAATGGGCGATGACAAAAAAAATTACTGGAAAGCTGCCATTTTTATTACAAGAGTAGTATAGCATGGAAAATGTCATAAAGATTTCTGTTTTGGGTGGAGTTGAGTCGTGTTTAATAACACTCACACCACAAGGTAAATCTGGGTACATGCTAGTAGAAAGTTGCTCGACATTTTTTGTTGTAAGAATGTTGTAAGTACGTTTTGTTAATTTTCCTAATCATTAACCCCAGGCCAATTTTGACATTTATCTTATACATGTAAAAATCAGGACATAAATTTTGTTTGGGTACAACATCGCACGACAGCATAATTGTCAATTAAAGTGACGCAGTGCAGTATCGCAAAAAATGGCCTGGTCATTAAGGGGGTAAATCTTAAGCCCAGTACACACGATCGGATTTCCTATGGATTTTAAACCGATGGATTTTTCCATCGGAAATCCGATGAAGCTAACTTCCATCAGTCTTGTCTACACACCATCAGTCAAAAAAACAATCGTCCCAAAAGCCGTGACGTAAAACACTCAGACGAGCCAAGAAAAATTAAGTTCTATGCTTCTGAGCATGCGTCGACTTGATTCTGAGAATGCGTGGGTTTTTTATCCGATGGAGTTCCCCACAGACGATAGTAATTTGCTATCGTTTTTTTTTCCATCGGATAAATTTAAAACATGTTCTATTTTTTAACACCGATGGAAAAAAGACGATGGGGCCCATACACGATCGGTTTGTCCGATGAAAAAAATCCATCGGACTGTTTTCATCGGTAAAACCGATCGTGTGTACAGGGCTTTAAAGTGGTTAATCTCTGGAGAAAGATACGAATGCCCTTCACTTCCTCTCTTCTCTTCATTATCCAGTTTTGCTGATGGCAGTAGAGCAACTCGTATTTACTTACCAATTTCAACTCATTCCAGATGGAAAACCTCCAATAAATATTGGCTATAAATATAAAGAGATTCCTGTACTGATTTCTCAATTTATGATGTTTGCTCAGTTATCAAAAGGTAAACATGAGCAGATTACGGTTGTATGTACGCCGCGCAGAGAACAAAATCACACAGGGCAGAATATTAATGGCCGCTTTACCGATATAGTCCATGATTCAGTCAACATAAACACAGCAGACAGACATTGGTGAATTTTGACTACAAAGTATTTCGAAATCTGATCATAACACATACAGTACATGCCATGAACAAGCAAATCGATGACTTTTCTCTCCCATTTGTCTGACGGTCCTTGCTGTGCCTGCGTGCTGAAAGTGCTGCTACGTCTTCTATTGAGAAATGAAGGATCACAAAGTACTTTATATGGTGCAAAGAAACTCAAACCAAGAGAAATGACTTAGGTTGTAGAGTGCAGGATCTGATCTCCTTAGGAATTCACACATGAGCGTATCGTGTTCAGGCAGATAGTCACGCGATTTTGGCTTCAGGCGATTCGGAGTGGAGATGTGAACCATCTCCATAGAGAATTGAATTTTTTTCTCCTCCAGCATTTTGGAGCTTCAGGCTTCAAACTACAAAACGCTGAGGTGTGAATGGGGCCTTACTGCTGTCTAGAAAGTGGCGGGAAGATCTCACCATATTCACTATATAGTCGTGTCAGGCTGAGAGCTGGGCTGAAATCTGAGCTACTAACTGTGTGTCACCAACCCATTCCTTTTCCGTATATCCACTAGAGCATCCATTCCCAATCTTTTTATCCCAGAGGAACCCTTAAAATAATTTTCAGATCTCTGGGAACACCTGCTAAAATGAATCAGGCGTAGTGGGAGCCCTTTACATTGTTGGCCAGCGGAAATAATGCCCCCCTTACAGTGGTTAGAATGGCACCCTTGTAGACAGCTAAAAAGATCTTTGGGGTCATGCCGCTGGCTGTGCCAAGTAGCGTATCACCCAGAATTATGCAGACACCATCAAATGGGAGGTCAGTCAAGGAATTTCTAGTCAACTCTGAAGGAACCCTAGTCAATAATATTTGCGCCCTAGAGGGTACATGCTATACTGTATATTATTTAGATTTTTGTTGCATTTTATCCAAATATCAAAATATGGACACATTTTTTATAGAGGCTCATTATAAGATTGTCCTGCTGGCAAAGAACTCATTAGGGCTCCATTTACACTTGTGTGACTTGTCATGAGACATTGGAAGTGGAGAGAAGACATTTCTGTAGCTGGTCGGCAGAGGAGCACTGAGCATGCCCAGGGACTTTTCACATTTTCTGTTGTACACGGCACAGAGCACTTTTTATTAGCGAGTCCTCCGGAACGTGAGTCTTCTGCGGTCCTATGGATGGAACAATGGTTTTCATCTTATGAGTTATACCCTTTAATATGTGCGATTTGCTTTGCTGTTCTATATCCTAGACAGCAACTACATCTGGTGAGTGTGTATTTCTGCTTACGGTGGAGGCGACACTAGGTGTGATTTTCACATTGGTGAGGGACCACCTTGGATAACTTATTATCTATCACTCTTCACAAGATTTACTTTGGACTCTTTTATAAGTGTGTTTTTTTTTTTTAGGCTTCATGCCCACAGACGTTTTTAACAGCTGCGTTTTTTACAGCTTAAAAACGCCTGTCCTTGTTATTGTAAATTTATTTTATTTATTTAAAAAAAAAAAAAAAAAAAACGTCGGAGCTAAAAAACGCGACCGCGCGTTAGTGCGCGTTTTTGCGCGCTTTTGAGCGTTTTTTGTCGCTCGCATTTTTTTCTGCCTAACTCCGACACTGAGGAACGCACTGGTCCTGGTTTTTTTTTTACAGCTTAAAAACGTCTATGCTGTTTGCAGCTCAAAAACGTCTAGGTGGGCATGAAGCTATAAACTAACATGGACAGGCGTTTTTAAGCTGTAAAAAACGCTCAAAAACGCGGCTGTAAAAACGTCCGTGGGCATGAGGCCTTAATTTTGGATTTTTCTCAAATCATTTAAGGTGTTCAACATATTTTGAGAGTTGCAATTTTTTGTTTTATTTTTGTATAGTGCCTATTTGCATGTCTGCACTTATTTCTTGCGGCTGACTTTACCATTAAGCACCGACAGAACATTTTTTCAGTTCTGACTTTAGACACTAAAGTCGCATGACAAGTCTCATCCCATGTTTTTCAATGTTCAAATATGTGCAACAATTGCCCATTATCATTGGTCACAGCCAAAGTTGCATCCAAGTAGCATCCATCCAAAGTTGTGTCAAAGTTGCATCAAAGTTGCACTCCAAAGTCCCACGACTTTGGAGTTGTACAAGTGTGAATGGAACCTTAAGGCTTTTTTTGATTAACCAGTGTGCTGATCAAAAAAAGAACAGATTCCCCCTTCCACTCAAGCAAGGTTAATGGAGGAATCCTCCCCACTGTGTTATTGTATTCTGCCAATAGGGACTCCTCTGCTGTCAGAATACACTGATCAGTGCTTTCCTGCTCTCCTTATTCGAATCTCCTACTTCGTTGCGGGATGAATTACATAGATCTAAGACGTTTGGGGGCTTTAGACTCTCCCCTGTGGAGGTGGGTTTTATGGCCTGGAGGGAGGGGGGAAAAACGCTGTCTCAATCCTCACCTGGGTTTTCACCGCAGACTCCTCTGTGGCGGAACCCAAACCTTCCTGAGCTCTTTGGCCACCCAGATTCGGTATGGTGGGCCTGTTTTGGGGTAACACATCTCTCTCACATAGTTGAGGGTAGTAATCTGATGTCATTTGAGACACTCAGGCTTAACCATGGTCTTGTCAACAAATTTTTCCTCAAATATCTCCTATTGAGGCACGCCCTGCGGACACAATTTGGGTCCTTGACCATAGAGCTCACGGAATCTTCCATTGAAGACCTCCTGTCGTTTCCAGAAATAGCCAAGCTAGTGACGACCTTTTATGGCCGCCTCCAGGGGGTGGGAGCGGATCCCTTTCAGAATTCTCACCGCAAATGGCTGTTGTATATGCCTGAGCTTTCTGAAGAGGATTGGGAAGAGGTAACAGAGATATGCTTTCAGGATATTATTAGCACTTCTGATCTGTTAGTACAGTTTAAGTTTATTCATCATCTACACCATACGCCAGCTAGGCTGGTTAAGATGGGGCTGGGTCATGATATTGCATGTGTTAGATGTAACATGGTTGCTGCTGATTTCTTTCATATGTTTTGGACTTGTCCAGGACTCTCCGCCTTCTGGAAGGATTTATTTGCCTTTTTTGCCGACAAATTACACCTGCAGATACCCCACACTCCGGAAGTTGGGTTGTTGGGGGTGCTGAATGACAATGTGCCTCGTACTCATGCCAGGACTTTGCTACGTCTACTGTTATTTTATGCACGTAAAACCATTCTAATACATTGGAAGGACGCGGGCCCCCTTTCGGCACACGCCTTCTTTCGAGTTGTTCATCGTCTGCTCCCCAGATTCAAACTGATCTACAAGAGTAGGGCATGCCCTCAGAAGTTCAACAAGGTATGGCAGCCATGGCTGGATGTTTCAAAGGACTTCTGGGGGGAGGTCCTCTCCTCACAGCTCTCTCAGTAATTGTATTTTTTTTTGGTTGGGGGCCTACTATGGGTTACTATCGCTATATCTGTGCAGCACTCGCTGTATGTGACACAGTGGTTATGTGGTCTATGGACCACAGTGGTTATGTGGTCTATGGTGAATGTGTATGCGTGTATGTGTGTGTGAATGGCTCTTCTGTTTGTTTTTTGGGGTACTTCTGTTAATGCAGTCTGCCTATGCACTCATTTAAACTTTGTGGACGATTGCACTTACAAGCTCAAATGTCAGACTGTACTGTTTTGATCTATTATGTATTGTTTCTTTTGAAATTTTTTAAAATACTGTATATACTCGAGTATAAGCCGACACGAATATAAGCCGAGGCACCTAATTTTACCACAAAAAAATGGGAAAATGTATTGACTCGAGTATAAGCCTAGGGTGTCCATCTGCATGCCTCACTGTGCCTCACTTTGCCTCACTGTGTCCATGCCTCACTGTGTCCATGCCTCACTGACGTTTAAGATGGGAGTCTATGGAAGGGATGCCTGGCTTTGAAAAATCTGTGCTCCCCGGCCATAGGTCCCCCAAACACTTATAGAGGAGAAATGGGGCTACATGTGTGCCAAGTTTCGGGTCCAGGGGACCTACGACCGACCGGTACCGGGTCCCCAAAGTCACCGGAGAAATTACCGTTTAACATGGGAGTCTATGGAAGGGGTGCCCGGCTTTGAAAAAAAACGGTGCTCCCCGGCCGTAGGTCCCCCGGACAACAAACTTTGCACACTTGTAGAGAAATAGTGGGGCTACATGTGTCCCAAGATTGGGGTCCAGGGGACCTACGGCCGGCCCGTACCGGGTCCCCAAAGTCCGGGAGATCAGGCGCAAAAAGGTGACTCAAGTTTAAGCCGAGGGGGGGCATTTTCAGCACAAAAAAATGTGCTGAAAAACTCGGCTTATACTCGAGTATATACGGTAAACACCTTTAAAAAAAAAAAAAAGAATACACTGATTAGTGCTGCAGCCGGTTGCAATGCATGACAAGGGAAATTACATTATTCTCTGCGGTGCCCATTCACATCAATACAACGTGTGATTTTGGAAAAGATCCATCTGCTTTAGTTGGTGCTACACAGTGCACTTTTGACAACTTAGACTTCAATAGGAGTGAATGAAAAAGCATATACAGTATGCCCTTTCAGATACTTAAGGCCCCCTTCACACGGGACGGATCCGTGAGCCGGCAGATGACAAGGCGGTTCCCGCACACTGTGCAGGGACCGCCCTGTCAGACCTCCGCTCTCCCCTATGGGGGGATCGGATGATCACGGACCGTCTGTCCGTGTTCATCCCATCCGCTCTGCAGACGGATGGAAAAATAGGATTTTCCTCCGTCTGCAGAAACGGAGCATAGCGGACCCGGATGAAATCGGGTGTCAGCGGATGTTTATCCGCTGACACCCGCTATCCCATAGGGATACATGCATGTCCCTTTTTCATACGTAAACGGATGGATGAGAAAGCGGACATACGGACTGCATGTGTGAAAGGGGCCTTAGTGGTGCAGTTTTGTGCCCAACATCCAGTCTCCTCTTTCTAGCAACAATGATGTCACAGCAGATATGGCAAGTCATTGGCCAAAACAAAAACACCTAACACATAAAAATGCATGAAAACCTTGTCACATAAACGCACTAAAAAAGTCTTATGATTATACAGCAACACTATTGTGAATCTAGGCTAAATAAGCTAAACACAATATAAGCTAATTAAAACAAAAAGTTATGCAGAGGCTTAGGGCATTGCATCACATGCATTGGGCAAAAAGCCTTGTTGTCTATTGTGTCACATAGAAAAAATAATAAAAAATGCACTGCAACACAAGTAAATAAAACATTGCAGCACACCCAAAAATGCACATTGTCAGCACAGCATATGCATTGATGCCTTATATGCTATAAAACTACCCTTAGGCCCCTTTTACACTGAGGCGCTTTGCAGGCGCTATTGCGCCCCGAAAAAGCCGCTCCATTGTATCCAGTGTGAAAGCCCGAGGGCTTTCACACTGGAGCGGTGCGCTTGCAGGAGGGTCAAAAAACGTCTGCAAGCTGCATCTTTGAGGCGCGGTATAAGCAGTAAAAATACCGCTCCTATAGCGTCCCTGCCCATTGAAATCAATGGGGTAGCGCCTCCAAAACGCCGCAAAGAGGCATTTTAACGGGCATTTTTAACCCTTTTTCGGCCGCTAGCAGGGGTTAAAATCACCCCGTTAGCGCCCGCAAAACCGACGGTATAGCGGCGCTAAAAATAGCGCTGCTATACCGCCAGCGCATGCAGCGCTTCAGTGTGAAAGTAGCCTAACTGGCAGCCACAGCCAAAATACAAAAGCCTGTCACCTGCCAGCATGCTGCGGGGAAGGACCTTTGCTTTCTGTGTGGAAGCAGTGGTTTCTCTGCAGAGCTCAAACATACCCCCTGCTTAGTCAAAGCTAGAGTTCTCCAAATGTAGGCATAATTAAAGTGCCAAAATGAGTTCTTGATCACTTGCTGCCAAACAGTCATCAAAAGATTCACCATGTATGCTCGTTGGATCAAAATTCTTTCCTTTTTTATTAACATTAGCTTAAAGTGGTAGTAAACTCTGCTTTTTTTATTTATACCTAGAGTCTATAATAAGGCTTACCTATGGTTACAGAAAATATCTCCTAAACGTGCGCCATTTAGGTGATATTTATTTTTGTAGCAGCCGATGACGTCTCGGCGCATGCGCATTGAGCTCTCAATGGATGGTATGCTGTCCATATAGAGAGATGTGCCGCGGCCACATGAGTGCAGGAGTGATGTCATCGCAACTCGGCCATTCAAATGGCCAGAGTTCACAAACTCTGAAAGAAAACCAGATGAAGATGGAAGCCCTGTCAACGGTAACACTCTGTCATAATAGTAACAGTCTGTCATAATGTGCAAGTATGCAATGCACATTATGACATTAACCTGCAGGGGCTAATTTTTTATTTTTGTTTGCGGCTTACTAGTTTACCAGTGATAACATCCAGATTCCCTTTTCTCTAGGTTTCAGAACCTTTACCAGATTTATGATTTAGCAGACGTTACATCCCACAAGACCCAGAACCCAAACAGAAACCCAAAGCCATCCCTGGTCATCCTGCCAGCCCCCCCCCCCCCCGTTTTCCTATTTCAAACTGATTTTTTCTTTACCTAAATTTAAACTGACCACACTAGGCATGATAGCACATCCATCTCAGCGTGGCCAGTTTTCTGGCTGTGCTGGGAGAACAACCTGCCTGTCCTCCAATGGTCAGGACACGCCCACCCACACAGTGATTCACTGGAAAGATCAGCCTATTGTTGTTTCTACCCCCACCTCTCTAAGCCCCTCATGCAGCTGCAACTATTGTGTTCCAACCAGCTGTCAGAATACCAGATCACTTATCTGACTGGATGCAGGTGCTGTCCGGCCAACTATTCCCTGACTGGCTTCTTCCATTTTTCAGCCAATGTCGGGCAAAGTGTAATTTCTGTCTGCTGCTTCCTTCCTCTGCTATCAGCATTAATCACTTCTGATAAGTTTTCCTGACACCAAGAGAAGAAAGGTGACAGGGGAGGGACCTCCAGCTGATTGAGAGCCTCAGCTCTGTTTCTGTGTGCTTTAATATTCAGCACTTTGAACAGATGTAGAGGGAGACTGCAGATAGAAAGATAGATGCAACTAAATCTTCTCTGTGTATCCCCTGAGACCAGTCACTTCACTGAGTATATGTAAGAGTTTACAACCACTTTACCCATCGTAAATCAATAATGAAGAGCAGGAAAGGCTTGCCCCAACTTTCTCAGCATTCCAGGTTTGAGACACTCAATCTGGTGGTTTACAGGTAAACCTTAGACCCTTTTCACACTGAGCCACGGCCGCGTTAGCGCTAAAGCGCCACTAATTTTAGTGGCGCTTTAGTGCTATTTAAGCGTTGCTTTTCGGGTTCTAGCAGGGCGCTTTTAGCCCCCGCAAGTGGCTGAAGGGGTTAAAAACGCCCGTGTTGCGGCGCTTCCGAAACGCTTTTCAGGTGCTTTGGAAGCGCTGTCCATTCATTTCAATGGGCAGGGCGTTTTAGGTAAACTGTACAGCGCTCCCAAACCACCCCAAAGATGCTGCTTGCAGGACTTTTCCTAACGTCCCGCAAGCGCACCGCCCCAGTGTGAAAAGACACACTGAAATGAATGGGAGGCGGTATTCAGGCGTTATTTAGAGGCTATTTCTAGTGCTAAAACACCTGAAAACTGCCTCAGTGTGAAATGAGTCTTAAAGTGGTTGTTAAGTCAATTATTCCAATTCCTCCCGCCGCTCTCCTTCCCGGGCTAAGGACTACAGTGGGAGGGGCTGAGTTTCCCCTCTGACGTCAGCCGGTCTGTCACGTGACCGCAAATTGGCGATGTAAATAAAGGCAATTAGCTGTAGAAGATAAAAAAAAAACACAAACTGTGTAGTACATCTTATTATTGCAGAGGGGCTGGCAAGAATTGCAATCATTAACTTTTTCTAGACTAAATAGCGGCAGGAGTGGAGGGGGGGTGGAGGAGATGGATCACTACACACACTCCCAAGCAGACAGGGAGAGAGGGAGGGGAGAAAGGAGAGCAGCGGGATGAAGGAGGCACGTAACCTGACCAAGGAATCTTGGATCAGCGACCATGATTACCGTGGCCAGCAACACTAAGGGGGACACAGGAACAGGCAGGATCAACCAGGAATATTACAACATAGAAAGGGACAGATGATACCATAGAAGCACTATGTGGTTTAACATGCTTTAAAGGAAAAGGATCTTTTTTTTTAGGATTACAACCACTTTAAGCATATTGCAACCTTACAGCTAAAGAGAGATAGTAAGAAACAAATGATGTTAATAGCGAGATAAACAAATTGACTGACTAGAGTACATGAGCAGCATATTTGCATAATTATGAATCCAGTAGTGAATTATCAGATCAGCGCCTTGTAGAAACTGCATAACACCCATTTTACAAGGGCAGTATAAGCATAGCAATTTTTAATTACCATTCCGGCATATTTATCATCAGACAATACATTTTATTATCTCCTTCTAGCAGATGTTAAATACATAGAGATCTTCATCTGTAAAACACATTTCCCCGCATCTTTTACGAGGCGGAATCCTTCCTATGCTAAAGCGGACCTCTACCTTCAAATCACAAATTCAAAAGTATATCTGCCGTCCCTTCATGAGTCCGGCAAAGCACAAAATTCAGTAGAACATTTGCAAAATTGAAAAGTCATTTACTGGTTTTGGAAGAAAGTCTTTCCAAAAGTCTTGAAACTGGAGAAGAAAATTAAAACCGTTTTGCTTCTATATCTTTCAGACACCGTTCAGACATTACCAACAATTGAATTGTATCCAACCTCCCCACCAATTACACCAGATGTGTTTTTATTTTGCAATTACTCAATTTTGAGTTAATTGATAGGTGGAGCCTTTGGCTGGTTTCACAGGGACTTTCCGATTAGATCCACCTGTCAGTTTTCCCAGGAGGACCTGATCGGACCATCCATTGCTCTCTATGGAGCAGCGAATGTCAGCGGACATGTGTCCACCGACACCCACCGGCATCTGATCCGATCCTGTCCGCCACAGTGGATCGGATGACAGTCAGGTGGAAATGGACAGGTGATCCGTTTATATCTGACAACCCCATAGAGAAAATAGCGGGGCTGTGTCCCTGTCCACTCTGCATAGCGGAGCGGACACGGACCTGTCATCCACCTGCTCAGCGGGGAGATCCTCTGCTGAGCAGGTGGATGCAGACTACGGACAAAGCCTGTGTGAAACCAGCCAAAGTCTTTTGCCACTATATGTTTTGCAGTTCCATGCTGAAATATAGTTATGATTAAAGCTGTGTAGGTTGAAATGTCTTCCCTCTTCTCCTCCCGGCCAATCAGAAAGCGGGTCCTGAGACCCAATTGGCCAGGGAGTCTTAGGAGTCTCATGAATCGGGTTTGCATCCACTTTAAGCTATAGTTATATAACAGATATGTGCTGAAAGTGCACACTCTCAGGTTTAATTTGAGGGTATGTACATCCAAATCGGAGGAAGGGTTTAGGAATTACAGCTCTTAAGAATAGCCAGCCCCCTTTTTCAAGGGACCAAAAGTAATTGGACAATTAAATCAAAAGTTGTTTCCTGGCCAGGTGTGGGCTACTCCTTTGTTATTTCTTCTTCAATTAAGTAGATACAAGGTCTGGAGTTGATTCTAAGTGTGGTATTTGCATTTGGAATCTATTGCTGTGAACATACATCATGTGTTCAAAGGAGCTGTCCATGTAAGTGAAACGGGCCATTGTAAGGCTTCAAAAACTAAACAAATCCATCAGAGAGATAGCAGCAACATTAGGAGTGACCAAATCAACAGTTTGGTGCATTCTGAGGTAAGAAGAACGCACTGGTGATCGCAGAAACATAAAAAGGCATGGACGTCCACAGAAGACAACAGTGGTGGATGATCGTAGGATCATCTCTATGGTAAAGAAAAAACAATTCACAACATCCAGACAAGTGAAGGATACTCTCCAGGAGGTGGGCGTATCATTGTCAAAGTCTACAATCAAGAGAAGACTTCACAAGTGCAAGTACAGAGGGTTCACCACAAGTTGCAAAGCATTCATAAGCCTGAAGAATAGAAAAGCCAGATTAATTAGACTTTGCCAAAAAAAATCTAAAAAAGCCAGACCAGTTCTGGAAAAACATTCTTTGGACGGATGAAACCAAGATGAATCTGTACCAGAATGACGGGAAGAAAAAAGTGTAGAGAAGGCTTAGAACAGCTCAGTAGATTGGATGGCGCTTCATAGTACAGATGGACAATGATCCAAAACACACTGCAAAAAGCAACCCAGGAGCTTTTGAAGGGAAATAAGTGGAATATTCTGCAATGGCCAAGTCAATCCCCTGATCTCAACCCAATTAAGCATTAATTTCACTTGCTGAAGGCAAAACTAAAAGGCAGAAAGAGCCACAAACAAAGAACAACTGAAGACAGCTGCAGTTAGAGCCTGGAAAAGCATCAGAAAGGAGGAAACCCAGTCTTTGATAATGTCCATGGGTTCTAGACTTCAGGCAATCAGTGCCAGTAAAAGATTCCCAACAAAATATTAAAAATTAACATTTTATTTCTTATTATATTAATTTGTCCAATAACATTTGAGCCCCTGAAAATGGGAAGGGTGTGTATAAAAATATTTGCAGTTCCTTAAATTTGTACTTGATATTTATGTTCAACCCCTTCAAATAACTACTTGCCGCCCGTGCTATAGCCGAAAGACGGCTACAGCGTGGGCCTTAATTGCCGGGAGGGCATCCATGGACGTCCTCCCATGCATGAGCTGCCTGCGTGTCCCTGCGGGTCGTGCGCAGTGTGCTCTGTGATCACCGTGTCTATGAGACTCGGCTGATCACAGATCAGAGTAAGGAGCCGATCCCGGCCCCTTACCATGTGATCAGCTGTCAGCCAATGACAGCTGATCACGTGATGCAAACAGAAGATCGTAATCTGTATTTTTTTCCCCCCTCACGCTGTCAGCGTGAGAGGAAAAAAAATCTGATCACTGGCTTCTGTCAGAGGGACATCGATCCCTTACACAGAGAGCTGCGGCTGCCTCATCAGTGCCCACCAGTGCCACCTGCCAAGGCCACTTATCAGTAGCCACCAGTGCCACCTACCAGTGCCCACAGAGCCACCTACCTTTGCCCACCAGTGCCACCCATCAATGCCTACCAGTGCCCCATCTGTGCCACCGATCAGTGCTGCCTATCAGTGTCTACCAGTGCCCATCAGTGCCACCCATCAGTGCCCTTCAGTGCCAACAATTAGTGCTCAGTGCCAACCATCAGTGCTGCCTCATCAGTGCCACCTTATCAGTGCATATCAGTGCAGCCTATCAGTGGCACATATCAGTGCCCATATGTGCCGCCTATCAGTGCAGCCTCATCAGCGCACATCAATGAAGGAGAAAAATTACCTGTTTTCCCAAAAATTTAACAAACTATGAAACAGATTTATTAATTTTTTTAAAAAATGTTTGGTCTTTTTTCATTTTTTTTTTGCAAAAAATCTAAAACCCAGCAGTGATTAAATACCACCAAAAGAAAGCTCTATTTGTGTAAAAAAAATGATAAAAATTTAATTTGGGTACAGTGTTGCATGACCGCGCAATTGCCATTCAAATTGTGACAGGGCTGAAAGCTGAAAATTGGTCTGGGCAGGAAGGGGGTTTAAATGTCCAGTAGGCAAGTGGTTAAAACTGAAAGTCTGCACTTCAAATTAATTTGGATTGTTTTGTTTTCATTTTGTTCTGGTGGCATGCAGAGGCAAAAGTATGAAAACTGTACCTGTGTCCAAATTTATATGGACCTAACTGTATACTTTAATTATGGTGATCAGCTGAGAGAGAAGTTGGTAGAAAGCAAGGCTGTCTGTAGAACGAGAGACAAAAGGAAATGATAAAGCAGACTCCGAACATACCACATCAACACCACCACTTCCTACTACCAACATATTTCACTATAGTATATACTCAACACTGCCAACCTAAACAACCTAAACCTCCCACTCACTTAGGCAGTAGCTTCCCCTTCACACATGCAGCATAAATGGGTAAAAAGATTATATATATATATATATATATATATATACACACACACACACACACACACACATTATATAGCCTCTAAAAAAGTTATATACTGTGTATATATATATATATATATATATATAGATATACAGTACATATCTATCCAGGGCTTTTTTTCACAGAGAATAGGTGCAGGAACTCCTCCCTTCCTGACTCCACCCCCTACCCACCTCCGAGCACTGTTCCTTGGTTCCACCCCTTACCCACCTCCCAGTACCACCCCTTTTAGAGAAAACACAGCCAAGTTTCATTTTGTGGTGCTAAGTATTTTGTATGGATTTCATTAATGATAACAAGAAAGGCAGTAAAATAGATATAGCAGCATGGGACACCCCAGTGATAATAGATCCACCCCAGCAACAATGGACTACCAACAGCCAGCATCAAAAGACCCTTCAGCAGCCAGCAAGATTAGACCCCTCCCTCAACAGTAGATCCCTCCCAGCAACAATTGACCCCCTGCAACAAACGAACCATCCCCCATAACAATAGATCCCCCACCAGCAACAATAGATTTCCCAGTAGCCAGCATCAATAGACCCTTCAGCAGCCAGCAACAAAGACCCCCCCCTCAAAAGTACATTTCTCCCAGCAACGACGGACCTCCCAGCAACATAAGACCCGCCCCAGCAACAATAGACCCCTCACGAGCAAAAGAAAGAATTCCCTAGCAACAATGGACTCCCTTCCTTCGCAAAAATAGATCCTCTCCAGCAACAATACCTTTACATACATTCAGTTCTGGAGGTGACGGAACTGCTTTCCCCCACGTTCCCGCTGAAAAAAAGCCCTGTATCTATCTATATAGATATAGATATATCTATGTATATATATATATATATATATATATATATATATATATGTGTGTGTTTTATATCTCTCTCTCTCTCTCTATATATATATATATATATATATATATAGAGAGAGAGATCTATATATATATATATATATATATATATATATATATATAGTGTATATTATCAGCACAATGAACATACAATTAACATGTGTAAGTAACAGAAGTGCATAGGGAAAAAAAATCACCTGAGATACAAGTGCTGCCACCACTAACCTCAATCTGTAGGGTCTAGTTTGCACTAGCATTAGCCCTCTGAAGAGCGCTCCATGGTGGAATGCTTTTCAGACGACGTTTGACATTCAGTGAGAAGGTATTCTATTGTCTTCTAATTCAAGGGGAAAGGTGATGGTGTAATTTTTTATATTTTTTTATATTTTTGCATAATTATTCATAACTGTTGATGATTTATATATTTGAATAAAGTTTATAATTAACCACTTAAGCCCCGGACCAATACGGGCCATTATGACCAGGTCCCTTTTTGCGATTCGGCACTGCGTCGCTTTAACTGACAATTGCGTGGCGACGTGGCTCCCAAACAAAATTGGCGTCCTTTTTTCCCACAAATAGAGCTTTCTTTTGGTGGTATTTGATCACCTCTGTGGTTTTTATTTTTTGCGCTATAAACAAAAATAGAGCGAAAATTTTGAAAAAAATGACATATTTTTTACTTTTTGCTATAATAAATATCCCCAAAAAATATATAAAAAAACATTTTTTTTCCTCAGTTTTGACCGATACGTATTCTTCTACATATTTTTGGTAAAAAAAAAAATCGCAATCGGCGTTTATTAATTGGTTTGCGCAAAAATTATATTGTTTACAAAATAGGGGATAGTTTTAAGGCATTTTTATTAATTTTTTTTTTTTTTTACTAGTTATGGCGGCGATCAGCGATTTTTTTCGTGACTGCGACATTATGGCGGATACATCGGACACTTTTGACACATTTTTGGGACCATTGTCATTTTCACAGCGATCATTGCAATAAAAATGCACTGGTTACTGTAAAAATGACACTGGCAGTGAAGGGGTTAACTACTAGGGGCGCTGGAGGGGTTAAGTGTGACTAGGGGCGTGTTACTAACTGAGGGGGGGGCGTGGCTATGACTGACATGTCACTGATCTCCGCTCTGATTACACAGAGCGGAGATCGCTGACATTGTCAGTAGAGGAGCGGGGAGATGTTGTGTTTACACATACATCTCCCCGCTCTGAGCCTCTGTGAGACGATCGTGGGGATCCCCGCGGCGATCGAGTCCGTGGGACCTGCGGTCCCACTCACGGGGAAGGCAGGGGGGTTGCGAGCATGCCGCCGGCGGCGCGCGCGCGACCCCGACAGTTAAAGAGCCACGTACATGTACGTGATTGTGCCTGTACGTGACATTCTGCCGACGTATATCTCCGTGAAGGGGTCGGCAAGTGGTTAAATACTATATGAAAAGCTCATTGATCCTTAAAGCGGAGTTCCACCCAAATTGTGAACTTCCACTTAATCCACTCCTCGCCCCTTACATGCCACATTTGGCATGTAATTTTTTTTGGGGGGGGAGTGGGGGCTTTAGTAGGAGTGGGACTTCCTGTCCCACTTCCTCCTTCCGCCCTGGGGTCGCCTAGGCGATATGTCATATGTGGCAAATGTAAACATTCCTTGTAATAGAAAAGAAGCATAACAGGACCTCTTAAATATGAGATCTGGGGTCAAAAAGACCTCAGATCTCTTATTTAAACTAAAATGCAAAAAAAAGTGATAAAAGTGATCTTGTGGCGAATCCGCCGCAGAGACCACTTTTTATCTGAAAAAGGACAGCCCGCTGAAGAAGAGGATACCGGGGTTATGGTAGCTAGCTCCTGCCATAACAACGGTATTCCTCTTCAAAGTAGCGACGTAAACCTGCGGCGGGCGGTCCAGAAGTGGTTAAAGTGATTGTAAACGATCACCTTGTAAAACATTCCATTTTGTTTTAAAATAAAAATTAAAGACAAACACTTTTGTATAGCTATAAAAAAACATTAGAAAGACCTTTTTTCCCTTTTTTTATAAGTGATCACATTCCCTCTGTTCTCAGCTGCATAAGAGCTGGGGGGAGGAGAAGCAGCAGCACACTGAGCTTTCCAGTGAATGGCTGTGCAGCGGGGGCGTGTCAGGACAAGTCTGATCATTGGATCATTCATAGCACAGCTAGAGAACTGACCACAGTGTGCTCTCCTGCTTAGGGTGGTCAGTTTTTATTAGGAAAGCAGAGGGACTGGCAGGATCAGCAGGGATTTCACACAAATGAAGCAATACAAAGAGAACAGGAGACTCTCTCATACAAGTACATGGTACAGCAAGCACATATTCATTTTTGGGGTAACAAATGCTTTAAGGGAGAGTGTTTGAGGGATGGTAAAAACTCAACCATGTGTTTTTTTAGCTGCCTCCAACTGCATGTATAAACAAGCTCTTTAACTTGTTGGAGCCCGGGCCATAGACAAATGACAGCCACAAGGTGGCTCTAAAAATCTGGGAGGCCGTCAATAGACGGCCTCAGCTCCTCCGGCCACTGGGGGGCGCGCATGCGTGCCCGGCGCATCACTGAGATGCCAATGTGCGTGCCTGGCGGCCGCGATGTCCGCCAGGTACCCGCGATCGGCCGTTACACAGCCAAGGACGTGGATCTGTGTGTGTAAACACAGAGATTCACGTCCTGTCAGGGAGAGAGGAGACGGATGCTGTGTCCCTTGTACATAGGGACACAGATTGGTCACCTCCCCCAGTCAGTCCCCTCCCCCCACAGTAACAATCACTCCCAGGAAACACATTTAACCCCTTCCTCGTCCCCTAGTGTTAACCCCTTCCCTGCCAGTCACATTTATACAGTAATCGGTGCATATTTATAGCACTAATCGCTGTATAAATGTGAATGGTCCCAAAAATGTGTCAAAAGTGTCCGATCTGTCCGCCATAATGTCGCAGTCCCAATAAAAATCGCAGATCGCCGCCATTACAGTCATCCCGATGCACAAATGCTATGCGAGAATGTAAACTGAGCTGTGCATACGCAGCTCGGTGCACATTCCAAAGACTGAGAGCAGCAAGGTAGAGTTCTTTTATTTCAGGAGACATTACATGTCTCTTCTGCAGTAAGGGCCAGTTTATACTGGAACGCGGTCCGTGAAATCCGCGTTCTGTGCGCGTTTCTTGAACCACATTCAAAATGCACTGCAGTTGCGATCTGCAGCGGGTGTCAATATTAAATGACACCCCGACAGGTCACAATTGTGGTGCGTTTGCCCGCACCGGAAAGCATAGTGCAGTAGTACCATGAGATGCAGTTTCAGTGAGTCTCCAAAAGCAGTGCATGCAATACTTTTGGTGCGATTTCAGCCCATTCAAACCGAATGGGCTGAAATCGCACTGCGCAGAATTGCATTTGAATCGGTGTGAAAGAGCCTACATGATTGCAGTTTTTGAAAACAGGACTTTACTTCCACTTTAATGCTGGTTGGGTGGTGATCATGTTGATCCTCTGGCTTCACTACTTTCAGGGAGAAAAGTCCAAAACAAATATGCAGCACAACTACAGCGACTCAATTAACTGAAGGTCAGCATGACGGTCAAACAACGAGTATTTCCAGAAGTAGGTCAGCAACGGCTGGTTTCCTGAATCAACCTTAAAGTTTACATGATCTTTAAGCTGGATATAAAAAATAAAAAAAACATGGAAACATTTTGTCGTATCGCATGTGAATGAGCAATTTTCTATGCGGCGGTATAGAGGTCGTCCATAAAAAATCTAGCGCTATCACACATGAGCAGAAATGAAAGATGACCTGGATGTTTATGTCCAAGAAATATTCGTAAATACGAATGAAAAATCCAAATGTTAAGAGTAGAATGGCGTATAATGATAATGCAAAATATTATGTTTATTATTATTATGTATCATTACTTATGTATATAGTTCATGCAATTAAATATATTATACCCAAAAAATATATAGGTAAACAACGAACGTATGTAGATGCTTCCACTTCGCAATCTGCAAAGTATCTTATATCCCTAATTAATAGGTTCCAATGCCGATCCCTGCAACGAAGGGCGCCAAACGCTCTTTCTGGGTGGAGGGGCGTGGCTACAAGGTCACACGCACACTGCATCACTTTCAGTTGTACAGTGAGAGGTCAACACTACATAAGAAATTGATTGCTCGTCAAAAGACTTTTTTTTTATTGATCAATGTAGGCCTCAATTTTGACCAACAATCGGTGTTTGTTGGTCATTGGCCAACCAATCGGTCGATTTTCTATTTGTGTCATTACAGAAGAAACAGATTCTTCAGATCAAGCAACACTTCTCCAATCTTCCATCTGTTTTTTTGATGAACCATTTGTTGCCCCCTACAGAATTACTTTGTGAAACCTAAAGCCCTGTACACACGATCGGATTTCCTATGGATTCTAATCCGATGGATTTTTCCATCGGAAAACCAATGAAACTGACTTCCATCAGTCTTGCCTACACACCATCAGTCAAAAATCTGACCGTCCCAAACGCCGTGACGTAAAACACTCCGACAAGCCGAGAAAAATGAAGTTCAATGCTTCTGAGCATGCGTCGACTTGATTCTGAGCATGCGTGGGTTTTTTGTCCGATGGAGTTCCACACAGACGATCAGAATTTGCTATCGTTTTTTTTCCCATCGGATAAATTTAAAACATGTTCTATTTTTTCTCACCGATGGAAAAAAGACTGATGGGGCCCATACACGATGCATGTCACATATCCTAGAAGACATTGGCACCCGCACTCTGTGGTTGGAGAAGGGCAGACCTGGCATGTGTCATCAAGGGTCTGGCAGCAAGTACCTCGGAAAAGACAGCTGGCTCCCAATGATGTCAGGGAAGAAGGTGATGGCACAGGACCTGGTGTGTGGCAGCTGAGTGGCAGATCACAGCAGGAAAATACTTGATTCACTGGGCAGGAGAGTATGTGAATTCAGAATAAATTGTAATAAGAAACTTAAAGTGGTTGTAAACCCACTTATGCAACTTGCACCTACAGGTAAGCCTAGATTAAGGCTTACCTGTAGGGGCAAGAAATATCTCCTAAACCCTCACGGTTTAGGAGATATTTGCAAAAAAGATGGCACCAATGTCTACGGTGCATTCAGTCAGAATCCCCATTCACAAATCCAGCTTCGCCGGATTTGACGGCTCCCGCGCGGAGTGACGTCTTTGCCGCTCCGGCCAATCACAGCGCCGGAGCGGCGCTGTGATTGGCCGAAGCGGCGATACCCGGAAGTGACCTTCCAGGTATCTCTGGAGTGATGGCTGTGGCTGGAGGGGGAGACGAGGATGGCTTTGGGGGCCCCGATCTAAGGTAAGTGATGCATAATGAGCTAGTATGCTAGTCATACTAGCTCATTATGGCTTTGTCTTGCAGGTGTTTTTTTTTTTTTTTATTCAAACGGGTTTACAACCACTTTAAAGTACAACTATAGGGGGGGGGGGGGGGGAAGTCATTGGATAGGGAGGGTTATAATCCCTGTAAGGTTTGTTTTTGCAATCTTTGTCCCATTGGGGAGATTTTCCTTCACTTCCTGTCCCACAGCCAAACAGGAAGTGAGAGGAAATCTCTGCAAATTAAAAGAATTTCTTGGGGACCCCCAAGTCCCCAGAACTAGTGTCCACATTGGAAAATGTCCCCTTTATTACTTTTCTGGGGACAACCCAACATTTGGGATTTTCTTTTACTTTCACATTCAATGATAATGGTAAACAGGGCCGGCCATTGTATTGCACAATGGCCACTTTCTCTTCTCCCACCTTCCTTCTCCCCACTTTCTATTTATTTTACCCCGTGTTTGTCACTTTTTTTGTATTTTTTTTGTTTGATCTTACACTGTTTGTCACTGTGTGATTAGTAGGGTGTGGGTCCTCAGGCCTACCCTGAAAGTCTTGGGAGGGGGTGGACATGGCCTTCTGGCTTAGTTCGCCCTCTCTCATGGGGTCTACCTTTGGGGGAGCCCCACCGAGTACTTGGGTGGGTCTGTTTTGGCAGACCCTCCAGAGAAAGGGGTCCTTCTGGTTTCGGCCAGACGGACCTAGTGAGTACCTCAGTCCCCATCTGGAGCCTAACGCCCCGGGGGATCAGGGTAAGGTCTTGCCTAGGGAGGATCGTGTAACACCCATTGCACGTTTTGTGTCACTCTTTATGTGTGTGCACTTTTTTTGGCACCGGGGGAAGTTTTTGGGTGTGTTTCACACGCCACTGGCTTTTCAAAAAAATAAGATAATGGTTAACAGGACAAATAGAGAGGGTGAGTATCCCTAATGGGGTTACAGACAGCTATAAAAACTGGACAGGGGTTCTAATCCCTCCCCACTACGTCCAAAACAAAAAATAAAAAGTTTTGCCTTTTAGTTATACTTTACAAACCAAATTAAAGCAGAGCTCCACCGAAAATAAAATCTTAAAAGCCAGCAGCTACAGCTACAGCAGCTGCTGACTTTTAATATATGGACACTTACCTGTCCTGGAGTCCAGCGACGTCCGCAGCAGAGGACGAGCAATCGCTCGTCACTCTGCTGCCCCCACCGCCATCCTCGGGGAGGGAACCAGGAAGTGAAGCCCTGCGGCTTCACTGCCCGGTTCCCTACGGCGCATGCGCGAGTCGCGCTGCGCCGTTCTGACTGGTCCCTGTGTGTTCTGGGAGCCGAGTGTCTCCCAGAACACAATGGGTATTCTGTGGGAAGTGACGAACTTCCCGCAGAGAGGACTCCCGGAAGTGGGTGCAAATACCTGTCTTTGACAGGTATCTGCACCCCCCTCCCCCTGAAAGGTGTCAATTGTGACACCGGAGGGGGGGGAGGATTCCGATGAGCGGAAGTTCCACTTTAGGGTGGAGCTCCGCTTTAACACAAGGGGACAACAGGATGGGGGTTGGGTTAGGTTTCTGTTTCTATACTGAGTTGCTGGTGCATGATTCTCTGCTTGTATCAAAGAGAAAATATATAATATACATACACATATATGACCTCTTCACTTCAATACACTGCCTGTAGTGTCCCTCTGTTGTTCCTCCCGCTGGCCCCTATGCTAATACGGTCATGGTTGTGATGTGGGAGTTGCTGAAGGAACCACTGTGCGGATTCGGGTTGGTGTTGAATGTGAAGAGTCTTCAGGCAGCCATAGCTCTGAAGTAGAGCGAACCTCAGAAGGACGGGTGATGGGACAGGTGAGAAGAAAGACTCTTTTGTAAGTTGTGTGTTTATTTTAACCATGCAAATGAGTTGCTTTAAGTGCATAAGACTATTTTATATGCTTGCTGAGCCTCTGTACAACCAAAGCAATGTTCCCTGGCTCTAGTGCTTTAAAGCTAGGAAAGCCAAGAGTTCAAAAGTATCTCCTCCATAACGGACAACACAGTCACCTTTGTAGATAGGTGAGGATAGAAAACATCAACGATATACCTACACTAATTAACATTATATTCTTGCTGTCATCTTAGACCAATCTTTCTCAACCATTTTACACCAAAGGAACACTTAAAATTGTTTTCCAATCTCAGGGAACCCCTGCTAAATCCAATTCACGGGGGTCAATGTGGAAAATGGTCCATACATTGATGGTGAGTGGGAAGAATACCCCTCATACAGTGGTGATAAGAATGCCACCCTTAAAGTGGTTGTATACCGCAAAACTTTTTTTATTTTTTTTAAACCTGCAAGGCAAAGGCATAATGAGCTAGTATGACTAGCATACTAGCTCATTATCAATCACTTACCTTAGATCGAAGCCCCCACAGCGGTCCTCGGACACGTCCTCCATCGCCGCCATGATACCCGCTCCGGCGCTGTGACTAGCTGGAGCGGTGATGACGTCACTCCCGCGCATGCACAAGGAACGGCACGATCCCCGCGCATGCACGCATTCCGGCAGTGTCCGGCAGGCTCCCATTCAAGAGCCGCCGCGCTCAGTGCGCCTGCGCCGTAGACATCGGTGCTCGCTTTTCTGCATATATCTCCTTAAAGCGGAGGTCCACTCTGAAAAAATCTTTACATTAAAAATCCTAAAAAAAAAAAAAAATTAATAGAATTTTTTTTTTTTTATACTCACCCTAAATGCCTGTTGCTATGCGGAAGTCCTCTAATCTGCCTCTTACGCCTCGTTTCCACTGAGCGGATCGGTTCGGTACGATTCGGTACGGTACGCTATTTTGGGTGTTTCCATTATGAAAGCGTGCCATAAAACCGAACCGTACCGCACCATTCTGGGTCCTGCTTCAGATGTGGGGCCATAGAAAATGGAACGGTATGGTTAGGGCGGAGCTACAATACATTCCACTGATTGGCAGACACGCTAGGCATTTTTTCTAAACCCTGAATGGTCCCTGATGGTCCAACTTGCAGTGGAAACGCTCACCAGAATAGACCGGACCATTCAAACCATTCCAAACTGTACTGACCCGAACCGTTCCGTTCAGTGGAAACAAGGCATAATGTTCCTCTTCTCGTCCGCGGTGGGTCTCCTTCCGCTTCCTCTTCTTGTGAATGGGCCGCGCTGCCTTCTGGGAACTGTGTGTATCCCAGGAAGCAAGCCGCCCATTCACAAAGCGCCGTGCGAGTGGCGCATGCACAGTAGGAAACGGGCAGTGAAGCCTTACGGCTTCACTGCCTGTTTCCCTTACTCAGGATGGAGGAGCTGGGACCTGCCAGAAGCGATCGATCGCCGTAGTGGACCGACATCGAGGGCGAGTAGGACAGGTAAGTGTCCTTATTAAAAGTCAGCAGCTACACTGTTAGTAGCTGCTGACTTTTTATTTTTTTTTGGCTGCACCTCCGCTTTAACTATGTAGGTTACGGAGTTATTGCAAGCACCTACAGGTAAGCCTTAATGTAGGCTTACCTGTAGGTGCATGTAGTATATGAGGGTATACAACCGCTTTAAGCCTAGTACACACCATCAGTTATTTTTCAGGTTGCACAAAAAGAAAACTCACAGATCAGGCTTCTGTCGGACCGGCTGCTATACACATGGGCCGAATGTTTTTATTGAACACACCGATGTCCCCTGGCATTCGGCTTGTGTGTACTTGGCTTTACAAAAAGCTAAAAACACCATGCACGACCATGCAGCTTGCTCTGTCAAGTGGCCTTGGCCCTTTAACTATGCAGGCACCATCAAATGGGAGGTCAATCAGCACCATCAAATGGGAGGTCAATCAGCCACAACTCAAAGAACCCCTAGTAACCTCAGGAGGAACCGTAGGGTTCCACATAAGCCTGATTGAGATGATTGCCTTAGTTGTATCTGAGCCACCCAAAGTATCAGTCGTGTTAAAATTTGTATTATTAGCAAATGTGTCTCGCTGTTTGACTTCGCCATGTAGATATATGTCGGCAGAATGGCACGGCTGCGCAAAGCAACATATATATACGTTGCTTTGAATTTTGCACCCCTGCCGCGAGCTACAGAACGGGGAGAGGCCAGTGTAAACAAGGCCTCTCCCTGTTCTGCTTAGTGACAGGACACTGATCGTCTGCTCCCTCTCATCGGGAGCAGTGATCAGTGTCGTGTCACAGTAAGCCACGCCCTCACACAGTTAGAATCCACTAAAAGAAAGCTCTATTTGTGGGAAAAAAAAGACGTAAATTTTATTTGGGAGCCACGTCGCACGACCGCGCAATTGTCAGTTAAAGCGACGCAGTGCCGAATCGCAAAAAGGGGCCTGGTCATTTGGCAGCCAAATCCTCCGGGGCTGAAGTGATTAAAGTGACACTAAACTCTGGTTTAAAAATACTATTTATTCAAGTATGTATTTTTATGCCTAGTACACACATTCAGATTTTATCATCAAGCGATGTTAGTGCTCTCTCCCACTGTGCCTTTGTGTACTGACAGGGGAACTCCTGCGAGCTCTGATCGGATTCTGGTATTTCAGTATGACCCTTCAACAAAAGCCAGTCCTTAAGTCTGGTACACAGGGTTGGATTTTCTGCAGACAAAGCGTAGGACTTTTGTCCGAAGGGCGTTGGCCAGGAATTTGTCTTGCTTACAAAACGGCACAAAATTGTCGGCCAACAAACACAAAAGTATGTGGTTTTTCAGCTCTTTAGCGCCATCCTTTGGGCACCTTCTGCTAATAATGTGTTATGGTGAGCATTGCTTCTGAGCATGCATGTTCGTACTTTGGAGTTTTGTCTGACAGACTTGTGTACACACGCTCGGAAAATCCGACAACAGACAATGGTTGGCGGAAAATTTTAAAGCATGCCATCCAAAATTTGTCCGTGCAAAATCCTACAACAGTTGTCCGATGGAGCATGCAAACGATCGGATTTTCCGCCAACAGCCTGCCATCACACATTTTTCTTCGGAAAATCTGATCGTGTGTATGAGGCTTTAGAGCGGCTTCTGTCAGAAGGACAGCTGTACTCATGGTCCAAATGTCGGCCAGTTCAGCAGGAATTATTCAAATCATGCATACCAAGTTTTAATTCCTAAAAGTACCTTAATTTGTTCTCAAAAATCTGCATTTTTTTTTTTTTCTGCTGAGACCCGACTTCCTGTTAAAGGTGGCTACATTCGTTTTCAATGGTCCCATGTATGAAGAAATGTAGCCACCCTCGCTTACTCAATTTGTATTGAAGTGTAGTGTAGTGTATTGGTCTTGTAGTGTGCTTAGAGAAGTGCACAACTTCAACTAAGGCCCCTTTCACACTTATACGACTTGTCCCACGATTTGTGATGGCAAAAGTCGCATGACAAGTCGTTTCCCATGATTTCCAATGAAAACCATTCATATTAGTACGACTTCAAGTCATTCTGACTTCAAAGTAGTCCCTGCACTACTTTGGTATGATTTTGATGCCACTTACACAGGCATTCCCTGAAATCGCGGCAAAATCGCGGCCGCAAAATCACTGTAAAATTGCGCGACTTTGAAGTCGCAGTAGTGTGAAAGGGGCCAAAGCCCTGGTTCACACTGGTGCGTTTTGACATGCGATTTGGCATGCCAAATCGCATGTCAAAACGGCGGTATTTGACGCAAATTGTCGCCAATGGCACCAGCCTAATCTGCGGCGCTGCACCGATATCAAAAAGTAGTTTCTGTACTACTTCTTGCGATTTTGGCCCGTGATTTACATTGACATCTGTGCAGAAACCTGCACAGATGTCTCTGTAATCGCGGCCGAAATCGGGACTGACCAGTGGGAGTGAAATCTCGCGAGTTCAGCTGAATTTGCACGGCTTCACTCTCGCAGCCCAGTGTGAACCTGGGCTAACATGTACGGTTTGTTCCAAACAAATGGGAGAGGAAAAATAGGATTTTTTACTCACCGTAAAATCCTTTTCTCTGAGTCCATGGACCGACACAGCTTCTCTATTGACAAAGTGGGTATTATCCGTTAATTAGGAGTGACTAGGCAGAAAAACTTGTAAAAAGTGTTGCATCACACCTTCTACAGTCCCGCCCAGGGGGCGGACCCCCCGGGTATATCCTCTCAGTCTGCATATCGCAGATCAGTTCGTCAAAAAGCAGTACAAACTTAAAAGGAGGGGTGGGTGCTGTGTCGGTCCATGGACTCAGAGAAAAGGATTTTACGGTGAGTAAAAAATCCTATTTACTCCTTCGTCCATGGACCGACACAGCTTCTCTATTGACAAAGTGGGGCGTCCCAAAGCAGTGTCAGAGAAAAAATGAGGGGTGGTAACAGCATAAAAATAAACTTCACCCCAAACACAAAACAGCACTCCTCCAACGGAGGAGCTGCAACTCTAAACAGCCGCTTGTAAAACCTTGCGGCCGAAAGAGGCATCCGAAGATGCACCTACATCAATTTTGTAGAATTTTGTGAAAGTGTGTGCGGACGACCAAGTCGCCGCTTTACATACTTGGGAAACAGCCGCTTGATGTCGGAAAGCCCAAGAGGCACCTCTTGCCCTGGTCGAATGCACCGTGACCGGAAAGGGGGGCGCTTGACCCTTTAAGGCGTAAGCCTGGATTACCATCTGTCGGATCCACCTACAGATGGTGGCCGACGAGACTGCTTGGCCCTTCTTGGGACCAGCCACCGAAACAAACAGTGAGTCTGACTTCCGGAACAGGGAAGTAGCAGATAGGTATACTCTCAAAGCTCAGACAACGTCCAAGGAATGCAACGCCGACTCCTTAGGATTCGACGGCTGAGGACACAAGGATGGAAGTACGTCTTCATTGAGATGAAAAGCCAAAACGACTTTTGAAAGGAAGGCTGCGGCCGCAGCACCACCTTATCCTTGTGGAAAATCAAATAGGGAGCCTTGCAGGACAAGGCTGCCAGCTCATAGACTCGCCTAACTGACGTAACAGCCACCAAAAAGACCACTTTCTGAGAAAGTGTCAACAGGGGAATATCTCTAATATTCTCAAACGGTGCCTTCTGAAGCACCGAGAGGACCAGGTTCAAGTCCCACGGAGGTAGCGGGGGACGAACCGGAGGGGCCACATGTCAAACTCCCTGCACAAATGTACTCACGAGAGAGTGAGTCGCCAGGGGTCGCTGAAAAAAGACAGCCAGGGCAGATATCTGTCCCTTAATCGTACTTAAGGCAAGCCTTTGGTCCACCCCATGCTGTAAAAACAGCACGATTCTGAAAACCAAATAAGTACGCGGATGCCATTTCCTTTCCTCCCACATGGAGATGTAGGCCTTCCAAGTGCGGTGATAAACCTTCCTAGAGGACGGTTTCCGAGCACTTCTCATAGTAGAGATTACTGAATCTGATAAGCCCCGGTCTCTCAGTACCTGGTTCTCAACAGCCATGCCGTTAAAGCCAGTGACTGTAAAGCAGGATGGAGTATGGGACCTTGCGTAGTGGTAAGCGCCAGGGGACGTCTGCTACCAGACGTACTAGACCGGCGTACCAAGGACGCTGAGGCCAATCTGGAGCGATTAGGATCATTGGAATTCCCTCTGCCTCCACTCTGCGGAGAAGAAGAGGCAGAAGCCTTAAGGGAGGGAAGGCATAGATTAGCCGATACAGACCCCACGATGCCACCAACGCGTCCGTTGCGTCTGCCCATGGGTCTCTTGACCGGGCCACAAACCTCAATACCTTCCGACTGAGTCGGGAAGCCAGAAGATCTACGTCTGGTGTGCCCCATCTTTGGCAGAGGAGTTGGAACACCTCCGGGTGTAAGGACCATTCTCCCTGGTCCAGCATCTGCCGGCTCAGGTAGTCCACCTGCCAGTTTTCCACACCCAGAATGTACCCGGCCGACAGTGCCGGTACGCTCCTCTCTGCCCACTTCAGGATGCAAGCGACCTCCGTGCTGCAGCTGAGCTTCTTGTTCCTCCTTGATGATTGACATATGCCACTGCTGTGGCGTTGTCTGACTGGATCCTGACTGGACGCCCTTGCAGCCTCTGAGACCATTTGAAGAGGCACAGCCTGATCGCCCAGATTTCCAGGACATTGATCGGCAGGAGGGCTTCCTCTGGGGTTCAGCGACCTTGCGCCGACTGAACACCCCAGACTCCCCCCCAACCTGTAAGGCTGGCGTCCGTCGTGATCACTATCTAGTAAACCGGAAGAACCGACTTCCCGGCCATTAGAGCCGGTGCTGTCAGCCACCATATCAGGGATCTCCTGACTAGGTGGCTCACTCGAATTTGATAATCCAGAGATGATGGACATCTGTTCCATCTGGACAGAACTTCCTTCTGTAACACTTGAGTGTGGTATTGAGCATATGGGACCGCCTCAAAGGAGGCTACCATGAGGCCCAACACTTGCATGCCAAAACGGAGTGATGACCAATTCCTGGAAGTCAGCTGCCGTACTGCAGCCCCGAAGGGTCTGCAACTTCTCCACAGGGAGGAATACCTTTGCCTCTGAGGAATCCAGAATCAACCCTAGGTACACTAGGCGTTAAGTGGGCACCATACTGACCTTTGCGTGTTTAGTATCCAACCACAGTCTCGAAGAGTCTGACAGGTAATGGACACGCTTACCTCTAAGTTCTGAGCTTGAAGGCGCCTTCAGTAGAAGGTCGTCCAAGTAGCCCATGATAGCGATACCCCGCTGTCTTAGAAGTGCCAGAATCAGAGCGAGCACCTTGGTGAACGTCCTGGGTGCTGAGGCAAGGCCAAACGGGAGGGCCACAAACTGGTAGTGGTTCTTCCCGACAGCAAATCACAGAGACTTCTGGTGTCGAGTATATGGGGACCTGCAGGTATGCGTCCTTGATGTCCAAGGAGGCCACAAAGTCCCCCAGATGGAGAGCTGTGACTACAGATCGAACCGACTCCATCCGAAATCTTTGTACCTTCACAAAGCAATTGAAGGCTCTGAGATCCAAGATTGGATGAACTCCATCCTTCTTCGGCACAATGAACAGATTTGAGTAAAAACCCTGACCCCGTTCCTGTTCTGGAACAGGAATAACTACCTTGCCTTCCAGTAGACCCTGGACCGCCCCATACAGGGCCTCCCGACGGGTCGGTAGTAGCTGGAGATTGGAGGTGATGAATCTGTCCGGTGGACAAGAGAGAAATTCTATCTTGTAGCCTGAGGAGATTACTTCGCAAACCCACCTGTCGGAGACTAGAGCTGTCCACTGAGTCGCGAATTTGCGAAGACGTCCCCCCACCCAAGAGCTGGGTGGGGGCGGACCTTCATGCGGACGCAGATTTGTCCGCAGGCTTGTTGGGTTTGCGGGACCAAGGACGCTTTTGTCCTTGGGCAGGCGCTTTATCGGCCTGGGGTCTTTTCCCTGTCGCCCTAGGGGGACGAAAAAAACGCTTGCTTGCCCTTGGCGTGGCCCCTTACCCTTGCTAATTTGGGGAAGCAAAGTGCTTTTACCTCCTGTGGCATCCTTGATGATGTCATCCAGAGAAGCCCCAAAAAGTCTGTCGCCCTTAAAAGGCAGATCCAACAGGGCTTTCTTGGAAGTCTGGTCCACAGACCAGCCTTTTAGCCAGATCAGGCGGCGTATTGCTACTGCATAAACCAAAGCTTTAGACAGCAGGGGAATAGTATCCATGTCTGACTCGCAGACAACCTAAGGCCCTAGACCAATGTTATCTCATCAGGAGGAGCATCTCGCTCCTTAACCCCTGGAGTAGCAATCTTGCCCATTCAGTAAGTGTGTGAGACACTAGGGCCCCCGCCAATGCCGGGCGTACTGCCGAGCCTACCACTGAGTATAGGTAGCAAGCGAGTGCTTCAGCCTTCTTATCCACAGGGTCCTTGAAAACAGGAGCCCCTTCTACAGGAATAGTGGTGGCTCTATTAAGTCTGGACACCAGAGGGTCCACTATAGGGGGAGAGGTCCATTTCTTCAGAAAACTCTCCTCAAAGGGGTACCGTACCGCAAAACCTCTTTGGGGCTGTAAAGACCCTCAGTGGGTTCTCCCATTCCTTGTATAAGAGTTTATCAAAAGACACACAAGGGAACACCTTAGCAGTGCGGGCAGGTCTATGAAACCCAAGTGGACCGGATTCTCTGCTGCTTCTGCAGTATTTTCCAACTTTATCGTATCCCGCACTGCAGTAATAAGGTCAGATACCAAGCTGTCTCGCGTACTGACCTGGACTTGGAGTCATCCTCACTATCCGGTCACGGTCTGCAATCTCTGATGCGTCAGAATCTGGGCCCGGAGCCGTAGCTGGACCTGGTTCTGCATCAGAATTATCCCCAGAAGCTTGCAGGGGACGGGGCATTTACTACCCCCTGTATTCCCGTGTGCTGCTTCCACCCTGGCAGCAAACGCCTCTAGGATTGCCGTCATAGCGTTCATAGACACCTCAGGGGCACCAGCTGCTAAATCTGGTGTTTCAGGGGAGAAGACATCTGGCTCAGATGCCATGCTGACCACACGCTGACACTCACAGAGCTCCAGGCAAGATATCAATAGGCCACCCTCCTGCGCTGCCGAGATGCTGGGTTATCCAGAGGACTCACCACCCTGGACCGGTACTGCTATGCAGCCGTGTGCTGCGCTTGTGATGCTGTCCCACTGCTGCTGTGTCAGTCTGCTTCTTTTATCAGCACTTCCTGTGTGAACTTTCGCGCCAGTGTAATGCACCCTAGAGGCCGGAGGCTCTCGCAAAATGGCTGCCAAAAACGTCTGTATGGAAGATAATGTGGGCTCTAAGAAAATGGCCGCGGAGCCGAAGATAGAGGTCAAGCAGCCGTAGCCCACAAAAAGATGGCCGCCGAATGGCAATATATACATACAGGGTGGACAAACATGGCCGTCGATCAGCTGATAGGGGTCAGTGGGTGTGGCCGAACCACAGGAAGATGGCTGCCGGGCAGTCACAAGAGGACGAACTCGGCATGGACCACCTCAAAATGGCCGCCGACAGCATGGAGGAAGCACACATACAGGTAAGCAGAAATGACATTTCTTTTAAATGTTAGTTACAGCCAGCCCCGCTCCAGTGGAACCCCTTAGGTGACCCCCAGCACCCAGCAACCTTTAGCTAGAAGCCCAGGGAGGAGGGAAAGGCAGGGAGAGAGGGAAGAAAGGGGCCACAACCACTTACTTGATCTCTCCAGGAATGTCCAGCTAAATCACCCAGCCGAGGCAGGGGAGTTTTACTTACCTATCCTGCATGTATTATGCTGGAAGACATTCCAAACAGATCGTCGTCCGCGCACGGAAGGTGACTGTTGGCCAGGAATGCTGTGATTGGACCCAAAAGGGACGATCATATGTATGCCCTGGAGCGTGACGCTCACCGGACAGGCTGCTGCGACTCGGCCGTAAGGTCAGCCGAAGCTGAGCGGTCCGATGCAAGCCTTGGAGCGTAAGCTCACCGGCCAGGTTGCTGCGACTCGGCCGTAAGGTCAGCCGAAGCTGAGCGGTATGATGCAGGCCCTGGAGCGTAGGCTCACCGGCCACCCGTGGAGCGACGGGCATGTCGTGGAAAACTAGGGTCAGCACACGCTCGATGGCCGAAACTGGGGAGACTACAAGGATCGAGGATCCAGCCTGTCACCCAGTCGGCAGTTGATCGAAGATCGCAGGAAACAACAAATGTAGCAAAAAAATAAATATATATATATCTTTTTTCCCCCGGACCAATGGGCCCGAAGGGAGCCATGTCCTACTTCTTGCTAGACAGAAAAAAACTGATCTGCGATATGCAGACTGAGAGGATATACCCGGGGGGTCCGCCCCCTGGGCAGGACTGTAGAAGGTGTGATGCAACACTTTTTACAAGTTTTTCTGCCTAGTCACTCCTAATTAACGGATAATACCCACTTTGTCAATAGAGAAGCTGTGTCGGTCCATGGACGAAAGAGTAAAAGAGAGGGGACAGAAGAACACAGTAAGAAACTATTTCATGAAAAAGAGATTACAGGACCATTAAAGTGATTATAAAGGTTCCTTTTTTTTTTTTTTTTTTTTACAATAATAAACATATTATATTATCCTGCTCTGTGCAACGGCCCAAACCACCTCTTCTAGGGTTCTGAGTTTTGAAAATAAAATATATCATCTCCTAGAGGAATTCATAATCTGGCCTACAAACAAAACTCCAGCCTTGCGTGTGCAAGCCCTAAACCTAATCTGATTGGCTGCTGGGCTACATCAATAGCAAGTCATCCGCTCTGTCCGTTATCTTATTAAGTAAGCCTGATGGACACAGAATTATATTCCTTGTGCCTTGACAGCAACTTCCTTGTATTGATCAGTAGTTCCTGGGAATAGCTGTACTTTGCCTTTACAAGATCATCTGATTTACGTAGCAGGACGCCGTTTAATTAGTCTATAGGTCACATTACCAACTCATTAGGGACAGCTGACATTTGTAATAAAGCATAGTATTACAATTTCGCTACAAGAAAAAAAAAAATCACAGCCTCTTAAAGGTAACCTGTCTTAAGAAGAATGAGTGGGCTATGATTGCTGGTCATGTCTGCAAATGCTAGTTGCCTGGCTGTCAATCTGGTTATTTATTAAAACTGGAGAGTGCAAAATCTGGTGCAGCTCTGCATAGAAACCAATCAGCTTCCAGGTTTTATTGCCAAAGCTGAATTGAACAAGGTGGAGTTAGAAGCTGATTGGTTACTAGCTGTACCAGATTCTGAGTGCTCCAGTTTTAGTAAATATCACCCAAACAATTCCTTTCATCTCTTTCTAAGCCACTGGCCTCCAACAAATATACAGAATAGTTAAAGCTTCCAACCTGAATATACACTATATTACCAAAAGTATTGGGACGCTTGCCTTTACACACACATGAACTTTAATGGCATCCCAGTCTTAGTCTGTAGCATAGGTGTGCGCAGCCTATTGCATTAGGGTGTGCACCGTTAAGCGCAAACACACATGTGTGTATGTGTCTACATATATATGACCCTGGCACATTGATCTGCGTGCTGGTACAGTGAAAGAGAAGAGCATAAACACTTCTCTTATGGCAGAGCCAGTAAGAGGGAGATCTTTCCCATGTTCCTGCTGCTACAGAGTGATCACACTAATGTGCATGGGGTGATTAGGGTGTGCCTGGACACACCCGGTACACACTGTGCGCACGCCTATGGTCTGTAGGGTTCAATATTGAGTTGGCCCACCCTTTGCAGCTATAACAGCTTCAACTCTTCTGGGAAGGTTGTCTACAAGGTTTAGGAGTGTGTCTATGGGAATGTTTCACCATTCTTCCAGAAGCGCATTTGTGAGGTCAGGCACTGATGTGGACGAGAAGGCCTGGCTCACAGTCTCTACTCTAATTCATCCCAAAGGTGTTCTATCGGGTTGAGGTCAGGACTCTGTGCAGACCAGTCAAGTTCCTCCATCACAAACTTGTTCATCGATGTCTTTATGGACCTTGCTTTGTACTTGCTCTAATGAATGGCACTGCAATAGTGTGAATGCGGCCTAACTGCACCTAGATAAATCACATAATGTGAACGGTGACAATCGTACAAAACTTTGGGCAGTGAAGCGTCAGTCAGCTAAAGTAACATTTGATTCATAACAATAGAACAAGCAGAAAGTAACGTCTGACACATTGTCTTCCCCTCCCCATCACAGTATTTGGTGAGATAAAGGAAAATGGAAAAAATAATGAAAAAAGTGTAGACCCCGAGGATGGGCAAATTATAGGCCGCAATCAAGAGCATTATGTAACACTTCACCCTAGGTTACTGGGATCCACTAGTGATATGATAGAGTGTTCTGTCAATGGGAGTTTTCCAAGAATCCAGAGCAGCGGCCTTAGCAGGTATCTCATTCCTTCTGGGCAAGTCTATAGAAGACTCAGGTGACCACAGATTTAGTAGTTTGGGCCATTTAGGGCTTTTTTTTTTTTTAAACCTAACCCAGCGATTAGTTGGGGAATTCAGCTTTCAAGTAAACTTACAGCCAGCCAAAGGCTTCACGTGCCAGCATGGTTTGGCCCATATGCGTCAAATCTTATGCTGCGTACACACAACCATTTTTCATGACGAGAAAAATTCAATTTTTTAAATTGGTCATTAAAAACGATCGTGTGTGGGCTCCAGAGCATTTTTCTCGACGAGAAAAATGGCCATTAAAAATTTAGAACATGCTCTATTTTTTCTCTGCGTTTTTCATGTCGTCGTTTTTCTCGTTGTGAAAAATGGCCGTGTGTAGGCTTTAAATGACGGGAAAAAAAAACGTGCATGCTCAGAATCAAGTATGAGACGGGAGCGCTCGTTCTGGTAAAACTAGCGTTCGTAATGGAGATAGCACATTCGTCACGCTGTAACGGACTGAAAAGCACGAGGCTGAAAAGCGCGAATCGTCTCTCACCAAACTTTACTAACATGAAGGGTGGCGCCATCCGAATGGAACTTCCCCTTTATAGTGCCGTTGTACGTGTTGTACATCACTGCGCTTTACTCGAGCATTTGTTTTCACGATGGTGTGTAGGCAAGGCAGGCTTGAGAAGAATCACGTTGAGAAAAACTTTGTTTTTTTCAATGACATTAAAAACGTCCGTGTGTACGCGGCATTAGTGTTTCTGGGCACCCTGGAGGCACAGGTCCAGTACTGCTGCCTGCAGCCTGTCAAGTCTATGGGCTCTTTCACAAGTCTGACCAGGGGGTGGCAAAACAGGTGGCTGAACCACAGTTTAACCACAGCCATACCCCCCCCCCCCCCCCCGCCCCCAGGCCACCCACCCACCCAAATCTTAAAATGACAACCTGTCAAACTTGCCCATTGTGATCAATGGGGCCCCACCTCAACTGCAAGCTAAATGCTTGGCTCACAGTTGTGCGGCAGACACGCAATGTAAAACTGCCATTATACAAAAAAAAACCAAACACAGGCGACAACATAGAATGAATAGACTGAAATCAGATCGCATGTGAATCGCACAAGAATGCACAGTGTGTTCCTGTGTGATGTGAACTAGCCCTAAAAGCGAGTATTTCTCGGCACAGTGTCCAGCCACCATGTATTTAAGCCTTCCATAGATTTTGATAGGCTGTTGGGCGCTGCATCTGTGCCTCCTGGGTGCCTAAAATTGCCAGGATTTGACGCACACGGGCCAAGCCATCTTATAGAATAAAAAATAAAAACTGAAGCCCTGCCTAGCAGATAGAATAAGATGTCCCCAAAAATCTTCAGGTGGTATGTGTAGGCATTAAGGGGTTGATTCACTAAAGGCAAATAGACTGTGCACTTTGCAATGTGCAGTTGCTTTCTGCATAAGTGCAGTTGCTCCAGAGCTTAGTAAATGAGAAGAAGCTCTGCTGACTTCTATCATCCAATCATGTGCAAGCAAAAAATGCATGTTTTTATTTTTTTTTCCTTGCATGTGATTGGGTATTCTTTGCAAAGTGAAGCTTTACCTCATTTAGTAATTTCCGGAGAAACTGCACATTGCAAAGTGCTTCCAGGAAGCACCTAAACCTGGACGCTTCTGTAACTTTTCTGCAACTTCAGACGCATTGGTAGGCGCTCCGCAGACCTACGTACGTCACATTACAGGTACATCGCCATTCCTGCTGTGCAAGGCTGCAGTTATTGAAATAGGCAGCAGCTGGTGACAGGTCTGTACTTTGAATGCTAAAGCCTCATGCTTAGCTGGAATTTGCCTTTAACCATAATGTATAAAGAATGACGGATGGGATGGGTGGACCTCTACTATGCTTCAAATGGAAAGTGACAAACCTGTCGGTTATGTAATCCACAGAAGGTAAAGCCAGCATAATGTTAAATATTTGCTTTCGTATGCTGACTGGTAGTACCAGTGGTACATATAGTACAAGAGACATGACAGGCCGTGTTCTCCACCTTCCCTTTCCTACATGCACAGATCACATTACATAAGCAGCCTATATGACTGCAGTATATACAACAAGGCAGCTAAATATAGCCGTCTCCACATCTGGCCTATCAGTCTTCAGGGAATATAAGCAGAACACAAGAAGTGATATCTCTATATAAATGCTGGTAATGTTCCACCAAGAGCTAATGAACCTGTCACTGTGCGCACGTGTGCAGAACGTCTACAGCGGGAGGAAATATCCACACTGCAGGGGATAAATACTGGGGCAGGGGCCTCCAAACTGCAGCCCTTTGCTTGCCTTTATCTGGACCTTGACTCATTATTCCTTCCACTGACACCAACAATGGGGCACTATTCCTTCCACTGACACCAACAATGGGGCACTATTCCTTCCACTGACACCAACATTGGGGCACTATTCCTTCCATTGACACCAACAATGGGGCACTATTCCTTCCACTGACACCAACATTGGGGCATAATTCCTGCCACTGACACTAACAATGGGCACAATTCCTTCCACTGACACCAACAATGGGGCACTATTCCTTCCACTGACACCAACAATGGGGCACTATTGATCTTTTATTGAAAAGAATCAAGCAACCAATTTTATACAAAAGTAAAAAACAAAACCATAGTACAAAACTTCAACAGAAAACAAAGGAATACACATCCATGTTCAGAATATATACAATATATACATAATCCACGACCAAAACATCGCTAGAAAACTATCTACATAAAGCAGCAGAGAGGGCCTAAGAGGCACAACCCATCACCTATGTACGCAGCCATTTATCAAAAATTCATCAAAAATACTGATAATCTAGGGTGATAAGAGACAGACAGCCACACCCGGGAAAGAGACTCCTGGTAGTCAGGGAGGCTTGAAACCCCTCCACGCCTTCAACCAAGCCCCCTGCCCCCGTTTGTCTCTCTCAAGCTCCCGAATCTTCCCCACCTCATGCAAAATGTCATACACCACCACCTCAACAGGAAGGATTTTTTGCCGAATGCTGATCTGACACCGTGCGTTCCAGGTGAAATAACGGACTACTAGGCTAACTAAAAAAAGTGTATCCAAACAAAAAACTCCACCGGTATTGAATGCTCCGTACACCCACTCAGCATAACCCAGCCTGGAGAGGAAAGGGACACCGAGGGCCCGCCCCACCTGTTTGTACACCTCTATGTTAAAAGGGCAACGAAGCAGAAAATGGTCCATAGTCTCCTCCTCATCTGCACACTCCTCCCGAGGACAGCTACGATCCATCCCACTGCGGAATTTCAAATTGCCCCGAACATAGAGCTTCCCATGGAAGCACAACCAGGCCAGATCCCTAAATTTAGGGGGTACTCTATCCAAATTAATCAGTCTTAACCCCGCCCTCAAAACTGGGCCCGGGCAATCCCTTAAGGCCAGTGGGTCATGAAAGACTTCGCTCAAGACTCGACTCATAAGGACTTTCCTTGGAACCGATCTGAGATCTTCAGCCGACAATCGCCACTGCCGCAGTAACTTCAGGCACGGAGCGACATAGGCTGGTAGCTGACCACGATGACCCCTGCGATTCTTCACTTGGCCACCTTCTTCCCAAAGTCGTAGAAAAGGCCTAAACCAAGATCTAAATATGCCTACCCATCCAGGAGGTTCCACTGCAAGCATATTACCAATGTTAAACTTTAGAAATAGCAGTGAAAAGAAAAGAACTGGGTTGACCATACCTAAGCCACCCTCCCTCCTGGATAGGTAGGTGACATTCCTCTTGATGGGGTTCAGTCTGTTCCCCCACAGCATCTGGAAGAACACACTACTGACCCTAGCATAGAGAGACACTGGCAAGATGCAGACAAAGCTGACATACAAGAAGATCGGAATCAGGTAAGTCTTAATCAGATCAACCCTTTCCCTCATAGATAACTTCCATCTCTTCCAGCTGACCACCTTAGTATTGGCAATTTCCAGTCTGCCTTCCCAGTTTTTGAGGCCATAATCGCCGGGTCCAAATTCAATGCCTAGTATCTTAATTCTTTCCTGGGGCACTGGAAAGGTGCCCGGGAGATCAAACCCCTCACCTTCCTTTCCCATCCAGAAAACTTCAGTCTTTTCCTGATTGATCTTGGAGCCTGATGCTTCAGAATACCGTGATGTCAGAGAGACCACCTCCTCCGCTTCATCCGTCCCAGTGACAATCACCGACACATCATCCGCATAGGCAACAACCCTCAATGGCGGCTCACCCGGGAGCCCCACTGGTACCCCACACAACATGCCGCTCTCTAGCCTCCTGATGAAGGGGTCGATTGCAAACACATAGAGCAGGGGACTCAGGGGACAACCCTGGCGCACCCCGGAGCCAACCTCAAAGGACTGTCCAACCCAACCATTAACAAGAGGGAAGCTTTCTACCCCCTTATACAAGACTTTCAGCCAATCGACAAAACCACCCGGCAGACCGTACTTACTAAGGAGCACCCACAGGTACTCATGGTTAACACGATCAAAAGCCTTTGCCTGATCCAATGTCAGCAAATACTTTCCCCATCCTGCAGCCCTGCACCGCTCCAAGGCCTCCCGGACAGCTAAAACCGCTGTGAAGGTGCTCCTACCCTGGACCGAACAGTGCTGATGGCGAGAAAGCAAAGACTCTGCCACTGACGATAGGCGCCAGAAAAATATCTTTGCCAGTATCTTTCTATCGACATTAAGAAGGCTGATGGGGCGCCAATTCTCAATCATCGAAGGATCTTTACCCTTTGAAAGAAGAATCACAGCCGAGTGCCTCATGGAAGGGGAAAGCACCCCCTCAGCAAGGCAACTGTTAAAAACCTCTACCAAATGCGGGGCCAGAATAGACTTAAAGGCTTTGTAAAACTCAGCCGTCAAGCCATCCGGTCCAGGTGACTTTTTGATGGCAAGCTGTTCAATTGCCCTCATCACCTCTTTGACTGTGATCTCCTCTGTCAAATTCATCAATGGAACATCTCCACCATTTAGACCTGGAGTAGAGTCCAAAAAGCTTTCCATCTTGTCACGGTCAAGCTCTTTCCTCCCAAGAAGGTCGGCATAAAAGGACCTCACGACCTCCAGAATCCCTGACCTGGACTTTGTCAAGGAACCTGTACTGTCCTTAAGGCCAACGACCGTTTTAACAGCTACACCTTGTTTGCAGTTCTGGTAAGGGTCAGGCGAGTGGTACTTCCCATAGTCCCTCTCCAGAACCAAAGAGGCATGCCGGTCATATTGACACTTCCTGAGAAGGAGTTTCACTTCGGAGATTGCCCCAGGATCTCCTCCTCTCGAGACAAGAATATCCAGCTTCCTCCGTAAACGTTGGTAGGTCATGTATTTATTAAACTGATTTCTATTGGCTAGGCCCCTGAAGAATCCAGTGATCCTCTTTTTGGTCAGCTCCCACCACTCAGCCTTGCTGCTACAAAAGTCCAGGATGGTCACCTGTGCCTGAAAGAATTCCTCAAAGGATTGTCTAACATGTTCTTCCTTGAGTAGAGTCGAATTTAATCTCCAGATGCCCTTGCCCCTCTGAGGGGCGTCTGAAGCATTCAGGACCACAGATAGCATACAGTGATCAGAGAACTCTACTGCCTGCACCACTGGGGGCGAGAAAGCAGAGGCCTCCTTCAAAAAAAACCTATCTATCCTACTCTGACTATTACCACGATGAAAAGTGAACCCGGTGTCATCTGGGAGGTGCTTAATGTGCACATCCACAAGACCAGCATCCCTAACCATACTATTTAAAAAAACGCTATCATATCCCAGCCTGTCCTTGAAGTCCTTCCTGTCCTTGGGCCTAGTTATTGTATTAAAGTCACCTCCAAAGACCACTTGCCGGGATGTAAAAAGAAATGGCTTGATCCTTGTAAAAAGGCATTTCCTGTCCCACTTTGTGTGCGGCCCATAAACATTGATTAGGCGCAGGTCCTGCCCTCCCACAAGGACGTCTAAGACCATACATCTCCCAATCTCCACCTCAATAACCCGCCGGACAGTTACCATGCCGGTTTTAAACAACACCGCCACACCGCCGTAAGGCTCGGCCGCAAGAGACCAGTAAGATGGACCATACCTCCACTCTCTCTTGGCCATATGAATATCTGCCAAGGAGGTGAGCCTAGTCTCTTGCAAAAATAAAATTTCAGCATCTAATTGGCTGAACAAAAAGAAGGCCATAGAACGAGCTCTTACTGACTTAATGCTGGCGACATTAATTGTCACCACTTTTAACGGAGGGGGAACCGCCATTTGGGTTATTGGGTGGATTGCTTCTTAGCTCCCCTCTGCTGCTCATCACCAGAAGCCTCTCTCTTTCTAGAGGCCGCCTCAAAGTCCATTTCGGAATCGGAACTTCTCTCAGAAGAAGCTCCGGATGAAGAAATATCCCACTTGGAGGACCTATGACGGCTGGAGACAGGAACCGGAGCTTCCCGTCCCCGTTCCGTCCTCACCGCCTGCCTCTTCCGCCTCTCAACCTTCCTTCTCTCTTCCAGGTACTGCAGGTCAGCCTCAGAGATGCCCTCATCTCTTACTTTTTTCTTTAAAGTCTTTCTAGAAGACTTCTTTACAGAGGAAGAAGCAACCTTTTTAGTACACGCTGGTGGGGGGGGTGATCCCTTTAAGTCAGACTCAGGAGGGGTAGACTCCTGGGGGGTAACTGACTCGGGGGGCACAGACTTGGAAGGTTCTGACACAAGAGGAGAGGGTACAGTAGGCTGGGGGGACACAGAGACAGAAACAGAAGGAGTACTTACAGACACAGGAGGGGTGGCCACAGGAACTGGAGAGGGATCCTGAGCAGGACCGGGGGAGGGGGTCACCGCAGAGGAGGATGGTACACCAGGGGTCTCACCCTCCATCCTGTCCAGCCTTGACATGTCATCTACTATCCCCTTCTCCATATTGTGCCAGGCTTCAGGACACCTGCTGTAGGGGTGGCCAAGGCGCAGGCACAGGTTGCACCTGATCTTCCTGGTACAGTCCTTAGCCATATGACCCTGCCCCCGACACACTGAACACATCAAGGCTGAACAGGAGGAGCTCAAGTGCCCCTTTTCTCCACAGCGGTGACACAGCTTCGGCTGACCAGGGTAGAAAACAGTCATCCTATCCCTCCCTATGAAAGCTGAGGAGGGCAAGTGACGGACAACATTCCCATCCCTGGCCAACCTGACTGTTACCGACCATCCCCCAGTCCAGATGTTACGCTCATCATGGATTTTATTAGGTTTGGTCAAAACTTCCCCATAGTTCCTTAACCAGACCTCTAGATCCCGAGCAGGAACACTCTCATTGGTCAGGATAATGGTTATTTTTTTTACTGTTGACCTCTGAGAAACCGCAACTGGGACCAGACCTTCCCATTCAGGTCTTGACCTGCACCGAGCCTCATATCGCTCCCAGAACAGGTCAAGACCCTCTGGCCTGGTGAAGCTAACCGTATAGTCCCTTGTCCCAGCTACGTGTATAAAGGCATACAGGTCATTTGCACCAAAACCCATCTCCAATATCAAGTCCACCACTGCACGCCGTGCTGGAGGGATGGCACCACCTTCCCATTTCAGGATAACTACATTACGTCTTGGACCCCCAGCAGAAGCCAGAGACCCAAGACCAGATCTTGGGGTGCTCAAGGTGGCAGCTTGCAGTGGAAAACCCTGCTTGGGAGCGGGACTACCAGGAGCAGAGTGTGCCACCTGTGCAAAAGTAGGTTTATCAGGGCCAAGGGCTGACACTGAAGCCACATCACTCTGTATATTATTATTATTATCAACTGTATGAACTGAAATGGCAGGATCTGTAGCAGGATTGTTCATCACACTGGTACTGGGGTGATTGTTATCAGTCACAGAACTATTCAAATTCCCATCAGGAATAGTCACAGTTGCTGCAATACCAGCTGTCTCCTGATGCTGCACTGTAGAGTCCTCAGCAGCAGTGGGGCAAACAGCTTTGGACTCAGCCAAAGAAGGGTTAATGGGCTGTGCTGACACTTGCAGTCCATCCACAGAAATGACATTTTTTAAATGTAACTCTTGCTGCATTGCAGCCTCAGCAGGCACAACATTGCTGAACACAAGACTAGCAGCCTGATTGTCATTAGGCACATTGTCAGTCACAGTGTTAAAAAGGAACAAAAACAGTCTTATCCACAACATGGGACTTAGCAGGCTTTACTTTATCAGGTACATCATCAGTAATGTCTTCCTCATTAAACACCATCTGATCCCCCCGCATAGGAGACTCCATTACCTGGATGGCCCTCAGCATACCTCCTGAATCTTGGGAAGGCCTGGGGCTGCTTACCTCTCCCTGGGGGGGCAGGGGGTCAGAACTGGAGGTCTCCTCCTCCTCCACCTCCATCTTTGTCACCCTTCCAAACCTTTTGTCGTTACAAAATTTTTCTTTAAAGGGCCCATCTCTGCCTTCCATCATGGCCACGATGGTCTCCTGATGATCCACACGGATCTTGGCCAGCTGGATTTCCGGATCCATGGATCCCCGTTTCTGGCTGTGTAAGCCCTCACGTTGCCTTCGCAGGCGCTTCAACTCCGCTCTCAACTTGTAGAGCTTGTCCCTCTCCCTGTTCAGGACCTTAATCCCGGCCACCACTCGCTCCCGAATGGCCTCCGAGCCTTCATCCTCACCAGGGGCAGAGAGATCGGCTTGTGCAGAGGCAGGCAGTTCACCTGATGGCCCAGGAGATGGCTGGGAGCCTCCAGCAGGAGAAGCCCCGCTGCCCTCCATGGCCTCCCCAGAAAGGGGGCCAGGGAGCTGGGATAGATTTCACCACCACTCCCTTCTCACAGAGCAGCTTCAGAGGCACCTTCTTCCTGACACACCTGTGCTCCAATGATGGGCGGGGCACTATTCCTTCCACTGACACCAACATTGGGGCATAATTCCTGCCACTGACACCAACAATGGGCACAATTCCTTCCACTGAGACCAACAATGGGGCACTATTACTTCCATTGACATCAACAATGGGGCACTAATCCTTCCACTGACACCAACATTAGGACACTATTCCTTCCACTGACACCAACATTGGGGCATAATTCCTGCCACTGACACTAACAATGGGCACAATTCCTTCCACTGACACCAACAATGGGGCACTATTACTTCCATTGACATCAACAATGGGGCACTAATCCTTCCACTGACACCAACATTGGGACACTATTCCTTCCACTGATACCAACATTGAAGCATAATTCCTTCTACTGACACCAACAATGAGGCACTATTTCTTCCACTGACACAAACGATGAGGCACTATGGTATCATGTGAGGTGGGGGGTGCCACAGAAATATTGGGGGGATTTGTGTTGGAAGGGGGAATTTGGGGGAGCGGCAGGGGGCAAGTATTGTTCTAGGAGGGGAAATTTGGGGGGGGTGCTAAGAGTGGTAATTTATGGGGATTTGTGTTGGCAGGGGGGATGGTGGAAGAAGATTTGTGCTGGGGGGGGATTTTAGGTGGGGGGGAGAAAATGTAATGCATGAATCTATCCATCAGTCAGAGGGGGGTGGCTGGAGAGAGGGGGCGGCGCCCATGTGCCCTTAATAGACGCACCGCCACTGGTCATTAGTACAGTGTACAGTATTATCACTGTATTAGTGTCACTAACAATGTCAGTGTCAGTCAGTTAGTGACCCTCCCTGCTAGTGTCTGTTAGCGCCAGATTGCCCGCCACACTATAACAGTCACGCTATAAGGCTGGGTTCACACATTTGCGGCTGTGGTTTCAGTGCGGGAGTCCGGTGCGGTTCTGTTCACCAGTTCAGGTGCAGTTAAGGTGCTGAAATCACAGCTGAACTGGACCCAAAGTCACACAGGACACTTTTTAAAACCGCACCGTGGCCGCCCCACGCATGCGTGAACCAGCTGCTTTCAGAAGGATGCCGGTTCACAAGGTATGCGAATCAGATGCTATTCAAAACGCATCCGATATGCATATGTGAACCGAGCCTAAGTCCCTGATCACTGTCATTACAGTATAGTGTCTATATTTCCATAATTTCCAGTATGTATACCATCCTTTGTAGACACTGTAACATTTACACAAAGCAATTAATATACACTTTACCAGAGACATGTAGCAGAATACACGTTGGCCTAAATGTATGAAGAAATGGGATTTTATTGGATATGTTTTATAACAGAAAGTAGAAAATATCGTTTTTTGAAAAAAAACAAAAATCAGCATTTTTTCGTTAACATAATAAAACCAAAAGAAAGTTCTATTTGTGTGAAAAAAATCATATAAATTTCATTTGCGTACAGTGTTGCATGACCACGCAATTGTCAGGTAAAGGGGATAAAACCGTCCGATGATCATGTGGTAAAGCTAAACTGGCTAAACCATCATACTTACCTAGGTGGATGAAGCATCGGACCGATGCAGCATCTGTCCCCCGCCACCTCTGCACTGAGAACTGAGCGATCAAACATTGCCGATGGCTCGGTTCTCATTCCTCCTCGAGAGGAGAGCTGATGACTGTCAATCAGCATCTCTCTTCTCTGCTCCTCCATGCTCACTGGAGCACTGAGCTGTGGAGCGGCTCGCTGAGAGACTCAGACAGCCATCAGTCCAGGCACCTGGTGGATCCAGACTTTATTGTCGGGATGATGCGGTGCCTGGACTGATCTGTGTGACGTTAGCAGAGAGAGGACTTCAGACTGCTCTCTGCTGAAAACGGGTCACAGGAGTGAAAATCTAATTGCACTCCTGTGACCCAGAGGAGAAGTCCAGCCTAACGAGTTTAGGCTGGACTTCTCCTTTAATTAGAACTTTTTTATAATTATCTATGATCCTGTCTTTTCCTATTGCACACTGTCACTGCTCTCTACATTGACTTACTAATGAAGCCCGTATTTATTGCAGGAAAGCTTTTATTAATAGTCAGAAGCTACTACATTTTTGCAGAACTGACTGAAAAACCTTCCTGCCTCAAATGTTGAAAGAGTTAAAACCACAGTCATCGTCCAATGAGCAGAGAGCGGCTTATCACCAAGAAGTCAGCATGTAAACATTACATCAGTTCTAAATCTGTGGTTTCTCTTATCGCAGTGTTCATGTCCTAAACTCAGCAAAAAATAAATAATAAAAAGTTTTCAAACGCCATCACTTTGCTGCTGCAAGCTCTAGATAACCTACGATGTGTGCGTTATCCATTCAGTCGTATCCGACTCTCAGTGATCCTATGGCCCGGATCTCTGGGCACCGTATCCGTAAAGCTTGAAAAGCCCTATTCATACAATTTTCTTGGGGTAGTTTTTTATGAGGTAGGTCTCCAGGTCTTTCCCCAGCCCTCCGCATTTGCACAGACTTGGGACTGGCATGCGGAATGTGATAACATATGTGCATAGCCCATTTGTACACACATACTAGGGTCTATTTAGACAGGAGCCAAGTACCCTACCAGCATGTCTCTGGAGTGTGAGAGGAAAACCCACGTGAACACAGGGACAGGCCATCTTAATGAATAGGCACACCTAGGCACTGCCCAGGGCCAGGAAAAGGGGACACCTGATGTATTTGGACACTGTTATGGGGACACCTGATGTATGATGTCACCTGATTTACAATGACACCTGATGTATGGGGACACCTGATGTACAATAACACCTGATGTATGATGACACCTGAAGTATGGGTACACTGTGATGGGGGAACCTGATGTATGGGTACACTGTGATGGGGGAACCTGATGTATGGGGATACTGTGATGGGGGAACCTGATTTATGGGGGCACAGTGATGGGGAACCTGATTTAAGGGGGCACAGTGATGGGGGAACCTGATTTAAGGGGGCACAGTGATGGGGGAACCTGATGTATGGGGACATTGTGATGGGGACCCCTGATGTATTTGGACCCTGTCATAGAGGAACCTGATTTAAGGGGGCACAGTGATATGGGAACCTGATGTACGGAGACACTGATGTATGGGGACACTGTGATGGGGGCACCTGATGTATGGGGACCCTGATTTAAGGGAGCACAGACTTGATGGGGGGGACCTGATGTATATGGACATTGTAATGGGGGAACCTGATGTATATGGGCACTGTAATAGGGGAACATGATGTAACAAGGCACTGCGATGGAGATGGCTGGTAGGGGCCCCAGAGCATTACTTTGCCTAGGGGCCTATGATGCTATTAAGATGGCACTGCACAGGGAGAGCATGTAAACTCCATGCAGAGCCTATGACAGTACCAGAATACACACACCAGTTTATCACATGTAAATTCCCTTTATTTATTTAACTTGGGTGCTAAACAGAAGGGACATGGGCCCCAAAATAAAATAATGATGGTCGACAATATTCAGTGGTAAGTGGGAATTAAAGGGCCAGTATATGCATCGCTGACATTTCAATTCTGTGTCAATGCTGGAAAGCTGAGCCATCCCTCTGCCTCAAACATCAAAATTCTCACACTGCTTGCTGCAATATCTAATACAAAACAGAGAGACCCGCTGGTAACAGATGGAGCAGTTGGGAACTGAAGTAAAGGAATCTCACCATCTGAAATGCAGGAAACTCAAGTTGGTGGCTGATAACGCCATTGTAATCATTCTAAGACTCAGTTCTGAGTGGACTTCAGCCTTGTACATATAGGGCTTGTTTACACTAGTGGTAGCCCTCTGAAGAGCAATGCGGATAATTTTCAGGGGGTCTTTGAAAGGCGGTGAGGAGGCATTATGTTGCATCCTGTCCATCTCTTATAACGTCTCTTATAACGTCTCTTATAACACACCACCATGCCCCAACCGGCAGTGAGCAGTTGCGGCATGTCCTCTATTCACTTGAATGGGTCATTTTTAGCGGACCAAACGTGACGAGGAGGATCATTTTTGCCATGCCATGATGCAAAGCCTCCAGCCTGTGTGACAACCATGGCTGCCCCTATAGATACAATGAAGGAAAAAAACAAAAGTTTTTTTTTTTTATGCAGGATTACCAGGTGAAAAAACAAAATGCTAGAAGGATGAACGCGCCAAGATAGAGTTAGTTCAGTAAGAATTTTATTTCACAACAAGAAATCAAAAGGCCAACATGTTTCGGGGGCTCAAAACTTCCCCTTCATCAAGGATTGTGGGCTGGCAGTAAGTTAAAATGTATGTTGGGCATCAGCTGTAAAATTAAACGGTTAGCCCGAAATAATTTGGGTCGTCGTATTGACAGCCTGTCTGTCACTCGGCTGGTTTGTCAAACTGACATAGGCTGTCAATTTGTTTACCTGGATTATTGTTTTTATTATTATTTTATACTTCCTGTCAGCAGACAAGCCCTGATGAAGGGGGAGTTTGGAGATGCCAAAATGCGTTGGCCTTTTGATTTTGTGTTGTGAACTCAAATTCTTACTGAACTTACTAAAGCTTGCTGCTTTCATCCTTCTAATGTGTTTTATTCTTGCCTGGTAATCCTGGAAATAACATCCTTTTGTCCCTTCATGTCTATTCCTTTTTTCCTCCACTGCATCTATAGGAGCAGCCATGGTTGTCACAAAAGCTGGATGCTTTGCACCACGAAGGGTGAGTTTTGAGTCCCTAAAACATGGTGGATTTTCAATTTTGTGGTGTAAAATAAAATTGCCACTGGACTTACTCAAACTCTGCGGCGCTCTCATCCTTCTATAGACTGCACTATGGACCCTTTGGAATTCCATGGTTGACAGAGAGCTGTCTAGAAGTTTGATTCTGACTTCTGTCTTCAGTCTACCCTGAAGTCCAGTGCTTCACCATCATACACCAGGTGAAAATAAATGGGAAAAATGTTTTCGGAAAAAAAAGAAAACAAATGCAACCACCTCATCCAAAGAACTGGAACACGGGAAAATACTACATTTTTTGTTTTGTTTTGGGGTTTAGATATACTTTAAACAAGAAGATAGCAGCCTCAGCACTACTTGAAACCTGTTAAGTATAACTGAAGGCAACACTTTTTTTTCATTTTGGATGGAGTGGAGATGTATTAGAACACCTGTCAGGTTTTTATTGCCATCTGTGCCCCTGTTAGGTAGATTCACCTTCTCCTGGTAACAATTATGTAGATTCACCTTCTCCTGGAGACCATTATGTAGATTCACCTTCTCCTGGAGACCATTATGTAGATTCACCTTCTCCTGGAGACCATTATGTAGATTTATCTTCTCCTGGTGAACATTATGTAGATTCACCTTCTCCTGGTGACCATTATGTAGATTTATCTTCTCCTGGTGAACATTATGTAGATTCACCTTCTCCTGGTGACCATTATGTAGATTTACCTACTCCTGGTGACCATTATGTAGATTCACCTTCTCCTGGTGACCATTATGTAGATTTTTCTTCTCCTGGTGACCATTATGTAGATTCACCTTCTCCTGGTTACCATTATGTAGATTCACCTTCTCCTGGAGACCATTATGTAGATTCACCTTCTCCTGGAGACCATTATGTAGATTCACCTTCTCCTGGTGACCATTATGTAGATTCACCTTCTCCTGGTGACCATTATGTAGATTTATCTTCTCCTGGTGAACATTATGTAGATTCACCTTCTCCTAGGGGACCATTATGTAGATTCACCTTCTCCTGGTGACCATTATGTAGATTCACCTTCTCCTGGTGACAATTATGTAGATTCACCTTCTCCTGGTGACCATTATGTAGATTCACCTTCTCCTGGTGACCATTATGTAGATTCACCTTCTCCTGGTGACCATTATGTAGATTCACCTTCTCCTGGTGACCATTATGTAGATTCACCTTCTCCTGGTGACCATTATGTAGATTTATCTTCTCCTGGTGACCATTATGTAGATTCACCTTCTCCTAGGGGACCATTATGTAGATTCACCTTCTCCTGGTGACCATTATGTAGATTCACCTTCTCCTGGTGACCATTATGTAGATTCACCTTCTCCTGGTGACCATTATGTAGATTCACCTTCTCCTGGTGACCATTATGTAGATTCACCTTCTCCTGGTGACCATTATGTAGATTCACCTTCTCCTGGTGACCATTATGTAGATTCACCTTCTCCTGGTGACCATTATGTAGATTCGCCTTCTCCTGGTGACCATTATGTAGATTCACCTTCTCCTGGTGACCATTATGTAGATTCACCTTCTCCTGGTGACCATTATCACCCGAAAGTGAAAGAAAAGTTTTGAGTGGCCATCAGAACAGGACTGAGGGATTTCCCTCTTTTTTTGATGGGGTTTCCTTGCCATTGCTGATTTGGCTATTGGACAGGAAATGAAGGGAAACCTTTCCAATCGGACACAGGTGGTGAGAATTTTTTTTTACAGGGGTTAGAACCCCCTCTTACTCTATTTAATATGAAAAAAAAAATTTTTGCCTTCAGTTCTACTTTAAAAACCCGCTAGTAGCTAATTTGGAATGCCAGCCAGCGTCTTTACCAAACCACAAACAAGAGGTGAACGGTGCCTGTTCACAACAATACAGACCACTTCCTGCACATAAGTGTGATAGCCCAGTGTGGGTGCTGATATGAACTCCATGTCTCAAGGATATTGCTTCAAGCCTTGCTGCCCTCTCAAGACTGGGGATGTCCTGAAACAACTACAAAACACAAAGAAAAGAGCCTAGTGTATTATGTCACAGCATTTATTAAAAATTCCTTGTAAATTATACTACAGATGTGTGAATAAAATAAACCTATCAAGCTACTCGTCCATAGCCTAGTCGTCCATATGACTCAGCAACCTCCAGAGCCCAGGGGGACCTCGGGATCTTAACTTAGAAGGATCTATGCTCTGATGAAGAAGGTATATCCTTCTAAATGAGTCAGCCGGTTAAGATCCCAAGTTCCCCTGGGCTCTGGAGGTTGGACTACTAGACTACGGATGAGTAGCTTAATAAGCTGTTTTTATTCACATGTCTGTGAGTATAATTAATGTGGATTTTTTAATAAATGCTGTGGGATAATGCACCTTGTGTTTTGTAGGCCCCATTCACACCTGAACGTATTAGAATCATGGGCAGAATCTTGCAATTGCAGAATCACAACGAAAGATGTGACGTGCTTGTGGTGCCTTTATTTCTTAATGGCACCCCAAACGCAGTGCGATTTTGCCATGAATGTAATGCGAAAAAACGCACAAAAATCTCAGCACAACACGCAACGTCAAATGCACCTGGCTCAGTACCAAAATTTGGTACATGAGCTTCTTTAGCATGTTTTTGGAGCAGAAGAAGGTCCATTCAGAACGAATGGTGCCGCTTCAAAAACACGACGCAGCAGTGTCGCTCAGATGTGAACGGGGCATAAAAGCTTCAACAAGCTGCTCAGGGGTCAATGATAGCTTTAACAATGTTCTCCATACATGTTGCTCTTAAGCATGATGAAGTCCAATTATACAAGGCCGGCTCAGGTCACTCATTACTAATATTCCAGTCTTTGGTAGATGATTATATCTCTCAGGGACTCTGTTGGTGAGATTTCTGAGCTTATAGTAGAACTATAGGCAAAACTTTTTTTTTTTCATTTTGTATAGTAAGGGAGGGTTCTAACCCATGTCAGATTTCCCTTCACTTCCTGTCCCATAGCCAAACAGGAAGTGAGAGGATATTTCTGCAAATTAACCTCTATAGCCGAATGACGGCTACAGCGTGGATGGCTAGACCTGGGAGGTTGTCATATGATGCCATCCTGTAATCAAGCCTGCTGCGGGGCGCGGGTGGCACGCTCTGAGATCACAGTGTCCAGATGACACAGCTGATCAGAGCCAATCAGCAGCTCTTTACCACGTGATCAGCTGTGTCCAATCACAGTTGATTACAGATGTAAATAGAAGCCGGTTATCGGCAAGCCTTTCCTCGTGCTGACAGCATGAGGATCGGAGAAGAGAGCCGATAACTGGCTTCTCTAAAAGGGAAATGTACACTGATAATCAGGGCACTAATTATCAGTGTCCTGATTATCAGTGCAGTCCAAACAATGTCCACTAGTGCTGCCAATGTGTGCCGACCAGTGCTGCCAATCAGTGCCCATCAGTGCCTCCTCATTAGTGTCACCTATAAGTGCTGCCTAACAGTGCCCATCAGTACCGCCTACCAGTGCTCATCAGGGCCACCTACCAGTACCTATCAGTGCCGCTTATCTGTGCCCATCAGTGCCACATATGAGTGTCGCCCATCAGTGCCACCTATTAGTGCCCATCGTGCCACGTCATCAGTGCCCATTAGTGCAGCCTATCAGTGCCCATCAGTGCTGCCTCATCAGCACACATCAGTGAAGGAATAAATTTACTTGTTTCCAAAATGTTATAAAAAACTATGATAAAGTTGTTTTTTTTTCTAAATTTTCGGTCTTTATTTGTTTATTTAGCAAAAATAAAACCCCTGTGGTGATTGAATACCACCAAAAGAAAGCTCTATTTGTGTGAAAAAGATTTTGGGTACAGTGTTGCATGATCGTGCAATTGTCATTCACAAGCGCGACAGTGCTGAAAGCTAAAAATTGGCCTGGGCAGGACGGGGGTAAAAGTGCCCAGTTGGCAAGTGGTTAAGGGAATTCTTCGGGGCCCCCCAGGTCACCAGAACTACTGTCCCCGTTTTAGGATTTCCCCTCTATTACTTTTCTGGGGACAACCTAAAATTTGGGATTTTCTTTTATGTTCACTTTCTGTTTCTATTTAATTTTATTGAAGTTTTCAAACAAATTTATACAAACAATATTATCCACATACCAGAAAAAATATATAAAAATGTACATAACATAAAACATGTTACACATAAGACATATATAGACACCCTACAAAAACCCTTAACCAATAAATGGCATGAACTCATTTTATTGGGGAGCACTAACTATTGGGGAGCATCTACCAATATAAAAACGTATATATTATAAGGAAAAATAAAATAATACACTGGGTTATCTAGATTGTTGGACCCCTAGCAAGAATAACCCTATCATATCTTCCTCAACCCAACAAGGTTGTAGTCTATGGTTTATTAACTCCGTATCTTCAACTCCCACAAGGGTGTAGGACACATCACACATAACAAGGCCAAACAAAAACTGAGAAAAAAAATGCAGCCAGAATTAGGCACTTGGACAGACATCACCTCGCTCATCCCAACTCTACACCAGGTTCAAATCTTACGGCCGACCCGTGTATATATTTCACATTTCAGAGGATTCCCTGAGCAACTTCCAAGGGCGCCAGATTTGGCAACATTGTCCATATGTGTCTAATTCATGTGACAGGAGTGTCTCCATCGTCTCAATATTGTCCATCTCTGTAAACCACTCAATCAAAGATAATGGTAAACAGGACAAATAGAGAGAGTGAATCTCCTTAACGGGGGGGGGGGGGGGGCACAGGAAGCAATAAAAGCCTGACAGGTGTTCTAATCCCTCTCCACTCAAAAACTAAAAAAAAAAAAGTTTTGCCTTTAGTTTTATACTTTGAGTTCTGGGTAAGCTCACCCGCTGTGGGCATTGTTGGAGGATCCCACACTGCCTGCTTTATTTTCTTTGTACTTATGGAGAACGCAACATGAGGTGCTGGAACAGCATTGAGAATTATGGAAGAGATGATGTAGTATCCAAAAACCATGAGCAGCGTACCAAGCCTGATCTAGAACTGAAACCTCTCCTCTGAGTTGGCTCACCCTTTAGGGCCCTTTCGCACATGCGGACCATATGTCCGATTTTTCATCCATCCGTTTACGGATGAAAAAGGGACATACATGTATCCCTTTGGGATAGCGGGTGTCAGCGGATGAACATCCGCTGACACCCGATCTCATCAGTGTCCGCTATGCGCCGTTTCTGCAGACGTTTCTTCCATCCGTCTGCAGAGCGGATCGGATGAACACGTACAGACGGTCCATGTTCAGCTGATCCCCCCATAGAGGAGAGCGGAGATCTGACAGGGCGGTCCCTGCACAGTGTGCGGGGACCGCCCTGTCATCTGCCGGCTCAGCGGGGATCAACGGAGCGATCCCTGCTGAGCAGGCGGAGTTTCATGGGGCGGATCATTACGGCATCCGCCCGTGTGAAAGGGCCCTTAAGCTGGCCATACACCATTAGATTATCTGAAGATTTTCTATGGTTAGATGGAAAAAGTGTGAGATTCCTCCATCCACACAGTTAGGCCCCATGCACACGAGGCGCTGTTAAACACATGTTCAAAGGCAGTTGGACACTTTTTTCAACTGCTGCTGAACACATTCAATGTTATCCTATGTGTCCATGCACACAGTCTCGTTTATTGCCGTTTTTAGGCAGTTGCGTTTAACCTCGTTTTTCCAGAAGCAAAAAAATGGGTTCAGACGCAAAAGTTTTCCACGTTTCAGACGCAAAACGCCGCTAAACACGGTACCAGCGTTTTGCCGCGTTTTCGTTTATAAGCGTTTTTAAAGGTGACCTATTTTTTTACATTAGAAATCTCAAAAATGATGGCAAATGATGAAAAACCATTAAAAAATATTTAAAAACAAATGTAATTGCTTGCATTGCACTGTAGATAATCCACAACTTGTGGCAGGTGACGTGGCAAGTGGACAATCTACAACTTGTGGCAGGTGATGTTGCCAGGTGACGTGGCAGGTGGAAATCCACAAATTGTGGCAGGTGACGTGGCCAGGTGACGTGGCAGGTGATGTGGCCAGGTGACGTGGCAAGTGGACAATCCACAACTTGTGGCAGGTAACGTGGCCAGGTGACGTGGCAGGTGGACAATCCACCAATTGTGGCAGGTGATGTGGCCAGGTGATGTGGCAGGTGGAAATCCACAAATTGTGGCAGGTGACGTGGCCAGGTGACGTGGCAAGTGGACAATCCACAACTTGTGGCAGGTAACGTGGCCAGGTGACGTGGCCAGGTGACGTGGCAGGTGGACAATCCACAAATTGTGGCAGGTGACGTGGCCAGGTGACGTATCAGGTGACGTGGCAAGTGGAAAATCCACAGCTTGTGGCAGATGATGTGGCAAGTGATATGCTAAATACAAGTACACTGCTGCTCTCTCAGCTGCTGCTACTCACTCTGGTCTCACAAAATGGCTGAAATGGTTAAATAATACTGTTTTTTGAGCTTAGGGAGGGTCTTATGATGTTTCTTAACTAAACGCTAATAGACGCAAACGCGGTAAAATGCTGCTAAATGCAGCTGCAATCGCGGCAAAACGGGCGTTTCTAAACGCCGGTTTTAGCCTTTAAAAACGTGTGTTCAGCAGAGTTTGCACCGGCGTCTCGTGTGCATGGGGCCTTAATATACATGGAGAAATCTGTTGCACTTTTTCCATCTAACCATTAGGGCTGGGAAAAAAAACGATTTTAATCTTGAATCGAGTTTTGAGCTCAAATCGATTCAGATTTGAAGAAAATCGATTTTTTTAATTTTTTTTTTTTTGAATTTTTTTTTTAAAAAAATTTATTTTATTTTTCCCTTCAAAGTTTCCGTAGCAGGACTGCAGGGGGCGTATCCGGAATGGCACTGGGCAGCGTTACCCCAATTACATCTACTCGCTGCAGCCGCCCTCTGCCTACCTGATCAGCGTGTCATGCAGACAGACGGCGGCCATTGCAGTGTTCAAAAGCCGCGCCTCCCGAGTCCTCGTCGTCTGTGATAGGCGGAACACTCAATTTCACAGCAGGCAGTATTCAGCCTATCACGGACATCCTCTCATCCTCGTCTGTGTTATGAGGATGACCATGATAGGCGGAACACTGAATGCTGGGAAATTGAGTGTTCCGCCTATCACAGACGACGAGGAGGCGCGGCTTTTGAATACTGGAATGGCCACCGGTGTAGCAGTAAAATCCGTATACCATGAAAATCTGCATCAGGTACGGGAACAGTGATTGAAGCATGGGCACAGTGAGACACGGGCACAGTGAGACAAGGGTACAGTGAGGCATGGACACAGTTCAATTCAACTAAGAGTAACCTCAGGATTTTTTGTTGTTTTATTAGCTAAATCCAAATACAGTATTAATAATTTGGATGTTTAACAATCTTTGTTGCACACTGCAAAAAACAACAAAAGGTCACAAGCGCTAAATTGGTGGATGAAGAAAAAAATATAATGGATGATAATAATAATAATAAGAAAAAAATCCCAAATATTTTGGGAAGTACAAAGTATCCAAAAGGGGGAAAAAACAGGATCCAGCGCAGCAAGAAAAAATCCGTACCCAGAAGTACAAAATACACAACATGCACACAATATAATCCAGCGCTCATGGAACATACATTATTAACTATTGAAAACTCTTGAAGAATTGATAAAAAAGCTTAGTCCATTTATCACAATAAAGAGAGGGATCCAATCCCAAATGTGCAGAGGGCAAATGAATCTTAACTCTCCAGTTGCCAGTGGTGACAAACTTGTTAAACTTGCAGTGACATCCGTGGAGCAAGGAGGGGTTAAAGTCAAAACAAAGCCTGTGGCATGATCTCCCTGTGAGCACAGTACCTTGAATGATGGACAAGAGGCAGACCAGCGTGTGGAGGGCCCTCCAACCCAATAGGATGCAGAGCCAGGATCGCAGCAAGGCTGGGACAGAAGGAATCACACAGAGTTTCAAGAGTTTTCAATAGTTAATAATGTATGTTCCATGAGCGCTGGATTATATTGTGTGTTTGTTGCACACTGACTTTGCAGTTAGAGAAAGGGTTTGCCTTTGCAATTTTGTTTGTTGATGCACTTTAATTAATATAATAAAAAAAAAAATCGAATCGAATCGTAAATCGAGTTTTTTATAAAAAAAACGCAGATTTTTTTGGGGGGGAAAATCGCCCAGCCCTACTAACCATAGAAAATCTGCAGATAATCTAATGGTGTATGGCCAGCTTTAGGCTAGATTCACACTTCCGCATGAGCATTTTCTTATGTGTAGTTGTACAGGTTTGATGTTTTTTGTTTTAGTCAGTAGAAAGTTAGTTACTAGAAGTAGAACTAAGAAACCATGCCAAAAATGCAAGTTACGCACGTTTTTTCCCGGCGCTCCAGTTGAAGTTTATAGGGACCAAAAAAGTGCAACTCTGCCCAAAAAAAAATTTGGAAGTTTTTTGAGTTTCAAGCGGCAAGCTTAAAGTGACACCATGCTCAGAAGTGAATGACACCATAGGATACAATTAGAATTCTCATGTCAAGCATTAAAGAGCTTCTAGAAAAACACTTCAAATGCTCGGGTGTGAACCAGGGAATCAATTGGGGAGGGGGGATACCCGCCGCACATTATGTCAGCTCTCTACCTTTTCGTTTTCCCTCCTCTAGTGATGACCCATCGCTGCCGCTGCCATGCTTTCAAATTCTTTCATCCAGACTAGTGTCTTCTTTCTTTTGCCATGGAGCAACCACTGATGATAAAACTCCCAAGTTCACACTGCAACTGTACCATCCTGGCACTCAACTGAATCTCAGTTTCTGTATGCCCACGCCACAGCTACTCAGCACACAAGGTTTTAAAAATTAGTATTAATAAAAGTGGAATGCTGTTTTGTTGGCAGAATCGTCATACAAAGGGATTGATTTACTAAAGGCAAATAGACTGTGCACTTTGCACATCTAACCTCTTTAATGCTTGACATGAGATTTCTAGTTGTATCCTATGGTGTCATTCACTTCTGAGCATGGTGTCACTTGAAGCTTGTCACTTGAAACTCAAAAAAGTATGTAAACTTTTTTGGTGCACAGTTGCACTCTGCAAGTGCAGTTGCTCCAGAGCATAGTAAATAAGGTAAAGCTTCACTTTGCAAAGAGTACCCAATCATGTGCAAGGCAAATAAACAAAACAGTTTTTTAGCTTGCACGTGATTGGATGATGGAAGTCAGCAATGCTTCTGCTCATTTAATAAGCTCTGGTGCAACTGCTCTTACAGAATAAAACTGCACTTTGTAAAGTGCACAGTCTATTTGCCTTTAGTAAATCCACCCTAAAGTCTCTTCCGCAGTTAGTCACAATTGGTCACAAGCAGCTGAACTTGTTCTGTAACGCTGAAGACATTTTACAGCTTTGCCACACAAATTTAGCTGAAGAAACGATTCGACTGAAGATGTGGCTTGGATATAGGGTGACCACGTGTCCCGGATTGCCCAGGACAGTCCCGCATTTTGCAGGTCTGTCCCGGGCACATTCATTCCAGGACAATACAGTGTCCCGGAATGAAACTGACACAGCCACCCCCCGGGCCAATCTGATGCCCCCAAAAAAAGGCCGCCACATCACCGCTTTACTCACTGACAGTACTTGCCCTGGCAGGGAATGCCTGGAGGAGCACAATCCCCGCCCCCTGCTTGTGATTGGAGAAATCATAAATCCCGCCTCTTGTGTCCAATCACTGTGCTGTCATTCGTTACAGCACAAGCTGATTTTTGGGAAGGGAGGGTGTCCCTGAATGGTAGTTTGGAAATGTGGTCACCCTACTTGGATAAGCTGTGAATTGTCTTCTGCATTACAGAAAAAGTCCAGCTGAATGTGACCACCTACTACTGGATGTACCATGACCTTGAGAAAAGAGAACCTTCCCAGACCAATCCAGTGGCGGCTGGTGGTATATATTTTTTTGGGGGGGCGGCAATCAATCCAACCAGCCACTGCCCCACTCCCCCCTTGTCGGCCAGATCACAGGAAGACCACAAGTGAAAAGGGGTAATGCACCAACCGACCACTAGTGTAAGGGAGCACTACACAGACCACAAGTGTAAGGGAGCACTACACCAACCACAAGTGTAAGGGAGCACTACACAGACCACAAGTGTAAGGGAGCACTACACCGACCACAAGTGTAAGGGAGCACTACACCGACCACAAGTGTAAGGGAGCACTACACAGACCACAAGTGTAAGGGAGCACTACACCGACCACAAGTGTAAGGGAGCACTACACAGACCACAAGTGTAAGGGAGCACTACACCAACCACAAGTGTAAGGGAGCACTACACAGACCACAAGTGTAAGGGAGCACTACACCGACCACAAGTGTAAGGGAGCACTACACCAACCACAAGTGTAAGGGAGCACTACACAGACCACAAGTGTAAGGGAGCACTACACCGACCACAAGTGTAAGGGAGCACTACACAGACCACAAGTGTAAGGGAGCACTACACCAACCACAAGTGTAAGGGAGCACTACACCAACCACAAGTGTAAGGGAGCACTACACAGACCACAAGTGTAAGGGAGCACTACACCAACCACAAGTGTAAGGGAGCACTACACAGACCACAAGTGTAAGGGAGCACTACACAGACCACAAGTGTAAGGGAGCACTACACCGACCACAAGTGTAAGGGAGCACTACACCGACCACAAGTGTAAGGGAGCACTACACCGACCACAAGTGTAAGGGAGCACTACACAGACCACAAGTGTAAGGGAGCACTACACCGACCACAAGTGTAAGGGAGCACTACACCGACCACAAGTGTAAGGAAGCACTACACAGACCACAAGTGTAAGGGAGCACTACACCAACCACAAGTGTAAGGGAGCACTACACAGACCACAAGTGTAAGGGAGCACTACACCGACCACAAGTGTAAGGGAGCACTACACAGACCACAAGTGTAAGGGAGCACTACACCAACCACAAGTGTAAGGGAGCACTACACAGACCACAAGTGTAAGGGAGCACTACACCAACCACAAGTGTAAGGGAGCACTACACAGACCACAAGTGTAAGGGAGCACTACACCGACCACAAGTGTAAGGGAGCACTACACAGACCACAAGTGTAAGGGAGCACTACACCAACCACAAGTGTAAGGGAGCACTACACCAACCACAAGTGTAAGGGAGCACTACACCGACCACAAGTGTAAGGGAGCACTACACCAACCACAAGTGTAAGGGAGCACTACACAGACCACAAGTGTAAGGGAGCACTACACAGACCACAAGTGTAAGGGAGCACTACACAGACCACAAGTGTAAGGGAGCACTACACCGACCACAAGTGTAAGGGAGCACTACACCGACCACAAGTGTAAGGAAGCACTACACAGACCACAAGTGTAAGGGAGCACTACACCGACCACAAGTGTAAGGGAGCACTACACCGACCACAAGTGTAAGGGAGCACTACACAGACCACAAGTGTAAGGGAGCACTACACCAACCACAAGTGTAAGGGAGCACTACACAGACCACAAGTGTAAGGGAGCACTACACAGACCACAAGTGTAAGGAAGCACTACACCGACCACAAGTGTAAGGGAGCACTACACCGACCACAAGTGTAAGGGAGCACTACACCGACCACAAGTGTAAGGGAGCACTACACCGACCACAAGTGTAAGGGAGCACTACACCGACCACAAGTGTAAGGGAGCACTACACCGACCACAAGTGTAAGGGAGCACTACACCGACCACAAGTGTAAGGGAGCACTACACCGACCACAAGTGTAAGGGAACACTACACCGACCACAAGTGTAAGGGGCACTACACCGACCACAAGTGTAAGGGAGCACTACACAGACCACAAGTGTAAGGGAGCACCAACCGACCACTAGTGTAAGGGAGCACTACACCGACCACAAGTGTAAGGGAGCACTACACAGACCACAAGTGTAAGGGAGCACTACACAGACCACAAGTGTAAGGGAGCACTACACCGACCACAAGTGTAAGGGAGCACTACACCGACCACAAGTGTAAGGGAGCACTACACCGACCACAAATGTAAGGGAGCACTACACCGACCACAAGTGTAAGGGAGCACTACACAGACCACAAGTGTAAGGGAGCACTACACCGACCACAAGTGTAAGGGAGCACTACACCGACCACAAGTGTAAGGGAGCACTACACAGATCACAAGTGTAAGGGAACACTACACCGACCACAAGTGTAAGGGGCAATACACCGACCACAAGTGTAAGGGAGCACTACACAGACCACAAGTGTAAGGGAGCACCAACCGACCACTAGTGTAAGGGAGCACTACACAGACCACAAGTGTAAGGGAGCACCAACCGACCACTAGTGTAAGGGAGCACTACACCGACCACAAGTGTAAGGGAGCACTACACAGACCACAAGTGTAAGGGAGCACCAACCGACCACTAGTGTAAGGGAACACTACACCGACCACAAGTGTAAGGGGCACTACACCGACCACAAGTGTAAGGGAGCACTACACAGACCACAAGTGTAAGGGAGCACTACACCAACCACAAGTGTAAGGGAGCACTACACAGACCACAAGTGTAAGGGAGCACTACACAGACCACAAGTGTAAGGGAGCACTACACAGACCACAAGTGTAAGGGAGCACTACACCAACCACAAGTGTAAGGGAGCACTACACCAACCACAAGTGTAAGGGAGCACTACACAGACCACAAGTGTAAGGGAGTACTACACAGACCACAAGTGTAAGGGAGCACTACACAGACCACAAGTGTAAGGGAGCACTACACAGACCACAAGTGTAAGGGAGCACTACACAGACCACAAGTGTAAGGGAGCACTACACCGACCACAAGTGTAAGGAAGCACTACACAGACCACAAGTGTAAGTGAGCACTACACCGACCACAAGTGTAAGTGAGCACTACACCGACCACAAGTGTAAGTGAGCACTACACCGACCACAAGTGTAAGGGAGCACTACACAGACCACAAGTGTAAGGGAGCACTACACCGACCACAAGTGTAAGGGAGCACTACACAGACCACAAGTGTAAGGGAGCACTACACAGACCACAAGTGTAAGGGAGCACTGCACCGACCACAAGTGTAAGGGAGCACTGCACCGACCACAAGTGTAAGGGAGCACTGCACCGACCACAAGTGTAAGGGAGCACTACACAGACCACAAGTGTAAGGGGCACTGCACCAACCACAAGTGTAAGGGAGCACTACACAGACCACAAGTGTAAGGGAACACTACACAGACCACAAGTGTAAGGGAGCACTACACAGACCACAAGTGTAAAGGGGAAGTACACTGACCACAAGTGTAAAGGGGTACAGCACCGACCATCATGGTAAGGGAGCACTACACCGACCATCAGTGTAAAAGGGCACTGCACTGACCAGTTTTAGGCATGAGGCCTAAGAGAGCACTTTTCTATTGGCCACCAATGTAAGGGGGCACTTTTCCATTGATCACCAGTGAAACTGGGTGTTTTTCTGCTGTCCACTAAGGGAGCGCTGCCAGTAGTGTATTTAGGTTTTGTGCTGCCCTAGGCCTGACTAAACTCGTGCACCCCTAAATTTAAATATGACTCACCCCTTCCTGTCAAGGTCACACCCCTTTCTTTTTAAGATCCGCCCTGAAATTGGGGACACTAGTTCTTGGGGCCTGAGGGGGGGGGGGCATTGGATTCCCTTAACCTGCATAGATTTCCTCTCACTTCCTGTTTGGCTATGGGGCAGGAAGTGAAGGGAAATCTCTGCAATGGGATAGGGATGATAAAAAATAAACTGACAGGGGCTATAACCCTCCCTTCCTCTATCCAAAATGAAAAAAAAAAAAAAGTGTTGCCTACAGTTAGTTATAGTTCTACTTTGAGCACAAATTTCTGATAATTTGATGGAGAGGACTAAGAAGATATAACCATGCCAATGGTGCAGCAGAAAACATATAGCACAGTGAGGAAGGTTTGTGGTCCAGGATGATAGGACAGACAAAATTAGAAGCACCTCGCGTTACACTAACAGTGTAGTGCAAGCCAGCGGGGACTCTTTCCATGGCCTTCTTGGCCTAGGCCAGGATACAGCGTTGAGCGCTGCACTGATCACCAATGGGCAACTTTTTACTAACCACCGTTGGAACTGAGTGCTTCTCCATGGATCACAAGTATAAGTGGGCACTTTTCCACAAATCACTGGTATAACTGGGTGCTTGTCTGCTCACCACTGATGTAAGAGGGCACTTTTCCACCAATCACTAGGATAAGTGAGCACTTTTCCACCAATCACCAGTGTAAGGGGGCACCTTTCCATCCATCACCAGTGTAAGGGGGCACCTTTCCATCCATCACCAGTGTAAGGGGGCACCTTTCCATCCATCTCCTGTATAAGGGGGCACCTTTCCATCCATCTCCTGTATAAGGGGGCACCTTTCCATCCATCTCCTGTATAAGGGGGCACCTTTCCATCCATCTCCTGTATAAGGGGGCACCTTTCCATCCATCTCCTGTATAAGGGGGCACCTTTCCATCCATCTCCTGTATAAGGAGGCACCTTTCCATCCATCTCCTGTATAAGGGGGCACCTTTCCATCCATCTCCTGTATAAGGGGGCACCTTTCCATCCATCTCCTGTATAAGGGGGCACCTTTCCATCCATCTCCTGTATAAGGAGGCACCTTTCCATCCATCTCCTGTATAAGGGGGCACCTTTCCATCCATCTCCACTATAAGGGGGCACCTTTCCATCCATCTCCTGTATAAGGGGGCACCTTTCCATCCATCTCCTGTATAAGGAGGCACCTTTCTATCCATCTCCTGTATAAGGAGGCACCTTTCCATCCATCTCCTGTATAAGGGGGCACCTTTCCATCCATCTCCTGTATAAGGGGGCACCTTTCCATCCATCTCCTGTATAAGGGGGCACCTTTCCATCCATCTCCTGTATAAGGGGGCACCTTTCCATCCATCTCCTGTATAAGGGGGCACCTTTCCATCCATCTCCTGTATAAGGAGGCACCTTTCCATCCATCTCCTGTATAAGGGGGCACCTTTCCATCCATCTCCTGTATAAGGAGGCACCTTTCCATCCATCTCCTGTATAAGGAGGCACCTTTCCATCCATCTCCTGTATAAGGAGGCACCTTTCCATCCATCTCCTGTATAAGGGGGCACCTTTCCATCCATCTCCTGTATAAGGAGGCACCTTTCCATCCATCTCCTGTATAAGGGGGCACCTTTTCATCCCTCTCCTGTATAAGGGGGCACCTTTCCATCCCTCTCCTGTATAAGGGGGCACCTTTCCATCCATCTCCTGTATAAGGGGGCACCTTTTCATCCCTCTCCTGTATAAGGGGGCACCTTTCCATCCATCTCCTGTATAAGGAGGCACCTTTCCATCCATCTCCTGTATAAGGGGGCACCTTTTCATCCCTCTCCTGTATAAGGGGGCACCTTTTCATCCCTCTCCTGTATAAGGGGGCACCTTTCCATCCATCTCCTGTATAAGGGGGCACCTTTCCATCCATCTCCTGTATAAGGAGGCACCTTTCCATCCATCTCCTGTATAAGGGGGCACCTTTCCATCCATCTCCACTATAAGGGGGCACCTTTCCATCCCTCTCCTGTATAAGGAGGCACCTTTCCATCCATCTCCTGTATAAGGGGGCACCTTTTCATCCCTCTCCTGTATAAGGGGGCACCTTTCCATCCCTCTCCTGTATAAGGGGGCACCTTTCCATCCATCTCCTGTATAAGGGGGCACCTTTCCATCCATCTCCTGTATAAGGGGGCACCTTTCCATCCATCTCCTGTATAAGGGGGCACCTTTCCATCCATCTCCTGTATAAGGGGGCACCTTTCCATCCATCTCCTGTATAAGGAGGCACCTTTCCATCCATCTCCTGTATAAGGGGGCACCTTTCCATCCATCTCCACTATAAGGGGGATGGTCTTCCATCAATCACCTATGTAAAGAAAAACTTTTCCATTGATCCCCAATGCAAGAAGGCACTTTTCCACTAATCACCCTTATGAGGGGGCACTTTTCCACTGATCACTGGGGTAAGAAGGCACTTTCCCATCGATTACCAGTGTAACTGGGCACTTTTCCAGTGAATACCAACATAAGGGGACACCTTTCTGCTGGTCATCAATGCAAGTAATTAGGGAAAAGCTGAGGGGAATCCCAACATTTTAGAGGTAAGAAGAACTCTTGGAATGGGGACAGCCATCTAGGAGGGGAGATCCCTCTTACTTCCAGGATCACCTCCAACTTCTTGTTGTGTCTCCAGGACAGGAAGTGAAGGGAAATCTCCCCAATCGGGCACAGACAGTTAAAGAGGACCTGGCATGGGATTTAACCCTTCTCTACCTTAAATGAAATAAACTTTTATTTTTGTATCTCCACCATGCAGACAGGAGGAGGAGGTGATGGACCCCCCAGTCATGTCAGGTGAAGGCCCCAGAGATGGAGGAGAATGTGCAGACAGAGGGAGTGGATGGTGAAATATTACATTGTGATCCCTGGGCTCTGTCCTTGGATGATGTCCTCTCCTCCTGCCCCCCCCCCCCCCCCCCGCAGTGTATGAGGGACCGGGACATACAATGGGGTGTAGTAGGTGTGATCTTAAAGGGACCCGGTGGGAGTGACAGCAGAAAAGTGTAGTGCCGCTGCTGCAATGTGATGCAATGGTCGGGGAACTTTCTCCTGGTGTGATCGGAGGAAATGGGGATTTGTAATGTGCAGCATCACTGCAGTGACAGCTGTGCCGGGGGAGAGATCGCAGCACCGGGCGGGGGAGGGGATGGAGGATGCCGGTAGGCCCCATGTCCTGATACCTGAGTCTATGACAACCTGACATACGAGGAGCCGCTATGGGGGGGATTAAAGGCACTGACCGATCACCTCCTGGAGTTCGTAGCTCTCCCTGCAGATTGGCCACCCGATCTGCTGCTGGCTGTGCACCGGAGACTCCGTCTGCTCTGTCATGGTGCTGAGGAGGGCGATGCTGCGGCTGCCGGGCACCTCTCTGCTGCGGACTGCCACTTACAGCAGGCTCAGTGACAGGCGGGCGGCACCGGGGAGAGGAGGGGGTGGGCACGGGGAGGGGCTTCCTACTGTGTGACAGCGGACAGAGAAAGGGGCGGGGCTGCCTGAGCTGATGATACGCCCCCCTGCCCGGACCCGCAACCTGTGCGCTGCGGAGGTGTCAGAGCCACCGAGCACACAGTGACTGCACACTCCTTTACTGACAGAACCGACCCACCGAAGACCGACCCACCGAGCACACAGTGACTGCACACTCCTCTACTGACAGAACCGACCCACCGAGCACACAGTGACTGCACACTCCTCTACTGACAGAACCGACCCACCGAAGACCGACCCACCGAGCACACAGTGACTGCACACTCCTTTACTGACAGAACCGACCCACCGAAGACCGACCCACCGAGCACACTGTGACTGCACACTCCTTTACTGACAGAACCGACCCACCGAGCACACTAAGACTGCACACTCCTTTACTGACAGAACCGACCCACCGAAGACCGACCCACCGAGCACACTGTGACTGCACACTCCTTTACTGACAGAACCGACCCACCGAGCACACTAAGACTGCACACTCCTCTACTGACAGAACCGACCCACCGAAGACCGACCCACCGAGCACACTGTGACTGCACACTCCTCTACTGACAGAACCGACCCACCGAAGACCGACCCACCGAGCACACAGTGACTGCACACTCCTCTACTGACAGAACCGACCCACCGAAGACCGACCCACCGAGCACACTGTGACTGCACACTCATTTACTGACAGAACCGACCCACCGAAGACCGACCCACCGAGCACACAGTGACTGCACACTCCTCTACTGACAGAACCGACCCACCGAAGACCGACCCACCGAGCACACAGTGACTGCACACTCCTTTACTAACAGAACCGACCCACCGAAGACCGACCCACCGAGCACACAGTGACTGCACACTCCTTTACTGACAGAACCGACCCACCGAGCACACTAAGACTGCACACTCCTCTACTGACAGAACCGACCCACCGAAGACCGACCCACCGAGCACACAGTGACTGCACACTCCTTTACTGACAGAACCGACCCACCGAAGACCGACCCACCGAGCACACTGTGACTGCACACTCCTTTACTGACAGAACCGACCCACCGAGCACACTAAGACTGCACACTCCTCTACTGACAGAACCGACCCACCGAAGACCGACCCACCGAGCACACAGTGACTGCACACTCCTTTACTGACAGAACCGACCCACCGAAGACCGACCCACCGAGCACACTGTGACTGCACACTCCTTTACTGACAGAACCGACCCACCGAGCACACTAAGACTGCACACTCCTCTACTGACAGAACCGACCCACCGAAGACCGACCCACCGAGCACACTGTGACTGCACACTCCTCTACTGACAGAACCGACCCACCGAAGACCGACCCACCGAGCACACTGTGACTGCACACTCATTTACTGACAGAACCGACCCACCGAAGACCGACCCACCGAGCACACAGTGACTGCACACTCCTCTACTGACAGAACCGACCCACCGAAGACCGACCCACCGAGCACACAGTGACTGCACACTCCTTTACTAACAGAACCGACCCACCGAAGACCGACCCACCGAGCACACAGTGACTGCACACTCCTTTACTGACAGAACCGACCCACCGAAGACCGACCCACCGAGCACACAGTGACTGCACACTCCTCTACTGACAGAACTGACCCACCGAAGACCGACCCACCGAGCACACAGTGACTGCACACTCCTTTACTGACAGAACCGACCCACCGAAGACCGACCCACCGAGCACACAGTGACTGCACACTCCTCTACTGACAGAACCGACCCACCGAAGACCGACCCACCGAGCACACAGTGACTGCACACTCCTTTACTGACAGAACCGACCCACCGAAGACCGACCCACCGAGCACACAGTGACTGCACACTCCTCTACTGACAGAACCGACCCACCGAAGACCGACCCACCGAGCACACAGTGACTGCACACTCCTTTACTAACAGAACCGACCCACCGAAGACCGACCCACCGAGCACACAGTGACTGCACACTCCTTTACTGACAGAACCGACCCACCGAAGACCGACCCACCGAGCACACAGTGACTGCACACTCCTCTACTGACAGAACCGACCCACCGAAGACCGACCCACCGAGCACACAGTGACTGCACACTCCTCTACTGACAGAACCGACCCACCGAAGACCGACCCACCGAGCACACAGTGACTGCACACTCCTTTACTAACAGAACCGACCCACCGAAGACCGACCCACCGAGCACACAGTGACTGCACACTCCTTTACTGACAGAACCGACCCACCGAAGACCGACCCACCGAGCACACAGTGACTGCACACTCCTTTACTGACAGAACCGACCCACCGAAGACCGACCCACCGAGCACACAGTGACTGCACACTCCTTTACTGACAGAACCGACCCACCGAAGACCGACCCACCGAGCACACAGTGACTGCACACTCCTCTACTGACAGAACCGACCCACCGAAGACCGACCCACCGAGCACACAGTGACTGCACACTCCTTTACTGACAGAACCGACCCACCGAAGACCGACCCACCGAGCACACTGTGACTGCACACTCCTCTACTAACAGAACCGACCCACCGAAGACCGACCCACCGAGCACACAGTGACTGCACACTCCTTTACTGACAGAACCGACCCACCGAAGACCGACCCACCGAGCACACAGTGACTGCACACTCCTCTACTGACAGAACCGACCCACCGAAGACCGACCCACCGAGCACACTGTGACTGCACACTCCTCTACTAACAGAACCGACCCACCGAGCACACTGTGACTGCACACTCCTCTACTGACAGAACCAACCCACCGAAGACCGACCCACCGAGCACACAGTGACTGCACACTCCTTTACTGACAGAACCGACCCACCGAAGACCGACCCACCGAGCACACTGTGACTGCACACTCCTTTACTGACAGAACCAACCCACCGAAGACCGACCCACCGAGCACACAGTGACTACACACTCCTTTACTGACAGAACCGACCCACCGAAGACCGACCCACCGAGCACACTGTGACTGCACACTCCTCTACTAACAGAACCGACCCACCGAGCACACTGTGACTGCACACTCCTCTACTGACAGAACCGACCCACCGAAGACCGACCCACCGAGCACACAGTGACTGCACACTCCTTTACTGACAGAACCGACCCACCGAAGACCGACCCACCGAGCACACAGTGACTGCACACTCCTTTACTGACAGAACCGACCCACCGAAGACCGACCCACCGAGCACACAGTGACTGCACACTCCTCTACTGACAGAACCGACCCACCGAGCACACAGTGACTGCACACTCCTCTACTGACAGGACCGACCCACCGAGCACACTGTGACTGCACACTCCTTTACTGACAGAACCGACCCACCGAGCACACTAAGACTGCACACTCCTCTACTGACAGAACCGACCCACCGAAGACCGACCCACCGAGCACACAGTGACTGCACACTCCTTTACTGACAGAACCGACCCACCGAAGACCGACCCACCGAGCACACTGTGACTGCACACTCCTTTACTGACAGAACCGACCCACCGAGCACACTAAGACTGCACACTCCTCTACTGACAGAACCGACCCACCGAAGACCGACCCACCGAGCACACAGTGACTGCACACTCCTTTACTGACAGAACCGACCCACCGAAGACCGACCCACCGAGCACACTGTGACTGCACACTCCTTTACTGACAGAACCGACCCACCGAGCACACTAAGACTGCACACTCCTCTACTGACAGAACCGACCCACCGAAGACCGACCCACCGAGCACACTGTGACTGCACACTCCTCTACTGACAGAACCGACCCACCGAAGACCGACCCACCGAGCACACTGTGACTGCACACTCATTTACTGACAGAACCGACCCACCGAAGACCGACCCACCGAGCACACAGTGACTGCACACTCCTCTACTGACAGAACCGACCCACCGAAGACCGACCCACCGAGCACACAGTGACTGCACACTCCTTTACTAACAGAACCGACCCACCGAAGACCGACCCACCGAGCACACAGTGACTGCACACTCCTTTACTGACAGGACCGACCCACCGAAGACCGACCCACCGAGCACACAGTGACTGCACACTCCTCTACTGACAGAACTGACCCACCGAAGACCGACCCACCGAGCACACAGTGACTGCACACTCCTTTACTGACAGAACCGACCCACCGAAGACCGACCCACCGAGCACACAGTGACTGCACACTCCTCTACTGACAGAACCGACCCACCGAAGACCGACCCACCGAGCACACAGTGACTGCACACTCCTTTACTGACAGAACCGACCCACCGAAGACCGACCCACCGAGCACACAGTGACTGCACACTCCTCTACTGACAGAACCGACCCACCGAAGACCGACCCACCGAGCACACAGTGACTGCACACTCCTTTACTAACAGAACCGACCCACCGAAGACCGACCCACCGAGCACACAGTGACTGCACACTCCTTTACTGACAGAACCAACCCACCGAAGACCGACCCACCGAGCACACAGTGACTGCACACTCCTCTACTGACAGAACCGACCCACCGAAGACCGACCCACCGAGCACACAGTGACTGCACACTCCTCTACTGACAGAACCGACCCACCGAAGACCGACCCACCGAGCACACAGTGACTGCACACTCCTTTACTAACAGAACCGACCCACCGAAGACCGACCCACCGAGCACACAGTGACTGCACACTCCTTTACTGACAGAACCGACCCACCGAAGACCGACCCACCGAGCACACAGTGACTGCACACTCCTTTACTGACAGAACCGACCCACCGAAGACCGACCCACCGAGCACACAGTGACTGCACACTCCTTTACTGACAGAACCGACCCACCGAAGACCGACCCACCGAGCACACAGTGACTGCACACTCCTCTACTGACAGAACCGACCCACCGAAGACCGACCCACCGAGCACACAGTGACTGCACACTCCTTTACTGACAGAACCGACCCACCGAAGACCGACCCACCGAGCACACTGTGACTGCACACTCCTCTACTAACAGAACCGACCCACCGAAGACCGACCCACCGAGCACACAGTGACTGCACACTCCTTTACTGACAGAACCGACCCACCGAAGACCGACCCACCGAGCACACAGTGACTGCACACTCCTCTACTGACAGAACCGACCCACCGAAGACCGACCCACCGAGCACACTGTGACTGCACACTCCTCTACTAACAGAACCGACCCACCGAGCACACTGTGACTGCACACTCCTCTACTGACAGAACCAACCCACCGAAGACCGACCCACCGAGCACACAGTGACTGCACACTCCTTTACTGACAGAACCGACCCACCGAAGACCGACCCACCGAGCACACTGTGACTGCACACTCCTTTACTGACAGAACCAACCCACCGAAGACCGACCCACCGAGCACACAGTGACTACACACTCCTTTACTGACAGAACCGACCCACCGAAGACCGACCCACCGAGCACACTGTGACTGCACACTCCTCTACTAACAGAACCGACCCACCGAGCACACTGTGACTGCACACTCCTCTACTGACAGAACCGACCCACCGAAGACCGACCCACCGAGCACACAGTGACTGCACACTCCTTTACTGACAGAACCGACCCACCGAAGACCGACCCACCGAGCACACAGTGACTGCACACTCCTTTACTGACAGAACCGACCCACCGAAGACCGACCCACCGAGCACACAGTGACTGCACACTCCTCTACTGACAGAACCGACCCACCGAAGACCGACCCACCGAGCACACAGTGACTGCACACTCCTTTACTGACAGAACCGACCCACGAAGACCGACCCACCGAGCACACTGTGACTGCACACTCCTCTACTAACAGAACCGACCCAGCGAGCACACTGTGACTGCACACTCCTCTACTGACAGAACCAACCCACCGAGCACACTGTGACTGCACACTCCTCTACTGACAGAACCGACCCACCGAGCACACAGTGACTGCACACTCCTCTACTAACAGAACCGACCCACCGAGCACACTGTGACTGCACACTCCTCTACTGACAGAACCAACCCACCGAGCACACAGTGACTGCACTCTCCTTTACTGACAGAACCGACCCACCGAAGACCGACCCACCGAGCACACAGTGACTGCACACTCCTTTACTGACAAAACCGACCCACCGAAGACCGACCCACCGAGCACACTGTGACTGCACACTCCTCTACTGACAGGACCGACCCACCGAGCACACTGTGACTGCACACTCCTCTACTAACAGAACCGACCCACCGAGCACACTGTGACTGCACACTCCTCTACTGACAGAACCAACCCACCGAGCACACTGTGACTGCACACTCCTCTACTGACAGAACCAACCCACCGAGCACACTGTGACTGCACACTCCTCTACTGACAGAACCGACCCACCGAAGACCGACCCACCGAGCACACAGTGACTGCACACTCCTCTACTAACAGAACCGACCCACCGAGCACACTGTGACTGCACACTCCTCTACTGACAGAACCAACCCACCGAGCACACAGTGACTGCACACTCCTTTACTGACAGAACCGACCCACCGAAGACCGACCCACCGAGCACACAGTGACTGCACACTCCTTTACTGACAGAACCGACCCACCGAAGACCGACCCACCGAGCACACTGTGACTGCACACTCCTCTACTAACAGAACCGACCCACCGAGCACACTGTGACTGCACACTCCTCTACTGACAGAACCGACCCACCGAACACACAGTGACCGCACACTCCTCTACTGACAGGACCGACCCGCTGAGCACACAGTGACTGCACACTCCTCTACTGACAGGACCGACCCACCGAGCACACTGTGACTGCACACTCCTCTACTGACAGAACCGACCCACCGAGCACACAGTGACCGCACACTCCCTACTGACAGAACCGACCCACCGAGCACACTGCACACTCCTCTACTGACAGGACCGACCCACCGAGCACACAGTGACTGCACACTCCTCTACTGACAGAACCGACCCACCGAACACACTGTGACTGAACACTCCTCTACTGACAGAACCGACCCACCGAGCACACTGTGACTGCACACTCCTCTACTGACAGAACCAACCCACCGAGGACCGACCCACCGAGCACACTGTGACTGCACACTCCTCTACTGACAGGACCGACCCACCGAGCACACTGTGACTGCACACTCCTCTACTAACAGAACCGACCCACCGAGCACACTGTGACTGCACACTCCTCTACTGACAGAACCAACCCACCGAGCACACTGTGACTGCACACTCCTCTACTGACAGAACCAACCCACCGAGCACACTGTGACTGCACACTCCTCTACTGACAGAACCGACCCACCGAAGACCGACCCACCGAGCACACAGTGACTGCACACTCCTCTACTAACAGAACCGACCCACCGAGCACACTGTGACTGCACACTCCTCTACTGACAGAACCAACCCACCGAGCACACAGTGACTGCACACTCCTTTACTGACAGAACCGACCCACCGAAGACCGACCCACCGAGCACACAGTGACTGCACACTCCTTTACTGACAGAACCGACCCACCGAAGACCGACCCACCGAGCACACTGTGACTGCACACTCCTCTACTAACAGAACCGACCCACCGAGCACACTGTGACTGCACACTCCTCTACTGACAGAACCAACACACCGAGCACACTGTGACTGCACACTCCTCTACTGACAGAACCAACCCACCGAGCACACTGTGACTGCACACTCCTCTACTGACAGAACCAACCCACCGAGCACACTGTGACTGCACACTCCTTTACTGACAGAACCGACCCACCGAGCACACAGTGACTGCACACTCCTTTACTGACAGAACCGACCCACCGAAGACCGACCCACCGAGCACACTGTGACTGCACACTCCTCTACTAACAGAACCGACCCACCGAGCACACTGTGACTGTACACTCCTTTACTGACAGAACCGACCCACCGAGCACACTGCACACTCCTCTACTAACAGAACCGACCCACCGAGCACACTGTGACTGCACACTCCTCTACTGACAGAACCGACCCACCGAGCACACTGCACACTCCTCTACTGACAGAACCGACCCACCGAGCACACTGTGACTGCACACTCCTCTACTGACAGAACCAACCCACCGAGCACACAGTGACTGCACACTCCTCTACTGTCAGAACCGACCCACCGAGCACACAGTGACTGCACACTCCTCTACTGACAGAACCGACCCACCGAGCACACAGTGACTGCACACTCCTCTACTGACAGAACCGACCCACCGAGCACACTGTGACTGCACACTCCTCTACTGACAGAACCGACCCACCGAGCACACAGTGACTGCACACTCCTCTACTGACAGAACCGACCCACCAAGCACACAGTGACCGCACACTCCTCTACTGACAGAACCGACCCACCAAGCACACTGCACACTCCTCTACTGACAGAACCGACCCACCGAGCACACTGTGACTGCACACTCCTCTACTAACAGAACCGACCCACCGAGCACACTGTGACTGCACACTCCTCTACTGACAGAACCGACCCACCGAGCACACTGTGACTGCACACTCCTCTACTGACAGAACCAACCCACCGAGCACACTGTGACTGCACACTCCTCTACTGACAGAACCGACCCACCGAGCACACTGTGACTGCACACTCCTCTACTGACAGAACCGACCCACCGAACACACAGTGACTGCACACTCCTCTACTGACCGAACCGACCCACCAAGCACACTGTGACTGCACACTCCTCTACTGACCGAACCGACCCACCGAACACACAGTGACTGCACACTCCTCTACTGACAGAACCGACCCACCGAGCACACTGTGACTGCACACTCCTCTACTGACCGAACCGACCCACCGAGCACACAGTGACTGCACACTCCTCTACTGACAGAACCGACCCACCGAAGACCGACCCACCGAGCACACTGTGACTGCACACTCCTCTACTAACAGAACCGACCCACCGAGCACACTGTGACTGCACACTCCTTTACTGACAGAACCGACCCACCGAGCACACTGCACACTCCTCTACTAACAGAACCGACCCACCGAGCACACTGTGACTGCACACTCCTCTACTGACAGAACCGACCCACCGAGCACACTGCACACTCCTCTACTGACAGAACCGACCCACCGAGCACACTGTGACTGCACACTCCTCTACTGTCAGAACCGACCCACCGAGCACACAGTGACTGCACACTCCTCTACTGACAGAACCGACCCACCGAGCACACAGTGACTGCACACTCCTCTACTGACAGAACCGACCCACCGAGCACACTGTGACTTCACACTCCTCTACTGACAGAACCGACCCACCGAGCACACAGTGACTGCACACTCCTCTACTGACAGAACCGACCCACCAAGCACACAGTGACCGCACACTCCTCTACTGACAGAACCGACCCACCAAGCACACTGCACACTCCTCTACTGACAGAACCGACCCACCGAGCACACAGTGACTGCACACTCCTCTACTGACAGAACCGACCCACCGAGCCCACAGTGACTGCACACTCCTCTACTGACAGAACCGACCCACCGAGCACACTGTGACTGCACACTCCTCTACTGACAGAACCGACCCACCGAGCACACAGTGACTGCACACTCCTCTACTGACAGAACCGACCCACCGAGCACACAGTGACCGCACACTCCTCTACTGACAGAACCGACCCACCAAGCACACTGCACACTCCTCTACTGACAGAACCGACCCACCGAGCACACAGTGACTGCACACTCCTCTACTAACACAGCCGACCCACCGAGCACACTGTGACTGCACACTCCTCTACTGACAGAACCGACCCACAGAGCACACAGTGACTGCACACTCCTCTACTGACAGAACCGACCCACCGAACACACAGTGACCGCACACTCCTCTACTGACAGAACCGACCCACCGAGCACACAGTGACTGCACACTCCTCTACTAACAGAACCGACCCACCGAGCACACTGTGACTGCACACTCCTCTACTGACAGAACCGACCCACCGAGCACACAGTGACTGCACACTCCTCTACTGACAGGACCGACCCGCTGAGCACACAGTGACTGCACACTCCTCTACTGACAGGACCGACCCACCGAGCACACTGTGACTGCACACTCCTCTACTGACAGAACCGACCCACCGAGCACACAGTGACCGCACACTCCCTACTGACAGAACCGACCCACCGAGCACACTGCACACTCCTCTACTGACAGGACCGACCCACCGAGCACACAGTGACTGCACACTCCTCTACTGACAGAACCGACCCACCGAGCACACTGTGACTGAACACTCCTCTACTGACAGAACCGACCCACCGAGCACACTGTGACTGCACACTCCTCTACTGACAGAACCAACCCACCGAGGACCGACCCACCGAGCACACTGTGACTGCACACTCCTCTACTGACAGAACCGACCCACCGAGCACACAGTGACTGCACACTCCTCTACTGACAGAACCGACCCACCGAGCACACTGCACACTCCTCTACTGACAGGACCGACCCACCGAGCACACAGTGACTGCACACTCCTCTACTGACAGAACCGACCCACCGAGCACACTGTGACTGCACACTCCTCTACTGACAGAACCGACCCACCGAGCACACTGTGACTGCACACTCCTCTACTGACAGAACCAACCCACCGAGGACCGACCCACGAGCACACTGTGACTGCACACTCCTCTACTGACAGAACCAACCCACCGAGCACACTGTGACTGCACACTCCTCTACTGACAGGACCGACCCACCGAGCACACAGTGACTGCACACTCCTCTACTAACAGAACCGAGCACACTGTGACTGCACACTCCTCTACTGACAGAACCGACCCACAGAGCACACTGTGACTGCACACTCCTCTACTGACAGAACCGACCCACCGAGCACACAGTGACTGCACACTCCTCTACTGACAGAACCGACCCACCGAGCACACAGTGACTGCACACTCCTCTACTGACAGAACAGACCACCCGAGGACCGACCCACCGAGCACACTGTGACTGCACACTCCTCTACTAACAGAACCGACCCACCAAACACACAGTGACTGCACACTCCTCTACTAACAGAACCGACCCACCGAGCACACAGTGACTGCACACTCCTCTACTGACAGGACCGACCCACCGAGCACACTAAGACTGCACACTCCTCTACTGACAGAACCGACCCACCGAGCACACTGTGACTGCACACTCCTCTACTGACAGAACCGACCCACCGAGCACACAGTGACTGCACACTCCTCTACTGACAGAACCGACCCACCGAACACACAGTGACTGCACACTCCTCTTCTGACAGGACCGACCCACCGAGCACACTAAGACTGCACACTCCTCTACTGACAGAACCGACCCACCGAGCACACTGTGACTGCACACTCCTCTACTGACAGAACCGACCCACCGAGCACACAGTGACTGCACACTCCTCTACTGACAGAACCGATCCACCGAGCACACAGTGACTGCACACTCCTCTACTGACAGAACCGACCCACCGAGCACACTGCACACTCCTCTACTGACCTAACCGACCCACCGAGCACACAGTGACTGCACACTCCTCTACTGACAGGACCGACCCACGAGCACACAGTGACTGCACACTCCTCTACTGACAGAACCGACCCACCGAGCACACTGTGACTGCACACTCCTCTACTGACAGAACCAACCCACGAGGACCGACCCACCGAGCACACTGTGACTGCACACTCCTCTACTGACAAAACCAACCCACCGAGCACACTGTGACTGCACACTCCCTACTGACAGAACCGACCCACCGAGCACACTGTGACTGCACACTCCCTACTGACAGAACCGACCCACCGAGCACACTGTGACTGCACACTCCCTACTGACAGAACCGACCCACCGAGCACACTGTGACTGCACACTCCTCTACTGACAGAACCGTCCCACCGAGCACACTGCAACTGCACACTCCTCTACTGACAGAACCGACCCACCGAGCACACTGTGACTGCACACTCCTCTACTGACCGGACCGACCCACCGAGGACCGACCCACCGAGCACACAGTGACTGCACACTCCCTACTGACAGAACCGACCCACCGAGCACACTGTGACTGCACACTCCTCTACTGACAGAACCGACCCACTGAGGACCGACCCACCGAGCACACTGTGACTGCACACTCCTCTACTGACAGAACCAACCCACCGAGCACACTGTGACTGCACACTCCTCTACTGACAGAACCAACCCACCGAGCACACTGTGACTGCACACTCCTCTACTGACAGGACCGACCCACCGAGGACCGACCCACCGAGCACACTGTGACTGCACACTCCCTACTGACAGAACCGACCCACCGAGGACCGACCCACCGAGCACACAGTGACTGCACACTCCTCTACTGACAGAACCAACCGACGAGCACACTGTGACTGCACACTCCTCTACTGACAGAACCAACCCACCGAGCACACTGTGACTGCACACTCCTCTACTGACAGGACCGACCCACCGAGGACCGACCCACCGAGCACACTGTGACTGCACACTCCCTACTGACAGAACTGACCCACCGAGGACCGACCCACCGAGCACACAGTGACTGCACACTCCTCTACTGACAGAACCGACCCACGAGCACACTGTGACTGCACACTCCTCTACTGACAGGACCGACCCACCGAGGACCGACCCACCGAGCACACAGTAACTGCACACTCCCTACTGACAGGACCGACCCACCGAGCACACAGTGACTGCACACTCCTCTACTGACAGAACCGACCCACCGAGGACCGACCCACCGAGCACACAGTGACTGCACACTCCTCTACTGACAGAACCGACCCACCGAGCACACAGTGACTGCACACTCCTCTACTGACAGAACCGACCCACCGAGGACCGACCCACCGAGCACACAGTGACTGCACACTCCTCTACTGACAGGACCGATCCACCGAGGACCGACCCACCGAGTACACAGTGACTGCACACTCCTCTACTGACAGAACCGACCCACCGAGCACACTGAGACTGCACACTCCTCTACTGACAAAACCGACCCACCGAGGACCAACCCACCAAGCACACAGTGACTGCACACTCCTCTACTGACAGAACCAACCCACCGAGCACACTGTGACTGCACACTCCTCTACTGACAGGACCGACCCACCGAGGACCGACCCACCGAGCACACAGTGACTGCACACTCCTCTACTGAAAGAACAGACCCACCGAGCACACTGTGACTGCACACTCCTCTACTGACAGAACCAACCCACCGAGCACACAGTGACTGCACACTCCTCTACTGACAGGACCGACCCATCGTGCACACTGTGACTGCACACCCCTCTACTGACAGGACCGACCCACCGAGCACACAGTGACTGCACACTCCCTACTGACAGAACCGACCCACCGAGCACACAGTGACTGCACACTCCTATACTGACAGGACCGACCCACCGAGCACACAGTGACTGCACACTCCTCTACTGACAGGACTGACCCACCGAGCACACTGTGACTGCACACTCCTCTACTGACAGAACCGACCCACCGAGCACACTGTGACTGCACACTCCTCTACTGACCGGACCGACCCACCGAGGACCGACCCACCGAGCACACAGTGACTGTACACTCCCTACTGACAGAACCGACCCACCGAGCACACTGTGACTGCACACTCCTCTACTGACAGAACCGACCCACTGAGGACCGACCCACCGAGCACACTGTGACTGCACACTCCTCTACTGACAGAACCAACCCACCGAGCACACTGTGACTGCACACTCCTCTACTGACAGAACCAACCCACCGAGCACACTGTGACTGCACACTCCTCTACTGACAGGACCGACCCACCGAGGACCCACCCAGCGAGCGCACTGTGACTGCACACTCCCTACTGACAGAACCGACCCACCGAGGACCGACCCACCGAGCACACAGTGACTGCACACTCCTCTACTGACAGAACCAACCCACGAGCACACTGTGACTGCACACTCATCTACAGACAGAACCAACCCACCGAGCACACTGTGACTGCACACTCCTCTACTGACAGGACCGACCCACCGAGCACACAGTGACTGCACACTCCTCTACTGACAGAACCGACCCACCGAGCACACTGTGACTGCACACTCCTCTACTGACAGAACCGACCCACCGAGCACACAGTGACTGCACACTCCTCTACTGACAGAACCGACCCACCGAGCACACAGTGACTGCACACTCCTCTACTGACAGGACCGACCCACCGAGGACCGACCCACCGAGCACACTGTGACTGCACACTCCTCTACTAACAGAACCGACCCACCGAGCACACAGTGACTGCACACTCCTCTACTGACAGAACCGACCCACCGAGCACACAGTGACTGCACACTCCTCTACTGACAGGACCGACCCACCGAGCACACTAAGACTGCACACTCCTCTACTGACAGAACCGACCCACCGAGCACACTGTGACTGCACACTCCTCTACTTACATAACCGACCCACCGAGCACACTGTGACTGCACACTCCCTACTGACAGAACCGACCCACCGAGCACACAGTGACTGCACACTCCTCTACTGACAGAACCGACCCACCGAGCACACTGTGACTGCACACTCCTCTACTGACAGAACCAACCCACCGAGGACCGACCCACCGAGCACACTGTGACTGCACACTCCTCTACTGACAGAACCAACCCACCGAGCACACTGTGACTGCACACTCCTCTACTGACAGGACCGACCCACCGAGCACACAGTGACTGCACACTCCTCTACTGACAGAACCGACCCACCGAGCACACAGTGACTGCACACTCCTCTACTGACAGAACCGACCCACCGAGGACCGACCCACCGAGCACACAGTGACTGCACACTCCTCTACTGACAGGACCGATCCACCGAGGACCGACCCACCGAGCACACAGTGACTGCACACTCCTCTACTGACAGAACCGACCCACCGAGCACACTGAGACTGCACACTCCTCTACTGACAAAACCGACCCACCGAGGACCAACCCACCAAGCACACAGTGACTGCACACTCCTCTACTGACAGAACCAACCCACCGAGCACACTGTGACTGCACACTCCTCTACTGACAGGACCGACCCACCGAGGACCGACCCACCGAGCACACAGTGACTGCACACTCCTCTACTGAAAGAACAGACCCACCGAGCACACTGTGACTGCACACTCCCTACTGACAGGACCGACCCACCGAGCACACAGTGACTGCACACTCCTCTACTGACAGGACCGACCCATCGTGCACACTGTGACTGCACACCCCTCTACTGACAGGACCGACCCACCGAGCACACAGTGACTGCACACTCCCTACTGACAGAACCGACCCACCGAGCACACAGTGACTGCACACTCCTATACTGACAGGACCGACCCACCGAGCACACAGTGACTGCACACTCCTCTACTGACAGGACCGACCCACCGAGCACACTGTGACTGCACACTCCTCTACTGACAGAACCGACCCACCGAGCACACTGTGACTGCACACTCCTCTACTGACCGGACCGACCCACCGAGGACCGACCCACCGAGCACACAGTGACTGTACACTCCCTACTGACAGAACCGACCCACCGAGCACACTGTGACTGCACACTCCTCTACTGACAGAACCGACCCACTGAGGACCGACCCACCGAGCACACTGTGACTGCACACTCCTCTACTGACAGAACCAACCCACCGAGCACACTGTGACTGCACACTCCTCTACTGACAGAACCAACCCACCGAGCACACTGTGACTGCACACTCCTCTACTGACAGGACCGACCCACCGAGGACCCACCCAGCGAGCGCACTGTGACTGCACACTCCCTACTGACAGAACCGACCCACCGAGGACCGACCCACCGAGCACACAGTGACTGCACACTCCTCTACTGACAGAACCAACCCACGAGCACACTGTGACTGCACACTCCTCTACAGACAGAACCAACCCACCGAGCACACTGTGACTGCACACTCCTCTACTGACAGGACCGACCCACCGAGCACACAGTGACTGCACACTCCTCTACTGACAGAACCGACCCACCGAGCACACTGTGACTGCACACTCCTCTACTGACAGAACCGACCCACCGAGCACACAGTGACTGCACACTCCTCTACTGACAGAACCGACCCACCGAGCACACAGTGACTGCACACTCCTCTACTGACAGGACCGACCCACCGAGGACCGACCCACCGAGCACACTGTGACTGCACACTCCTCTACTAACAGAACCGACCCACCGAGCACACAGTGACTGCACACTCCTCTACTGACAGAACCGACCCACCGAGCACACAGTGACTGCACACTCCTCTACTGACAGGACCGACCCACCGAGCACACTAAGACTGCACACTCCTCTACTGACAGAACCGACCCACCGAGCACACTGTGACTGCACACTCCTCTACTTACATAACCGACCCACCGAGCACACTGTGACTGCACACTCCCTACTGACAGAACCGACCCACCGAGCACACAGTGACTGCACACTCCTCTACTGACAGAACCGACCCACCGAGCACACTGTGACTGCACACTCCTCTACTGACAGAACCAACCCACCGAGGACCGACCCACCGAGCACACTGTGACTGCACACTCCTCTACTGACAGAACCAACCCACCGAGCACACTGTGACTGCACACTCCTCTACTGACAGGACCGACCCACCGAGCACACAGTGACTGCACACTCCTCTACTGACCGAACCGACCCACCGAGCACACAGTGACTGTACACTCCTCTACTAACAGAACCGACCCACCGAGCACACTGTGACTGCACACTCCTCTACTGACAGAACCGACCCACAGAGCACACTGTGACTGCACACTCCTCTACTGACAGAACCGACCCACCGAGCACACAGTGACTGCACACTCCTCTACTGACAGAACCGACCCACCGAGCACACAGTGACTGCACACTCCTCTACTGACAGGACCGACCCACCGAGGGCCGACCCACCGAGCACACTGTGACTGCACACTCCTCTACTAACAGAACCGACCCACCGAGCACACAGTGACTGCACACTCCTCTACTGACAGAACCGACCCACCGAGCACACAGTGACTGCACACTCCTCTACTGACAGGACCGACCCACCGAGCACACTAAGACTGCACACTCCTCTACTGACAGAACCGACCCACCGAGCACACAGTGACTGCACACTCCTCTACTGACAGAACCGACCCACCGAGCACACAGTGACTGCACACTCCTCTACTGACAGGACCGACCCACCGAGCACACAGTGACTGCACACTCCTCTACTGACAGAACCGACCCACCGAGCACACTGTGACTGCACACTCCTCTACTGACAGAACCGACCCACCGAGCACACTGTGACTGCACACTTCTCTACTGACAGAACCAACCCACCGAGGACCGACCCACCGAGCACACTGTGACTGCACACTCCTCTACTGACAGAACCAACCCACCGAGCACACTGTGACTGCACACTCCTCTACTGACAGGACCGACCCACCGAGCACACAGTGACTGCACACTCCTCTACTGACCGAACCGACCCACCGAGCACACAGTGACTGCACACTCCTCTACTAACAGACCCGACCCACGAGCACACTGTGACTGCACACTCCTCTACTGACAGAACCGACCCACAGAGCACACTGTGACTGCACACTCCTCTACTGACAGAACCGACCCACCGAGCACACAGTGACTGCACACTCCTCTACTGACAGAACCGACCCACCGAGCACACAGTGACTGCACACTCCTCTACTGACAGGACCGACCCACCGAGGACCGACCCACCGAGCACACTGTGACTGCACACTCCTCTACTAACAGAACCGACCCACCGAGCACACAGTGACTGCACACTCCTCTACTGACAGAACCGACCCACCGAGCACACAGTGACTGCACACTCCTCTACTGACAGGTCCGACCCACCGAGCACAGTAAGACTGCACACTCCTCTACTGACAGAACCGACCCACCGAGCACACTGTGACTGCACACTCCTCTACTGACAGAACCGACCCACCGAGCACACAGTGACTGCACACTCCTCTACTGACAGAACCGACCCACCGAGCACACAGTGACTGCACACTCCTCTACTGACAGGACCGACCCACCGAGCACACTAAGACTGCACACTCCTCTACTGACAGAACCGACCCACCGAGCACACTGTGACTGCACACTCCTCTGCTGACAGAACCGACCCACCGAGCACACAGTGACTGCACACTCCTCTACTGACAGAACCGATCCACCGAGCACACAGTGACTGCACACTCCTCTACTGACGGAACCGACCCACCGAGCACACTGCACACTCCTCTACTGACCTAACCGACCCACCGAGCACACAGTGACTGCACACTCCTCTACTGACAGGACCGACCCACCGAGCACACAGTGACTGCACACTTCTCTACTGACAGAACCAACCCACCGAGCACACTGTGACTGCACACTCCTCTACTGACAGAACCAACCCACCGAGGACCGACCCACCGAGCACACAGTGACTGCACACTCCTCTACTGACAGGACCGACCCACCGAGCACACAGTGACTGCACACTCCCTACTGACAGAACCGACCCACCGAGCACACTGTGACTGCACACTCCCTACTGACAGAACCGACCCACCGAGCACACTGTGACTGCACACTCCCTACTGACAGAACCGACCCACCGAGCACACTGTGACTGCACACTCCTCTACTGACAGAACCGACCCACCGAGCACACTGTGACTGCACACTCCCTACTGACAGAACCGACCCACCGAGCACACTGTGACTGCACACTCCTCTACTGACAGAACCGACCCACCGAGCACACTGTGACTGCACACTCCTCTACTGACCGGACCGACCCACCGAGGACCGACCCACCGAGCACACAGTGACTGCACACTCCCTACTGACAGAACCGACCCACCGAGCACACTGTGACTGCACACTCCTCTACTGACAGAACCGACCCACTGAGGACCGACCCACCGAGCACACTGTGACTGCACACTCCTCTACTGACAGAACCAACCCACCGAGCACACTGTGACTGCACACTCCTCTACTGACAGAACCAACCCACCGAGCACACTGTGACTGCACACTCCTCTACTGACAGGACCGACCCACCAAGGACCGACCCACCGAACACACTGTGACTGCACACTCCCTACTGACAGAACCGACCCACCGAGGACCGACCCACCGAGCACACAGTGACTGCACACTCCTCTACTGACAGAACCAACCCACGAGCACACTGTGACTGCACACTCCTCTACAGACAGAACCAACCCACCGAGCACACTGTGACTGCACACTCCTCTACTGACAGGACCGACCCACCGAGCACACAGTGACTGCACACTCCTCTACTGACAGAACCGACCGACCGAGCACACTGTGACTGCACACTCCTCTACTGACAGAACCGACCCACCGAGCACACTGTGACTGCACACTTCTCTACTGACAGAACCAACCCACCGAGGACCGACCCACCGAGCACACTGTGACTGCACACTCCTCTACTGACAGGACCGACCCACCGAGGACCGACCCACCGAGCACACTGTGACTGCACACTCCCTACTGACAGAACTGACCCACCGAGGACCGACCCACCGAGCACACAGTGACTGCACACTCCTCTACTGACAGAACCGACCCACCGAGCACACTGTGACTGCACACTCCTCTACTGACAGGACCGACCCACCGAGCACACTGTGACTGCACACTCCTCTACTGACAGGACCGACCCACCGAGGACCGACCCACCGAGCACACAGTGACTGCACACTCCCTACTGACAGGACCGACCCACCGAGCACACAGTGACTGCACACTCCTCTACTGACAGAACCGACCCACCGAGGACCGACCCACCGAGCACACAGTGACTGCACACTCCTCTACTGACAGAACCGACCCACCGAGCACACAGTGACTGCACACTCCTCTACTGACAGAACCGACCCACCGAGGACCGACCCACCGAGCACACAGTGACTGCACACTCCTCTACTGACAGGACCGATCCACCGAGGACCGACCCACCGAGCACACAGTGACTGCACACTCCTCTACTGACAGAACCGACCCACCGAGCACACTGAGACTGCACACTCCTCTACTGACAGAACCGACCCACCGAGGACCAACCCACCAAGCACACAGTGACTGCACACTCCTCTACTGACAGAACCGACCCACCGAGCACACTGTGACTGCACACTCCTCTACTGACAGAACCGACCCACCGAGCACACTGTGACTGCACACTCCTCTACTGACAGGACCGACCCACCGAGGACCGACCCACCGAGCACACAGTGACTGCACACTCCTCTACTGAAAGAACAGACCCACTGAGCACACTGTGACTGCACACTCCCTACTGACAGGACCGACCCACCGAGCACACAGTGACTGCACACTCCTCTACTGACAGGACCGACCCATCGTGCACACTGTGACTGCACACTCCTCTACTGACAGGACCGACCCACCGAGCACACAGTGACTGCACACTCCCTACTGACAGAACCGACCCACGAGCACACTGTGACTGCACACTCCTCTACTGACAGAACCGACCCACCGAGCACACAGTGACCGCACACTCCCTACTGACAGGACCGACCCACGAGCACACTGTGACTGCACACTCCTCTACTGACAGGACCGACCCACCGAGGACCGACCCATCGAGCACACTGTGACTGCACACTCCTCTACTGACAGGACCGACCCAACGAGCACACAGTGACTGCACACTCCCTACTGACAGAACCGACCCACGAGGACACTGTGACTGCACACTCCTCTACTGACAGAACCAACCCACCGAGGACCGACCCACCGAGCACACTGTGACTGCACACTCCTCTACTGACAGAACCAACCCACCGAGCACACTGTGACTGCACACTCCTCTACTGACAGGACCGACCCACCGAGCACACAGTGACTGCACACTCCTCTACTGACTGAACCGACCCACCGAGCACACAGTGACTGCACACTCCTCTACTAACAGGACCGACCCACCGAGCACACAGTGACTGCACACTCCCTACTGACAGAACCGACCCACGAGCACACTGTGACTGCACACTCCTCTACTGACAGAACCGACCCACCGAGCACACAGTGACCACACACTCCCTACTGACAGGACCGACCCACGAGCACACTGTGACTGCACACTCCTCTACTGACAGGACCGACCCACCGAGGACCGACCCATCGAGCACACTGTGACTGCACACTCCTCTACTGACAGGACTGACCCAACGAGCACACAGTGACTGCACACTCCCTACTGACAGAACCGACCCACGAGGACACTGTGACTGCACACTCCTCTACTGACAGAACCAACCCACCGAGGACCGACCCACCGAGCACACTGTGACTGCACACTCCTCTACTGACAACACCAACCCACCAAGCACACTGTGACTGCACACTCCTCTACTGACAGGACCGACCCACCAAGCACACAGTGACTGCACACTCCTCTACTGACCGAACCGACCCACCGAGCACACAGTGACTGCACACTCCTCTACTAACATAACCGACCCACCGAGCACACTGTGACTGCACACTCCTCTACTGACAGAACCGACCCACAGAGCACACTGTGACTGCACACTCCTCTACTGACAGAACCGACCCACCGAGCACACGGTGACTGCACACTCCTCTACTGACAGAACCGACCCACCGAGCACACAGTGACTGCACACTCCTCTACTGACAGGACCGACCCACCGAGGACCGACCCACCGAGCACACTGTGACTGCACACTCCTCTACTAACAGAACCGACCCACCAAGCACACAGTGACTGCACACTCCTCTACTGACAGAACCGACCCACCGAGCACACAGTGACTGCACACTCCTCTACTGACAGGACCGACCCACCGAGCACACTGTGACTGCACACTCCTCTACTGACAGAACCGACCCACCGAGCACACAGTGACTGCACACTCCTCTACTGACAGAACCGACCCACCGAGCACACAGTGACTGCACACTCCTCTACTGACAGGACCGACCCACGAGCACACTAAGACTGCACACTCCTCTACTGACAGAACCGACCCACCGAGCACACTGTGACTGCACACTCCTCTGCTGACAGAACCGACCCACCGAGCACACAGTGACTGCACACTCCTCTACTGATAGAACCGACCCACCGAGCACACTGCACACTCCTCTACTGACCTAACCGACCCACCGAGCACACAGTGACTGCACACTCCTCTACTGACAGGACCGACCCACCGAGCACACAGTGACTGCACACTCCTCTACTGACAGAACCGACCCACCGAGCACACTGTGACTGCACACTCCTCTACTGACAGAACCAACCCACCGAGGACCGACCCACCGAGCACACTGTGACTGCACACTCCTCTACTGACAGAACCAACCCACCGAGCACACCGTGACTGCACACTCCCTACTGACAGAACCGACCCACCGAGCACACTGTGACTGCACACTCCCTACTGACAGAACCGACCCACCGAGCACACTGTGATTGCACACTCCCTACTGACAGAACCGACCCACCGAACACACTGTGACTGCACACTCCTCTACTGACAGAACCGACCCACCGAGCACACTGTGACTGCACACTCCCTACTGACAGAACCGACCCACCGAGCACACTGTGACTGCACACTCCTCTACTGACAGAACCGACCCACCGAGCACACTGTGACTGCACACTCCTCTACTGACCGGACCGACCCACCGAGGACCGACCCACCGAGCACACAGTGACTGCACACTCCCTACTGACAGAACCGACCCACCGAGCACACTGTGACTGCACACTCCTCTACTGACAGAACCGACCCACTGAGGACCGACCCACCGAGCACACTGTGACTGCACACTCCTCTACTGACAGAACCAACCCACCGAGCACACTGTGACTGCACACTCCTCTACTGACAGAACCAACCCACCGAGCACACTGTGACTGCACACTCCTCTACTGACAGGACCGACCCACCGAGGACCGACCCACCGAGCACACTGTGACTGCACACTCCCTACTGACAGAACCGACCCACCGAGGACCGACCCACCGAGCACACAGTGACTGCACACTCCTCTACTGACAGAACCAACCCACCGAGCACACTGTGACTGCACACTCCTCTACTGACAGAACCAACCCACCGAGCACACTGTGACTGCACACTCCTCTACTGACAGGACCGACCCACCGAGGACCGACCCACCGAGCACACTGTGACTGCACACTCCCTACTGACAGAACTGACCCACCGAGGACCGACCCACCGAGCACACAGTGACTGCACACTCCTCTACTGACAGAACCGACCCACCGAGCACACTGTGACTGCACACTCCTCTACTGACAGGACCGACCGAGCACACTGTGACTGCACACTCCTCTACTGACAGGACCGACCCACCGAGGACCGACCCACCGAGCACACAGTGACTGCACACTCCCTACTGACAGGACCGACCCACCGAGCACACATTGACTGCACACTCCTCTACTGACAGAACCGACCCACCGAGGACCGACCCACCAAGCACACAGTGACTGCACACTCCTCTACTGACAGAACCGACCCACCGAGCACACAGTGACTGCACACTCCTCTACTGACAGAACCGACCCACCGAGGACCGACCCACCGAGCACACAGTGACTGCACACTCCTCTACTGACAGGACCGATCCACCGAGGACCGACCCACCGAGCACACAGTGACTGCACACTCCTCTACTGACAGAACCGACCCACCGAGCACACAGTGACTGCACACTCCTCTACTGACAGGACCGACCCACGAGCACACTAAGACTGCACACTCCTCTACTGACAGAACCGACCCACCGAGCACACTGTGACTGCACACTCCTCTGCTGACAGAACCGACCCACCGAGCACACAGTGACTGCACACTCCTCTACTGATAGAACCGACCCACCGAGCACACTGCACACTCCTCTACTGACCTAACCGACCCACCGAGCACACAGTGACTGCACACTCCTCTACTGACAGGACCGACCCACCGAGCACACAGTGACTGCACACTCCTCTACTGACAGAACCGACCCACCGAGCACACTGTGACTGCACACTCCTCTACTGACAGAACCAACCCACCGAGGACCGACCCACCGAGCACACTGTGACTGCACACTCCTCTACTGACAGAACCAACCCACCGAGCACACCGTGACTGCACACTCCCTACTGACAGAACCGACCCACCGAGCACACTGTGACTGCACACTCCCTACTGACAGAACCGACCCACCGAGCACACTGTGATTGCACACTCCCTACTGACAGAACCGACCCACCGAACACACTGTGACTGCACACTCCTCTACTGACAGAACCGACCCACCGAGCACACTGTGACTGCACACTCCCTACTGACAGAACCGACCCACCGAGCACACTGTGACTGCACACTCCTCTACTGACAGAACCGACCCACCGAGCACACTGTGACTGCACACTCCTCTACTGACCGGACCGACCCACCGAGGACCGACCCACCGAGCACACAGTGACTGCACACTCCCTACTGACAGAACCGACCCACCGAGCACACTGTGACTGCACACTCCTCTACTGACAGAACCGACCCACTGAGGACCGACCCACCGAGCACACTGTGACTGCACACTCCTCTACTGACAGAACCAACCCACCGAGCACACTGTGACTGCACACTCCTCTACTGACAGAACCAACCCACCGAGCACACTGTGACTGCACACTCCTCTACTGACAGGACCGACCCACCGAGGACCGACCCACCGAGCACACTGTGACTGCACACTCCCTACTGACAGAACCGACCCACCGAGGACCGACCCACCGAGCACACAGTGACTGCACACTCCTCTACTGACAGAACCAACCCACCGAGCACACTGTGACTGCACACTCCTCTACTGACAGAACCAACCCACCGAGCACACTGTGACTGCACACTCCTCTACTGACAGGACCGACCCACCGAGGACCGACCCACCGAGCACACTGTGACTGCACACTCCCTACTGACAGAACTGACCCACCGAGGACCGACCCACCGAGCACACAGTGACTGCACACTCCTCTACTGACAGAACCGACCCACCGAGCACACTGTGACTGCACACTCCTCTACTGACAGGACCGACCGAGCACACTGTGACTGCACACTCCTCTACTGACAGGACCGACCCACCGAGGACCGACCCACCGAGCACACAGTGACTGCACACTCCCTACTGACAGGACCGACCCACCGAGCACACATTGACTGCACACTCCTCTACTGACAGAACCGACCCACCGAGGACCGACCCACCAAGCACACAGTGACTGCACACTCCTCTACTGACAAAACCAACCCACCGAGCACACAGTGACTGCACACTCCTCTACTGACAGAACCGACCCACCGAGGACCGACCCACCGAGCACACAGTGACTGCACACTCCTCTACTGACAGGACCGATCCACCGAGGACCGACCCACCGAGCACACAGTGACTGCACACTCCTCTACTGACAGAACCGACCCACCGAGCACACTGAGACTGCACACTCCTCTACTGACAGAACCGACCCACCGAGGACCAACCCACCAAGCACACAGTGACTGCACACTCCTCTACTTACAGAACCGACCCACCGAGCACACAGTGACTGCACACTCCTCTACTGAAAGAACAGACCCACTGAGCACACTGTGACTGCACACTCCCTACTGACAGGACCGACCCACCGAGCACACAGTGACTGCACACTCCTCTACTGACAGGACCGACCCATCGTGCACACTGTGACTGCACACTCCTCTACTGACAGGACCGACCCACCGAGCACACAGTGACTGCACACTCCCTACTGACAGAATCGACCCACGAGCACACTGTGACTGCACACTCCTCTACTGACAGAACCGACCCACCGAGCACACAGTGACCGCACACTCCCTACTGACAGGACCGACCCACGAGCACACTGTGACTGCACACTCCTCTACTGACAGGACCGACCCACCGAGGACCGACCCATCGAGCACACTGTGACTGCACACTCCTCTACTGACAGGACCGACCCAACGAGCACACAGTGACTGCACACTCCCTACTGACAGAACCGACCCACGAGGACACTGTGACTGCACACTCCTCTACTGACAGGACCGACCCACCGAGCACACTGTGACTGCACACTCCTCTACTGACAGGACCGACCCACCGAGGACCGACCCACCGAGCACACAGTGACTGCACACTCCTCTACTGAAAGAACAGACCCACTGAGCACACTGTGACTGCACACTCCCTACTGACAGGACCAACCCACCGAGCACACCGTGACTGCACACTCCCTACTGACAGGACCGACCCACCGAGCACACTGTAACTGCACACTCCTCTACTGACAGAGCCGACCCACCGAGCACACTGCACACTCCTCTACTGACAGGACCGACCCACTGAGCACACTGTGACTGCACACTCCCTACTGACAGGACCGACCCACCGAGCACACTGCACACTCCCTACTGACAGAACCGACCCACTGAGGACCGACCCACCGAGCACACTGTGACTGCACACTCCCTACTGACAGAACCGACCCACCGAGCACACTGTGACTGCACACTCCTCTACTGACAGAACCGACCCACCGAGCACACTGTGACTGCACACTCCTCTACTGACAGGAGCGACCAACCGAGGACCGACCCACCGAGCACACAGTGACTGCACACTCCCTACTGACACAACCGACCCACCGAGCACACTGTGAATGCACACTCCTCTACTGACAGAACCGACCCACCGAGGACCGACCCACCGAGCACACTGTGACTGCACACTCCTCTACTGACAGAACCAACCCACCGAGCACACTGTGACTGCACACTCCTCTACTGACAGAACCAACCCACCGAGCACACTGTGACTGCACACTCCCCTACTGACAGGACCGACCCACCGAGGACCGACCCACCGAGCACACTGTGACTGCATACTCCCTACTGACAGAACCGACCCACCGAGGACCGACCCACCGAGCACACAGTGACTGCACACTCCTCTACTTACAGAACCGACCCACCGAGGACCGACCCACCAAGCACACAGTGACTGCACACTCCTCTACTGACAGGACCGACCCACCGAGCACACTGTGACTGCACACTCCTCTACTGACAGGACCGACCCACCGAGGACTGGCCCACCGAGCACACAGTGACTGCACACTCCCTACTGACAGGACCGATCCACCGAGGACCGACCCATCGAGCACACAGTGACTGCACACTCCTCTACTGACAGAACCGACCCACCGAGGACCGACCCACCGAGCACACAGTGACTGCACACTCCCTACTGACAGAACCGACCCACCGAGCACACTGTGACTGCACACTCCCTACTGACAGGACCGACCCACCGAGGTGCGACCCACCGAGCACACTGTGACTGCACACTCCTCTACTGACAGGACCGGCCCACCGAGCACACTGTGACTGCACACTCCTCTACTGACAGGACCGACCCACCGAGGACCGACCCACCGAGCACACAGTGACTGCACACTCCCTACTGACAGGACCGACCCACCGAGGACCGACCCACCGAGCACACAGTGACTGCACACTCCTCTACTGACAGAACCGACCCACCGAGGACCCACCCACCGAGCACACAGTGACTGCACACTCCTCTACTGACAGAACCGACCCACCGAGCACACAGTGACTGCACACTCCTCTACTGACAGAACCGACCCACCGAGGACCGACCCACCGAGCCCACAGTGACTGCACACTCCTCTACTGACAGGACCGATCCACCGAGGACCGACCCACCGAGCACACAGTGACTGCACACTCCTCTACTGACAGAACCGACCCACCGAGCACACTGAGACTGCACACTCCTCTACTGACAGAACAGACCCACCGAGGACCAACCCACCGAGCACACAGTGACTGCACACTCCTCTACTGACAGAACCGACCCACCGAGCACACTGTGACTGCACACTCCTCTACTGACAGAACCAACCCACCGAGCACACTGTGACTGCACACTCCTTTACTGACAGAACCAACCCACCGAGCACACTGTGACTGCACACTCCCCTACTGACAGGACCGACCCACCGAGGACCGACCCACCGAGCACACTGTGACTGCACACTCCCTACTGACAGAAACGACCCACCGAGGACCGACCCACAGAGCACACAGTGACTGCACACTCCTCTACTGACAGAACCGACCCACCGAGGACCGACCCACCAAGCACACAGTGACTGCACACTCCTCTACTGACAGGACCGACCCACCGAGCACACTGTGACTGCACACTCCTCTACTGACAGGACCGACCCACCGAGGGCTGACCCACCGAGCACACAGTGACTGCACACTCCCTACTGACAGGACCGATCCACCGAGGACCGACCCATCGAGCACACAGTGACTGCACACTCCTCTACTGACAGAACCGACCCACCGAGGACCGACCCACCGAGCACACAGTGACTGCACACTCCCTACTGACAGAACCGATCCACCGAGCACACTGTGACTGCACACTCCCTACTGACAGGACCGACCCACCGAGCACACTGTGACTGCACACTCCCTACTGACAGGACCGACCCACCGAGCACACTGTGACTGCACACTCCTCTACTGACAGGACCGACCCACCGATCACACAGTGACTGCACACTCCTCTACTGACAGAACCGACCCACCGAGGTGCGACCCACCGAGCACACTGTGACTGCACACTCCTCTACTGACAGGGCCGACCCACCGAGCACACTGTGACTGCACACTCCTCTACTGACAGGACCGACCCACCGAGGACCGACCCACCGAGCACACAGTGACTGCACACTCCCTACTGACAGGACCGACCCACCGAGCACACAGTGACTGCACACTCCTCTACTGACAGGACCGACCCATCGAGCACACTGTGACTGCACACTGCTCTACTGACAGGACCGACCCACCGAGCACACAGTGACTGCACATTACCAACTGACAGATCCGACCCACGAGCACACTGTGACTGCACACTCCTCTACTGACAGGACCGACCCACCGAGCACACAGTGACCGCACACTCCCTACTGACAGGACCGACCCACGAGCACACTGTGACTGCACACTCCTCTACTGACAGGACCGACCCACCGAGGACCGACCGATCGAGCACACTGTGACTGCACACTCCTCTACTGACAGGACCGACCCACCGAGCACACAGTGACTGCACACTCCCTACTGATAGAACCGACCCACCGAGCACACTGTGACTGCACACTCCCTACTGACAGGACCGACCCACCGAGCACACAGTGACTGCACACTCCCTACTGACAGAACCGACCCACCGAGCACACTGTGACTGCACACTCCCTACTGACAGGACCAACCCACCAAGCACACTGTGACTGCACACTCCTCTACTGACAGAGCCGACCCACCGAGCACACTGCACACTCCTCTACTGACAGGACCGACCCACCGAGCACACTGTGACTGCACACTCCCTACTGACAGGACCGACCTACCGAGCACACTGCACACTCCCTACTGACAGAACCGACCCACCGAGGACCGACCCACCGAGCACACTGTGACTGCACACTCCCTACTGACAGGACCGACCCACCAAGCACACAGTGACTGCACACTCCCTACTGACAGGACCGACCCACCGAGCACACTGTGACTGCACACTCCCTACTGACAGGACCGACCCACCGAGCACACTGTGACTGCACACTCCCTACTGACAGGACCGACCCACCGAGCACACTGTGACTGCACACTCCTCTACTGACAGGACCGACCCACCGAGCACACAGTGACTGCACACTCCTCTACTGACAGAACCGACCCACCGAGGACCGACCCACCGAGCACACTGTGACTGCACACTCCTCTACTGACAGGACCGACCCACCGAGCACACTGTGACTGCACACCCCTCTACTGACAGGACCGACCCACCGAGGACCGACCCACCGAGCACACAGTGACTGCACACTCCCTACTGACAGGACCGACCCACCGAGGACCGACCCACCGAGCACACAGTGACTGCACACTCCTCTACTGACAGAACCGACCCACCGAGGACCCACCCACCGAGCACACAGTGACTGCACACTCCTCTACTGACAGAACCGACCCACCGAGCACACAGTGACTGCACACTCCTCTACTGACAGAACCGACCCACCGAGGACCGACCCACCGAGCACACAGTGACTGCACACTCCTCTACTGACAGGACCGATTCACCGAGGACCGACCCACCGAGCACACAGTGACTGCACACTCCTCTACTGACAGAACCGACCCACCGAGCACACTGAGACTGCACACTCCTCTACTGACAGAACCGACCCACCGAGGACCAACCCACCGAGCACACAGTGACTGCACACTCCTCTACTGACAGAACTGACCCACCGAGCACACTGTGACTGCACACTCCTCTACTGACAGAACCGACCCACCGAGCACACTGTGACTGCACACTCCTCTACTGACAGGACCGACCCACCGAGGACCGACCCACCGAGCACACAGTGACTGCACACTCCTCTACTGAAAGAACAGACCCACCGAGCACACTGTGACTGCACACTCCCTACTGACAGGACCGACCCACCGAGCACACAGTGACTGCACACTCCTCTACTGACAGGACCGACCCATCGAGCACACTGTGACTGCACACTGCTCTACTGACAGGACCGACCCACCGAGCACACAGTGACTGCACACTCCCTACTGACAGATCCGACCCACGAGCACACTGTGACTGCACACTCCTCTACTGACAGGACCGACCCACCGAGCACACAGTGACCGCACACTCCCTACTGACAGGACCGACCCACGAGCACACTGTGACTGCAGACTCCTCTACTGACAGGACCGACCCACCGAGGACCGACCGATCGAGCACACTGTGACTGCACACTCCTCTACTGACAGGACCGACCCACCGAGCACACAGTGACTGCACACTCCCTACTGATAGAACCGACCCACGAGCACATTGTGACTGCACACTCTCTACTGACAGGACCGACCCACCGAGCACACTGCACACTCCCTACTGACAGAACCGACCCACCGAGGCCTGACCCACCGAGCACACTGTGACTGCACACTCCCTACTGACAGGACCGACCCACCAAGCACACAGTGACTGCACACTCCCTACTGACAGGACCGACCCACCGAGCACACTGTGACTGCACACTCCCTACTGACAGGACCGACCCACCGAGCACACTGTGACTGCACACTCCCTACTGACAGGACCGACCCACCGAGCACACTGTGACTGCACACTCCTCTACTGACAGGACCGACCCACCGAGCACACTGTGACTGCACACTCCTCTACTGACAGGACCGACCCACCGAGGACCGACCCACCGAGCACACTGACTGCACACACCTCTACTGACAGGACCGACCCACCGAGCACACTGTGACTGCACACTCCTCTACTGACAGAACCGACCCACCGAGCACACTGTGACTGCACACTCCTCTACTGACAGGACCGACCCACCGAGCACACTGTGACTGCACACTCCTCTACTGACAGAACCAACCCACCGAGCACACTGTGACTGCACACGCCTCTACTGACAGAGCCGACCCACCGAGCACACTGCACACTCCTCTACTGACAGAACCGACACACCGAGGCCGACCCACCGAGCACACTGTGACTGCACACTCCCTACTGACAGGACCGACCCACCGAGCACACAGTGACTGCACACTCCCTACTGACAGGACCGACCCACCGAGCACACTGTGACTGCACACTCCCTACTGACAGGACCGACCCACCGAGCACACTGTGACTGCACACTCCCTATTGACAGGACCGACCCACCGAGCACACTGTAACTGCACACTCCTCTACTGACAGGACCGACCCACCGAGCACACTGTGACTGCACACTCCTCTACTGACAGGACCGACCTACCGAGGACCGACCCACCGAGCACACTGTGACTGCACACTCCTCTACTGACAGGACCGACCCACCGAGCACACTGTGACTGCACACTCCTCTACTGACAGAACCAACCCACCGAGCATACTGTGACTGCACACTCCTCTACTGACAGGACCGACCCACCGAGCACACAGTGACTGCACACTCCTCTACTGACAGAGCCGAGTCACCGAGCACACTGACTGCACACTCCTCTACTGACAGAGCCGACCCACCGAGCACACTGCACACTCCTCTACTGACAGGACCGACCCACCGAGCACACTGCACACTCCTCTACTGACAGGACCGACCCACCGAGCACACTGCACACTCCTCTACTGACAGGACCGACCCACCGAGCACACTCCACACTCCTCTACTGACAGGACCGAGCACACTGCACACTCCTCTACTGACAGAGCCGACCCACCGAGCACACTGCACACTCCTCTACTGACAGGACCAACCCACCGAGCACACTGCACACTCCCTACTGACAGGACCGACCCACCGAGCACACTGCACACTCCTCTACTGACAGGACCGACCCACCGAGCACACTGCACACTCCTCTACTGACAGAGCCGACCCACCGAGCACACTGCACACTCCTCTACTGACAGAGCCGACCCACCGAGCACACTGCACACTCCTCTACTGACAGGACCGACCCACCGAGCACACTGCACACTCCTCTACTGACAGGGCCGACCCACCAAGCACACTGCACACTCCTCTACTGACAGGACCGAGCACACTGCACACTTCTCTACTGAAAGAGCCGAGCCACCGAGCACACTGCACACTCCTCTACTGACAGAGCCGAGCCACCGAGGACCGACCCACCGAGCACACTGCACACTCCTTTACTGACAGGACCGAGCACACTGCACACTCCTCTACTGACAGGACCGAGCACACTGCACACTCCTCTACTGACAGGACCGACCCACCGAGCACACTGCACACTCCTCTACTGACAGGACCGAGCACACTGCACACTCCTCTACTGACAGGACCGACCCACTGAGCACACTGCACACTCCTATACTGACAGGACCGAGCACACTGCACACTCCTTTACTGACAGGACCGACCCACCGAGCACACTGCATACTCCTCTACTGACAGGACCGACCCACCGAGCACACTGCACACTCCTCTACTGACAGAGCCGACCCACCGAGCACACTGCACACTCCTCTACTGACAGAGCCGACACACCGAGCACACTGCACACTCCTCTACTGACAGGACCAACCCACCGAGCGCACTGCACACTCCCTACTGACAGGACCGACCCACCGAGCACACTGCACACTCCTCTACTGACAGGACCGACACACCGAGCACACTGCACACTCCTCTACTGACAGAGCCGACCCACCGAGCACACTGCACACTCCTCTACTGACAGAGCCGAACCACCGAGCACACTGCACACTCCTCTACTGACAGGACCGACCCACCGAGCACACTGCACACTCCTCTACTGACAGGGCCGACCCACCAAGCACACTGCACACTCCTCTACTGACAGGACCGAGCACACTGCACACTCCTCTACTGAAAGAGCCGAGCCACCGAGCACACTGCACACTCCTCTACTGACAGAGCCGAGCCACCGAGGACCGACCCACCGAGCACACTGCACACTCCTTTACTGACAGGACCGAGCACACTGCACACTCCTCTACTGACAGGACCGAGCACACTGCACACTCCTTTACTGACAGGACCGACCCACCGAGCACACTGCACACTCCTCTACTGACAGAACCGAGCACCGAGCACACTGCACACCCTTCTACTGACAGAGCTGACCCACCGAGCACACTGCACACTCCTCTACTGACAGGACCGACCCACCGAGCACACTGCACACTCCTCTACTGACAGAGCCGAGCCACCGAGCACACTGCACACTCCTCTACTGACAGAGCCGACCCACCGAGCACACTGCACACTCCTCTACTGACAGGACCAACCCACCGAGCACACTGCACACTCCCTACTGACAGGACCGACCCACCGAGCACACTGCACACTCCTCTACTGACAGGACCGACCAACCGAGCACACTGCACACTCCTCTACTGACAGAGCTGACCCACCGAGCACACTGCACACTCCTCTACTGACAGAGCCGAACCACCGAGCACACTGCACACTCCTCTACTGACAGGACCAACCCACCGAGCACACTGCACACTCCTCTACTGACAGGGCCGACCCACCAAGCACACTGCACACTCCTCTACTGACAGGACCGAGCACACTGCACACTCCTCTACTGAAAGAGCCGAGCCACCGAGCACACTGCACACTCCTCTACTGACAGAGCCGAGCCACCGAGGACCGACCCACCGAGCACACTGCACACTCCTTTACTGACAGGACCGAGCACACTGCACACTCCTCTACTGACAGGACCGAGCACACTGCACACTCCTCTACTGACAGGACCGACCCACCGAGCACACTGCACACTCCTCTACTGACAGAACCGAGCACAGAGCACACTGCACACCCCTCTACTGACAGAGCCGACCCACCGAGCACACTGCACACTCCTCTACTGACAGGACCGACCCACCGAGCACACTGCACACTCCTCTACTGACAGAGCCGAGCCACCGAGCACCCTGCACACTCCTCTACTGACAGGACCGACCCACCGAGCACACTTCACACTCCTCTACTGACAGAGCCGAGCCACCGAGGACCGACCCACCGAGCACACTGCACACTCCTTTACTGACAGGACCGAGCACACTGCACACTCCTCTACTGACAGGACCGAGCACACTGCACACTCCTCTACTGACAGGACCGACCCACCGAGCACACTGCACACTCCTCTACTGACAGGACCGAGCACACTGCACACTCCTCTACTGACAGGACCGACCCACTGAGCACACTGCACACTCCTATACTGACAGGACCGAGCACACTGCACACTCCTTTACTGACAGGACCGACCCACCGAGCACACTGCATGCTCCTCTACTGACAGGACCGACCCACTGAGCACACTGCACACTCCTCTACTGACAGAGCCGACCCACCGAGCACACTGCACACTCCTCTACTGACAGAGCCGACACACCGAGCACACTGCACACTCCTCTACTGACAGGACCAACCCACCGAGCACACTGCACACTCCCTACTGACAGGACCGACCCACCGAGCACACTGCACACTCCTCTACTGACAGGACCGACCCACCGAGCACACTGCACACTCCTCTACTGACAGAGCCGACCCACCGAGCACACTGCACACTCCTCTACTGACAGAGCCGAACCACCGAGCACACTGCACACTCCTCTACTGACAGGACCGACCCACCGAGCACACTGCACACTCCTCTACTGACAGGGCCGACCCACCAAGCACACTGCACACTCCTCTACTGACAGGACCGAGCACACTGCACACTCCTCTACTGAAAGAGCCGAGCCACCGAGCACACTGCACACTCCTCTACTGACAGAGCCGAGCCACCGAGGACCGACCCACCGAGCACACTGCACACTCCTTTACTGACAGGACCGAGCACACTGCACACTCCTCTACTGACAGGACCGAGCACACTGCACACTCCTTTACTGACAGGACCGACCCACCGAGCACACTGCACACTCCTCTACTGACAGAACCGAGCACCGAGCACACTGCACACCCCTCTACTGACAGAGCTGACCCACCGAGCACACTGCACACTCCTCTACTGACAGGACCGACCCACCGAGCACACTGCACACTCCTCTACTGACAGAGCCGAGCCACCGAGCACACTGCACACTCCTCTACTGACAGAGCCGACCCACCGAGCACACTGCACACTCCTCTACTGACAGGACCAACCCACCGAGCACACTGCACACTCCCTACTGACAGGACCGACCCACCGAGCACACTGCACACTCCTCTACTGACAGGACCGACCAACCGAGCACACTGCACACTCCTCTACTGACAGAGCTGACCCACCGAGCACACTGCACACTCCTCTACTGACAGAGCCGAACCACCGAGCACACTGCACACTCCTCTACTGACAGGACCAACCCACCGAGCACACTGCACACTCCTCTACTGACAGGGCCGACCCACCAAGCACACTGCACACTCCTCTACTGACAGGACCGAGCACACTGCACACTCCTCTACTGAAAGAGCCGAGCCACCGAGCACACTGCACACTCCTCTACTGACAGAGCCGAGCCACCGAGGACCGACCCACCGAGCACACTGCACACTCCTTTACTGACAGGACCGAGCACACTGCACACTCCTCTACTGACAGGACCGAGCACACTGCACACTCCTCTACTGACAGGACCGACCCACCGAGCACACTGCACGCTCCTCTACTGACAGAACCGAGCACAGAGCACACTGCACACCCCTCTACTGACAGAGCCGACCCACCGAGCACACTGCACACTCCTCTACTGACAGGACCGACCCACCGAGCACACTGCACACTCCTCTACTGACAGAGCCGAGCCACCGAGCACACTGCACACTCCTCTACTGACAGGACCGACCCACCGAGCACACTGCACACTCCTCTACTGACAGGACCGACCCACCGAGGACCGACCCACCGAGCACACTGTGACTGCACACTCCCTACTAACAGGACCGACCCACCGACCACACTGCACACTCCCTACTGACAGAACCGACCCACCGAGGGCCGACCCACCGAGCACACTATGACTGCACACTCCCTACTGACAGGACCGACCCACCGAGCACACTGTGACTGCACACTCCCTACTGACAGGACCGACCCACCTAGCACACTGTGACTGCACACTCCCTACTGACAGGACCGACCCACCGAGCACACTGTGACTGCACACTCCTCTACTGACAGGACCGACCCACCGAGGACCGACCCACCGAGCACACTGTGACTGCACACTCCTCTACTGACAGGACCGACCCACCGAGCACACTGTGACTGCACACTCCTCTACTGACAGGACCAACCCACCGAGGACCGACCCACCGAGCACACTGTGACTGCACACTCCTCTACTGACAGGACCGACCCACCGAGCACACTGTGACTGCACACTCCTCTACTGACAGAACCGACCCACCAAGCACACTGTGACTGCACACTCCTCTACTGACAGGACCAACCCACCGAGCACACAGTGACTGCACACTCCTCTACTGACAGAGCCGAGCCACCGAGCACACTGACTGTACACTCCTCTTCTGACAGAGCCGACCCACCGACCACACTGCACACTCCCTACTGACAGAACCGACCCACCGAAGGCCGACCCACCGAGCACACTGTGACTGCACATTCCCTACTGACAGGACCGACCCACCGAGCACACTGTGACTGCACACTCCCTACTGACAGGACCGACCCACCTAGCACACTGTGACTGCACACTCCCTACTGACAGGACCGACCCACCGAGCACACTGTGACTGCACACTCCTCTACTGACAGGACCGACCCACCGAGTACCGACCCACCGAGCACACTGTGACTGCACACTCCTCTACTGACAGGACCGACCCACCGAGCACACTGTGACTGCACACTCCTCTACTGACAGGACCAACCCACCGAGAACCGACCCACCGAGCACACTGTGACTGCACACTCCTCTACTGACAGGACCGACCCACCGAGCACACTGTGACTGCACACTCCTCTACTGACAGAACCGACCCACCAAGCACACTGTGACTGCACACTCCTCTACTGACAGGACCAACCCACCGAGCACACAGTGACTGCACACTCCTCTACTGACAGAGCCGAGCCACCGAGCACACTGACTGCACACTCCTCTTCTGACAGAGCCGACCCACCGAGCACACTGCACACTCCTCTACTGACAGGACCGACCCACCGAGCACACTGCACACTCCTCTACTGACAGGACCGACCCACCGAGCACACTGCACACTCCTCTACTGACAGAGCCGACCCACCGAGGACCGACCCACCGAGCACACTGCACACTCCTCTACTGACAAAGCCGACCCACCGAGCACACTCCACACTCCTCTACTGACAGGACCGACCCACCGAGCACACTGCACACTCCTCTACTGACAGAGCCGAACCACCGAGCACACTGCACACTCCTCTACTGACAGAGCCGACCCACCGAGCACACTGCACACTCCTCTACTGACAGGACCAACCCACCGAGCACACTGCACACTCCCTACTGACAGGACCGACCCACCGAGCACACTGCACACTCCTCTACTGACAGGACCGACCCACCGAGCACACTGCACACTCCTCTACTGACAGAGCCGACCCACCGAGCACACTGCACACTCCTCTACTGACAGGACCGACCCACCGAGCACACTGCACACTCCCTACTGACAGGATAGACCCACAGAGCACACTGCACACTCCTCTACTGACAGGACCGACCCACCGAGCACACTGCACACTCCTCTACTGACAGGGCCGACCCACCAAGCACACTGCACACTCCTCTACTGACAGGACCGAGCACACTGCACACTCCTCTACTGAAAGAGCCGAGCCACCGAGCACACTGCACACTCCTCTACTGACAGAGCCGAGCCACCGAGGACCGACCCACCGAGCACACTGCACACTCCTCTACTGACAGGACCGAGCACACTGCACACTCCTCTACTGACAGGACCGAGCACACTGCACACTCCTCTACTGACAGAACCGACCAACCGAGCACACTGCACACTCCTCTACCGACAGGACCCACCCACCGAGCACACTGCACACTCCTCTACTGACCGAGCCGACCCACCGAGCACACTCCACACTCCTCTACTGACAGGACCGACCCACCGAGCACACTGCACACTCTACTGACAGGACCGACCCACTGAGCACACTGCACACTCCTCCACTGACAGGACCGACCCACCGAGCACACTGCACACTCCTCTACTGACAGGACCGACCCACCGAGCACACTGCACACTCCTCTACTGACAGAGCCGAGCCACCGAGCACACTTCACACTCCTCTACTGACAGAGCCGAGCCACCGAGGACCGACCCACCGAGCACACTGCACATTCCTCTACTGACAGGACCGACCCACCGAGCACACTGCACACTCCTCTACTGACAGGACCGACCCACCGAGCACACTGCACACTCCTCTACTGACAGAGCCGACCCACCGAGCACACTGCACACTCCTCTACTGACAGAGCCGACCCACCGAGCACACTGCACACTCCTCTACTGACAGAGTCGACCCACCGAGCACACTGCACACGCCCCTACTGACAGGACCGACCCACCGAACACACTGCACACTCCTCTACTGACAGGACCGAGCACACTGCACACTCCTCTACTGACAGAGCCGACCCACCGAGCACACTGCACACTCCTCTACTGACAGGACTGACCCACCGAGCACACTGCACACTCTTCTACTGACAGAGCCGACCCACCGAGCACACTGCACACTCCTCTACTGACAGGACTGACCCACCGAGCACACTGCACACTCCTCTACTGACAGGACCGACCCACTGAGCACACTGCACACTCTTCTACTGACAGAGCCGAGCCACCAAGCACACTCCTCTACTGACAGAGCTGACCCTCTGAGCACACTGCACACTCCTCTACTGACAGGACCGACCCACCGAGCACACTGCACACTCCTCTACTGACAGGACCGACCCACCGAGCACACTGCACACTTCTCTACTGACAGAGCCGAGCCACCAAGCACACTCCTCTACTGACAGAGCCGACCCACTGAGCACACTGCACACTCCTCTACTGACAGGACCGACCCACCGAGCACACTGCACACTCCTCTACTGACAGAGCCGAGCCACCAAGCACACTCCTCTACTGACAGAGCCGAGCCACCGAGGACCGACCCACCGAGCACACTGCACACTCCTCTACTGACAGGACCGACCCACTGAGCACACTGCACACTCCTCTACTGACAGGACCGACCCACCGAGCACACTCCTCTACTGACAGGCCAGAGCACACTGCACACTCCTCTACTGATGGGACCGACCCATCAAGCACACTGCACACTCCTCTACTGACAGAGCCGAGCCACCGAGCACACTGCACACTCCTCTACTGACAGAGCCGACCCACCGAGCACACTGCACACTCCTCTACTGACAGGGAGTGCATGTGCCACACCCCTCTCTTCTGTCCTATCATCCCTCTCTCTCACCTAGATCCCTCTCTATCACCTAGATTCCTCTCTATCACCTAGATTCCTCTCTATCACCTAGATCCCTCTCTATCACCTAGATCCCTCTCTATCACCTAGATCCCTCTCTATCACCTAGATTCCTCTCTATCACCTAGATTCCTCTCTATCACCTAGATTCCTCTCTATCACCTAGATTCCTCTCTATCACCTAGATTCCTCTCTTCTGTCCTATCATCCCTCCGTATGATCTCTCTCTATGACCTATATCCCTCTTATTTGTATCCTTACATCCCTCTTCTCTGTCTTCCAATCCCTCTCTTCTGTCCTCCGATCCTTCTGTATGATCCCTCTCTTCTGTCCTCCGATCCCTCTGTATGACCCGTCTCTTCTGTCCTATGATCCCTCTCTTCTGTCCTCCGATCCCTCTGTATGATCCCTCTCTTCTGTCCTCCGATCCCTTCGTATGATCCCTCTCTTCTATCCCCTGATCATTCTGTATGATCCCTCTCTTCTGTCCTCCGATCCCTCTGTATGACCCGTCTCTTCTGTCCTATGATCCCTCTCTTCTGTCCTCCGATCCTTCTGTATGATCCCTCTCTTCTGTCCTCCGATCCCTCTGTATGACCCGTCTCTTCTGTCCTATGATCCCTCTCTTCTGTCCTCCGATCCCTCTGTATGATCCCTCTCTTCTGTCCTCCGATCCCTTCGTATGATCCCTCTCTTCTATCCCCTGATCATTCTGTATGATCCCTCTCTTCTGTCCTCCGATCCCTCCGTATGATTCCTCTGATCCCTCTGTATGATCCCTCTCTTCTGTCCTACAATCCCTCTGTATGATCCCTCTCTTCTGTCCTATGATCCCTCCTGTATGATCCCTCTCTTCTGTCATACGGAGGGATCGGAGGACAGAAGAGAGGGATCATTCGGAGGACAGAAGAGAGGGATCATACAGAAAGAACGGAGGACAGAAGAGAGGGATCATAGGACAGAAGAGAGGGATCATACAGAGGGATTGGTGGACAGAAGAGAGGGATCATACAGAAGGATCAGAGGATAGAAGAGAGGGATCATACAGAATGATCAGGGGATAGAAGAGAGGGATCATACAGAAGGATCGGAGGACAGAAGAGAGGGATCATACAGAGGGATCGGAGGACAGAAGAGAGGGATCATACAGAGGGATCGGAGGACAGAACAGAGGGATCGGAAGACAGAACAGAGGGATCGGAAGACAGAACAGAGGGATCATACAGAGGGATCGGAGGACAGAACAGAGGAATCATACAGAGGGATCGGAAGACAGAACAGAGGCTTCATACAGAGGGATCGGAAGACAGAACAGAGGCATCATACAGAGGGATCGGAGGACAGAAGAGAGGGATCATACAGAGGGATCGGAGGACAGAAGAGAGGGATCATACAGAGGGATCGGAGGACAGAAGAGAGGGATCATACAGAGGGATCGGAGGACAGAAGAGAGGGATCATACAGAGGGATCGGAGGACAGAAGAGAGGGATCATACAGACGGATCGGAGGACAGAAGAGAGGGATCGGAGGACAGAAGAGAGGGATCATACAGAGGGATCGGAGGACAGAAGAGAGGGATCATACAGAGGGATCGGAGGACAGAAAAGAGGGATCATACAGAGGGATTGGAGGACAGAAAAGAAGGATCATACAGAAGGATCAGAGGAAAGAAGAGAGGGATCATACAGAAGGATCGAAGGACAGAAGAAAGGGATCATACAGAGGGATCAGAGGACAGAAGAGAGGGATCATACAGAAGGATCGGAGGACAGAAGAGAGGGATCATACAGAGGAATTGGAGGACAGAAGAAAGGGATCATACAGAAGGATCAGAGGATAGAAGAAAGGGATCATAGGACAGAAGAGAGGGATCATACAGAGGAATTGGAGGACAGAAGAGAGGGATCATACAGAAGGATCGGAGGACAGAAAAGAGGGATCATACAGAAGGATCGGAGGACAGAAGAGAGGGATCATACAGAAGGATCGGAGAACAGATGAGAGGGATCATACAGAAGGATTGGAGGACAGAAGAGAGGGGTTATACAGAGGGATCGGAGGACAGAAGAGAGGGACCATAGGACAGAAGAGAGGGATCATACAGAGGAATTGGAGGACAGAAGAGAGGGATCATACAGAAGGATCGGAGGATAGAAGAGAGGGATCATAGGACAGAAGAGAGGGATCATACAGAGGAATTGGAGGACAGAAGAGAGGGATCATACAGAAGGATCGGAAGATAGAAGAGAGGGATCATAGGACAGAAGAGAGGGATCATACAGAGGAATTGGAGGACAGACGAAAGGGATCATACAGAAGGATCGGAGGATAGAAGAAAGGGATCATAGGACAGAAGAGAGGGATCATACAGAGGAATTGGAGGACAGAAAAGAGGGGGCATACAGAAGGATCGGAGGACAGAAGAGAGGGATCATACAGAAGGATCGGAGGACAGAAGAGAGGGGTCATACAGAAGGATCGGAGGACAGAAAAGAGGGATCATACAGAAGGATCGGAGGACAGAAGAGAGGGATCATACAGAAGGATCGGAGGACAGAAGAGAGGGATCATACAGAAGGATCAGAGGACAGAAGAGAGGGATCATACAGAAGGATCGGAGGACAGAAAAGAGGGATCATACAGAAGGATCGGAGGACAGAAGAGAGGGATCATACAGAAGGATCGGAGAACAGATGAGAGGGATCATACAGAAGGATCGGAGTACAGAAGAGAGGGGTCATACAGAGGGATCGGAGGACAGAAGAGAGGGGTCATACAGAGGGATCGGAGGACAGAAGGGAGGGATCATAGGACAGAAGAGAGGGATCATACAGAGGAATTGGGGGACAGAAGATAGGGATCATACAGAAGGATCGGAGGACAGAAGAGAGGGATTATACAGAAGGATCGGAGGACAGAAGAGAGGGATCATACAGAAGGATCGGAGGACAGAAGAAAGGGATCATACAGAAGGATCAGAGGACAGATGAGAGGGATCATACAGAAGGATCAGAGGACAGATGAGAGGGATCATACAGAAGGATCGGAGGACAGAAGAGAGGGATCATACAGAAAGATCGGAGGACAGAAGAGAGGGATCATACAGAAGGATCGGATGACAGAAGAGAGGGATCATACAGAAGGATCAGAGGACAGATGAGAGGGATCATACAGAAGGATCAGAGGACAGATGAGAGGGATCATACAGAAGTATCAGAGGACAGATGAGAGGGATCATACAGAAGGATCAGAGGACAGATGAGAGGGATCATACAGAAGGATCAGAGGACAGATGAGAGGGATCATACAGAAGGATCGGAGGACAGATGAGAGGGATCATACAGAAGGATCGGAGGACAGAAGAGAGGGATCATACAGAGGAATTGGAGGACAGAAGAGAGGGATCATACAGAGGAATCGGAGGACAGAAGAGAGGGATCATACAGAAGGATCAGAGGACAGAAGAGAGGGATCATACAGAAGGATCGGAGGACAGAAGAGAGGGATCATACAGAAGGATCGGAGGACAGAAGAGAGGGATCATACAGAAGGATCGGAGGACAGAAGAGAGGGGTCATACAGAGGGATCGGAGGACAGATGAGAGGGATCATGCAGAAGGATCGGAGGACAGAAGAGAGGGATCATACAGAAGGATCGGAGGACAGAAGAGAGGGGTCATACAGAGGGATCGGAGGACAGATGAGGGGGATCCATGCTTGCCTTTATTGCTAAAGAGCTCCCATCTTCTTGCCTCCTTCTTCTGGCCCAGTGTTTTAATTTTGTCTTTCTTTTCTTTGGGATACTGCTAAGGATGTAACTCCCACACATGGGAACTGGAGTTACATTAAAGCATTTGTTACCCCAACACTTCATATTCCTGATATGTGCCTACTGTACCATGTACTTGTATGAGAAAATTTCTTGTTCTCTTTGTATTGCTTTCTTTATGTGAAATCCCTAGTGTTCCTGCCAGTTCCTCTGTTTTTCAATTAAAAACTGACCACACTAATCAGGAGAACACACCGTTGTCAGTTCTCTAGATATGTTGGGAAATCAGCCTGCTCACCTGCAATGATCAGACTTGTCCTGACACGCCCACGCTGCACGTTCAGTCACTGGGAAGCTCAGTGCACTGCTGCTTCTCCTCCCCCCCACCCTAGCTCTTATGCAGCTTAGAACAGAGGGAAGGTACTCACTTATAAAAAAGGGAAAAATTGATTTATGTTTTTTCATATCTATACAAAAAAGTTTTCCCTTTCATTTCTATTTTTAACTGAATGGGTTGTTTTACAAGGAGATCGTTTACAATCACTTTAATGCAGCTTCATTCTTGTGCAAAAATGAAATGTTTAAGAAGAATGCTTGCAGGAGGGGCAAGAAGTGTTTTCTTCTCCTCTGCCGAAAAACTCTACCTACTAGCTATTTAAAAAAAATAATTATGCTTGGTTCCCTTTTCACGATAGCTGCTGACTAAAAGCCTTAGTTCACCTTTTGCAAAAAGTAGTTTATGCAGCAGCACTGATCTAATGATTAGTGTGCATTTACTAATTTTTGCAATGAGGCCTGCAGATCATCATACCTGTGATCAGTGCATCTCAGGGTAGGGTGACCAGACATCCCTGGTTTTTGGGGACAGTCCCCAGATTGAGGACACTGTCCCCGGACCAAGTCTGTCCCCGGTTTTGTCCCCGGATTGGATTTGAACAGGGGCTGGGGCAATTTCAAAGACAGTCAGTGCAGAAATAAAAAAATCAGAATTACACCCCGCCCCTCCTACTAGCTTAGGGGGTGTATTTTTTCCATTATCTGTGCCCCTTTCTGATGCTCATGTGCTGGTCGGAGCGGAGGGAATATTTCTTAAATTTCGGGTGTATGCCCGTTCCGCTCCGCTCGCTTGTTCTTCTGCCTTGGCTCAAGTCCCGGCCAGCCGCCTGCCTATCCCCGTTCCTTCCCTGGCGGAGTGATCTTCCTCCGCTCCCCACCCAGTAGTACCCAGGGCCCAGAGAGTAAGACTTGACAGGCTGTGAGGCGGGCGGCGGCGGCGACGGGCAGAGAGTCGCTGATTGCCGCCATTACTAGTAAAAAATAAAATATGTCCCCGGATTTCATTTTAAAAATCTGGTCACCTTATCTCAGGTGAAATGCATAGGCTCTTGCAATGTGTTCCCCCAGCCTACAGAAACACTAATATCCTGGCTGCCTTCAGCTTGTACGTGGTCTAAATTCTTACCCTGAACCTCGTAATTAAAAAGTGAAGACAGAGACAACTGGGCATGTTGACTTTCCAAAGGGAAGTGCAATGGCACTCTATCTACTCTTCTTGATGCATGTTTCCAATGCATTCCTCTCAAACCCATCCAGAGATCTTGTGATCAGAGGACAGAAGAGAGGGATCATACAGAGGGATCGGAGGACAGAAGAGAGGGATGATACAGAGGGATCGGGGGATAGAAGAGAGGGGTCATACAGAGGGATCGGAGGACAGAAGAGGGGGATCAGAGAACAGAAGAGAGGGATCATACAGAGGGATCAGAGGACAGAAAAGAGGGATCAGAGGACAGAAAAGAGGGATCAGAGGACAGAAGAAAGGGATCATACAGAGGGATGAGAGGACAGAAGAGAGGGATCATACAGAGGGATCAGAGGACAGAAGAGAGGGATCAGAGGACAGAAGAGAGGGATCATACAGAGGGATCAGAGGACAGAAAAGAGGGATCAGAGGACAGAAGAGAGGGATCATACAGAGGGATGAGAGGACAGAAGAGAGGGATCATACAGAGGGATCGGAGGACAGAAGAGAGCGATCGGAGGACAGAAGAGAGGGATGATACAGAGGGATCGGAGGACAGAAGAGAGGGATCATACAGAGGGATCAGAGGACAGAAGAGAGGGATCATACAGAGGGATGAGAGGATAGAAGAGAGGGATCGTACTGAGGGATGAGAGGACAGAAGAGAGGGATCATACGGAGGGATCAAAGGACAGAAGAGAGGGATCATACGGAGGGATCGGAGGACAGAAGATCATACAGAGGGATCAGAGGACAGAAGAGAGGGATGTCTTCCGATCCTTCTGCATGATCCCTCTTTTCTATCCTCCGATCCTTCTGTATGATCCCTCTTTTCTGTCCTCCAATCCCTCTGTATGATCCCTCTCTTCTGTCCTCCGATCCCTCTGTATGATCCCTCTCTTCTGTCCTCCGATCCCTCTGTATGATCCCTCTCTTCTGTCCTCCGACCCCTCTGTATGATCCCTCTCTTCTGTCCTCTGATCCCTCTGTATGACCCCTCTCCTCTATCCCCCGATCCCTCTGTATGATCCCTCTCTTCTGTCCTCCGACCCCTCTGTATGATCCCCCTCTTCTGTCCTCCGATCCCTCTGTATGACCCCTCTCTTCTATCCCCCGATCCCTCTGTATGATCCCTCTCTTCTGTCCTCCGACCCCTCTGAATGATCCCTCTCTTCTGTCCTCTGATCACAAGATCTCTGGATGGGTTTGAGAGGAATGCATTGGAAACATGCATCAAGAAGAGTAGATAGAGTGCCATTCCACTTCCCTTTGGAAAGTCAACATGCCCAGTTGTCTCTGTCTTCACTTTTTAATTACGAGGCTCAGGGTAAGAATTTAGACCACGTACAAGCTGAAGGCAGCCAGGATATTCGTGTTTCTGTAGGCTGGGGGAACTAAAAATTAGTAAATGCACACTAATCATTAGATCAGTGCTGCTGCATAAACTACTTTTTGCAAAAGGTGAACTAAGGCTTTTAGTCAACAGCTATCGTGAAAAGGGAACCAAGCATATTTTTTTTTTTTTTTAAATAGCTAGTAGGTAGAGTTTTTCGGCAGAGGAGATGAAAACACTTCTTGCCCCTCCTGCAAGCATTCTTCTTAACCACTTCCATACAGGGCTTTTTTTTTTTTTTTTTACTTTCAAAATATTTTATTTTCATAAGATAAATAATACAGAACATTACATCATGTTATATAAAAATAAATAAAAATAAAGAAAAAAGATTATGTTCAGGAATAAACAAACATTAGTCAATAAATGGATAAAATAATAAAAACATCCTAGAAAAAAGGATAGATTCATGTAAGCAATCAAAAGTTTGTCAGGGGGAGATCTCTTCATCCTTATAATATAATGGAAGGGAGAAGGGAAACCCTCTCTCCAGGCATAGAGACCTCCTTCTGACTCTTAGGCCCCGAGAAGATTATCAGGGCCAACAGATCGGGATGGACTAAACAAGGCCGAACAAAACATTTGATAGTATCCCATTAAATCTAAATAAAAGAGACATAATATGTAATGGGAAACTAGAATTCCCAGAAAAAGAGTTTCCATAAATCCTTTTTAGAAGGAAGAAAAGAAGAGGAAAATAAAGACAGCGGGTAAAAAAGAGGACGGAGGGAAAGGGATGGGTATGTGTCCAACTTAATGTTGAATAGAAGGTAAAACAGCATCTTCACCAATCGAAATCCCCATATATTTGGCCCAAGGTTCCCATATTTTTTCGAATTTGGGAATGGTATTAGATAAGATGCTAGCTAATTTTTCCTGAGTTAGTATCCAAGATATTTTGGTTTTGGCATCTGACAGGAAAGGTTTTGTTTTTTTCCATGATTTGGCAATTGTGATTTTGGCGCCTGTAAAGATAAAGTGTATCAATTTTTGTGAAACCTTTGGTATGTGAGGAATATGAGCATTCAAAATGGCTACTGGTAGGGACCTAGGGACCTGAAAACCTGTTACCTTAAAAATGAATAAAAATATTTTTCTCCAGAAGGGGCGAACTCTGGGGCACTCCCACCAAATATGAGGCATAGAGCCGTAAAGTTGGCAACCTCTGAAACACATTGTATCTGATGCTGGATATATAGATGCCAGTCTGGAAGGAGTTAGATACCATCTGGTTATAACTTTAATATTTGCCTCCATTAAAGAGACATTAAGAATCCCTTTGAAAGATTTAGAGAAGGCTAAGTGCCAGGTATCCAAATTCCAACAAAACTGGGCGTCTTTTTCCCAAGCCTCCATATAGGAAGATTTTGATGTAGGGTGAGTGAGGCATGAATATACCATAGATATGCCTCCCCTTTGTGAACTGGCCTGGCTGCACCATAACTCCTACTTCGTAAATTGGGGAGGAAGGAGTTTTTCCTTCCAGATTTGGTTTAAAAATTTGAAAATTTGATTAAACCGCGGTTTTTCAGAATCTGGAAGTTTCAGATGTTTGATGCAGTAACTAAGGGATATAGGCTCTCCAGGATTAAAAAATTGTCCTATACGATACAATCCTTTATCAATCCACCATTTAAATGCCTCTACATTTAGACCAGGGGGGAAGTCAGGGTTATTGAATAAATGGGAAAGAGGTCTTTCAGAGGATATAAGGTTTGGGAGATTTCTTAGGGAATCCCATAGTGCAAACGATTGAGATAGAGTCGGGGACATTATGGGGAGTCTTTTTTTGGGGGGGCACCATAAAAGGTATTCTAAGGATAGTGTTGGTGTAGTCTCTTTTTCAATATTGATCCAGTCTGGTTTCTCTGTTGCAGAATAAATCAAAGAAGTCTGGGCTAGTCTAGCTGCTAAGTAGTATTTATGTAGGTCAGGTAGACCTAAACCTCCCTGTTTTCTGTGACGAAGTAATGTGTTTTGGGGGATGCGGTAACCTGAAGCACCCCAGATAAATTTGATGATTTTACTTTGGAGCTTTTTCAAGTGATTCTTAGTAATGGGAATAGGAAGAGATCTAAAAAAATAAAGGATTCTAGGGAGCAGAGTCATTTTTATAGAATTAATTCTACCTAACCAAGATAATTCGTTTTTGGACCAAGATGCTAGATCATTCTCAAATTTTTTGAAAAAAGGGAAACATTTAGAGCTTGTGATTTTGAGTAATTTACCCTAAGGCCTGAGACCTCAGAGAAGGCCTTCATAACCTGGCAGACGTTAGCCATACAGGGCTTTTTATACCACTTCCATACCGGGCCTATTCTGGCACTTCTCTCCTACATGTACATATCATCATTCTTTTGCTAGAAAATTACTCAGAACCCCGAAACATTATGTATGTTTTTTTTTTAGCAGACACCCTAGGGAATAAAATGACGGTCATTGCAACTTTTTTTCTTGCACGGTATTTGCGCAATAATTTTTCAAACGCCTTTTTAAAAAAAAAAATGGTTTCATGAATTAAAAAATAACAAAACTGTAAAGTTAGCCCAATTTTTTGGGGAAAATATGAAAGATGATATTACGCCGAGTAAAAAGATACCTAACATGTCACGCTTTAAAATTGCGCACACTCATGGAATGGCGCCAAACTTCGGTACTTAAAAATCTCCATAGGCGACGCTTTCAATTTTTTTACAGGTTACCAGGTTAGAATTACAGAGGAGGTCTAGTGCTAGAATTGTTGCACGCGCTCTAACGCACGCGGCGATAACTCACATATGTGGTTTGAACGGCGTTTACATATGTGGGCGACTTACGTGTGCATTCGCTTCTGATCGCGAGCTACCGGGGACAGGGGCGTTTTTTTTTATTATTTTTTTTTTTTTACTTATTTATTTATTTACACTTATTTTACTTTTTTTTTTTATCACTTTTATTCCTATTACAAGGAATGTAAACATCCCTTGTAATAGGAATGTGTGTGACAGGTCCTCCTTATTGAGAGATGCGGGGTCAATAAGACCCCACATCTCTCCTCCAGGCTGGAAAGCATGAGATCGTGATTTTTTTTTCACTGATCTCATACTTACAAGCCGCAATGGCCGCTTTGTTTACATTTGAGGACCCGGGCGTGAAGTCATCACATCGCGCCCGGGCCTCCGACGATCATAGAGATGACTGGTCATCTCTATGCTCGTCACGTGACCCACCACCGGCGCCGGAAGATTCTCTTCGGGTCCCCGATGGCACGGGAGAGCCCAGGGAAGCACCGGATGGCTGCGGGAGGGGGGATGTCCCCTCCCGCCGCCTATAAGAACAATCAAGCGGCGGAACTGCCGCTATGATCATTCTTATGGTGCACAGAATCGCCGGCACGTCAAAAGGATATCTGAATGATGCCTCTAGCTGCAGGCATCATTCAGATATCCCCCTTCAAACCCAGGACGTCATATGACGTCCACCCAGGATGGGAGATCCCATCTGTGGACGTCATATTACTATGGCTGGGTAGGGAAGTGGTTAAACATTTCATTTTTGCACATGTGCAGTATCTGTTATGGAGATCCCAAGAATGAAGCTGCATTAAAGTGATTGTAAACGATCTCCTTGTAAAACAACCTATTCAGTTAAAAATAGAAATGAAAGGGAAAACTTTTTTGTATAGATATGAAAAAACATAAATCAATTTTTCCCTTTTTTATAAGTGAGTACCTTCCCTCTGTTCTCAGTTGCATAAGAGCTAGGGTGGGGGGGGGAGGAGAAGCAGCAGAGCACTGAGCTTCCCAGTGACTGGCTGTGCAGCATGGGCGTGTCAGGACAAGTCTGATCATTGCAGGTGAGCAGGCTGATTTCCCAACATATCTAGAGAACTGACAACGGTGTGTTCTCCTGATTAGTGTGGTCAGTTTTTAATTGAAAAACAGAGGAACTGGCAGGAACACCAGGGATTTCACATAAAGAAAGCAATACAAAGAGAACAAGATATTTTCTCATACAAGTACATGGTACAGTAGGCACATATCAGGAATATGAAGTGTTGGGGTAACAAATGCTTTAATGCAACTCCAGTTCCCATGTGTGGGGGTTACATCCTTAGCAGTATCCCAAAAGAAAAGAAAGACAAAATTAAAACACTGGGCCAGAAGAAGGAGGCAAGAAGATGGGAGCTCTTGAGCGATAAAGGCAAGCATGGATCTGTCTTCACCACTCATACGCAACCACCAGACACCACATTGCAACAGCTACCTTTTGTGATGCCAGCAGTTACCCCTTGTGAAGCTAACAGCTCCCTTGTGTTACCACCACCCTCATTGTATGAGCTTTGTTTGCTTGCTCTGAGCCCCCTCATAGGAGAACCTCTTGCGTGGTCTGAGACCCCTTGTGGGAGTACCTCTTGCATGGTCTGAGCACCCTTGTAGGACCTTGAGACCCCTCGTAAGAGTATATTTTATGTGGTCTGTGCACCCTTGTAGGAGTACCTCGTATGTGATTTTAGCCCCCTTGTAGGAGTACCGCTTGCATGGTCTGAGTCCCATCGGTCCTCTTGCATGGTCTCAGCCACCTTGTAGAAGTACCTTTAGCTTGGTCTAAGCACCCTTGTGGGAGTACCTCTTGCATGGTCTGAGCACCCTTGTAGGAGTATCTCTTGTGTGGTCTAAACACCCTTGTAAAGGTACTTCTTGCATGGTCTGAGCCCCCTCAAATGAGTACCTCTTGCGTGGTGTGAGTCCCTTTGTAGGGGTACCTCTTACGTGGTCTCAGTCCCCCTTGTAGGAGTACCTCTTGTGTAGTCTAAGCCCCTCTGTAAGAGTTCTTCTTGCGTGGCCTCAGCGCTCTTGTAGGAGCACCTCCTGTACAACCACAAACCCCATCATAGGACTTCCTCCCACCAGCCTCATATGTAATACCCAGCCAGTCTTCTTACATAGAACTAAAATCCCCAAAAGTACTTCCAAGTGGGCATGGGAAGCAAGACAATACGAGCCCATTCACACAGGGGCGGCACGACTTTGGGGGCGACTCGGCAAGGCGGTCTGAAGACGACTTCAGAGGCGACTTGCAAAATGACTTCTGTATAGAAGTCGATGTAAGTCGCCCCGAGTCGCCCCCAAAGTAGTACAAGAACCTTTTTCTAAGTCGGAGCGACTTGCGTCGCTCCTATTAGAACGGTTCTATTGAACAGAGCGGGACGCGACTTGTCAGGCGGCTGAGTCGCCTGACGAGTCGCCCCTGTGTGAATGGGCTCTAAGCCTGGCAATCTCTCCTGTTGGCTACTTCATTCAGACATCTGCAGGACCCACATCTGTCATAATAACTAAACTGCATCTGATTGGCTCATGGCTTCTTTCGTTTTCATATTGATGTTTGTTGGAGCCACCAAGGCTTGATAGCCCCTAATTTCAAACCATGCATGGCCAACATTAGGCTGCACTTGTTTATATATTTGTATCCAGCTTTGAATCCTTTGCATCATTTGCCCTGCAGAGAAACTGGAAAAGTTATCTTACAGTCTTCATCTAAGGCATAGACAGAAAAGTGTATTGTTGGGAGCTGTGAGAATGTTATCATCCCAAAAACATGGAAAAAGAGAACCCTCCAAAGATGCGTGACTATTACATAGTTACATACATAGTTAGTCAGGTTGAAAAAAAGACACAAGTCCATCCAGTTCAACCATAAAAAAAAAATATATCGTATAATCCCATATACCCAATTCTATACCCACAGTTCTATACCCACATACCACATATATACCCATATACCCACAATTCTATACCCACAGAGGAAGGCAAAAACCCCAGCAAAGCATAATCCAATTTGCTACAGCAGGGGAAAAAATTCCTTCCTGATCCCCCGAGAGGCAATTGGATATTCCCCGGATCAACTTTACCTATAAATGTCAATACCCAGTTATATTATGTACATTTAAGAAAGAATCCAGGCCCTTCTTAAAGCAATCTACTGAGCGGGCCAGGACCACCTCTGGAGGGAGTCTATTCCACATTTTCACAGCTCTTATGCCGCGTACACACAATTGATTTTCTCGACGGTGAAAACACAGTAAAAAAAAATCGACGGGAACGAGGAACGGCTTGTTCCCCTACACACGGCCGTTTTTCCCGATATTTTTTCTCTTGGTCGAGAAAAACGACCGTGTGTAGGCTCCCCGGCAGTGTTTCCCTATGGGAAAACTGCTGCGGAAAAAAATGGCGTGAATCACGACGAGAAAAATTAGAGCATGTTCTAATTTTTCTCGTCGTAATTAATGCCGTTTTTCTCGTCGGGAAAAATGATCAAAAGCCCACACACGGTCGTTTTTCTCGTCAAAGAGAAAAAATGTAATTTTTCCCGACGAGAAAAATGGTCGTGTGTACGTGGCATTACTGTGAAGAAACCTTTCCATATTTGGAGGTGAAATCTCTTTTCCTCTAGACGTAAAGAGTGCCCCCTTGTCCTTTGTGTTGACCATAAAGTGAATAACTCAACACCAAGTTCACTATATGGACCCCTTATATATTTGTATATGTTGATCATATCCCCCCTTAATCTCCTCTTCTCAAGAGTGAATAAATTCAGTTCCTCTAATCTTTCCTCATAGCTGAGCTCCTCCATGCCTCTTATCAGTTTGGTTGTCCTTCTCTGCACTTTCTCCAGTTCCCCAATATCCTTTTTGAGAACTGGGGCCCAAAACTGAACTGCATATTCCAGATTAGGTCTTACTAATGATTTGAACAGGGGCAAAATGATATCTCTCTCTCTGGAGACCATACCTCTCTTAATACAAGAAAGGACTTTGCTCGCTTTGGAAACCGCAGCTTGGCATTGCATGCCATTATTGAGCTTATGATCTACCAGAACCCCCAGATCCTTCTCCACTACGGTTCCCCCCAGTTGTACTCCCCCTAGCATGTATGATGCATTCATATTCTTAGCCCCCAAGTGCATAGCTTTACATTTATCAACATTAAACCTCATTTGCCACATAGTTGCCCAATTAGACAGAGCATTGAGGTCGGCTTGTAAATTGGCGACATCCTGTAAGGACGTTATTCCACTGCATAGCTTGGTGTCATCTGCAAAGACAGAAATGTTACTTTTGATCTCAGACCCAATATCATTTATAAAGATTTTAAAAAGTAAGGGTCCCAGCACTGAACCTTGGGGTACACCACTGATAACCTTAGACCATTCAGAGTAAGAATCATTAACCACTACTCTCTGAATTTTGTCTTTTAGCCAGTTTTCTATCTATTTACAAACTGATATTTCCAATCCTGTAGACTTTACCTTACACATGAGCCGTGTGTGGGGAACTGTATCGAACGCTTTCGCAAAATCCAAGTATACCACGTCCACTGCCACCCCTCTGTCCAAGGTCTTACTTACTTATTCATAAAAAGAAATCAGGTTTGTCTGGCAACTTCAGTCTTTCATGAATCCATGCTGTCTGTTGCTTAAAATATTTTTTTCCAGCAAGAACTCATCTATGTGGTCTTTTATTAATCTCTCCAGTATCTTCCCAACTATAGAAGTTAAACTAACAGGTCTATAGTTACTTGGTAAAGACGTTGTTCCCTTTTTAAATATAGGCACCACATTGGCCCTGCACCAATCCAGTGGTACTATTCCTGTCATTAATGAGTCCCTAAAAATTTAATACAATGGCTTTGAAATTAATGAGCTCAATTCTTTTAGGATCCGTGGGTGTATGCCATCTGGTCCAGGTACTTTATCCACCTTTATTCCATCTAAATATTTCTGGCCCATATCACTTTTGAGCCATTGTAGGCAATATGGACAAAAGACCAAAAGGCCACAGTTTAACCCTTTCCATACAGGGCTTTTTATACCACTTCCATACCAGGCCTACTCTGGCACTTCTCTCCTACATGTACATATCATCATTCTTTTGCTAGAAAATTACTCAGAACCCCCAAACATTATATATATATGTTTTTTTTAGCAGACACCCTAGGGAATAAAATGACGGTCGTTGCAACTTTTTATCTTGCACGGTATTTGCGCAATAATTTTTCAAACGCCTTTTTTTGGGGAAAAAAATGGTTTTATGAATTAAAAAATAACAAAACAGTAAAGTTAGCCCAATTTTTTTGTAAAATATGAAAGCTTATGTTACGCCGAGTAAAAAGATACCCAACATGTCACGCTTTAAAATTGCGCACACTCATGGAATGGTGACAAACTTCGGTACTTAAAAATCTCCATAGGCGACGCTTTTGAAATTTTTACAGGTTACCAGGTTAGAGTTACAGAGGAGGTCTAGTGCTAGAATTGTTGCACGTGCTCTAACGCACGCGGCGATACCTCACATATGTGGTTTGAAGGGCGTTTACATATGCGGGCGGGACTTACGTGTGCGTTCGCTTCTAAGCGCGAGCTATTGGGGACGGGCGTTTTAAAAAAAATAAAAACATTTTTTTTATTATTTTCCTTATTTTTTTTATTTTTCCTTATTTTTTTTACACTTTTTTTTTTTTTATCACTTTTATTTCTATTACAAGTAATGTAAATATCCCTTGTAATAGGAATGTGTGTGACAAGTCCTCTTTATGGAGAGATGTGGGGTCAATAAGACCCCACATCTCTCCTCCAGGCTGGAAAGTATGAGATCAGTGAATTTTTTTTCACCGATCTCATACTTACAAGCCGCAATGGCGGCTTTGTTTACATTTGAGGACCCGGGCGTGACGTCATCACATCGCGCCCGGGCCTCCGACGATCATAGAGATACCTGGTGACCATCTGGTCACCAGTCATCTCTATGCTCGTCACGTGACCCACCACCGGCGCCGGACGATTCTCTCCGGGTCCCCGATGGCACGGGAGAGCCCGGAGAAGCACCGGATGGCGGCGGGAGGGGGCGATGTCCCCTCCCGCCGCCTATAAGAACGATCAAGCGGCGCTATGATTGTTCTTATGGTGCGCAGAATCGCCGGCTGAAGACAAGGATATCTGAATGACGCCCACCCGGAGGGAGAGAGGGTTCCTGCCGGCGTCATTTTACAATGACCCGGTATGGAAGTGGTTAAAAAAATATAAATTTTATTAAAGACATGATAAAATCTTGCAAAAAAATATGTATATGGAGCTTAGATAATGTAAAATAGACAATTGATGATCCAAAAGGACCTGGATATAATATACAAGAGGAGTGAGGCATCCGACGCGTTTCAAGAATTCAGAATTTTTCACTCTTTTTCAGGTATGCTCACATATTGTAAACATAGATATTCTAAAATACAAATAAGTTCATCATGTACGTACACATATACAGTATCTCACAAAAGTGAGTACACCCCTCACATTTTTATAAATATTTTATTACATATTTTCATGTGACTACACTGAAGAAATAACACTTTGCTACAATGTAAAGTAGTGAGTGTACAGCTTGTATAACAGTGTAAATTTGCTGTCCCCTCAAAATAACTCAACACACAGCCATTAATGTCTAAACTGCTGGCAACAAAAGTGAGTACACCCCTAAGTGAAAATGTCCATATTGGGCCCAAAGTGTCAATATTATGTGTGGTCACCATTATTTTCCAGCTCTGCCTTAACCCTTTTGGGCATGGAGTTCCCCAGAGCTTCACAGGTTGCCTTGCGTCCTCCACTCCTGCAAGACGACATCACAGAGCTGGTGGATGTTAGAGACCTTGCGCTCCTCCACCTTCCGTTTGAGGATGCCCCACAGATGCTCAATATGGTTTAGGTCTGGAGACATGCTTGACCAGTTCATCACCTTTACCCTCAGCTTCTTTAGCAAGGCAGTGGTCATCTTGGAGGTATGTTTGGGGTAGTTATCATGTGGGAATACTGCCCTGCGGCCCAGTCTCCAAAGGGAGGGGATCATGCTCTGCTTCAGTATGTCACAGTACATGTTGGCATTCATAGTTTCCCTCAATGAACTGTAGCTCCCCAGTGCAGCTCCAGACCATGCCACTCCCACCACCATACTTGACTGTAGGCAAGACACACTTGTCTTTGTACTCCTCACCTGGTTGCCACCACACACGCTTGACCCCATCTGAACCAAATAAGTTTATGTTGGTCTCATCAGACCACAGGACATGGTTCCAGTAATCCATGTCCTTAGTCTGCTTGTCTTCAGCAAACTGTTTTCAGGCTTTCTTGTGCATCATCTTTAGAAGAGGCTTCCTTCTGGGATGACAGCCGTGCAGACCAATTTGATGCAGTGTGCGGCGTATGGTCTAAGCACTGACAGGCTGACCCCCCACCCTTTTGACCTCTGCAGCAATGCTGGCAGCACTCATACGTCTATTTCCCAAAGACAACCTCTGGATATGACGCTGAGCATGTGCACTCAACTTCTTCGGTCAAACATGGCGAGGCCTGTTCTAAGTGGAACCTGTCCTCTTAAACTGCTGTATGGTCTTAGCCACCGTGCTGCAGCTCAGTTTCAGGGTCTTGGCAATCTTCTTAAAGCCTAGGCCATCTTTATGTAGAGCAACAATTTTTTTTTTCAGATCCTCAGAGTTCTTTGCCATGAGGTGCCATGTTGAACTTTTGGTGACCAGTATGATAGAGTGAGAGTGATAACACCAAATTTAACACACCTGCTCCCTATTTACACCTGAGACCTTGTAACACTAACGAGTCACATGACACTGGGGAGGGAAAATGGCTAATTGGGCCCAATTTGGAAATTTTCACTTAGGGGATGTACTCACTTTTATTTCCAGCGGTTAAGACATTAATGGCTGTGTGTTGAGTTATTTTGACAGAGCTCACACGCCCCCCCCTCCCCCAGCCACAACAGCGGTGCGCTTGCTTTTTAATTTCAATCTCTAACCTCTCCAGTTTGGACAGCTGGGTAGCCACCGCATACTTGGAACTCAGATACTGTACATCATATAGTATATGACATCACTGTTCATATCTGGTAATATACTCAGTATGGTGTAACAGCCAGTGATGTAAGCAGGGAACCCCGTGGAGACACCTCCCCAACCCTCTAAAAACATTCTGGGCATATATCCCCGCTTATTAGTGAGGGCAAATGGAACTGTACCCCTGTTCTCTGAAGCAGCATTTTTCAACCTTTTTCAGCTGCTGCACCCTTTCAAAGTATGCACAATCTCCAGACACCCCAGGCTGAAATTTAAAAAATGTAAATGTTAATTATTAATAGTAATCATGAACCTGGCAGAATGCACACAACTACCTTGATGAAATGAACTTCACATTAGAAGCCCCCTTTCACATCAGAGGTTCCCTATCATAACAGAGATCCCCTAATCACATCATAGTCCCCTCTATCAAGTCCGAGGCCTCCATCATATCAGAGGTCCCCATCATGTCAGAGGTCCCCTCATCACATCAGAGATCCCCTCACTAAATTAGAATACCCCCATCACATCAGAGATCCCCATCAAGTCAGAGGCCCCCTTTGTGTCAGAGATCCCATCACCAAATTAGGGCCCCCCACCACATCAGAGATCACCATCTTGTCTGAGGTTTCCCAATCATATATGAGCCCCCCCCCCCATCAAATCAGAGGCCCCCATCGTGGGACATCATTAATAGGGATGAGTCGAACACCCCCCAGTTCGGTTCGCACCAGAATTTGCGAACAGGCAATAAATTATTTCGAACATCCAAACACCGTTAAAGTCTATGGGACTTGAACATGAAAAATCTAAAGTGCTAATTTTAAAGGCTAATATGCAAGTTATTGTCATAAAAAGTGTTTGGGGACCCGGGTTCTGCCCCAGGGGACATGTATCAATGCAAAAAAAAGTTTTAACAGGCCGTTTTTTCGGGAGCAGTGATTTTAATAATGCTTAAAGTGAGACAATAAAAGTGAAATGTTCCTTTAAATTTCGTACCTGGGGGGTGTCTAGAGTATCCCTGTAAAGCTGCGATTGTTTCACGTGCTTAGAACTGTCCCTGCACAAAGTGTCATTTCTGAAGGAAAAAAAGTCCTTTAAAAGCACTCGCGGCTATAATGAATTGTCAGCTCCCCGGCAATACAGAGAAAAGTCATTGATAAAAAAAATAAAAATGCGTGGGGGTCCCCCCCCAAATTAAATTACCAGGCCCTTCAGGTCTGGTATGGATTTTAAGGGGAACTCCACAGCAAATTTAAAAAAAAATGGCGTGGAGTTCCCCCCAAAAATCCATACCAGACCCTTTATCCGAGCACGGAACCTGGCAGGCCGCAGGAAAAGAGGGGGGTACAAGAGAGCGCTCCCCCCCTCCTCAACCGTACCAGACCACATGCCCTCAACATGGAGAGGATGCTTTGGGGGTCTGTGACCCCTCAAAGCACCATGTCCCCATGTTGATGGGGACAAGGGCCTCATCCCCACAACTCTTGCCCGGTGGTTGTGGGGGTCTGCGGGCGGGGGGCTTATCGGAATCTGGAAGACCCCTTTAACAAAGGGGACCCCCAGATCCCGGACCCCCCCTATGTGAATTGGTAAGGGGTACATTGTACCCCTACCATTTCACAAAGAAAGTGTAAAAAAATGTAAAAAAAGACACAGACACAGACACCGTTGGGAAAAGTCCTTTATTAAAAATAAAAAATAAAATAAAAAAAAAATTCCAGCGGCAGTAATCCACTCTCGGTATCCTGCGATGGGTGTTCTCCTCTCCGGGGTCCAGCGATGGATGATCATCTCTCCTCTCCGGGGTCCAGGCTCCAACGATGATGTCCAGCACAGCGAGGAACAGCACTCTTCACCGGAGCGGAGACACCCCGGGAATGACGCGGCTTCAGCCAGTGACAGCTCTTAGGTAGCTGAGGGCGGGGCCCCCCGTCACATGACCCCATCCCCCTCTGACGCAAGGGGAAACCCGGGCTTCCCCAGTGACGTGCGGGTAACCCTGCCCCCCTCTGATGCAACGGAAAACTGCGTTAATTTTTTTATTATTATCTTTTTGACTAAATGTAGGCTTTAATTGATCACCATAATAAGCTACAGACAACAAAATGTCTGAAAACCCATTGCAAGATGGCAAGATATACAGTAACTTCACAAAGCAGGCATGAGGAGAATGTGGTAAAGTAATTTTGGCAGACTTTGTATGTCTTCTTTGCCAAAAAAAAAAAAAACTCCTTACCTGTTTTGTTGGATTTTTTTGTACACTCCTTGCAGAGCATGCATCCCACAGATGGGGAGAGTTCAGCTAGGAGCCAGGACAATGTAACTCCAGCTTACATGTCAGGGAATTACAGCATCGATGATTGCCCAATGGCCGAAGACAGAGGACAGCATTCCCAAGATATGACTGAGAACATGATAGAGGCTATGGGAAGAGCAGACCTTGCATAAGTGGATGAGGGTAAAATCATATGGTAAGAAAATCTATTTGGATACAAAGAAATGCCCATGTTCTCAAGCCCTTAAAAAAGGGGTGGAAATTTTTTTTCCCCGAGGGGCCACATAAGAAACTGGGACTGTTGCGAAGGGCCAAACTTAAAGGGGTTGTAAAGTTATATATATATTTTTTAAAATAACAAACATGTCATACTTACCTCCACCGTGCAGTTCGTTTTGCACAGAGTGGCCCCGATCATGGTCTACTGGGGTCCCTCGGCGGCTGTCTGGGCTCCTCCCTGCAAGAGCTAACCCCCTTTTTGGGAAGAGCTCTCCCAAGGGGGTTAGCTTGCGGGCGCGCTCCCGTGATACAGCCGGTGGCTGGGGGGTAAGTAAAACGGGGGGGCCCGAGATTGCAAGGTGTTTTTTTCACCTTAATGCATAGGTGAAAAAACACGAAGTTTTAAAACCCCTTTAATTGTGGTCAATTTTAATTGTAAGAACGCAAACATATAAAAAAAATAAACACCTGGTGCTAGGAATAATAGATATGAAATAGGTCTCTTTGAGATGGGCAGCTGAGCCATGGTTTTAATGCCCACTAGGCCACCCACTCAAACTGTAAAATAACAGCCAGACAGAGCTGTGAACATTTTTAACTTGGAGTGCAGAGTTTGATAGGCAGCACTGCTTGTCAAAGTCGCCCATTGAGCTCAATGGGGTCCTGCATCAACCGCGTGCAATGCATGCAATTGTAGTGCAGTAGGGTGATATAGCACCTCCTCACTGCCTGTCAAATGTCCTCTGAAAAGCACTGTGACTGGAAGGAGAGAGTCTGAGATCGGTACAGCAGGGATTTCTGCAGATCCTGACCTAGAGTGAAGAACAGGCGCACGGCTCCTGGGGTTTGCAGAGTGCAGGTGCAGCAGAACGTGGCTGGGTAGCGGAGTGGTGGGGGAGCCCCAGGACATCTCCTAGGCAATGCTCTCCCCCCAGACCAGAGCCTCCCGCTGTACCGATCAGCTCCCCAGTGTCTCTCCTTCCAGTTTTTGCAGCTCTCTGCATGGACATCTGTCAGCATGCCTCTCTGAGCCAGTCAGATTCCTCATTGACAGCGGAGGCATCGCGGGCTGGATTGGGACAGCCAAAGAGCCGGATGGACCCCTGGGGCCGCAATTTGCCCAGGCTTTCCTTAAAGTGACATCAAAGCCATTTTATTTAATGAGATGCTTATAGTATGACGTAACTGCGCTACTCTTTCTAAAAATTTCTCTTCGTTCTCCACTAACTTTATCCTGGGCCTCTCTGGCTGACTTTAGGTACGTGGGTGCCCCCTGTGCCGTCCAGAACCTATGGAGTCTTGCTGGAATCTCTAGTTTGTGCGTTCTCACATTTTGAACTACAACCTTACCTTTTCTGCAACCACTGCCAGTGCCACACATGCAGACAGAGCAGGAACGGCACAGAGTCAAATCCATGCTGACCCAGGAGCCACTGTCAATCACCACTGTGAAGGAGGAGAAGATGTGTGGCTTAGGTTCTGTGTCCACTCTGCCTGTGTTTGTGGCGCTGGGAACTGCTGCACAAAAGGTAGTCATTCTAAATGGAAACATGCACAATGGGGAGACTCCAAATATCCTGGCAGGCTCGGGGGGCACCCACATACCTGATGTCAGGCCAGCATAGCCAGGACACAGTGGAGCAAGTATTGATGAGAATAACAAGTCCTACTATATGAAACTCCCCCCATTGTCAGCTATTGTATTCTGACAGCCAGCACCCGCCACTGTTCAAATACCTAAATATTGCTGCTCAGTTGACTTTTTTCCTCTGCATCATACATACTAGGGGGAGTACAACTGGGGGAATCAATGGTGGAGAAGGATCTGGACGTTCTGGTAGATCATAAGCTTAATAATGGCATGTAATTAGGGTTGCCACCTGTCCGGGATTCACCCAGACAGTACGGGTTTTGAAACATGTGCCCGGGTCTCTGCCCACCTGAGACCCGGGCACATTATTCAGACCCGCCAGTGGCTCCCTGTGCCTGTGCCCGAAGCTGTGCCACGGCTGCCGCCAAGGCGGTTTGCGTCTCGAGTTTGATCTGCTTGTTGCTTGATTTCTGCTCCTGCTGCCTGAGTGCTTCCCTATCTACCCCTTCGCACTGTCACCGCACCTCCGTCCGCTCTGTGTGCTGCAAACGGGACACAGAGGCAGAGGCAGAGCCCGGTGCTCTCCTCTGGCTGGCTGCTGAAGCGACAAGGAGAAGGGGTTGAAGGCGGAGCCTCCCCATTCCCTGCTGCTCTGTTGGAAAGTGTGCAGAGATCGTGCTGGGACTGGAGTTTAGCTTGTAAGGTACGTTTTTGCCATGTTAGTATGTCAGTACTCTCTCACCTCTCCTCCCCCACCATACACTATACATTCATACAGTCCTCACCACTCGCCCCCCCCACCATACACTATACATACAGTTCTGCCGCCCCCCTCCCATATACCATCCATCCATATAGTTCTCTCTCTCCTCCTCATATTCACCATCCATATATACAGTTCTCCCCCAATACACCATCCATATATACAGTCCCCAACATATATACAGTTCTCCCCCCATAGATACAGCCCCCCCATATATACAGTTCCCCTCATATATACAGTTCTCCCCCCATATGCACGGCTAAGAAAATTGTTTCCGAAATTATAGTTGTTGAACAGGGGGGGAGGGTGAAATCCACACATTGGTTGGCACTTGCTTACCTCCTCCTCCTCCTGTGCTGCCTACACTCACTGGCTCCTCTTCTGTGCGGGAATACTGCCTCTATCGCGGGAATGCGGGAGGTAAGTGGCTGTGCGGGATCATCCCACAGAATCCGTGCAGGTTGGGAGGTATGTATATACAATCGCCCCCATATATACAGTTCTCCCCCCCATACACCATCCATATATACAGTCCCCCCCATATATACAGTTCTCCCCCATACACCATCCATATATACAGTCCCCCCATATATACAGTTCTTCCCCCCATACACCATCTATATATACAGTCCCCCCCATATATACAGTTCTCCCCCCATACACCATCCATATATACAGTCCCCCCCATATATACTGTTCTCCCCCCATATATACAGCTCCCCCCATACACCATCCATATATACAGTCCCCCCATATATACAGTTCTCCCCCCATACATCATCCATATATACAGTCCCCCCATATATACAGTTCTCCCCCATGTATACAGTTCTCCCCCCCATAAACCATCCATATATACAGTCCCCCCCCATATATACAGTTCTCCCCCCATACACCATCCATATATACAGTTCTCCCCCCATACACCATCCATATATACAGTCCCCCCCCATATATACAGTTCTCCCCCCATACACCATCCATATATACAGTTCTCCCCCCATACACCATCCATATATACAGTCCCCCCCATATATACAGTTCTCCCCCCATACACCATCCATATATACAGTCCCCCCATATATACAGTCCCCCCCCCATACACCATCCATATATACAGTTCTCACCGAGTGACACCATCCACTGCTCTACTGACACCGTCCTCCGCTCTACTGACACCGTCCTCTGCTTTATTGACACTGTCCTCTGCTCTACTGGCACTGTCCTCTGCTCTACTGACACCGTCCTCTGCTCTACTGGCACCGTCCTCTGCTCTACTGGCACCGTCCTCTGCTCTACTGGCACCGTCCTCTGCTCTACTGGCACCGTCCTCTGCTCTACTGGCACCGTCCTCTGCTCTACTGACACTGTCCTCTGCTCTACTGACACTGTCCTCTGCTCTACTGACACCGTCCTCTGCTCTACTGGCACCGTCCTCTGCTCTACTGACACCGTCCTCTGCTCTACTGACACTGTCCTCTGCTCTTTGACTCCATCCACTGATCTTCTGACACCATCCACTGCTCTACTGGCTGACAGTGTCCACTTTTAAGGTAGGCTAGTTTCATATTGTAACTGACATCTCTTTTATTAATCTAATCATATTTTATGGGTACACTAATGCTTTTGTTTTAATTAACCATGGCCCTTTAAGTTCACCGTAGCACACCTCATTACTACTCTCTTTGGGTAAACCAAAAAGGTGTCCCAGGTATTTTACAATCCTATAGCGTGTACTACAAAAAAATTGCTGTGCGCCGCAAAAGTGTTCGGGTTTGGCTTGAAGAAAAGGTGGCAACCCTATATGTAATGGCAAGCTGCGGTTTCCAAAGCGAGGAAAATCCCATCTTGTATTAAGAGAGGTATGGACTCCAGAGAGGGAGATATCATTTTGCCCCTGTACAAATCATTAGTAAGACCTCATCTGGAATATGCAGTTCAGTTTTGGGCACCAGTTCTCAAAAAGGATATTGGGGAACTGGAGAAAGTGTAGAGAAGGGCAACCAAACTGATAAGAGGCATGGAGGAGCTCAGCTATGAGGAAAGATTAGAGGAACTTTTTTATTCTCACTTGAGAAGAGGAGATTAAGGGGGGATATGATCAACGTGTACAAATACATAAGTGATCCATATAGTGAACTTGGTGTTGAGTTATTCACTTTAAAGCCTGGTCCTGCTCTCCAAAATTAAAAGTCTACAAATACTTTTACTATTAGGGCACTCACCTGTCCATACATCCAGCAGTGTCCTCACCCGAGCTGGGCTCTCAAGTGCCGGCGCCACCATCTCGGCTTAAGAAAACAGGCAGTGAAGCCTTGTGGCTTCAAAGCCGGTTTCTTACTGCGCATTTGCGAATCACGCTGTGCTCTGTAAATGGGCCGGCTGCGGGGGGAAGGAGGGGATTCCAACTTCCAGCTAACTTCGCCGTGGCAAACTGAGCCAGAAGTGGGAGCGGGTACCTATCAAAACCAGGTACCCGCTCCCCCCAAAAGGTACCAAATGTGGCAGCAGATGGGGGGGGGGGCAGCGGTAGACAAGAGGAGCTTCCCCTTTTGGTCATCAAGGAGGACAAGGGGGCATTCTTTACATCTGGAGAAAAAGAGATAAAATCTTCAAATACGGAAAGGCTTCTTCACAGGAAGAGCTGTGAAAATGTGGAATAGACTCCCTAAAGAGCTGGTTCATGCCAGCTCAGTAGCTGTTGTAAAAAAGACCTGAATGCATTCCTAAATGCACATAATACTATATAGCTGGATACTAATATTTTTAGGTAAAGTTGATCCAGGTAATAGTCGATTGCCTCTCGGGGGACCAGGAAGGAATTTTTCCCCCTGCTGGAGCAAATTGGAACATGCTTTATTTGTTTTGTTTTTTGCCTTCCTCTGGATCAACTGTTTGTATAGGATAGTGTATATGGAGGTTTTCTATTTGTGCGTGTGTTTTTTTTTTTCTTTGTTGGTTAAACTTGATGGACTTCTTTTTTCCAACAGGTTAACATTGTAACTATGTAACTATCCCTGGATTTCTCAATCTCAATGTTAATATCCTATGTGATATTTATTCAGCAGCTTGGTTTTGTGGGTTGTTTGGATAAGGGTGCAGATTTTTATTTTTTCGTTTCTTTTTTCGTTTTTGATTGTACGCTAGAGGTATGTGGCCTTACGCTGTGCTTGCATAAACATAAGTCATGTCTGGGAATATACGGCCATGGGTGTACATATGTTTATGTAAGCACAGCATATAGCCGCGTACTATAAGCATACAGCCATTTATTACTATGGGTAGTTGTATGCTAGAGCTGGGTCTCCCAGGCACGGAAATATAAGATATGTTGTGTGTCCTTATGCACCTGTGTGTGTGTGTGTGTGTGTGTGTGAGTTCTCAGAAGATACAAGAATCCAGTTATCAATCCATGGGATATACAGTACTGTAACCTGTTTCAGGTAGACGTTGCCTTTGGTGCCACAATGTATGGAATCCTCCTTCTGATCCATTGCTGTATTTCATAAAATGTTACTCTGTTAGCGGGGATAATAAAGTTATTTAATATAAGTTTTACAATGAGGAAAACATGTCACTGTGTCCTTTACTCCAATATATTATCAGTTCAGTGCAGTAACACAGCCTGGAGATTAGCCTGTGTAGATGTATTGGATTTTTCCCTTGGACTCTATATACAGGCCAGTGTAAAGATAGAACAGTGCAAATATTGCATGCAAGCCCATTCTCATGGTACTGCGGTTAGTTACTGTGTGATATTATGATATTTTCAGGGAAAGATCAATAACATAATGACAAGCCTGGATACATTTTCAGATTACAGGGATTTTGTACCGTATATACTCGAGTACAAGCCGACCCGAATATAAGCAGAGGTACCTAATTTTACCACAAAAAAATGGGAAAACGTATTGACTCGAGTATAAGCCTAGGGTGTCCATCTGCATGCCTCACTGTGTCCATGCCTCACTGTGTCCATGTGAATGCTTCACTATGCCCATGCCTCACTGTGTCCATGACTAGACTGATGTTTAACATGGTAGTCTATGGAAGGGGTCCCCGGATTTGAAAAATCGGTGCTCCCCGGCCGTAGGTACTCCAGACACAAAACATTGCACACTTATAGAGGAGAAATGGGGCTACATGTGTGCCAAGTTTCGGGTCCAGGGGACCTACGACCGGCCGGTACCGGGTCCCCAAAGTTACCGGCGAAATTACGGTTTAACATGGGGAGTCTATGGAAGCGGTGCCCGGCTTTAAAAAATCGTTGCTCTCTGGCCGTAGTTCCCCCGGACAATAAACTTTGCACACTTGTAGAGGAAGAGTGGGGCTACATGTGTGCCAAGTTTGGGGTCCAGGAGACTTACGACCGGTACCGGGTCCCCAAAGTCCGCGAGATCAGGCGCAAAAAGGTGACTCGAGTATAAGCCGAGGGGGGCATTTTCAGCACAAAAAAATGTGCTGAAAAACTCGGCTTATACTCGAGTATATACAGTATTTTAAACTGAAGTATTTTTTATCCCTTTAAGGGTTAGTTCACCTTTACTAAAAAAAAAACTGCCTATGCAGTCTGTTGATAAAAACAAAATGCAGCTTTGACCAAAGTTAAAGCGGAACCAAACTTTCCTATACTTTGCAGCCAAGGAAGCTGCCATCTTGCCATTGTGCTGCACATGAGATCAGTTATGACACCAGCCACTGAATAGCTTAAAGGTTCAGATGAAGGAAAAAGCAAGTGTGACAGTTATCAAATCACAGAATGCCTTGAATTCAAAGTAATACTAAAAGTAAAAAAAATAACAAAAATAACAAACATGTCATACTTACCTGCCCTGTGCAATGGTTTTGTATAGAGCAGCCTATGATCCTCTTCTTCTAAGATTCCCCGCCAGCACTCCTGGCTCACCCCCCCTGCTGCTATGGGGGCACTCGTGCATGCCCGCTCCCAAGCCCTGCTCTGCGTGTCTATTGACACACAGATCACGGCTCTGCCTGGCTCCCTCCTCACTGGATGTGATTGACAGCAGTGGGAGCCAATGGCTCCTGCTGGTGTGTCTGAGCCAATAAAGAGGGAGAGAGTCAGGAGAGCATCTGCTCTTGTGCACATTGCTGGATTGAGATCGGGCTCAGGTGAGTACAAGTGGGGGCTGGGTGTGGAGCTTTTGAACTTCATGCATAGAAAGCATGAAGGTAAAACACCTTCAGCATAGAGCTGCATGATTAATCATTAAATAATCAAAATCGCGATTCTATCCCTCTCCCGATCTTAAAAGAGCATTTCCCGATTCTATATCTACTTGCCTACTGCGCTGATGAGACTGCACTGATGGTCACTGATGAGGCTGCACTGATGGGCACTGATAGGCTGCACCGATGGGCACTGATGAGGTGGCACTGAGGCAGCACTGATGGGCAATGGTGAGATGGCACTGGTGGGCACTGATGAGGAGGCACTGATGGGCACTGATAGGTGGCACTGATAGGTGTCACTAATGGGCACTGATTGGCCGCACTGAAGGGCACTAGTAGGCAGCACTGGCAGGTGGCACTGATGGGCACTGATAGGTGGCACTGGTTGGCCCTGATAGGCTGCACTGGTGGGCCCTGATTGTCAGCACTGGTGAGCACTGATTGTCAGCACTGGTGGGCACTGTTGGGACTGCACTGATAATCAGGACATTGATGATCAGTGCCCTGATTATCAGTGTACATGTCCATTTAACACATGCCGGTTATCGGTTCTCCTCTCCTCACGCTGTCAGCATGAGGAAAAGAGTGACGATAACTGGCTTGTGTTTACATCGTGATCAGCTGTGATTGGACACAGCTGATCACGTGGTAAAGAGCCGCTGTGACTGGCACTTTACCCTGTTCTGTGGTCAGCTAATTCCCAAGGACATGGCGATCACAGCGCAATCACGGGAGGATGTCATATGACGCCCTTCCGGCAATATGCGACCATGCTGTAGCCCCCATTCGGCTATAGCGTGGTCAGGAACTAGTTAATTAATTGAGCTCCAGAAGGTTTTACCCCCTTCATGAGCAGGCAATTTTTTGCAGGTCGGCACTGTGCTAGTTTAACTAGAAATTGTTTGGTCATGCAATACTGTACACAAACAAAATTTATATTAAAAAAAATTCACACAAATACAGCGTTCCTGTGATGGTATTTGATCACCACTGGGTTTTTAATTTTTTGCAATATAATTTGCGAAATTATATTTTCTACTTTCTGCTATAAAATACAAAACAGAAGAGTTTTTTTTGGTTCACAGACATTTAACTCATATAAAATGAATTTTCCACATTCAATGGAATTTGGGTCATTACCCAAAGAAAACAAATATGGATGCAAGTACAAGTGTGAATAGGAGAATTTGGGTGCATTTACACATGTGTCTGCATATGTTTATGTTTTTGAATGTGCTTCCAGTTCATGCCCTCCTCCAATACCCTGTCAACCTATTATTACCTGTGTAAAATTACTGCAGCTACTTTAGGGCTTATTCACACTATGTGCAGAGACCTGCATTTTTCTGTACTAGAAAAACACAGGTCTCTGCTGGGTCACACAGAAAACCTTTGTTTTCTATGTCCCCTGTTCACACTAAGGCATTGGTCTCATGTGCAGTGCAGAGCTGTGTTGAAATCTGCACTGTAATCAGGGTTGCCAACTTTCAGTAAATTTACAAACAGTTTGTAAAATCCATACTTTTTGCATCTGTCCTTGAATGTCTATTACAGATATGTAGGCTGCATGTCCGTAACGGACATTCATGGACAGATGCAACAATTACAGATTTTACAAACTGTTTGTAAATTTACTGAAAGTTGGCAACCCTGACTGTAATGCACATAACACATATAAAACACACATTAATGCAACCCACAAAAGGGAAAAGAAAGTGATGAGATAGGATATATGGTAAATAGTGATGAGCCGAACACCCCCGGGTTCGGTTCGCACCAGAACCCGCGAACGGACCGAAAGTTCGTACGAACATTAGAACCCTATTAAATACAATGGATGCGAACGTTCAAATTCTAAAGTGCTAATTATAACAACTATTATGCATGTTATTGTCCTAAAAAGGGTTTGGGAACCCGGGTTGTGCACCAGGGGACATGTATCAATGCAAAAAGAAGTTTTAAAAACGGTCGTTTTTCGGGAGCAGTCATTTTAATGATGCATAAAGTGAAAAAAAAAAAGTCAAATATTCCTTTAAATATCGTACCTGGGGGGTGTCTAAAGTATGCCTGTGAAGTGCCACGTGTTTCCCGTGTTTAGAACTGTCCCTGCACAAAATGACACTTCTAAAGGAAAAAAAGCCATTTAAAACTGCTTGCGGCTTTAATGTAATGTTTGGTCCCGGTAATATGGATGAAAATCTTTAAGAAAAATGGCATAGCTACCCCATGACCCCCCCCCCCCCCCTACCCCAGCCCATTACCAGCCCCTTTGGGTCTTGTATGGATATTAAGGGGAACCCCGCACATAAAATAAAAAAGGCCCTATATACTCTGAACAGCCGTATACAGGCGGTGCATACAAGACAGGGACTGTAGGTTTGTTCTTATGTAGAATCTGTTTGTAATTTTGAACAGGTACATTGTTTAAGTGTAGCTCCAGCCCAAAAATCTATTTTTAAACTTTTTGGAAAACATAGGTAAGGGTTATCACCCCTGTAACATTTGTTTTGCTGTCTGTGCCCCTGTTCAGAACATTTCACCTCACTTTCCGTCCCAATGACAACTGTTTTTGAAATGTGGTGTTTTTCTTGAAACAAGGATTGCTGATAAAGCATCAGTACAGAGGAGACACCTTTCTCCCATATTAATTCTTACAGGAGAGAATTTTCCTTCCAAGGGGTAGATTTCCTCTCACTTCCTGTTGTCTTCTTGCGTTTGCAAGTAGGAGTCGTTTGTAAGTTGGATGTTTGAAAGTAGGGACCTGCCGTATATACTCTGCAGAAATAGGCCCCTTAGTTGTTGGTGTTGGCACAACACTGTAAGCACTCACAGTTACTCTTGGTTGGTGCTGGAACGCCCTGCTGTCAACTATTATATCAGGAATTGTAATTACATATAATTGTTGAACAGTGGTAGTAAAAATTGGGCCTTTGATGGTGGTGCTGGTGCCACAACACTGTAAGCCCTGACAGTTACTCTTGGTGGGTGCAGCAATGGGCCCTGCTGTGAATTATTAGATCAAGAATTGTAATTGCATGCCCCTGTTGAACAGGGGCTGAAAAATTGGGCCTTTCGTGGTGGTGGTGGTGGTGGCGTTGCCACAACACTGTAAGCCCTCAGAGTTACTCTTGGTGGGTGCAGGAATGGGCCCTGCTGTGAATTATTAGATCAAGAATTGTAATTACATGCCCCTTTTGAACAGGGGCTGAAAAATTGGGCCTTTCGTGGTGGTGGTGGTGGTGGCGTTGCCACAACACTGTAAGCCCTCAGAGTTACTCTTGGTGGGTAAAGGAATGGGCCCTGCTGTGAATTATTAGATCAAGAATTGTAATTACATGCCCCTTTTGAACAGGGGCTGAAAAATTGGGCCTTTCGTGGTGGTGGTGGTGGTGGCGTTGCCACAACACTGTAAGCCCTCAGAGTTACTCTTGGTGGGTGCAGCAATGGGCCCTGCTGTGAATTATTAGATCAAGAATTGTAATTACATGCCCCTGTTGAACAGGGGCTGAAAAATTGGGCCTTAGGCACTGGTGGCACAACACTACAACCCCTCACAGATACTGTACTTGGAGCACAGCAATGAGCCCTGTTGCAAAGTATTGCTTCAAAAATTGTAATGACACGCCCCTGTTAAACAGGGACTGAAAAATTGGGCCTTAGGCACTGGTGCCACAACACTCCAACCCCTCACAGATACTGTACTTGGAGCACAGCAATGAGCCCTATGGCAAATTATTGCTAAAAAAATTGTAATTACACGCCCCTTTAAAACAGGGGCTGAAAAATTGGGCCTTAGCCACTGGTGGCGGCACCCATAAACAAAAATGATCTTCCAAGCTATCATCATCAATCGTATCATTGAGGACTCGGAGGAGGAGGATAGCCAGTCAACATAACAGCACAGGCACTCAGCATCAGCATCAGTCTTGAAGGGATGTGAGATGTTAAAATCAATTAGTCTGTTATATCAGCATCAGGTGTGTGGTAGCTGGTGGTGATCCAAGACTGGTTCATCTTGATGAAAGTCAGTCGATCAACCGAGTCGGTGGACAGGCGCACCCTGTGATCCGTGACAAATCCTCCAGCAGCACTGAATGTGCGTTCCGAAAGAACGCTGGATGCAGGACAGGCCAGTAGCTCAATTGCATACTGTGCAAGCTCTGCCCAGTGATCCATCCTCAAGACCCAGTAAGCCAGAGGATTTTCGGTGGGGAAGGTGTCCAAGTCTGACCTTGCCCCTAGATATTCCTGCACCATGTTTATCAGACGCTGGCGATGGTTGCTGGAACCGATCATACTTTGGGGCTGCGGACTAAAGAATTGTCTGAACGCATCGGTCAGACGGCCACCTTCCCCACCGCTCCTTCTTTGACTGGCCGAAGCCTCAGCAACTCGTTGTCCAGGACCAGGAGTTTGTAACCTCCCAGTCTCTGGGAACGCGTTGCACAGACCTTTCTGCAAGGCCTCCCGGAGTTGTCTCATCCTCTGCTCCCTCTGCGACGGTAACATAAGGTCCGCAACCTTACCCTTGTACCGTGGATCAAGGAGAGTGGCCAGCCAGTAATGGTCCCTCTCCTTGATCCGAAGAATACGAGGATCCTTCCGCAGACTTTGCAGGATCAGGGAGGCCATGCAGCGTAGGTTTGCTGAGGCATTCGCTCCGGAGTCCTCTGGGTCACTAAGGACGACATGATCCGCAGCCACCTCCTCCCAGCCACGTACAAGTCCACTGGTTTCTTGGGACTGTAAATCATCCCTAAAAGACTGCTGCTGATGATGCTGAGTGCCAGCCTCCACCTCCATGCTGACACAATCCTCCTCCTCCTCCTCCTCCTCCTCCTCCTCTTCCTGTGCGATGGGTGGGACAGAAGGAACACTGTCTGGGTAAAGGGGGCCTTGAGAGGCAAGGAAGTCCTCCTCTTCCTGCCTCTGTTCTGCCTCAAGTGCCCTGTCCATTATTCCACGCAGCGTGTGCTCCAACAGGTGGACAAGAGGTACAGTGTCACTGATGCATGCACTGTCACTGCTCACCATCCTCGTGGCCTCCTCAAATGGTGCCAGGACAGTGCATGCATCCCTGATCATGCCCCACTGGCGTGGAGAAAAAAAACCAAGCTCCCCTGACCCTGTCCTGGTGCCGTAGTCGCACAGGTACTCATTGATGGCCCTCTGCTGCGTGTGCAGCCGCTGCAGCATGGCCAACGTTGAGTTCCACCTGGTGGGCATGTCACATATAAGGCGGTTCTTGGGCAGGTTCAACTCCTTTTGCAGCTCAACCAGGCGAGCACTGGCATTATAAGATCTGCGGAAATGCACACAGACTTTCCTGGCCTGCCTCAGGACATCCTGTAAGCCCGGGTACCTGCCCAAGAACCGCTGCACCACCAGGTTAAGGACGTGAGCCACACAGGGCACATGGGTCAGTTGTCCCTGTCGGAGGGCGGAGAGGAGGTTGGTGCCATTGTCGCAAACCACCATTCCTGGCTTAAGCTGGCGTGGCGTCAACCACCTCTCGGCCTGGCCCTGCAGAGCAGACAGGACCTCTGCCCCAGTGTGGCTTCTGTCCCCCAAACACACCAGCGCAAGCACGGCATGGCATCTTTTTGCCTGCGTACTTGCGTAGCCCCTTGAACAGCTACGGAGCACCGCTGGTTCAGAGGACAAACCACAGGAAGAGGCCATGGAGGAAGAAGAAGAGGAGGGGGTGGAGGAGAGAGGTGTGTCACAACCAGTAGTAGCATTTTGGAGGCGTGGCGGTGGAACAACCTCCAACACTACTGCACCTTGTCCTGCATCCTTCCCAGCTGCCAAAAGAGTGACCCAATGGGCCGTGAAAGAAAGGTAACGTCCCTGTCCATGCCTGCTGGACCATGAGTCAGCGGTAATATGCACCTTACCGCTGACCGCCCTGTCCAGTGAGGCCAAGACATTGCCTTCCACATGCCGGTAGAGAGCCGGAATAGCCTTCCGTGAGAAAAAGTGGCGTTTGGGAACCTGCCACTGAGGAACCGCACATTGCACAAACTCACGGAAGGGGGCCGAGTCTACCAACTGAAAAGGCAGCAGTTGAAGCGCTAGCAATTTAGCCAAGCTAGCATTCAACCGCTGGGCATGTGGATGGCTGGGAGTGAACTTCTTTCGACGGTCCAGCAGCTGGGGCAGGGAAATTTGCCTGCTAGAATCGGACGTCGGTGTACTGCTAGCAGAGTGGCCGCAAGTACTTGGCTGTGACACACCTAATTCTACACCTTCATTCCTCTCAGTGCATGTTTCAGAGAGGACTGAAGTTATAGTGGGGTTGGAGATCCCAGCTGATGCGGTGCAAGGAGAGATCCGCTTTGTTCTTTGGTGTGGGTCTTTGAGGTAGGCTTGCCAACGAGCTGCATGGCAGGTCAACATATGTCTGGTCAGGCATGTGGTACCCAAGCGGCTGATGTTTTGGCCACGCGATATACGCTTGAGACATATGTTGCAAACAGCAGCTGTGCGATCTGATGCACTAGCCTCAAAAAAGGCCCACACCAAAGAACTTTTTGAATGACGGGCAGAGGCAGCGCCCTGCACAGGCGGAGCTCTGCGGTGTGATTCCGTCGGTGTACTGCCCTTACGCTGGCCACCAAAGGGCATCCTGCCTCGTTGGAGATGTGCCTCCTCCTCATCCTCCTCCTCCTCCTCTCTCCTATTAGGCACCGACGTGGAGTCAGTGACCTCATCATCCCCTCCCTCCTCATCACTGGAGCCAATCTGGCAGTATGCTGCAGCTGCTGGAACATGACTGCCAGATTGGTGTCCTTCTTGAGCATCCCCTCTGTCTGCTCTCACGCTACTGCCTTCCTGTAGCTGGGTTTCATCATCAGACCCTTCGAAACGCTGGGCATCCTCCTGGAGCATGTACCCAACACTGTGCTCAAACAGTTCGGGGGACTCCTCAGGAGGAGGACATGGTGGGTCTAGGGAAGGAGTGACTGATGATGAGTCTGACATTGATACCAGGGAAGAGGACGCTTTGGCAGCTGCTTTGCCAGTACCCTGAGCCTGGGTGAGAGAGGATGAGGAGGAGGAGGAGGGCTTGGTCATCCACTCTACCAAGTCTTCGGCATGATGTGGCTCAACATGTCCAGCTGCCGAAAAGAAGGACAAGCGTGTCCCATGGCCTACGCCGACCCTACCAGACCTTATGAATTACATGTGGATGCCAGCCATGAGGGTCTAGGTGGTGTACTCTACCAAGAACATGAAGGACAACTGCGACCAGTGGCCTATGTGAGCAGGAGCCTGACCCCCTCAGAAAAGAATTACCCCACTCATAAGCTGGAATTCCTGGCCCTCAAATGGGCGGTAGTAGACAAGCTAAAAGACTACTTGTATGGGGCAGAGTTTACTGTGAAGACAGACAACAACCCCCTGACCTACCTCTTCACCACCGCGAAACTAGATGCCACCGGACACAGGTGGTTGGCCGCATTGTCTGGATTCAACTTCAGTCTGAAGTACAGACCAGGAGCCGGAAATAGGGATGCAGATGCCCTGTCCCGGAGGTCTCATGCCACGACAAATGACTGGGAAGATTGGACCCAAGTGGCACCGGACGGGGTGCGGGCCCTTTGTCAAGGGGCTGAATTCCAAGCCAGAGGAGGCTCCAGAGCAGAAGAAATAGGGGTTACCATGGTAGGAGTCCCCAAACACTATTGTGGGGTAACTCAACTGGAGGAAGACAACCTACCGAGACTGTCCAAGAAGGAGTTGAGGTGTGACCAATTGGAAGACCCCATGGGGAGATTGGTCCTCGAAGCCCTGGAGAATCAGGATCCCAACAAATTCCTACATCACCCCTCAAAGGAGGCTCGCCTGTTGAGGAAGGAATTGGACAGGCTACAGGTACATCAGGGAGTGGTCTACCGAAGGGGCCCCTCTGATGACTCAGAAGATAAGTGGCAGTTATTTCTTCCAGAGAAGCACCGAGAGACTGTACTAATTGCCCTGCATGACCATCATGGTCACCTAGGGGCAGAAAGGACCTTCCAGCTTGTCAGAAATCGGTTCTATTGGCCCTGCATGAGGGCAGAAGTAGAGGAGTATTGCCATTCCTGTGCACGATGCATTCAGAGAAAGACCCTACCCCATCAAGCTGCCCCAATGGGCCACTTACAGAGTCAAGGCCCAATGGATCTGGTATGCATTGACTTTCTCTGCCTCGAACCCGACCTGAGTGGATTGGGGAATGTTCTGGTAATAACCAACCATTTCACCCGCTATGCTCAAGCTTTCCCAACCAAAGACCAGAAGGCATCCACCGTGGCCAAGATACTTATGGAGAAGTATTTTGTCCATTACGGACTACCACAGAGACTCCACTCAGATCAAGGAAGGGACTTTGAGAGTCGGTTGATCCGAAGACTTTTGGATTCATTAGGAATAAAGAAGACCAGAACCACGCCTTACCACCCACAAGGAGATGCTCAGCCGGAGAGATTTAACCCGGACCCTGCTCAACATGTTGGGAACCTTAGAAACAGAGAAGAAGCAACACTGGAGTCAGCACATATCAGCCCTAGTACATGCCTATAACTGTACCACAAGTGACGCCACTGGCTACTCCCCTTATCGACTTATGTTTGGGAGAGAAGCAAGGCTACCTGTGGACCTGGCCTTTGGCACTTCTATAGACAATACCTCAGCTACATCCCACAAGGGATACGTGGACAGACTTAGACGTAGCTTGCAGGTGGCCTATGAACAAGCCCAGGCGGCTTCGGATCAAAGGGGGGCCCGCAACAAGAGAAATTTTGATCTGAAGGTTCGAGTGCAAGATCTGCAGCCCGGGGACCGAGTACTGCTACGCAATCTGGGGGTCCCTGGAAAACACAAGCTTGCCGACAGGTGGAGATCTGAGCCCTATGTTGTCTGTAGGAAGTTGCCCGGTTTGCCTGTCTACAAACTAAAGCCAGAAGGAAAGGTGGGTCCACTGAAGACGTGGCATCGGAACCACCTGCTCCCACTTGCTGAGGCAGTCAGAATACCTCCCGTGAGAGACTCCCCTGAACCGGCCTCTATCCTGGATATTCCTAGGCCAAACACTCGGTCCCAGACCTCTCGAGCCAAAGATGGGGAGGCCTCCCAATTGAGTACAGAAGAAGGTGGAGAACTGGACTGGCTGTGGCCTCCCTCGACTCTGGGAACGTCCGCCATAGATCTCCCAAATGGAGGGGATACCCCAGATGCAACGCTGAATCCGGAGGCTACTGAATTCATACCCTTCAGTCCCTCAGCTGATTACTGGGAAGATGTTCCTGACACTTGCGCAGAGGAGGACTCTAGAGATTCCATACGTCAGTCGACTTCTGAATCAGAGGTTCCAGAACCAGCAATGTTACCTGAACTTACTCCTGAAGAAGAGCCTGTGGTGCCAGAGTCAGAAGCACCAAGAGAGCAGAGGGCTCGCAGAGTCATCAGGCCTCCCAAGAAACTAACTTACCCCCAAATGGGGACGAGCTCAGAGGACTCTGTTGTAACGGCTAGGAGAAGTGTTGAACAACCTGATCCTTCCACCGTCCATTTGGTGGAGGGCAACCCCAGCTCACTCTCTGGCACAGTTAGGCAGGCCACTCATGGTAGTGTGACCTGTGGGCAAGAGAGTTCCATCCCAAAGTTTTGGTGGGAATTCCCTATGCCAACATCATGCTCGACATTGTCCAAAATGGTAAACAGTATTTGTTGAAGTTTATCTTTGGGGACCAAAGAGTTCAAGTGGGGGGAGTGTGTAGCGGGGTGTTCCCCTTTAATGCAGAGAGATAAGAAGTTCCAGGTGAGAGGTGAGTCGGGAGGAAGTAAAGAGACATTACTGGAAGTGAAAGCAGAGGAGAGAAAGAGACTACATCTCCCAGTACATCTTGCAGCACCCAGGGTGCATTGCTCCAGAACAGAGACTGCTGGGGCAGACTTTATAAAGGGGAGGCGGAGTTTTGGTCGCTCTCTTTGGACCCCCCTCTCCTAGCAAGAGGATGTCTGTGCTGAACTGCTGTGTGCACAAGGCCTGAAGCCCGGGCCGTGTGCTCCTTTCCAAAGAGCCCTCTGCCAGCCTAGAAGAGTCTTAGAGACATCTAATCCTCCTTGCTGCAGTACACCAGAAGGATTGAAGACTTGGATGTCGGTGGATTCCTGTTCCTAGACGAATCGATGGAGGAAACGGACTTGGACTTGTCCAGGTGGTGAGAGCTGTTTAAAGACAGATACTTTATCTTTACTATTCGTTGGGATTACAAAGTTGTTCTTCAAGTGCACCACCGAGAGATTGCTAGCGAATATTGTTTCACTGAACTTCCATTTAGATCAGTCAGGCCTGACTGCATAGGTAGACATTGCTGGGTGTTAGTCTACCCATGAGGGGAAGTAGCTGTAAAAGGGCAGCGCTAGAGTTGCATAGCAATACTTTATTATTCTGATTACTCTGTTTATCTTTATTACTGTTTATTGCAGGGATCTGCAACTTGTTATACTGTTGTTTATTACTTGCCCATTAGCCTCAGTAAAATATCTGGGTAAAGTACATTTGGTGTCAGTTCCGCTTACTTTAATAGGAGTTTTAAAGTATATTCTGTGTATGTTTGTTATAGGACTGCGTCACCAACAGTTGCGATCACGCGGTCCTATCTCTCTATCACCAGCTGTGCCACGGGAGGTTAGAGCCGATTGCCGGGGGTTGACAGCGGTGCACTGCGGGGCCCAAATCAATATCAGCGGCTCTCTTAACTGGGGGTAGCGCTACAGGTATGTAAATGGCCTACACCTACAGCATACCTCCCAACATTTTGAGATGGGAATGAGGGACACCTACTAACAAATGTATGCCACACCCCCTTAAAGGAGAATTAACCAAAAAAAAGGTTAATTAAAATCCACAAGGACTTTTTTTAACCCACTACTATTCCTTTATATTGGCTTTTTGTGTACAATGTACAAATGCAGCAATTAAGAAATTGGATGAAAGGATTAGCACTGGAAAACATTTTTTGAAAGATAAAAAGTGCATTTTATATACAACTATATGGATCAGGACAAATGAGGGGGAAAGAGGGACAGAGGGACATTGCTCTGCTCCAAATCAGGGACAGTCCCTCAAAATCAGGGACAGTCCCTTGAAATCAGGGATAGTTGGGAGCTATGCTATAGCAAGGGCTTTATTCAAGTTTAGTCAGACCTGCACAGTTTGTTTTTATCTACAGATGTGCCTTATCTGCATAGGCAGTTTTGTGGTAAAGGCAAACTATGCCTTTAACAAAAAGAATTCTGATTGCTGAAAGCAACAACTAACATTTTATGTCAGTTGTTGCCTATAGTAACAGTTCTCATCATGCTCCATGTATTATTTGTCTGTGAGTATCAACATCGCATAAAAACACATGTAGCGGGGTATCGCCCTTTAATCCCTCAGAGACTACATTACCCAGTACACTTAAAGGCACCCAGGGTGCATTGCCCCGCGCAAGGACTGTTGGGGTGGACTTTATAAGGGAGAGGCGGAGCCCAGTTCTTTCTCTTTGGACACCGCCCGCCCAGCAAGTGGAACCGCTGTTGAGTTGCCGTGACTTTAGGCCTAAAGCCTGGGCCTTTTTCCAAAGAGCCTTCCGCTCTCATCCGAGGAACCAGAGGGACGTCTCTCCATTGTTGCTGCATCGTTGCCAGGAGGACAGAAGACGCGGATTTCGAGAGACCTGTGTACCTAGACACAGCAGCGGAAGAAACGGACACGGACTGGTCCGGTTGGGTGAGAGAGCACCTGCTCAGAGACAGACACAGTATCCCTGTTACATTGTGAAGAAAGAAGTTACCGCTCAGACGTGGATGTTGATCTGCTCACTGGATCCGAAGCCGTGGGTGCAGGCGATTGCATATAACAATGCAGAAACTAAAGAAAAGCTTGGACAGACGCACTCCAAAAAATTTGTTGCTTCTTTATTTAAAAAAAACAAGGTCACATCAACACATACTGTATGACAGCAAAAAACAGCAAGAGGAGCTGGCATGTTTCACACTGCAAATCAGTGCTTAATCATAGCTATGATTAAGCACTTATTTGCAGTGTGAAACATGTCAGCTCCTCTTGCTGTTTTTTGCTGTCATATGTGTTGATATGACCTTGTTTTTTTAAAATAAAGAACCAACAAATTTTTTGGAGTGCGGCTGTCCAAGCTTTTCTTTCGTTTCTGCCCTGTTACATTGTGGATTACAATTTCTATTATTCAAGTGCACCACCGTTGCTAGCGAAGATTTCCCCAATAAGACTTCCACTTAGTTCAGTCAGGCCTGACTGTGTAGCGTAGACATTCCTGGGCCCCATCTTGTCCACGAGTGGAAATAGCTGCAAGGGGAACAGTTCGGGTTGCGTAGCACTGTATATTTGTCTGCCATTTAAACACTGTTTATTGCAGGGCTCTGCACATGACATGTACTTTCCTGCTTTATTGCTTACCCACTAGTCTAAGTAAATATACCAGGGTTAAGTATATTGGTGTCTGTGTCCTTTACTTTACAGAAGAGACAGCTAAAGGAAGTTTTAATATATTGCTGTGTGTTCTTGTCATAGGACTGTGCCGCTGTGAGTTTCAGGCCTCACAGTCCTATCAACTCCCACTAACTGTGCCAAGAGCCAATTGCCAGGGGTTGACAGTGGTGCATTACAGGGCCCAAAAAGTCATACAGGCAGCCCTCTTAACTGGGGGTATCGCTACACACAATTCACGGAGGTTGAAAAAGGGATAGTACATAAAAAACCAAACCTTTTTTTTTTTAATGTTTTGTTGCATTCATTCACTAGTGGTAACCAGGGAAATGTTCAAAGCAAACAAACAGAAACCTGAGACAGAGTCTCAGAGTCGCGGACAGCTGTGATAAAATTAACCTGCTAATCCTTTAGGTCTCAACGCCAAAGCAGAAGAGTAGGATAGCTGAATGATAGCCTCGCACAAAGATAGAACAGGGCTGAAGTCAACGATAGCAGTTGGAGTTTAAGGCTTCATTCACACGGATGTGCCAATCCATACACACGTGTGAAAGGCTGTCTTCAGCCTCCTGTGATACACAGATGTGCAGGGGAGTGCTGGCAACTTATGGAAGTCAATGGCAGGCAGCTGGCTGCATCTCTGTATGGGTCCCATGCATGGGTCAGAATGCAGTTACCCACATCCTGATCCGTGCATTTATACCCACATAGATGTGCATTCTGGAATGTGGAGCATGTGGAGGTCCATGCAGGTCCACACAGCTGTCCTGTCATTGATTTGAGCAGGTTGCCTGCAGGAAACACATGTGTATCCCGCGTGGGTGAAAACAGACCCTTCGTACAAGTGTATGAATCAGTACCCCTATGTGAGTGAAGCCTAAACCCCTCAGGAGGTAGATATATTGCCATAGATCAGAGCAAACAGGAGGTCAGCATATATGCAAAAGAAGAGGCCAGGCCCAGTAGCAACATGAAGAGGGTGAGACCATGACATCAAGACTTGGCTATAAACCAGAAACGCCATCTCAGTTGGGTCGGCCATCCCTGGTCAGGATAAAAAATGGGAAGAGTAAGCACCAAATTACACCAAATGCATTGGGCTGTGCTAGGCATTCTCTCTCAATGCATAGAAAAGGCAACTTCAAATCAATCTGTTTAAGGTCACAGGTGATAACAGAGATATGACACTTGATTGTGAGTAGGGATGAGCTTCGAGTTCGAGTCGAACTCATGTTCGACTCGAACATTGCCTTTGTAATACATGTATAGACCCGCCCCTTCTCATGTTCAGCATCTGGTCCGCTGAGCGGCCCTGATGGGGAACGAGAGAAGGGGCGGGTCTATTCATGTATTACACAGCGAACGAAGTTCCCCATCAGGTCCGCCCCCTCGGTATGTCCGACCCCGCCTACGTCATTGGCCTGAGCGGGAAACTTCCTTCACTTAAATTACACAGTGAAGGAAGTTTCCCGCTCAGGCCAATGACGTAGGTGGGGTCGAACATACCGAGCGGGCGGACCTGATGGAGAACTTAATTCGCTGTGTAATACATGTATAGACCCGCCCCTTCTCATGTTCCGCATCTGGTCCGCTGAGCGGACCTGATGGGGAACTTTAGAAGGGGCGGGTCTATACATTTAAAACACAGCGAGGAAGTTCCCCATCAGGTCCGCACAGGCACAACCAATGACGGACAGCGCTGGACATCGAGATCGCCGCGGGACACTGAATTTCATTGCTGGAATGTTTTTTTTTTATTATTTTTTTTTTTTTAAATAAAGGACTTTTCCAAGGTGTTTGTGTGTTTTTATTTAAATTTTTTGGCACTTTCTTCGTGAAATGGTAGGGGTACAATGTACCCTTACCAATTCACATAGGGGGGGCGGGATCTGGGGGTTCCCCTTTGTTAAAGGGGTCTTCCAGATTCCGATAAGCCCCCTGCCCGCAGACCCCCACAACCACCGGGCAAGGGTTGTGGGGATGAGGCCCTTGTCCCCATCAACATGGGGACATCCTCCCCATGTTGAGGGCATGTGGCCTGGTACGGTTCAGGAGGGAGGGGGGCCGCTCTCTCGTCCCCCCCCTCTTCCCCTGCGGCTGGCCAGGTTGCGTGCTCGGATAAGGGTCTGGTATGGATTTTTGGGGGGACTTCACGCCATTTTTAAAAAAAAAATTGGGGTGGAGTTCCTCTTAAAATCCATGCCAGATCTCAAGGGCCTGGTATGGATATTTAGGGGGAACCCCACGCCATTTTTTTTTTATTTGCGGCAGGGTTCCCCTTAATATCCATTCCAGACCTAAAGGGCCTGGTAATTGAATTTGGGGGAACCCCCACGCTTTTTTTTTTTATCAATGACTTCACTATGTATTGATAAAAGCCGACAATTCATTAATAGCCGCGAGTGAGTTTTAAATGACTTTTTTTCCTTCAAAAATTACACTTTGTGCAGGGACAGTTCTAAGCACGGGAAACATGCGCGACTTTACATGCATATCATACACACCCCCCAGGTACGAAATTTAAAGGAATATTTCACTTTTATTTTTTCATTTTAAGCATTATTAAAATCACCGCTCCCGTAAAAACGTCTATTTTTTAAACCTTTTTTTGCATTGGGGCAGGACCCGGGTCCCCAAACACTTTTTAGGGCAATAAATTGCATATTAGCCTTTATAATTAGCACTTTAGATTTCGAACGTTTGAGTCCATTGTATTTAATAGGGTTCTAAAGTTCACACGAACATTCTGTCTGTTCGCAGGTTCTAGTGCGAACCGAACAGGGGGGTGTTCGGCTCATCCCTGATTGTGAGCAAGAAGATAGATAGATAGATGGGCTTGTTAATTACAAGGAACATCTTCACTAAGTCCCCTCAGAAACTTGAATATATAACTAAAGGCAGCACTGCAGAGGGGATTAGACCACATGTGAGGTTTTCTATTTCTGGTTGTGCCCCCCGTTTAGGAGATTCACCCTCTATATGTGTCCCTTTTGCCATAATCATTGAAAGTGAAAGTAAAAAACAAAATCCCAAATTTTGGAATGTCCCCAGAAAAGTAATAGAGAGTAAATTTGCAGGGATTTCTTCTAACTTCCTATTTGGCTATGGGACAGGAAGTGAAGGGAAATTTCTGCAATGGGATACAATTGGTGAAAAAAAATCTGACAGGAGTCATAACACTCCCATGCTCTATCCATAATGAAAAAAAAACTTTTGCCCATATGTAGCACCCTGATGTTTAGGCAGGGTTGCTCCTAAATTTACCTGCCAGGTGTAGTTGACTTGGCTCATTGTTAGGGATCAATTGAGTTAACCCTAAGTCTGGAATTGCTGCACTTTTCTCTTCTGCCGCTAGGTGGCCGGGTACCTGGTAATATTAGATAAGACAAGGGCAAAGCGAGGACAGATTAGGAGTATATGTATGTATCTCAGCCAATGGGCAGGGGTTTTCTTAAATCCCTTGGCCTGCTGAGAAAACCTATATATTTGGGTGGAGTCAGGTGATCAGTGTTCTGTGCCACCTGGACGGCTGTCTGGGTGGATGTGTGTTGTATTGCCCGGGCTGCTAGGCCAGAGTTTGCACCTGTCCCAGGCACATCTGGCTGCTAAGCTGTCTGAGAGCCTATCCTAAAGCAAGAGAGCAGCGTAGGGTTGGGACTGTGGCTTGCAGTCCAACCAGAAGTGACGGTTCTGCCGGCCTGAAGAATCTGTCATAGTCGGAGGTAGAGGGGAAGCTGTTGTCAATAGGGGCCCTGACTGTGTGTCAAGCCAGGGACGGAGCAGGTTGAGAAGTATCTGGAGTGCAAAGCCAGGGACCCAGCAGAGAAGCGGGGATGACGCTTGAGGAAGATACTTAAAGGGGTTGTAAAGGTTCATTTTTTATTTTCTAAATAGGTTCCTTTAAGCTAGTGCATTGTTGGTTCACTTACCCTTTCCTTCGATTTCCCTTCTAAATGTTTTTTTTCTTTGTCTGAATTTCTCACTTCCTGTTTCTCCTCACTAAACTTCACACCATCATCCGAGTGGTGTGGAGTCAGCCAGAACAGCTTACTGAACAGCTTACTGAGGAGGAACAGGAAGTGAGAAATTCAGACAAAGAAAAAAAATATTTAGAAGGTAAATCTAAGGAAAAGGTAAGTGAACTTACACGAACTTACACTAAATGCACTAGCTTAAAGGAACCTATTTAGAAAATAAAAAACGAACCTTTACAACCCCTTTAAGTGAAGATTGGAAGAGCTCAAGGGATTCGGTGGCAGTGAATCAGCAAGTGTAGTGAGAGAGACTAGGGGCTCAGTGGGTTGAGAACCTACACAAAGTGATTGTGGAGAGAGTGAAGGAGTTTGTTACAAATTGTGTTAGGAACTGTTCTAAGACTGTTGCCATAAAAGACAGCATTCCTACACATGCAGATGTGGTGTCTTGCTGGATGCCTTTCCCTGCATGGCTGTCTACCTGTAGAAGTCTCAGAGTCTGCCAATTAACATTGCAACTACTAAAGGGTATCCTGGCCCTAAACCCTCTCTTACACAGTTCTGTTCAAGAGAAATCAAATCTCTTTGCATTCAAGAAGTGTCTGGCGCCCATGAATCTATCTTGCATTACACCCACTATGCCTTACAACCCACTCTATACTGAAGGATGTCAGCAGCTCTTGGCTCTGGAGGTTCTCATTAGACTAAAAGGAGGCCTGGGACCTTGGTACACATAGTTCTACTTGAAGTGTTAGTGAAAACGAATTAGGGCACACTCATACAACTCAGTGCAGCTGATGTCATGCGATAGGCAGCCCATTCAAACTGAGTGGGCTGTAACAAACACCTCAACATATAAAAAAAAAAAAAATGCATGCTGTGACTTTTTTTTCACAGCACAATGTAAAGAACAATGTGAGCTGTGCTGCAATGCATTGGGTGTCATTCACAATAAATGCAACAAATGCACGTAACTTGCAACACAGGTGGTGCGACTGGGCTTTTATCCTTAATGATGTGGATTTCTGCAAAATTAAAAAGAGATTTAAATTAAAAAAAAAAAATTAAAAAAATGCAATTGTGCACTCTACGTGACATACCTGTACCAAGCATGCATCAATGGGTGGTGTTACTCCTGATACTACAACGACTCAAAAAGTAAAGAAGACATTGGTTCAGCATAACAGCCAGACAACTACCATAGGTTAGTGATGGCAACCTCCATACTTACTCAGTACAGGTTTCTTTAAAGACCACAGAGTAGCCATGTCATGATTTGATATTTCCGGGAGCCTACTCACAAATTTTAAATAGATTTTCTCCCAAAATTTCAGTGACTTCCCTGTTTGAGGCATCTAATATTGACTGCCCCAGCTCCACCCATAAACATACACAGCTCTTCCACATTTCGGCCTGGCAATGAGTACCTGTAAAGACCAACGTCACCAACTTTTTGACTGAAGCTATGCGATTTGCAAAGCACAATGCTATTAGCAAACCACCAAAATTCAGCTTGCCATTTTCTGATTGGTTTCTGAGTTACTACACATTGTTTTTTTAATAAGTGAGTAAGTCAAGGTTACAATGCTAGCCAATATAAATATTATTTCAGCGGTTATTCTGAGATCCACATCCTGTATTTGTAAGAGCACCTGGCACCAGACGATTTTCAACAGCGGACAATATTGATTAAACACACAGCTTAATTTAGGAGCTCATGGCTAGGATTTATCCTACCTGTTTAATGTCTCATAAATCCATCTTTCTCTTCCCACTGTATTACTCAGTAGAGTTAATTTACAAGTAGGCAATGTCCACTTTGCAAAGAATAAAGTGAAACTCTGCTCACTTTTAGGCTGGGTTCACACCATTGCGAATTGAATGCACGTTCCCAGCATCCAATTCGCAATAGCAGGAGATTTTGACCGGCTCTCAATGGAGCCGGTTCACATATCTCCGTAGCAGGTCCGGTGCGTTTTGCACAAAAACGCTGTGCATCTTTTGGTACGTTTCAGGTCCGAATTCAGCCCAAAATTTGGGCTGGAATCAGACCTGACACGGTGAACCAGGACGCACCAGACCCCTGCTGTGAGATGGATCCGGCAATGTTGTGAACCCAGCCAGAATACTGTAGAACCTGCATCTGCACCTACTTAGCGGGTGCAAAAACAGAAAGTTAAGGGGACAAATGCAGCGAATTTCAATACCAAATTAAAGAAATTAACATTGTTTTCTAAAATAAAAAAATAAAGCAAATGTAATATCATTATGCCCTGTACATAAGAAAATCTTCTTCTGAAGGTTTAATTACACTTTACCGCAGTGTTTCTCAACTATTTTTCAGTCAAGGCACCCTTTTAAAATTATGGACAATCTCGAGTCACCCATTAAAAATTATGGACAGTCTTGAGGCACCCATTCTAAAATGTAAAAACTATTCTAATAGATTTATATAATGCAGCAACATCCACACAAAGTAGGACATCCAACATTAGAAGGTTTTTTTTTCCTTCCAAAGCAAATACACTTTTGCAAACTGGTACTGCATTTATTACCTGCTGCATTGGACATTTTTACCAAAGAAATGTAGCAGTATAAATTTTGGTCAAAATTTATGAAGAAAATTTTATTTTTTCTTTTGTAGCCCAAAAAACAAACCCAGTGGAAATTAAATACCACCAAAAGAAAGCTCTATTAGTGTGAAAAAAATGATAACAATTGTATTTGGGTACAGTACAGTGTTGCATGACTGAGTAATTCTTATTCAAAGCGCGACAGCACTGAAAGCTGAAAATTGTCCTGGGCAGGAAGGGGGTGAAAGTGCCCGATATTGAAGTGGTTAATATGCATTGTATTAAAACAGCCCATTCTTTTGAATGCAGCTTTTTTTTTTCTTTTTCTTGTGTTATGGTGCACTGTAGAGCAGCTCATTTGGCACCTACTGTACCTGTGCATTGATGTGGCATTTCCTCTGTTGCCATGCATTGGCAGCCCTTTAAAAGTTAAATTGGAGATCCGCCCCCAAAAAATAAATAAAAAAACAGCAGCTACACATACTGCAACTGCTGGCTTTAAAAATTGGACACTTACCTGTCCTGGAGTCCAGCGATGTCGGCACTGCAGCTGATGTTTCCATCAGCTGTTGGGTGCTGCCACTGCCATTACGGGTAAAGGTACCCGGCAGTGTAGCCTTTTGGCTTCACGCCCGGAACCCTACAGCGCATGCACGAGGCCCGCCCCCCTCTCCTACTCGCCTGGCGGCTGGGGAAGGTGACGCCAATATCCACGGCTGAGGCTCCCGGAAGTGGGAAAGGATACCTGTCAAACACAGAAAGGTGCCAATTGTGGCACTGGAGGGGGGAGAAATCAGAAGAGCGGACATTCCACTTTTGGGTGGACCTCCGCTTTAAGAGGTTGCCTTAATGCAATTCATGTTCACAAATGTGTGGCACATTGACAGCCAATGCAAAATTGATAGGCTGCTTTAATGCAGCATGCCTCAATGCAGCCAAACCACATTTTTTCCTTGTCAAAATATTTTTTTGATTGGATCAACAAGTAAATACAAGCAGTTGTAATAAATAATACAACAGTAAGCAAACCATGTTTAACATAAATGGTAGAATTTTAAGGGCAAACCACATTTTTTAAGCCCCATTCATACTTGCCAATGGGGCCGTTTGTGAGTACATGCGGGAGAGCCGACAGGGGCTCCCAGCAATTAGCTGCAGGTGGCAGTTTTCTTTTGGTTTTAATGGGCCTGCCACCCACACCTTACTGCTGGGAAACCGCCCCGCTGGGCCTCCCACTTGTAATCAGGGCCGCCATCAGGGGGTTACAGGCAGTACACCTGTAAGGGGCCCGGAGGTCCCCAGGGGCCCAGATGGCAACCCCCCTTTTTGTTTTGTAAATTTTTCTTGTTTTTTTTTTCTTGTTTTTTGTAAGGGGCCCAGAGGTCCCCATAGGCCCCCAGGGCCCCCGGATGGCAACCCCCCTTTTTTTATACATTTTTTTTATTTATTTTTCTTTTTTTGTAAGGGTCCCCGAGGTGGCAACCCCCCCTTTTTTTTTTTTTGCTCTTTCGTTTTTTTTTCGTCAGCACCCAAAGCCCCCCGACCTCAACAATTCACACACGGCGACAGCACCCTCCGCTTCTTACCCCGCTTCTCAATTTGCGGCACCCCCCCCGGTTCTCCTCTGCTCCAGGGGGCCCATGCCTGAGTCTGTGTAAGGGGCCCCAAAATTCCTGATGGCGGCCCTGCTTGTAATCAATAGCGACGATAAGTGTAGAAGTCCAGTTAAAAACTTAAATCTGCTTCCACCCTCATTCTAAGCCCTATACTAATTACCCTGTAGAAGAAAGATGCTTATACTTACCTATTCTGATTTTAGTTGCTTGACTGAGCACCTTAAAGGCCTGTTCACATCACTGCACTGTGGTAATGCGTAGGTTAGCACAATGTGCAGGAACACAGGTTACATGCGTTGCATTGTGGTGTGGGATATAAAAAAGCTGCAGTTATGATTTTAGGTCCATTGTTTTAACCACTTCAGCCCCAGACCATTTGGCTGGCCAAAGACCAGAGCACTTTTTGCGATTTGGCACTGCGTTGCTTTAACTGACAATCGTGCGGTCATGCGACGTGGCTCCCAAACAAAATTGACATCCTTTTTTTCCCACAAATAGAGCTTTCTTTTGGTGGTATTTGATCACCTCTGCGGTTTTTATTTTTTGTGCTATAAACAAAAAAAAGAGCGACAATTTTGAAAAAAAAACAATATCTTTTACTTTTTGCTATAATAAATATCCCCCAAAAATATACACAATGCCGCGTCTTAAAGGCAAAGTACAGGTACGTTAATATGCCTGTCTGTGTTATTCTGCCGACGTATATCGGCGTGAGCCAGTCGACAAGTGGTTAAAGTGTTACTAAACCCACAACAGTAAAATAAGTCTGTATATGCAGTAAAGCATGCTTGTTATACTCACTAAGGGGTTAATCCTTTGCATTGTGTAAAAAGAAAGTTTGATCAGTGGCCGCCCATCCATGGAGGGCGCACGGGCACCGCCTCCCCTATCCATGCGTCTGGCCCCCTGATCTACATATTAGTGGCACCGGACCATAAATTCCAATGCGGCGTGGTGTTTTTTGAAGCACCTGATTAGAGCCAGAGGCTATTATCACACTAAAGTTCCTCCCCGCCATTTAGGAGGCAGGTCTGTGAGACCTGTTTCCCAATTGGCCAAAGCGCAAGGCGATTCTATTGGATGCCTAGCGATTTGGCGGAAGACATATGACGAAAGAAGCTGAAGGAGCGGACAACGGAGCCGCAGTGGCCGCTGCCTCCACTCCAGCAGAGGACACCACAGCCCCGCCACATGAGCGGGTAAGTGCCGGACTGCCCGCACAGGGGGGGTGCTGAAGAACCTACCAACTGCCACTGTGTTTGATCTAGTCTGTAAGCAGGTGCTTGTGAATGTATTTTGGCTGTTGTATGCAATGCAGTTATAGGCTGCCTGGGATGTGAAGTGGTTAACTGTGTCTAGACTCTTTTCCTGGGTTTTCTGAGTCCTGCCCTCTGCTGTAAGCCACATAAATATCATAGGAGGGCTCAGAACAAGCTCTTTCTTCCATGTGGGATTTACAGAGGAAGATCTGCTGCAACATGTACAGTAGGGAAAATATTTATTTGATCCCCTGCAGATTTTGTAGGTTTGACCATTTACAAAGAAATGAAGGGTCTATAATTTTTATCATAGGTGTTTTTTTAAATTATAGGGACAGAACATCAACCAAAAATCCAGAAAAAAAAACACATACAACAAATGCTATAAATTAAGTTGTAGTTCAGTGAGTAAAATAAGTACAGTGGAACCTAGGATTACGAGCATAATCCGTTCCAGGAGAATGCTCGTAATCCAAAGTACTCACATATCAAAGCGAGTTTCCCCATTGAAGTCAATGGAAACGAAAATAATTTGTTCCGCATTGACTTCAATGGCATGCAATACCGCATGTGGCCAGAGGTGGGGGGCGCCGGAGAGCCTCGGAAACAGCCAGAAAGGCCCGAGTACAGCTCGGCTGACCTCTGCAAACCTCGGAAAGGCTCGGGAATGGAGTATTTCTGGGTCTTTGCGAACGGCTCCTGAACGGCTACGATCGCTCTGCTCGGCTCTGGTGCCCCCCACTTCAGGCCAAACGTGGTACTGCACACCGCTTTGGCCTGAATCCTGCTCGTTTTGCAAGACAACACTCGCAAACCGAGTAAGAATTTTTCAAAATACAGTGCTCGTATTGCGAAACGCTCGTTACTCACAATCCGAGGTTCCACTGTATTTGATCCCCAAGCAAAACATGACCTGGTGGAGAAACCCTTTTTTCAAAGCACAGAGGTAAGACATTTCTTGTAGATGGTGACCAGGTTTGCATACATCTTAAGAGGGATTTTTGTTCTCTCTTTTTCACAGATCTTCTCCAAATCCTTAAGGTCTCTTGGCTGTTACTTGGCAACTCGAAGTTTCAGCTCCCTCCATAAATTTTCTATAGGATTAAGGTCTGGAGACTGACTAGGCCACTCCATGACCTTAATGTGCTTCTTTTTGAGCCATTCTTTCGGCGCCTTGGCCTTTGGTCATTGTCATGCTTGAAGACCCTTCCACGACCCATCTTCAGTGTTCTGGCTGAGGGAAGAAGGTTATTATCCAAGATTTTACAATACATGCCCCCGTCCATTGGCCCCTCAATGTGGCAAATTTGGCCTGTATCTTTAGCAGAGACACAGTCCCAGAACATAATGTTTCCACCTCTTCGCTTGACTGTAGGAATGGTGTTCTTAGGGTCATAGTCAGCATTTTTCTTCCTCCAAACTCGGCGATCAGGAAGGACCAGTAAGAGTGTAACAGTCTGCAGCATGTGGCAGGTGACTTGGCAAGTGACAATCTGCAACTTGTGGCAGGGGACATGGCAAGTGACAATCCACATTCGGTGGCAGGCAACGGTTGCAAGTGACACGCCCAAGGCTCCCACTGATTCTACATTATGGCGAGTTGAACTATTTCGTTTTATTTAACAATGTAATAGAAATAATGCGCTTCAATCATCCTGACACCATAACAACCATGGTGCCAGGATGATTGAAGCGCCAACACCAGCCATTTCCCAAATAAATTGCCCACAAAAAAACGTTTTTTCTGGCAGTGCCCCTCCTGAGACTAGACTCTGGATCCACCCCTGTCTCCTATAGTATGTCTGCAGTCTCTGACCATCTCCTGGTGTAGGTGACGGGTCGTCTGGTAGCAAGTGTCTCCATACTGGATGTGGAGACATTCATTCTCCTGTTGAGGGCCTACAAGAACCTCTCTAACCTCAGTGATGTTCATTATAAGAACAATAACAAATAGTAGGGATCCCTGGGAAGAAATTAGCATAGCGGGCATGGCTCAAGAACTCTGTGTCCACCACACGACATAGAAAACCAGGAAGCAGTTACAAGGACATGGATGACATATGATGCAGCAGATGATATTCTGTTGGCCAAATCAAAAATCCCTGAAGCTTGAAAACACAAAAAACACATCCAGCCTTCTACAAGGCTTTATCCACCCACAGCTAAGGTCAGTAGTATATCCTTAGTGTGCACAGATTAAGGATGAAGGTCAGCTGAAACCCCCTTGTAGTCTCCAGTGCAGGTTCCCCCCTGCTCCACTATCATCATCCCGTCAGTTGCTAGGACCATTGGTATCTTAGCAACCAATGAGGATGAAACTTCCTTCATCCAGACTCTGCCTCTCGCCACCCATCCTGCTACTATAGCAGCCACGCTTACAGCGTACAGCGGTAAGGGGGACTCTGATTGGGACACTGATGTGGGGGGGGGCTCTAATGACTACATTGATGTGAAGGGGGTCTCTGATGGGGACTCTGATGTAAGGGGAACTCTGAAAGGGACCCTGATGTAAAGGGGGTATCTGGTTTTGATTTTTTTTTCAGCCTGCAAGTATTTATAAACTATACAAGGGGATCCTCCTACTAAAAAGTTTAGAAACCCCTGTACTAGAGCATTCAATCCTCCAATGGCTTTTGAAGTCCAGCTACATGGCTTAGTCTGATGCCGTTTACTTGTGTACAAGCTAAATGAGAAGAAGTGACCCCTGTTTAATGCTTTACCTTTCCCATTAGTTTCCACTGAGCCTGTGTAAATGACAGCAGAATCTGCATCTGTTTTAGCCACAAAATGTGTCCAGATATTATTGCCACAGGTGATCGCGGGCTGTGCGGACAGCCATGGATAGCTGCAGCCACCAAGAAACTGTCAATACTGACTGTGGGATGATGCATTGGTGCAGAAGATTTTAGTAGCTCAGTCATGCTACTAAAATCACTAGCGATTTGTTACCCAACAGATGGAACAAATGGCTCTCTATTACGTGAGCTACACATGTATCATTTGGAGAATAGTGTAATCATGTGCAATTTAGCACAGTTACATGCTGCTTGTACAGCTCAGATTAAGGGATCAATTTGTAGCAATCAATTTCTATTCTATATCGATCAATAGCGTTTTTAGTAGCAAGGTTGAGATACTAACAATTGCCTGTGGGCTCCAGTAGTTAGTGGTTGGTTTTGCACCAGAGTTGGCAACCGTCAGTATTTTTACTGGCAGCCAGTAAAAAACGGGCACTTTGTAAATGAACTGGGCATGCGCAGCTCAGGTCCGGAGCCGGCCAGGACAATCCAAGAACCTACTACAGTGTGTTCAGGTGGTACCGGCGGGAGACGGGTCTGGCGGAGAAGGTGCCTGAGCATGTCGTGTGATGTCATGGTGCAAGGGAGCCGAGCGGAGCGACCAGAGCCTCGTGTGCGGGTCTGTGGGATGGGAGCAAGGCCAGCCGGGAGCAGGACTGTGAATGCTGTTTGGACTGGAGGGGACTGAGAGGACCACCTGGCATGGATAGAGACTGTCACTGTGACTCAGGATTGAATGTGTCAGTGATTTGTGCTGCTGCACACTGCTGTCAGTGTCACTGTGAGAGTCCATTTTATGTGCGTGTGTAGCCCATTCTAATTTCCTGCCCCTGAGTCACTTACTTACTATATTGAACATAAAATAAGAAATATGCTTTTTGCCTTAATATCTACCTTAAATTACATTGCTAATTGCATATTGTACTTATTTGTAGCCTAAATTCAGAAATTTGCACTTACAACTGTAATTTTGTAACGTTTGGAAATGTCAGTAAAAATGTGGCTGTGGCAGTAAATTTTGGGCGTCGTGTCAGTAAATTGAAATCTGGTAGGTTGGCAACACTGTTGTGCTCAATCCTAAAATGCCACAGTTGTATATATGATCAAGCTCAGAAGATTATGTGATGATTGCTGCCACGTTCAGTCGTCTAACCATCACAATAGAACTCAGCGTGGAGCAGGTTGGAGTGACCGGTCAAGGTAACTCTTCATCATCTGCACATGATTTCCAGCCATACAGGGAGTTGCTGAAATGTGTTATGTCTTAGAAACCTAATGATGAGATCTCTACTTCTGAGTTTTCAGGTTCATCCAAGTGCTAAAGCTGATTCTCTCACTCTTGCCGTTAAGACTATTAATTCTGCCTTGCCAAAAATTCATCAAGAGCAGTGAGGATCTTCCCCTTACAGCAGGAGTATTGAGACTTGATGTAGCATAGGCAGGATCAAGAACTTTGGAGTGGAGCTAATGTTGGGTGTTTCAGGCTGCAGTTGAAATATAAATTTGACTACAGCTTTGAAAAGCAAAAAATCCAACATAAGCTCCTGTTCACACTATAACACGCATGTGAATCGCACAGGAACCGCACTGCATTTCTATGCGATTCACATGTAATTCAGTGTTTTGCGATTTAAGCCCACTCATTTTGAATGGGTTCAAATCGCACCACTTTTTTTGGAGCCAAACCACGACTGCATGGTTGTTTAGTACAATGTGATCTGGGGCAAGCAAACAGCACTGTGTTTGAGATCCTTTTGGGGCCTCGTTATCTTTGTATTGATACCTGCAACAGATCACAAACACAATGCAATTGCAATGCAGTGTGGGAAACATGCAGGGATCACTGCGTTTCCCGCACCGTATAGGTTTGAACCTAGGCTAAAAGATTAACAGGAGCTGCCATTGCTGATCGTCTTCTGAAAATACTAGTTCCCTGTTTGTCAAGTTGAGCTTCTGCATTCTGTGATTTCTGACCCAGAATAAATATGTACCCCCCCTCTGACTTCACCTAGGCACATGGGCACTTTGACCATAAAAACAAAAATTTCGGACATATTTCTATACCCAGAGTACGGAGCTGCTGTGAACAGAGCCGCCCATAGTAATGAATGGCTGCATGCAGGTTTGGGATGTTACTTGCGTAAATCCATACACGTGCAAAGCCATACAGGTCAGGGATTAAGTTCTAGAGAAGTTTAAAGCAGGGTTAGCTTATAAAAAAATATCCCAAGCCTTAAATCTCACAGGGCACTGTTCAATCCATCATCCGAGTATGGCACAACTGCAAACCTACCAAGACATGGCCGTCCACCTAAATTGACAGGCGGGGCAAGGAGAGCATTAATCAGAGAAGCAGCCAAGAGGCCCATGGTAACTTTGGAGGAGCTGTAGAGATCCACAGCTCAGGTGAGAGAATCTGTCCACAGGACAAATATTAGTCGTGCACTCCACAAATCTGGCCTTTATGGAAGAGTGGCAAGAAGAAAGACATTGTTGAACAAAAGCCATCAGAAGTCCCGTTTGCATTTCTCCAGAAGCCATGTGCAGAACACAGCAAACATGTGGAAGAAGGTGCTCTGGTCAGATCAGACCAAAATTGAACTTTTTGGCGGAAAACTAACACTGCACACCACCATGAACACACCACCCTCACTGTGAAACATGGTGGTTGTAGCATCATGTTGTGGGGATGCTTTTCCTCAGCAGGGACAGGGAAGCTGGTCAGAGTTGATGGGAAGATGGATGGAGCCAAATACAGGGCAATCTTAGAATAAAACCTGTCAAGCCTCGTACACACGGCGAGAATCTCGTCGCAAAAAAAATATAGTTTTTCTCGACGGGTTTCTTGTCAAGCTTGACGAGAATCTTGTGAAGCTTTCCTAGCATACACACTGTCAATCCAAAATCTCGTTGTTGTAAAGCGCGGTGACGTACAACACGTACGACGGCAGTATAAAGGGGAAGTTCCATTCTCATGGCGCCACCCCTTGAGCTGCTTTTGCTAATCTCGTGTTACTGCGTGTTAGTAAAAGTTTAGTGAGAGACGATTTGCGCTTTTCAGTCTTCGTGCTTTCAGTTCGTTACAGCGTGACGAATGTGCTATCTCCATTACGAACGCTAGTTTTACAAGAAGGTGCGCTCCCGTCTCATACTTGATTCTGACCATGCGCGGTTTTTGAAGACTCGGAAAAGCATACACACGAACGGTTTTCTCGTCCAAATACAGTCTGACGAGAATCACGACGAGAAAAATGAGACTCCCGACGAGAAAAAAGAAAGCAGGTTTTCTTTTTTTCTCGTCGAGATTCTGGGCAGTTTTCTTGACGAGAAACCTGAAAGCCTCATACACACGCACGGTTTTCTCGGCAAGAAAGCTCTCCCAACAGTTTTCTTGTCGTTTCTTGCCGAGAAAACCGGTCGTGTGTACAAGGCTTTAGAATCTGTAAAAGACTTGAGACCGGGGCAGAGGTTCACCTTCCAGCAAGACAACGGCCCTAAACATACCAGCCAGAGTTACAATGGAATGGTTTAGATCAAAGCATATTCATGTGTTAGAATGGCCCAGTCAAAGTCCAGACCTAAATCCAATTGAGAATCTGTGGTAATACTTGAAAATTTCTGTATACAGACGCTCTCCATCCAATCTGACAGAGCTTGAGCTATTTTGCACAGATGAATGGGCAAACATGTCACTCTCTAGATGTGCAAAGCTGGTAGAGACATCCCCAAAAAGACTTGCAGCTGTAATTGCAGCAAAAGGTGGTTCTACAAAATATTGACTTAGGGGGGCTGAATACAAATGCATGCCACACATGTAGAGTTTCCACCTCATCCCTTTAAACCCGAACACATATGAATTACACAGGTTCTGAGGCTAATTTAATGCAGATAAGGCACCAAATGAGTTTAATTACCACATTAATCAGCCACAGAACCTGCGTAATTCATATGTGTTCGGGTTTAAAGGGATGAGGTGGCAACCCTACACACATGTCACATATTTATTTGTAAAATATGTTGAAAACCATTTAATCATTTTCCTTCCAATTCACACTTATGTGCCACTTTGTGTTTGTCTATCACATAAAATACCAATAAAATACATTTACGTTTTTGGTTGTAACATGACAAAATGTGGAAAATTTAAAGGGGTATGAATACTTTTTCAAGGCACTGTATATTGTTAAATGCAAACAAAATCTTGAAACTACTTTCAAACAACATTTAAGTGTACTGAAAATTTTCGTAAGAATTTTCCAAAAAGTGTTTGAAATTCTACTAGTGTACATCAAGCTTGTCTGCGTCTAGGGTTGTACGCCTGTTCACCTGTGCATGAACTTCCTGAAATGGTAAAGAGGGACATCTTTTAGCACACACCAGGTAGACAAAGACATGTTCTTGCCAAAGCCCCACTTACAGGGGCCACAGAGATCTAACGTGCAGAAAATGCTTGGCTAATCCACAAAGGTGATTTTTTTTGACCTTTACTTTTCATTTATATCCACCCCAAAGCTCAAACACATATGCCTTTCTCTGCAGCCTCAGCTGCATGGGATAGTGAATGAATGGGAAGTGCTCTGTGCTGAGCGCCTTCCTGTTCATTCACAAACTTAAGCATAGTAAACACAGGTTATTATGCTTTAGTTATGAATGAACACAGTGAGTGAGTTTGTGTTCATTTAGAAAAGGAAGGTGCAGTAAATGACATAATTACTAGCCCCTTTCCCCACTCTCCAAATTGAAACATCCCCCGCACCAGGCGGGAGGAGAGGAGGGAAGCCAACAGCACTGCAGGGTGGTAAGCAATGCTGGGGGAAGCCCATGCACTAGGGGGAATCTGCACTGTACATAGTGATTAGGGTGTGCCCAAGCACACCTGGCACACTCCCTGCACACGCCTATGTTTATATCAAAATAACAAATGCAGTAATATCAAGGCTGGGTAAAAGGTTTAGTGCTGCATAACGCTTTTAGTAGTAAATTAGTACATTTGGTATAGAGATGTATACATCAGACCAAAAAGAGGGACAACTGAGGCTGCATGAGGGTCATATGGATTTGGCCTCAAAAGAGGAACAGTTGGAAGCTATGGCATGTGTACAGGCATCCCCCAACTTTTAAGTGTACTTAAAGTGAAGCAATACCTTTTTTCACTTCTAGGCTGTAGTGGGGGTGCCAGGGGCTGTAGGGTGGGTATGAGGGGCTGTAGTGGGGGTGCCATAGGCTGTAGTGGGGGCATCAGGGGCTGTAGTGGGGGCATTAGGGGCTGTAGTGGGGGTGTCAGGGGAACACTCACATGTAAATAAGCTCATCTGATGCAAGGGGGGGTCGCTCCAATTCATCCCCCGGACATCGCGCTGTGCACAGAGGGCAGTGCTGTGGAAAGGCTGGGTGGCATTCTGTGGCTGACAGGGAAGCCAGAAGAACCACCGAGCGGATGTGATGTCACCGGAGGTGGGGAGGCGGCCAGGATACAGGAAGAGCACACTGGAACAGGGCAGGCTATGTGCTCAGAGCTTCAGTTCTGTCTAGTGCGGGTGCATGGAGAGGGAATATTTGTACTTGTGAGACACTTTACGTACACTCGCAGGTATGTCCGTGCTCGCTAGTGTACGTAAAGTGAGTATCCATAAAGCGGGGTATGCCTGTATACAAGTAGTGGTGTAAACATGCATAAAGCCATTCATTCTTATGGGCAGTTGTATGCAGCAACTGTGTACCCCAGGCATGGAAATATGCCTGCAATTTACACTGTTATGCACAAAAGCCCCTGTACACATGAGGCCATAATCACAGCTCAGAAGCTATTGAAAGCAGAGACACCCAGGAAACTCTCATTTTCATGACTATCGTATAACAGATGTCCTTATTATATACCCCTTATTTATTATCTTACTTATGACTAAGCAAACGAGACCACACCAGGAGTTGGAGAAATATATATAGGCCGTAGCAGCCTTATTTATTAAAAAACGCTGTATAACTTTTTTAACAGTACCCATAAACTCTGTCCTAAAGGACCCTCAGTAAATTACTGGTGTCGCTCTCTGCAGGAACCTCTATTAACTTTTGTGTCCATTATTGCACTGCGGTACTTCTCAAAATCCGCTAATAGGCCTCAAGCCGACATGCTGGCTCAGAGACAACCATGACCGCAGTGCACCATCCCAATGCTTCAAGCTAAACCTCCGTTAACTGTAAGCCCACCGTCAGGACCCATACCAACGACAGGTCCTGAACCCTTCTTTCCGAGGTATCATCCTTCCCCTGCAAAGAACAGACACCCGCCACAGCACCCAAATGTAAAAACCTTTACAATTGGGTGCCCCTCCACACCCTGAGAGCCCTCTGTATACCATCCTGTAATCCTAACGCCCATAGGTCTATACCCACATCACTGAGGTGTACCCCATCACCCCGAAGGTACCGCCATGTCTCCAACTCCAGCTCAAAATGGCGTATCACCAAACCCCCATTCCTAACCATGAACCTGGCCACATCCCGATTAACTTTCCTCCGCGCCCTATTGATGCCATCTATGGATCTAGCCGTCCGCCATGAAGTACGAGCCACCATGTCGGACCACACTATCACCATTTCCGGGAATGCCATACGAAGACGAAGAATATCAAATTTGATATCCTTCGTCACATCCAGCATACATCTAACACCTAAGTCATTCCCACCTACGTGCAAAATTAAAACGTCAGGTGGGCGGTCCAGTCGCGCATAACGATGCACTTCTGGAACCGTCCTACTCCATAACATTCCCGGAATTCCCAGCCAGCGAATCCGGGCCTCCTGCCTTGAAAACCCCAATTGCCGACCTTCTGGTCTTGCCTCAGCCCTCTTACCCCCCCTGTACACGTAAGAGTGCCCCAGTATCCAGACCAACGCCGGCGCCACACCTGAAAGAGAGAAAAACATGTATCCACCGTAACCACAGCCAAGCCTGTCAACTTAACCTCATTATTTTTTTTTTTTTTTTTTTAAACTCCAATCAGCCCCACTCCTTCTCTCCTCATACCCTTCCTCCTATTCTCCTCACACCCCTACCACTAAGTGAGGGCGAATGTAAGATCGAAATCTCCTTGATTCCCATCTCCCAATGCGCTTGACCGACTCACTATCCAACCCACTCCGAGCCGCTTCCGTAGCCGCCCCAATTCTGAACGAATGTGACGAAAATTCTTTCGCCTCTAAACCCAGGCACCCCAAACATTTTCGGAAAACCGATATGAACTGAAACCTGGACAACGGACACCCATCCGCATGTATCAGAAAGGACCCCACGTTCCCTGGGCGTACCGCCAGAAAGCCCCGAACGGCCCCAACCGGACAAAGCGGTGAGCCCGGCAACGAAAAAATCTGAACTCTCTTGCCCCTCCCTTTTTGATCCGTTTTTGATCTACGTAACCACAAGGACACTCTATCCTCCTGGCAACGCAATTCATTAGCCCCAATCCCCCCGTGCACTTTCTTAGACGGGCTAACCTGCTCGCCAATCCTGAACGCCCCAAAAAATGCCAAGGAAAATGCCACTCGGAACAAGGCAGCTTCGTATTCCGAGGTGCAAACCTCCCGTAGCTTAGCCAACACCCCCTTCAGGACCCCAAAGGACACCGGGCGTCTGGTGTCTTTTAACGGCCTAACCCGCCTATAACCTTTGAGCGCTTGTCGAACCCAGAAGTCTTTCGTGTAATCAGGCAAACCTTGCCATTTAAACAAAAATGCCAATCCAGCAACCTTTTTATCCAGCGCGGATACCGACACCCCTGCTTCCATGCTCCTGGAGATAAAGTACAAGACTAGCAACCTCACCTCCGGACCCTCAATCTCAACTCCCGTCATTCTACCCAGATCCGCCCATTCCAACCAAACTTTCTGATATGCAGCCCACGTCGTCTCACTCACCGACTTGCTGATCCATCCGGCGACTAATCTAACGCAATCTTCCACAGCCAGTCTGGACAAGGTACCCCTCGTTGCTCCGCGTCCGGTGCCAACTCTCGGAACCTGTCCCACTGAAAGCGAGATAAAGCGTCAGCCACCACATTGTCCACTCCCGGAAGGTGAACTGCATACATGAAGATGTTTAACTGTAGGCATCTCAACACCAGCTGTTGTAGCAGGCGAACCACCGGCGGCGATGCCGCCGATGCTCTGTTAATCACCTGCACCACGCCCATGTTGTCGATGTGGAAACGCACCTTCCGATCCCGGAAAGCCTCGCCCCATAGTTCCACCGCCAGTACTACTGGAAACAGTTCCAGCAGCAACATATTCTTTATGAAGCCTGCCTCCAACCAACTCTGTGGCCACGAACCCGCACTCCATCGGCCTTGGAAAAAAGCCCCAAAACCTGCTGAGCCCGCAGCGTCTGTGAACAAATCCATATCAAAGTTGCTGACCGGGCCCGACATCCATAATGCCCTACCATTGAAGGACTCCAAGAATGTATGCCAGACCTGCAGATCAGACCTGTGTGAACGTACCAGCCTAACAAAATGTCGAGGCGACTGCACCCCCGCCGTACTTGCCGACAACCATCGGCAAAACGCTCTCCCCATCGGCAAAATGCGACAGGCGAAATTCAGCTTCCCCAATAAAGATTGCAGCGTTCGTAGCTGTACCTTGCGCAAACCCAACATCAGTTTAAGTTCTTCTTTCAGATCCGCAAGCTTATCTTCCGGTAAACGGCATTCCATGGCTTCTGAATCCAGCGTTATCCCCAAAAACGTAATGACCGTTCTTGGCCCCTCCGTCTTGTCCGGCGCCAATGGGACGCCAAAACGATCCGCCATGTGCTCCAGCGTTGCTAACAGAATCGCACAATCCCTGGATGAAGCCGGGCCCACGCAGAGGAAGTCATCCAGATAGTGTATTACCGAATTTACCCCTGCCACGTCCCTGACCACCCATTCCAGAAAGGAGCTAAACTCCTCAAATAATGCACACGATATGGAACAGCCCATAGGCAGGCACTGGTCCACATAAAACTCCCCGTTCCAGTGACACCCCAATAATCGAAAACTATCCGGGTGAACCGGAAGAAGCCGAAAGGCCGCCTCCACATCTGATTTTGCCATGAGAGCCCCCTTTCCATAATGCCGGACCCAAACCACTGCTGCATCGAATGATGTGTAACTCACCGTGCAAGCATCCGGCTCAATGGCGTCATTAACCGACCCCCCTTTAGGAAAAGAAAGGTGGTGAATGAGCCGAAATTTATTCGGCTCCTTTTTTGGCACCACACCCAGCGGAGAGACCACCAAATCCTTTAAAGGGGGAACTGTAAATGGGCCGCTCATGCGGCCCAACGCCACTTCCTTTCGCAGTTTCTCCGAAACTACGTCGCAATGTAGCACCGCCGATCGCAAATTGCGCGGCACAGGGGGAACCTCCCTCAACGAGCATGGAATACGAAAACCCTCCGCAAACCCCCTTTCCAACAACCGCGCAGCCTCCTTGTCCGGATACCTACCTAGAAACGGCCGCATCCTTTCCACCATCACCGGCGTCTTCCCTCTTATTCGTAAGTTCTCCGGAACGGTTCTTCCCTTGCTTAAAGCATCTAGACGAGGGGTGGGAACCCCCGCATCCGGAACACTCATGTTTGAAACGGCACGTTCCTCCAAACTTGCATGTACCCGAATTAAACTGCCAACACACCCCTTTTGCCTTACCGGCCGGTTGTCCAGGGGAAGACGATCCACCGCCCCCCCCCCCCCCCCTGAAAAAACTGGTTCGGGGCCCTCGCCGAAGTCATCAATCGCATCCACAAACTAATGTCTTTGTGGTCCCATCTCAACTCCGGCCGCATCGCCATCCTCTGGCGAAACTGCTCATCGTACCTCAACCAAGCCGTGCCCCCGAAGGTTCTGTATGCTTCCCCTATCGCATCCTGGTAGCAAAACAGAGCAGAGCAGAACTCTGGCTTCTTTACCCCTATCACACTTGCCAAAATGCCAAATGCCTGCAGCCAATTTGTAAATGTCCGAGGGATAAGTCGATACCTACGCTTCTCCTCATCTTCCTTCTTGGAGTCATCCGGCTTGACTCTGTCCAAGTTGAACTTCCCCAACGGCAGCAGTGAAAATATCTCCACATACTCACCTTTCCAAATCTTGTCCCGTACCTCCACCTTTAAATGCGCTCCCAACGGTCCCTCAAAACAGATATAGACCTCGCACATCGCCGCGTCAGCCAACCTTACCAGGTCCTGCCTGCCCGTCTCCTCCACTGCCGCGGGCGTATCAACCCCCTCCTTCCTTAACGGAGGACTATCCGTCCCCCCCTGCTGTAGCACCCCCACCGCTGCCCCTGCCACCCCGCTCCTGCCATCCCCCCCACCGGGGGAACCCATGCCTCTGCCGGGCATGGCGCCCCACCTGCTGAATTTTCAAACCTGTCCACCAATTCCTTGATCCCTGCTAAAAACCCCCTCATACTTGTATCCATCCCTACTACCGACCTCTGACCCCGGTCTGCCAAATCACCATCCCCAGCCGAGCACCCCCACCCAGACGTCCCAGCATCACCCCTACCACTGCAGCCCCCAGCACCCAACACCTGTGACTGACCCAGTGAAGATAAAGGAAAAACAAACTTACCGGGCTGCCTAGGAAGCGACCCACCAGCCGACCGTCCCGCCTCCATCGATGCTGACCTTCCGAGAGGCTCACGTTCCGCCTCCGATTCCGACCCTGCACCGTCCGACCGTTGCTCCTCCCCTTCCGCTCCCGATGCAAGCCCTCCAGGAGAAGGATCCCTGGATGCCGAGGGTCCCGCTCCACACCGACTCCTTCTTCGTGTTCTGGACCCGCCCACCGATTTTTTCGTTGCCTTGCCCAGGCCGGGGGGGCTCCATCCAGCCCTGTCGCCTACGTCCGCTGCCTCTTCCCTCTGCTCCTCCGCCGCAAGGTCCCCGGCCGCCGCAGTGGAAGGCCCGGCCACCGCCACACTGGATCTCCCCCGCCGAGGCGCCGTCCCCGGTGACATCACTCTGGGGGCGGGGCCCGCTGCTTCTGACTCCCATCGCCGTGCGGGCCTGGTGGCCGCTCCGGAACTCCCGGAACGGCCGCCCGCGGAGCTCCGACTCTGCCGGGGATTCCTTCCGGCGTCCAACCCGGCGACAGCAGCTCGCTTCGCGGGAGGACCCGAAGGGGCCCGCGAATGGGGATTCCCAATGTGTCTGCGAGCTCCGGAGGAGAGGTCAGGAGAGAAGCGCTCTGGCGGTTTTGACTGCCGAGCTCGCGCTGACACTCTCCCCCCATTAACCTCTTCCTCCACCGGACGCCCGAGTAAAGGCCCTAAATGTTCCTGGGCCCACTGTGGGCCTCGCGCTGCTGTTTCTGCCCGCAATTGGGCCAGGAGCTGCTCCAAGTCTGCCATCTCCAACTTTCTCAGCGCCGCATGTTATCCGGGGAGGGGGCGGAGTCTTCCTTTATACACTCAATGCCCCCTCCCACCCAAATTAACCCACCAATCTTATCCCCTCTTCCTCAGCCTTACCCCACCAATCCCCTAATCCTTCACATAAGTCCCTGTTTCCCTAGTCATGTTCGCCCTCCACCCATTCATTGCATTCCTTGCTCCGGGCTTTTCTGGAAGAGAGGTCAGTATTGGCAGCCTCTGTATTTCTCTCATGGCGGGCTTCCTTTGAAGTAAATCTGAAACAATCAATAATGGCACTAACCCAAAAATAGTTTTGCGAACACTCTTTGAAACATTGACCTGGCGGATTATGTTCCACTTGGAACAGACTCTTCAGCTAATCATTTTACAATCACCAAAAAGCTTCGTAGTCCAGCTGAGCTGATTCATCAGTGACCTACTGATTACAGACATTCAGAGGTAGAGAAATCGCTCCTCACATGCAGCTCTGACTCTCTCCTCATACAAACACTTTACTCCTGGTTTCATTTTCGTTTCATGTGTCTGTACACATTCTTATATACACATGTACTGTATATGCATTCAGTGGCCACTTTATAAGGTACACCAACTCCCTAAAGAGGGATTAACACCTTCCCACCCGGCCTATAGCAGAATGACGGGCGGTGACTTTCCCATCCTGACTGGACGTCATATGACATCCTTCGCATTGCACCACTCGTGCACACCCCCCGGGGGTGACGCAGCATGGCGATCAGTGGTGACCTGTGTCCCTCAGACACAGCGCATCACAGATCAGGGTAAAGAGCCAACAATGTAGGCTCTTTACCATGTGATCAGCTGTGTCCAATCACAGCAGATCATATATAAACAAATGGTGGTTATCAGCATTTCCTTTCTTCAGTGCTGTCAGTTTCTGAGGAAAGGAAAGCCGATAACCAGCTTTCAAGTTACAGGGGACATTTACACTGATAATTAAGGCATTGATCATCAGTGACCTGATTATCAGTGCAGCATATCAGTGTCCATCGAGGCAACAAATCAGTGTCCATCAGTGCAGCATATCAGTGCCACCTATCAGTGCCCATCTGTGCCGCCTTATCAGTGCAGCCTCATCAGTGCAGCTTACCTGTGCTCATCAGTGCTGCCTCATTAGTGATCATCAGTGCTGCCTATCATTGCAGATCAGTGCAACCTATCAGTGCCCATCATTGCTGCCTATCAGTGCCCATAAGTTCCGCATATCAGTGCAGCCTATCAGCGCCCATCCGTGCAGCCTCATCAACAGAAACTAAGATTAAAGTTTTTTTTCTCTCAAAATTTTTGGTCATTTTTGTTAGTTTAGCAAAAAAATAAAAAAAGCCAGTGGTGAATAAATACCACCAAATAAAGCTCTATCTGTCTCAAAAAAATTATACAAATTTCATATGGGTTCAGTGTTGCAATTTTCAATTAAAATGTGAAAACACTAAAAGATGAAAATTGGCCTGGGCAGAAAGGGGGTGAAAGTGGTATTGAAGTGGTTAAACCCCAAACCAAAAATTTACCATATTGCAGCTTACCATTAATCAGATGTGGTGGCTGCATTACCTTTATTTTCTTTGGCTTTTTCCCCTCTGTTTTTACCTGCTGATCTGGCCAATAACACATCTCCTGTATTGGTGATAAACAACTCTGGAGGAACCGCAGACAGCAGCATTGGCAGTCTGGTGGGGAGGGGAGTGTTAAATGTATTAGCAGATTTAGATACTCTACTAAATTGGAGCCAAACCCCAGCTTGCACGTTATAATCAGTTACAGCTCATTTTTTATTTTTTCCCCCATTTGGAATAATAGTTTTGCATGAATAAATGAAAGCTTATCATCATCCCTGCCAGTGTTAAGTGGTTTGTCTCATCCATGTAAACTGATACATTCTGCTGGGGAGCTTGAGCTTGTGAAAAACAACAGAATTGCATCCAATCCTTGCCTCCCGCCGGGAAAAGATAATGATTATAGCAGCCGCTAACGATAATTGCAGGTAATAACCCGGAATGCTGGTTGTACCCGAGTTGATTGATCGATCAATCAACTTGGTACATCCAGCCTGCCTATACACGGTTTAAAACTTGGCCAGTTCAGCAGGAACCGGCCGAGATTCGAACCGTGTATAACCTGCCTTATTAACATACTGTAGGCAACTTGTCTACATGCAGATAGTCTGTGTCCAGGGACGATCATTCATTGAATGAGTGATTTCATGAGAGCAACTGGGATTAGCTTCAGGAGCTATAAGCCTCCTATTGCTGTTAAAGGGGCTTCCTCCCGCAGCTAATCACTGGGAGCCCCTGCCCGGGTTCACACATATGATCGCTGATGGCCCCATTTGCAATTCTGAATAGGGCCTTACTGAAGACATTTACCAACTCCTGAATTTTTCCATTAGCTTAGAGCACTAGACACAGTAAATTAAAGCCCGTGGGCCACATTCAAGCAACTACACAATTTTGTCCGCTTCATAGCTGATGTGCACTGATATGAGGAGAACCCTAATGCAGGAGGGGACCCCGATAGAGACCCTAATGTAAAAGGGGACTCTGTTGGGGACACTAATGTAAGAGGGGCTTTGATGTAAAAAGGGCTCTGATGGGGACCATGATGTAAGGGGGACTCTAATGGGGACCCTGAGGTAAGGGGGGCCCTAATGGGGACCCTGATGTAATTGGGGCTCTGATAGAGACCCTGATGCAAGGAGGGGCACCAATGAGGACCCTGATTCAAGGAGGGTCTCTGATGGGGATCCTGATGTAAGGGGGTGCTCTGATGGAACCTTGATGTAAAGGGGGGCTCTGATGGGGAATCTGATGTGCGGGGGGCTCTGATGGGGACCCTGATGTAAGGCATGCTCTAAAGAGGATCTTGATGTAGGGGGGGCCCTGACGAGGACCCTGATATAAGGGGAGGCTTTGCTTTGTTTTACTGAAGTTCTTTCTCTTCTATTCTGAAAAAAAAATCATAGTATAAATGTAAAATGTGTTCTTTCATTTAATATTCATTGATTTGTAAAAATGCCTTTTATTTCGGCCCCAAGAACATTTGTAAAATATTTGATATGCTCCTCATCCTGAAAAGTTTGGAGACCCCTGGCTTAGAACATACTTACAGTTCTTCGGTATGGCACAATCTACAATACTAGCTGAACCCTGGCCAGTAATTATGTTGTATTTCAGGGCTGGTTTTTCTTCCTTCTCTTCCAAGTCTTTGCAGCTCATCCTCAGTGACAGTCTGCTGAGCCAGAAATGAAATTTCCAGAGAACATTCACACCAGTACAAAACTCAAAATCATTTCATCGGGAGATAAACCTTGGTGAATATGCTTATCAGGCTCTTACCAGCATTACATTCATCTCTGAGGACAGCAAAAGCTTCCATTCTTGTGTCGCCTTTTAAATAGCGTGTATATCCAGCCTGCTAAGTAACGAAGAGAAAGGTTTATTATGCAATAGGACTATTCATATTAAACAGATGTGTCTGCGAGACAAGACTGCGTGGAGTTAAACCAGGTGAACAGCATAGGAAGGATGTCAAGGCCAAGTTAATTAAGCAATCTGGTCTAATGGGAGGCAGAATACTGCTTTAAAAATTAGAAGCCATTTAAGAAAACAGTGAAGGCTGCTATTACTGACCTCCTTCTGAAAAGGCTAATTGCCTGGCTCTCTCCCTGGTTTACAAATTTCCCAAGAGACAATGACCTGGATCAGTCATACAACCAATGAAGTCAGACTGCAGTCAGAACGCCCATTCTATACTTTTTTCAGAAGGAAAAGTTAACAGAGACAGTAAACATATTTCTCTCAGCACAGATTTATTGTAGAAACTTGTAGTCAGAGAAACATGGGAGCTGCCATTCCTGGCCTCCTAAAAACGCTGGTTGCTGGATCGTGTGTGTCCGATCGTGTGTGTCCCTAAGCAGGCCCCTGATTCACTGCCAGCAACGACCATGTTGGCCAGGGGCCCTTTACATCATCACCCTGCTAGGAATGAGATAGGGTACACTACACACCTACCTGTAACAGAGAGAAACCCCCCCCATTTTAGGTCATGCACATTCTCCTGTCCTGAGGCCCTCACCTAGAAATAAGGACTGTCCACATGTTCCGCCATTTAATGTTTTTACTTTGGCAGAAGCATAATGAACAGTTCTTTACATCACAATTGTCATCTTCACTCATCCAGATCTGACATAAATATTCTGCAGAGTGCATGTCCATCACAAACTTAGGATAACTGCCCAACTTTTCCAATATTTTCAATGTAGGTTCTCCCCATAGGTGAGTTCTCCAAATTAACTTGGAGGCAGGTGCAGTGTATTTTCTCCACTGCAGGTGGCACTCAACTGCAACAGCAGTGCAGAGGGGGAGTAAGTTAGGCGGAACATGGTTTCCTCTATGGTTTCCTGGGTCACTGGGGCAGCGATCGTTTTGGATGCTGGCAGCCCATGTGACACTGGCAGCCATATTGGGTCAGGCAGAGGCTATTTTAGGCCCTGGCTCCTGGGTTTAGGGACTGGTCACCCGCCCGCCAGGGACAGTATTAGTGGTGGGGAAAGGTATTTAATAAATAGGGAAAGTGTTGGGATCTGCTTCTCTTCCTGGAAACCTTCCCACTTGGGTTTGGACGGACCAGGTCGCATTCCCCCCTCCAGACGCTGTCAGCTCAGCTGAGACCTGCTCTGCTACACGCTGTTGTCATCCGTGAGTGTTCCCGGTTGGGCTTCCTTCTGATGACTTGTTGTGAACTGTTTTTCCTTGACTTCAATACAAGTTCTTTAATTTGCATCTGGACTGAGTATGTGTTATCGCCAAGGCACCACACTGCACCCACCCACAAACTTGTTCTTGGCCTACCCCAAAGGATTCACTGCTTCAAGCTACAGGCTTACATATCAGTATACCAGGGGTAGCCTATTCCCATCACCCTCTGCCCCAGGCTCTTTAGGCTATAGATTATATATATGATAGACTAGCCTAAATTACCATATCCCCCTTAGGGGAGGGACCTCAATAAAAGGGCACAATCCTGTAACATTCAAGCAGCACATGAGCGTTAGAATTAATCATCTCTATACTTATTTCACATTAGTGACCCAAAAAAGTACTGAAGACAAAGCATCAGCATGTTACCCATGCAACTGGCGTTTCTAGAATCCGAAGTCAGATGTGGCAATCCTTGAAGGTATTGAAGCTAAAGCATTAGCATGGCAGCCAGGCAAATGTTTTTGTTTTTTTGGAAAGAGATATCAGGCATGAAAGCCTCTTAATTAGATATTTACTGCAACTTTTTTGTTCATTTATTTACTGAACCGGAGCTCCCTTTAATACTGCAGAAAGAAGCTCTTATTAGTGTCAATGACTTAAAGCGGAGTTCCACCCAAAAATGGAACTTCCGCTTTTCGGAACCCTCCCCCCCTCCGGTGACACATTTGGAACCTTTCAGGGGGGAGGGGGGTGCAGATACCTGTCTAAGACAGGTATTTGCACCCACTTCCGGGCATAGACGCCCGTTGGAATCTATGCCACTTCCCGTCCACCCCACTGTCTCCTGGGAAACACACTGTTCCCAGGAGAGAGCGGGAACCAGTGACGGCACGCCGCGCTACTCGCCCATGCGCAGACCGGGCAGTGAAGTCGCAAGGCTTCACTTCCTGATTCCCTCACCGAGCATGGCGGCAGCAGCATCCGAGGACCGAGCGATTGCTCAGCCTCATCTGCCAGCAGCTGCAGTATTTGTAGATGCTAGCTTTTGAAAAAAAAAAAATTGGGTGGACCTCCTCTTTAAAGACACCTTGGAATGCAGGGATGAGCTAAGCTGTCTTTCCAACTCATATCTAGCCTGGATTCTGAACTCCAGCTTTTTTGTACTCAAAATAGTTGCGGAATGGGTCATTCCCCACATGTGCCGTGTGATGGGGAATTACCTATCCCACTCCGATAATGGGTGTGGCTAAATTTCACTGAATATTGGGCATGGCTTAGAGTTTAAGCCTAAATACTATATAATACACACTGTCCTTGTACCAAAAAAATATTCCGGAATTACTGTGCAATGAGTGAGAGTCTCACATAAACATAAAAGATACAAAAAAGAATATACACAGAGGTCACTCACTGAGCCTAAAGAAGAACTTTATTAGTTGCAAACTACACAGCAAGGATCAACTGTGAAGGAAATAAATTACTGTGGTCAGAACTATGTGTAGCGGTCCTCTCCCAGCTTCTCCCCTCTCTTCACGGCTGGTTTTACTCGTCTAGGGGTATCTGGGAGAAGGGGGAAAGATGCACACCACCAGCTCGGCTCTCTGATGTAGTGTAGCGGCCTCCTCACCCCCCTCTTTGCATCAGCTCGTCTTTCTCTTGTCTAGGGGTACCTTAGAGGGGAGAGAGCGGGGTCACCACGCCAAGCCTTCACCACATGCGTCCGTGCGGTGTAAGCAAAGTTCTTTCTCTACCTTCGGGTCAGTGTTATGCACCTGGAGTTACCTTGAATAATGTCTACCAGAAAAGAGCTCCACACCATTAAAGTCCAACACTCCTTTATTCTTCTCGAGTGAACAGCATAATCAGTTAGACTCCCTTAGAAAACAGAACAAACAAGGAGGTGTGGATGCGAGTAGGCCCAGACACAATGAACTCTCCACTTTCCTTCCCGAAAGTGGGCTGAGGTCTCCTAGTGAGAGGGGATTTTCCTTCCAGGCGGTCTCCGATGGGAGGCTCACCTGTCACTGGCAATCTGCTGCACCCGGTCTTCAAGTGAGGAGCTTCCCCCGGTTCATTACGCCTTTTGGATTCGGGTACCCAATCCCTGGGTTCCCTAGGACCTCCTTCCCTCGCGGAACTCAGTGTTGGGCACTGAGCTCCAGACCTCCATCCAAGTACCTCACCCCAGGCTGAAGGTGCCTGGGATGGAACACGATCTCTGGACGTCCTCCAGGCCTAGGGCGCCTAGAGGACCGACACGAACCACACGCCCTCAGGCTGAAGGTGCCTGGGACTCGACTCTGTGACAAAGATGGCCGGCCCCTTTATACCCTCTCCCAGCAAGCACGGCGGGTTCCCCGCCCCACCATACCGCTGCCGAGGGAGGACAAAAAGGAGGCACAGCACACAATGATGGTTCAACCCCAACCCGAGGCGACAGCGCCCCCCACTGGACCGCAAGGAACTGCACATCACTGGTGTCTCTGCCAGTTTGAATTACACCCGGGAAAGTACATACCCGCTACAGTAGGATGCAGAGATATGAGCTAAACCATTTACCTTCGGGTCTGCGTTTTAGGCCGGAGTCTCAGCTTCCTCTGTGGAGGATGATTGCCACAACACAATGAATAAAGTTTCTCCTGTTCCGTTTAGTGCAAACAGGCTTGGCGCACAGTCGCTGCCACCGACTGTAAATTTGGTCACTGCCACTGACCTGGGTGAACGTTGAGGCCCCTGCCACAGGCCTAGGATGAGGCCTGCCACTGACCTGAGGAAGATGGGTCTCTGCCACAGACCATGAGAACATGAAGTACCTTCTTTAGAACAAACGACCCCTGTCAGAGGAAGAAATCCATCCAGATGGTCACCAGAGGCCTCCACCGGCACCAGCAAATGCTGCGCTGGCTGTTCAGGGAGGTCACGTCTCCGGGTCCCTTACGCCCAGGATTCAGGCACCCAATACCCGGGGCACCTTAGGAATGCTTCGCCCTCGCGGGACCCAGTCGAAGGTACTGGGCCCCAGGCCTCCTGGTAAAGTACCTCACCCCAGGCTGAAGGTGCCTGGGATGGAAATTGACTCCACGCGCCCAGGCCGAGGGCTCCTGGGCACAGACGAACCACAGCAGCCCCCAGGCCGAAGGTGCCTGGGGAATGGACCTTGTGCGCAAGATGTCCGCCCCCTTTTATATCCTCTCCCAGCAGGCAGAGCGGGTTCCCCGTCCCGCCGTACCACCGCTGCGAGAGGACAAAAGGGCACGGCTCTAGAATGGCAGTTCAACCCCGGTCCCGGGCGACAGCGCCACCTAGAGACCGCAGGGAACATGACACCATTCATACCTCCCACACTCCAAAGTGTCCATAAATCCCTAAAATCAATGTATCTGGGCCATCTATAGCCCAGATACACCCCACTAAATATGACACCCGCTACATATACAATACACAACACGATGCAATGTACAACATGGTTTAAAGAGTGCAACCATAAGAAGCATGTATTATAGGAACCATTACATTGCTGGTCATTTGGGAATAAAAGTACCCCAGTGTCAGTTGTGGGGAAAAATAGTCTGTGACCGCAAAGAATAAAAATGTGCAGGGATTAGTGGGATCAAAAAAGTCCAGTATTGTTGTAAAAATGGAAGGAAAAAATGCCTGGTATAGCGGGAGGAAACAATGCCCAACAGGAGGTGGGCAGAAATAATTCTGCCCATTGGGATTGAGAAGGAACATTTGTGCTCATCAGGGGTAGGGAGAACAGTAGTACCCTGCAGGAGGATAGGGATAGACAATAAAGCCCAGTGGAGGATGGGGAGCAACAATAGTGACCAGCAAGGAGTGGGGAGAACAATAGTTTGCAGCAAGAGATGGTGAGAACAATAGTGCCCAGCAGCGGCAAGTAAATACAATAGTGCCCAGCAAAGGGTGAGGAAGAACAATAGTACCCAGCTGGGGGCAAGGAAGAATAATAGTGCCCAGTAGGGTGGGTGAGGAGGAATAATAGTGCCCAGTATGAGGTGGGGAGGAACAATATTGCCCAGTAGCAGTCAGTGGGAAGGGATTACCTTGCACAGAAGTCTATGTCCTGAGCTGCTGCTTTCTGTTCATTCACTGCCCAGTGCAGCTGAGGCTGCAGAGAAGGGAATAGAGGAATCTATGTCCTCAGTCCCTTTCTCTTTCACTTGGATTTTATTGAAAAAAATGAAAAAGCAATTCAGTACAATACTAACAGACCATAGGTTGCAAAGCTGAGGAACACAATCATTATTTCTATGGTCTTCTAAAAGTAGAGATGAAGAAACATTACCTAGTACAAAACTCTCTCGCTAGCCTAAAAGGCGAGAAACATCTTAGTTAAACATTTCAGAACAGTCCTGAGTGGAGCAAAACAGAAGATAAATTAGGCCAACAACCATTAGCATAATAATAACCAGATTTTAAAAGTTCTGTATATCACCTCCACTGATGGAGAGAGTAAAAAAAGGAAGAAAGGGAAAAAAAAGAGAAGAAAAGAAGGAAAGAAGGAACATAGGGAAGGATGGGCGGTGGAGGGGGGTGTTAATGGGAGAGAGAGAGAACCCCAGGGGCTGATGTGGGTAGTCCAGGAATCAATTGTACCCAATTATAAATCCAAAAGGCGTGGGGTAAATCAAGAGGGTGTGTAATAGTCCAACCAAAACTGTAATAGTCCAACCAGAAACTTATCATGTGCATTGTTAAGAACCACTGTAAACCTTTCTTTTATAATGTGCCTTGTATTCTGTTTTTAACGTTGTCAAAGCTAAATGTCGGTGTTTCTCAGTCCCTTTCTCTGTCTCAAAAGTGAGATATCAGGGGTCTGTTTAGACCCCTGATATTTCACCAAAGCCATTGTGGAAAAAAACAAAATAATTAAAAAAAATGTAAATAAAAAAAAAAGTAAAAAAAAATATATTAAATAAACAAGGGCTCATGCTCATGGGTTCTCTGGCCCATACAGTGTGAATGATGCAGTTTTTTTGTGCTGCTGGAGAGGCCTGTTACTCTATGGGGATGCAGCAGCTGTATGAACACAGCCGCAGGTCCTAATTTGTCAGGTGTGCACAGGGTTCGACGAAATCCGGGCGCCAGGTCGCAATTGCGACTAGAATTAGCAACCTGGCGCCTGGGGAAGGAAGCATAGGCCTGCAGAAGGCCGCAAAGCCGCGGCCTCAATTACCGGCATGCCCCGACGTGATCGCGCAGCGGGGGAGGTGGGGGTGCACGGAGACACAGGATACCCCATCCTGTGTCTCCGCGCGCACCCAACTCCCCCGCCTCGCGATCGCGTCGGGCCGCGCCGGCCGGTAATTTAGGCCGCGGCTTTCTGCAGGCCTATGTTTCCTTCTGTGATCTGGTGCCATCTTGTGGTGGCCGTTGGTATGACATACAACCAGCAATGCTAATGGAGCTTCCCCTGTGTTTTCACTGCCATCTCCTTTCCTCTAATTAGAACCCCCAAACATTATATATATTTTTTATTTTAACACCCTAGAATAGAGAATAAAATGGCGGTCGTTGCAATACTTTCTGTCACACCGTATTTGCGCAGCGGTCTTACAAGCGCACTTTTTTGGTAAAAAATACACTTTTTTTAATAAAAAAATAAGACAACGGTAAAGTTAGCCCAATTTTTTTTTATATTGTGAAAGATAATGTTGCACTGAGTAAATTGATACCCAACATGTCACGCTTCAAAATTGCGTCCGCTCGTGGAATGGCGACAAACCTTTACCCTTTAAAATCTCCATAGTTTTCTGTGGCGTTTCTTTGAAGGTCAGGCATGACCCTGACCGCTCTAATTCCTAAAGGGCCTCATGTTCGGCATGTGATTTCTTCTTATTTCTTTCTTCTTCTATTCTATCTTTTCTTTTATCTTTTGTTTTATTTATTTTTCTTTTATTTTTGTTTTGATGCTTAAACATGATTCAAAGATTTGATATCATTATTTACTGTGTTCTTATTGCGGTATTTCCGAGTCTTAAATTTGATGGGCGTTATTGTATATGAGTATAGTACTGTTCTTCATTAAGATTCCGAGTTCCTTTTTATTGGTTTCATATGAGGATGGCAGGCTGGGGGGGGGGGGGGCCTGACCTGGGCGCAGGATGATCCCGTTAGGGGCGTCCAGGTGGGGTGTGACTTCCCTGAATGCCTATTTTTCATTTTTTTTTTTTTTTTTTAATCTCTTGATGAGAACATTGTGACATAAACAATTGGAAATAACCCTTTGTCATGTTTAAACAACAATTTTTTAAGATTTTCTGTACATGTCTTGAATTGAAAAATAAAAATTTATTGGGAAAAAAAAAAAAAATCTCCATAGGCAACGTTTAAAAAATTCTAGAGGTTGCATGTTTTGAGTTACAGAGAAGGTCTAGGGCTAGATATATTTATTTCGCTCTACCATTGGCGGCGATACCTCACATGTGTGGTTTGAACACTGCTTTCATAGGCGGGCGCTACGCACGTATGCGTTCGCTTCTGCGTGCAAGCTCGGCGGGACGGGGCGCATTTCTGGCTCCTAACTTTTTTAGCTGGCTCCTAGATTCCAAGAAAATTTGTCAAACCCTGGGTGTGCAGGTGTGGGCAAGTGGCCCCGAATGTACTCTATCCATATTCGAGGCCATACACCTGCATCTATGCACCTTTAAAATTAGGACCTGCAGCAGTCTTGGTACAGCTGCTGTGTTCCCATAGTGTAACATAGGCTGCCTACATACAGCTTCAGCCACATAAAACAAAACACTAATTCACAGTGTACAGGCCACAGCACCCATGTGAATGAGCCCCAAGACCTAATTCACAAGATTTATTAACTCAATACAGTTTTATCTTTTGGACTTTTTGTAAGTTATTTTGTGTTTGTGTTCGCTAATAATGATTTCAGTATATTGTTTTAATATGTTTTGGAGGAGGGCACTTGTGCGTGCTCGCTCTCGAGCTCCACTGCTGCATCCATTGACAAAGACAGCGGAACTCAACCTCGCCCCCCGCTCCCTTGTCACTGGCTTTGATTGACAGCAGCGGGAGCCAATGGCTCCCGGTGCCCCAGCATAGCCAGTGAGACATCGAATGAGAGCTCTAGTAAGTAAAAGGGGTGGGGGGGGGGAGGGTGGTGAGGAGGGGACACTTAAGCCTAAACATTTTTTACCTTATTGCAAGGAGTGCATTAAGATAAAAAAAAAATACATTTAGGCTTAGAACCACTTTAAAGCTGACTATTTAAAATGGAAGAAAACTTTTGATATTATACTAAATTATACTTAAATATGTATGTAGCACCCTCGCAGGGTGGGGTGGTGAGCGTGGTGTTCCCTTCAGGGGGGTACTACCCTTTCTCTCCTCCTCTTCCCTTGCGGCTATGCCGGATCCACACACATGGTTAAGTGTGGAAATCCACTGTTTAATTACCTTTGGGTCTGCAGCAAAATACCTCTCACGAGTGGATCCCTGGTCTCCGTTGTCTAGGAGGAAGTCCCTTTGTAATAAAGCCAATGTCCACACAGGTGTAAAACATAAGCAGCAAGGTTTTATTATTTTATCTTGAGGTAAAACTTTGAGAGAGAGAGAATAGACGAGAGAATGGACGAAGTAGGGAAAAGGTTCAGGCACGCAACACTTAAGACTCAGTACCGTCGCCACTTAAACCTGTGTGGGCCTTGCTCTCCCGGATAGTCCCTCTTTAGATAGGTCCTAGCAGCCGGAGTAGAGCACAAATTAATTTGTCCTTTATGAAATGGGGATGCGATTAGGAATCCTCTGCCACAGGATTATCCAGTCCCAAACCTCCCAGCCAAACAACAATGCGAGAAACCTTTAGGGTATTGCAGGGCTTGTATCAACGATGATGGATCCCTCTTTAGGTAGGCCTCCAGGTCTCTCCCCGAGAAAGCAGTACCTTCGCTATCTTCGACAGGACTGATCTTCCCCTGAAACTCCTTTCCTAAAGTTGGGCCCCCTTCCAATGGGCAGCCTGGGATCCCACTGTGAGGTGTAGGCCCTAGCCAGCCGAGCCGGGCCTACCAAGCAGCGATGCAGCCTCGGGCTAAAGGTGCCCGGGACTGAAACACCCGCACGCACCCCTGCCCATGAGGGCCACAAGAGGTGGGGTACGTGCCGAACGTCCTCCAGGACCAAGGGGTCCCCTGGAATACCTCACGCCTAATGGTGTCTGCCCCTTATGTACCCTCTCCCAGCATGCACAGCGGGCCAACCACTCCCACTGTACGGCTGCCGAGAAAAGACACCCAATGGTGCTGTGATACCCCCTGTGGTTCAACCTGAGCCAGCGGTGACAGTGCCACCCACAGGCAACAGGGAACTGTACTGCCAGGCAGCATCACACCCAGAGCAGAAGAAAATAATTGAAATAGTAATTGGTCTGAGCCTAACTATTGGCTCAGACTACCCCTAAATTTGTACATAGCGACCCCAAATATTGGGAGGGGCGCTACATGTAATTTTAGTGATTGGGTTTAGATCTACTTCAAGGGGTATCTTTGTAAACTGAGGCTCTTTCATCAGAATAACAGCCTGCACAGTAAAATATGGCTTTTCTGTGTCACGCTAGCAAGTGGGAACTGTACTTGTTACATATAACATGTTCAATATACAGTATGTTCCCGATAGCACTGTTAATGGGGGAGGGTGGGAGATAATTGATCTCTGTGGACTATTCATACAGAATTACTTGTTAATACAAGCCTTTACAGTGACGTCCTGTGGCAGTGCATAGCTCCTAGCATTCTTTGCTTTAATTTGTATGCACATATATTAGCCCTTTATAATATATTATATATTGCATGTGTATGGACAAACTTATCTAATATTTCCATCCCAACAAGACTGCATTAAGTAGAAATATGTCATTTTTAGAGTGAACCTACAGTATGCTTCACCCATACAGAACAAAACAAGAGATTTACCTAAATAGTTTCTCCAACAGCATTACTATGAAATAATTATGTACAAAGATGCTGAAGGATGGTCCAAAGAGCACACTATAAAAATCCTAGGCCAGTCTGGGATACTGTTTCAGCTGACTTACAATTCCATAGGGTAAGGGCTCATGCACACTGCATCTCAAAAAAACTCAAAGAAGCTGCTCCTACAGGCTTTTGAGCTTTTTTGAGCTCTATTTTTTCTGCCTTGAAACTCCCCTCTATGTGAGCCAATGGGGCTGATTTATGAACCGTTTGCGCCTTGAGTTGAGGCGCACGCCAAGGCGCAACGGACGTTTTGATATTTACGAAACATTTGCGCCGGTAACACAGCGCTATTCCCCATTTACTAAAGTGATCTCGGCACACGGGAGGAGGCGATCAGTGCGCCACCATGGACCTGGCGCACGGTATCTTCAAATTAAAATTAAAAGAAGCTGGAAGTGCCAATATTATGGGGTGATATGGGGTGATGTGAGGAAGTATAGTAACAACTGCCCAAGTAACAAATATGCCCAAAATAGAATGACAAAGTAACTTTTTCAGAACAAGCCTGCTGTGAGTGCAAGTATGTTTTAGAACTGCGTGAGGTCTATTTGTGCACTGCTAATGCAAAAGCAGCATTTGCACACGTTCAAATGCGTTGGTTCCCCTGCGCCGGCAAAATCTTAGTAAATGTCAAGTAACGTAAATGCATTTGCGTGGGTTGAGCAGGCGCACCTCTAAACTTGACTTTTTTTTAACGATGGTTCACTTTTATGTCTTTTTTTAAGGATATTTGAACACAGGTCATGTTAGCGTGTTACGTTGTTAACATGTTACATGTACCTTGGTAAAATTATGTAAAAAGACTCTCGCTACTTTAGCTCCTCCTAAAAGGGCATTTAACCTTCCCCCTCTAATGTATATGTTTTCTTTGGGCTATTTTTTGCTTTTAAAGGGGAACTCTACACTCCATTCTCCAATGCTCTTATCGCCCCCTTCTAATGCATCTGTTTTCTTTGGTCTAGTTTTTGCTTTTGAAGGGGAACTCTACACTCCACTCCATTCTTCAAAGGCTGTGAGCTGCCTTCACCAATCCAAACCACTTTTGGGGTGCCCTAGCCCCTCCTGCCCACAAGCATCCACCCCCTTTCATTAGCTGGCTTGCTGGGTTTGGCTAGGGGATTGTTAGTGCGTGGGAGGGGGTGGTATTTTTCATGTGGGGATTCTCATTTTACACCTTTTCCGACCCAAATGGCCTTGTATGTATTGGGGGGAGCAGGCTTTTTATTTTATTTTAGTTAAAATCTTGCGGCTGCAGTGTTGATTTGTAAGTTTGCTCTAAAGCCGTACATCTTTGAATCAGCATTTTGGATACATGCTACAGATGTACTACTTTACAGGCAGAGTACCCCCCCCCCCCCCCAAGTTAATAGCTTTAGGGCAAGTTCACTCTACAGAAACGCAGTCCAGATGCTTTTCTGCATGTGCGTTTTTGATGCATTCCTGTGCGCTTATGATGCTTTTTTTGCGTTTTACAGCGTTCCAGTACAGTCCAGTGCAGGAAAAATGCAGCATGTTCTACTTTATTTTCTGGAACTGTAACGCACTAGAACTGCAAGCAATAATGTGAACTATATATAGATAATGATGCGCTATAAATCAACCCTGTGAAGACTACAAGTAACCAATACATGCATAAATAGACCAAAGATAATGTGCAAACTGAAAAATCATGTGCAATAGCAACCATGTACATATAAAGAATCAGTGCAAATAAACCACAGTGCTGTAGAAAAAAAAAAACCAACATGCATATATGTGGGGTCCTGTGATATACAAGCAACATATGGACAAACACTAACAAAGTCACTGTTTCTGAGTGGCTGTGTGAAAAAACCACCTTCACATGGTACTCAGTATCAAATGAATGTCAGCTTGATATTCCCCGACTTGTCCCTCACATCCAAATGATTAAAGCCTGGGACGGGTGTCAGCTGTCTCTCACAGATACTCTGAGCGGTGAGCTTGGTTCAGGTAGGTGAAATGTAAAAAGAAAGGAAAAAGATCATTGCGCAACTCTGTGTATCCTACAGGCAATGATATTCATTTAAGCTTGCACTCACGTGACCGCGATATTTGTAAAAGCATAGGCCGCCACAATTCAGCTCAGTTGAGCAATCGTCCTTACTGCCCCACTTCTGAGTCCTCAGAATACCGCTGGTAGCGTAGCGTGACTCAGCTCCTCCCCCTGTGAATGTGAACTATGCCATTGAAAAACATATAACCTACTTTCCATGCGTTTTTGACGCATAAAAAAACGCACTGGGCTGCATGTGATGTGAACTGGTCCTTAAGCAATTTGGCATATTTAAAGGCACATTGATATATGTCCCTTAGGGTGGGACCTGGGCCCCCATACCCATTTTAAGGCCAATAACTAGAAGATAAGGCAGCCAAGTGGGGACTAGCAAAATTAACAAGTCAGTTCCCATAGACGGCAATGGCATTTGTTGTCTAAATTTTGCCCATGTTAGGCTCTTTGTTTGCCCCCCTGGACTGGGGGGTGTTTGTCCCATCTCTAATTTAGTAGCATGCTGGATGATGTGGTTAATTTTGGACAGGGGGTGGCTTATTTTGTGCTAGCTGTATTTGAGTTGGTCTGGGTATGCTCAGGGACTTTGCTTTTTTCATGTGCCTTTTGGTGTGTGAAATGCTTTTGGGTTGGTCTGGGCATGCTCAGGGACTTTGCTTTTTTTGGTGCTTTTTGTGTGTGAACAGCACTTGGATGTTTCTGGGCATGCTCATAGAGCGTGTTTTTTGGGTTAGTAATTTAAGGACATCGTTAACAGGTGTACCCACTTTGAAGTTCAGTCTTTACATTGGGTGAACTTGCATTTTGTGTGTTTCATTGACTGTGCATGTGTTTTAAATTGCCTCATTAGCACACAAACCTATGTTATATAAAGCTTGCAGATAGCATTCTTTACCTTGCCCTGAAAAGAGGCAAGATTGTGTGTGTGGCCGGCCGGCCGGCCGGCAAGAGAGTACATTTTGGTGTCCTTATCGAGTTTGTAACACATGTATATTTGCTTTGTATTTTGTTTGTTATGTCTTTGCAAAACAGATGTTTTTTTTACTTTGGTTTATTTATTTTTTTAGGGTGGGGGATATTTTCCCCTGAAATATTTTTGATGTTGTTAATGTGTGTCATTTGTAGGTTGTTCACTTTGATTTAATTGTCTGTGCTGCATTATTTTGCAAAATCTTTCTCAAGATGTTGTGACTGTGGTAGGTCTCATCAGCAACAATGATGAAGCACTCTACAGAGAGGAAGTGGCACAACTGGTTAAATGGTGTAGTACAAACAACCTGTTGTGATGGATTTCAGGAGAAATTCTGTGGATCACACCCCACTGACCATCGACAGCTTGATTGTGGAGAGAGTAAGCAGTATTAAATTCCTGGGAGTTCACATCTCAGAGGATCTTACCTGGACAACCAACATCACGTCACTAACCAAGAAGGCACAACAGTGCCTATATTTTCTCTGCCGTCTTAAAAAAGCCAGTCTACCTCCACCCATTCTCACTACATTCTATAGGGGAACCATTGAAAGCGTGCTGACCAGCTGCGTCATTGTCTGGTATGGGAATTGCAGTTCTGCTGACCGCAAGACCCTGCAACGGCTAGTGAAGATGGCTGAAAAGATTATTGGTGTCTCTCTCCCCTCCATCCTGGACATTTTCCAAACACGATGCTCCAGCAAAGCTACCAGTATCGTGAGGGATCCTACCCATCCCTCCCACAGTCTCTTCCAGCTCTTGCCATCAGGTAGAAGGTACCAGAGTATCAAAACCAGGACTGTCAGACTGCTCAACAGTTTTTTCCCCAGGCTGTGAGAGCCCTCAACTCCAATCCTCTTTGAAACCTCTTCTACAATCTATAAATTGTGACCGGGAACATCTCACTTCCCATCTTTTTTACTCTTGAATATGCACTAGACACTTTTATAGACACTTTTATAAATACTTGCTGCTACAAAGACTTTTGGAAATATACAGTATATGTACAGTTACGTAGTTCCCAGATGTGTATAGGTTTATAATGCGTATATATATATACATCTTGCGGATTGTCACTAGCCACACCTTGCGGATTGTCACTTGCCACGTCACCTGCCGCACCTTGCGGATTGTCACTTGCCACGTCACCTGCCACACCTTGCTGATTGTCACTTGCCTGCCACCAGATGCAGATTGTCATTTGCCACGTCACCTGACACAATTTGCGGATTGTCACTTGCCACGTCACCTGCCACACCTTGCGGATTGTCACTAACTTGCCTGCTAAGGTGTAGTTTTGGTTGTCTCTTGCTGTGTCCCAGACTCCCAGAGTCAGGCAGCAGAGAGATAATGTAATCTCTCTGCTGCCTGCACAGTGAGGGTGGAAGTCACTGCAGGAATGCAGGGCAGGCACGGGCGGTGAGAGATGATCTCATCTCTCTGCTCCCCCGCTCCCGGCTAGCTGATTGGCCAGCTGCCACACTGAGCCTGCTCTCTCACTCTCACCTGCGCTGTCAACACACTGAGCAGCACGGTCTGCCCACGAACCGCACCGCCCGCCCACAAAACGCGCCGCAAGCAGAGCCGTCCGCTTTCTTACCCGTCTGTGGAGCCGCACGCTATCGCACCTGCCCGCAGAGCGGCCCGACGTGACTCACTGACGTCACTCGTTGCTAGACGCCAAGTGGCCCAGGCGTTAGCAACGAGTGCAGGGAAGAGGCTCCACCCACCTCCTCCTCCGCTCCTGGTATCGTGTCAGTGCGCCGCGTAACTACATTAGACGAGTCTCTCTCTCGGCTGATGTGAGAAACTGAGAGAGAGACTCAGAGAGGCAGCGGCAGCCGCAGAACAAGTACTGTATATATTCGAGTATAAGCCGACCCGAATATAAGCCGAGGCACCTAATTTTACCCCAAAAAACTGGGAAAATTTATTGACTCGAGTATAAGCTTAGGGTGTCCATCTGCATGCCTCACTGTGCCTCACTGTGCCCATGTCTCACTGTGCCCATGCTTAGACTGATGTTTAACATAGGAGTCTATGGAAGGAGTGCCCGGATTTGAAAAATCGGTTCTCCCCGGCCGTAGGTCTCCCAGACACCAAACACACTTGTAGAGGAGAAATAGGGCTACATGTGTGCCAAGTTTGGGGTCCAGGGGACCTACGACCGTCCGGTACCGGGTCCGCAAAATCACCGGAGAAATGACCGTTTAACATTGGAGTCTATGGAAGGGGTGCCCGGCTTTAAAAAATCAGTGCTCCCCGGCCGTAGGTCCCACAGACACCAAACTTTGCACACTTGTAGAGGAGACATGGGGCTACATGTGTGCCACGTTTGGCCGGCCGGTACCGGGTCCCCAAAGTCCGGGAGATCAGGCGCAAAAAAAAAACAGAGCAACAAGTGAGTGTGACAGATGGTCTCGGGCAGTGCTGGGATAAGGTCACCTAGAGCCCAGGGCGAACATGCCAAACTACGCCCCCCCCCAAGTGGTACGTTATGAAAATGATATGTCAGCAAAAATCCCCTCCCCCCCAAAAAAATTGGGCACTAATCTGCAAGGTTACCTCCTAAGCATAAATTCCCCCTAATCTAAATACAAATCTGGCCCCCCTGCTGAAATCCCCCCTCCCAGCACAAATCTTTGCCCCCTCCATTCCCCAAATCCCCCATCAAAAATGCACCCTCCCCCCCAAAAATCACACCTCTTAGCACAAATCCTCCACCCCATCCCCCCTCTACTTACAAATGTCTCCCAATTATCCTTACTAGCACAAATCTCCCCCACCCCCGAAATTCTCCTCCTAGCACAAAACCCCCAAATCCCCTCCTAGCACAAATCCTCTTCTCCTATCCCCCTCCTAACACAAATCCCCCTGAATCACCATTTCTAGCACCCCCCCCCCCTCATATTTCTCTCCTAGAATTGTTTTTCCCCTACTGCTCCCCAGGGGGGGGGCAATTGCCCTGTTGCCCCCCCCCTGGATCCACCCCTGGCCAGGACTCTATGGTCCGGTGCTGTTTTCCCCACGATTCATTAGGTAAAACACAGTATTTTCAAACCATTTTTTCTAGGTGTCAGTCTTCAATTGACAGTCTCACGATCGGGGAAAATGGAGGATACATTTCTGCCCACCCAGCTCTGTATGGCCAGTAATAAAAGTGTGATAACTTCTACTGCATGCCCCTTTGGAGTACTATATTAGCTTGTTTGAATACATTGGTCCAATGGTTTATGAAATATATCCACTACATCTGACAATGGCTGCTGGCAGTGACTTTGCCCCTTCACATACTGTAAAATAAGAAGAGCAACTAAGTCAATGTGCTGCAATGCAGGCTTGAGAGAAGTAATGGTAGCTGGGCATAGTGCACTCCATGTGTTTCAGCAGGATGACTTTGATACATACTTCTTTACTGCTTCCATACTTCTTCCTGCCACAATGTTACCTGATGGAGAACTGACTAGGGTAGGATTTAGCAGAAATTGGAGTGGAAAAAAGAGTTTTAATATGGTTTTGCTTGCTCCCAGGTTTGGTCAAAAGGTCTACTTTTTGGATTGGGTGAGCCACTGTGGTCTGTCCTTGATTTTTCAGTGTGCATTCTTATTTTTCGCTGGTGTGTAGTTGCAGCAGCACAAAGTGATGACATTGCAAATTCTGATGACTAATGAAATTCCAAAATGTGTTCCTGAACAACCACAGGTTAGGCTTTATGCCCGCTACCACCTGTACTTTGTGGAGCCCCACATCTTCCAATATATTGTTCTATGGATCTTAGCACCACTACTGCTAGTGCAATAGGTCACTCAACGACTAATATTTTGCTCCCAGGCTCATACTCCTACAGGTCCACCCCTAGATATAGCACACGTCTTGGTTACTTTACTCCACAGTTTCACTTTAAACATGTATTTACAGCGAGATGTATACAATATTTGACTTCTAGAAAACAAGGACCAGTTTAAATAATAGGTAACAGAACTTGATATGGTATAAAATATAAAGGTCAACAACACGTGTAGTCCAAAGTAAAGAAAAATACAGAATTCATGCTCTGTGTACACTAAAGATTATATACAACGGCATACAGTATTCCTGTGTAGCCAGGAAGCTGCTTTAAAGCAATGCAGGGCAGAGAGGCACTAAATAATACCATGGACGTCTTCTTATTTAAACAGTTCAAAATATATTTATATTCTTTCTATTAAAGTGGTTGTAAACCCACTTATGCAACTTGCACCTACAGGTAAGCCTAGATTAAGGCTTACCTGTAGGTGTTTGCAATATCTCCTAAACCTACACGGTTTAGGAGATATTTTCCAAAAAAGAATGCACCGCTGTCTACGGCGCATGCGCGCCATAGACGACGGCGCTGCCGTACTGTCAACGCCGTTTTTATCAATGGATAATGACGGCTCCCGCGCGCATGCGCGGTGACGTCATCGCCGCTCTGGCCAATCAGAGTGCCGGAGCGGCGATACCCGGAAGTAACCTTCCGGAGCGATGTCTGCGGCCGAAGGGGGAGACTAGGGGAGACAAGGACGGCTTCGGGGGCTTCGATCTAAGGTAAGTAATGCATAATGAGCTAGTATGTTAGTCATACTAGCTCATTATGCCTTTCTCTTGCAGGTTATTCTTTTAAAAAATATATATATTTGGGTTTACAACCACTTTAAGTAAAGTTTGTAACACTCTAAAAATGTTTCAGTCTTAAACTAAACCTAGATGTGGGCAATGCAGTGGCTGCACTAGGGGCATTGGCTTGAATCCCAGCCATGGCACAACCAGCCTGGAGTTTACATGTTCTCCCTGTGCTTGCATGGGGTTCCTCTAGGTGCTCTGGTTTCCTTCCACACATGTTCTCCTTGTGCCTGTGTGGGTTTCCTCCCACATCCCAAAGACATGCTAGTCAGTTAATTGGCCCTAGTATGTGTATGTATGAATGTGAGTTAGGGACCTTAGATTGTAAGCTCCTTTAGGGCAGGGACTCAAGTATCTGTAATAAATAACTAGCTCTTAAAAGCTATTTCTTTATTACAGCTCTTAAAAGCTATCCCATTCTTACTACCTTTGTGATAATTGAACAGTAAAAGTGGACCTGTCATCTAATAATAAGCTTAATATATTTTACAATCCCTCCCAACACTGTTATATAGCCTAAAAGTACAGTTATGTCCATATATATTTGGACACAGGCACAATTTTAATATTTTTTTAGGTATTTACCAAAACATATTCAAGCTATTGTTATATATCTCAGGTTTAATTTAAGGGTATGTACATCCAAATCGGAGGAAAGGTTTAGAAATTACCCTTCTTTTTCGAGAGACCAAACGTAATTGGTCAATTGAATCAAAAGCTGTTTCATGGCCAGGTATGGGCTACTTCTCTGTTATTTTTTCATCAGTTAAGCAGGTAAAAGGTCTGGAGTTGATTCTAAGTGTGGTATTTTCATTTGAAATCTATTGCTGTGAACCTACATCGTGCATTCAAAAGAGCTGTCTATGCAAGTGAAACAGGCCATTGTAAGGCTTCAAAAATGAAACAAATCCATCAGAGAGATAGCAGCAACATTAGGAGTGGCCAAATCAACAGTTTGGTACATTCTGAGGAAAGAAGAACGCATTGGTGAGCTCAGCAACATAAAAAGGCCTGGACGTCCACCAAAGACAATAGTGGTGGATGATCGGAGGATCCTGTCTATCGTAAAGAAAAACCCATTCACAACATCCAGACAAGTGAAGGACACTCTCTAGGGGGTGGGCGTATCATTGTCAGAGTCTACAATCAAGAGAAGACTTCACGAGAGCAAATACAGAGGGTTCACCACAAGGTGCAAACTATTCATAAGCCTGAAGAATAGAAAAGCCAGATTAGAATTTGACAAAAAACATCTAAAAAAGCCAGACCAGTTCTGGAAAAGCATTCTTTGGACAGATGAAACTAAGAATAATCTGTACCAGAATGACGGGAAGAAAAAAGTGTGGAGAAGGCTTGAAACAGCTCATGATCCAAAGCACACAACGTCATCTGTAAAACATGGTGGAGGCAGTGTAATGGCATGGGCATGCATAGCTTCCAGTGGCACTGGGTCATTGGTGTTTATTGATGATGTGACAGAAGACAGAAGCAGCCGGACGAATTCTGCAGTGTTTAGAGATATACTATCAGCCCAGATTCAGCCAAATGCAGCAAATTTGATTGGGCGGCGCTTCACAGTACAGATAGACAATGATCCAAAACACACCGCAAAAGCAACCCTGGAGCTTTTGAAGGAAAAGAAGTGGAATATTCTGCAATGGCCGAGTCAATCACCTGATCCCAACCCAATTGAGCATGCATTTCACTTGCTGAAGGCAAAACTAAAGGCAGGAAGACCCACAAATAAGATCAACTGAAGACAGCTGCAGTTAGAGCCTGGCAAAGCATCAGAAAGGAGGAAACCAAGTCTTTGCTAATGTCCATGGGTTCTAGACTTCAGACAGTCATTGCCAGTAAAGGAATCTCAACAAAATAATAAAAATGAACATTTTATTTATGATTATATTCATTTGTCCAATTACATTTGAGCCCCTGAAAATGGGGGGACTATGTATAAAAATGGTTTCGGTTCCTAAAATGTGTGCTTGATATTTATGTTCAACCCCTTGAATTAAAGCTGAAAGTCTGCACATAAAATTCATTTGGATTGTTTTGATTTAATTTAATTCTGGTGGCATACAGAGCCAAAGATATGAAAATGTTGCCTGTGTCCAAATATATATGGACCTAACTGTATGTAACCTTTCAACATAGACCACATGGTCACCCTACCTGCTAATAGAGGAAATTCAGGGCAACAGTTTTATCAGGACAGGTACTTAATAAACAGCTTTTACTAATGCCTTAGGCAATAGGGCAGCAGGAAAAGAGTAAAATAGGTTATTGTTGTTATTATTATCATTATAGGTGTATAACTCCAGTTTTGATAGAATAGATATACAGTAGATAATTGCTATTCAGTTAGAAGCAGATATATGTAATTGTCACTCAGTTAGAAACAGATATGCAGTATGTAATTGCCACTCAGGCCATTTTCTAGAAGAGTTGTTAAAATTATATTCGCAGCATTTTTCTGTCATGCAGGAATGCTGCAGAAAAACACTACTTTTTTTTTCATTACTTAACACTAATGGTTTTCAATTTCTAGTTTTCCAAAATTCTCACCCCCCACCTAAAATATATTTGTCTCATACACTGTGCATGGATTATAAAAATAAATGATATGATATGACCCATAATAGGCAAAGTGATAGGCTCAATTTAGAAAGACTATAAGGAGTTAAAATTCACCTTCCCTGTGCTTCCATCTTGCTCTGAACCACTACCAGACTGCCTAAAAAATGCCAGTTTCTGTAGCTTATTAGGGAAAACTTCTATCTACAATGACGCTCTTGGTGCCCAATAGGCCAATCTCCAGCAGTGCCGGTTTACCAAATAGGCAGAGTAGGCACCAGCCTATGGGCCCCATGCTGTTTCAGAATACTTTATTAATCCCAAAGGGCCCCACGACAACAGTTCAAAATAATATTGATTTGATTTTGAAAGAAAATTACAATGAAACTTACTTAAATTGTTTACAAAAGATATAAAAAAAAATAATCAACTCATATGGAAACTTTACAATTTCAGACCCTATAGAGAAAATACTGTATCAATGTAATGTACACATACAAATAACAATCTAAAATACATAAACCATAGACATCAGGTTCACATTAAAGTTTGTCTCTTAATAGCTCATCTTCTTTCAGCTCTCAGTCTGTAAAAATTTTTGGTGCAACCTATGTATGTGTAATGTACAATAGTGATGATAATCTCCATCTAGCATCCGACATACACACTACTTAGCTTAATGTTATCCTACTAGAGCATGAGCACAAGAAACCTCCAAAAACCTGCAGGAGGGACCCCAAGGCTTTGACTGCCTTGGAGCCTCCACAGAGTTTAATGCAGCACTGATCACCAGGGCCAAGCATTATCAGGTGGAGGTGCAGAGAAGCATGCACAGCCCTATGTATGTTTCAAATTACTCAGCATCTTCATAGCCAAAGTATCAACATATTTCTGTGATCTAAAGAAATTGTACGACTCAAAGTGTGCCAGGGTGCCATGGTGAAAAGTAGGTGTTCCTTAAGAACATGGTTTATTGTGACCCTCCTTAAGCATCAGCTTTTTTTGCGGCTCTTAGCATTTGGTCACGTGACATCTCAAACCACCAAAGAAGTTGGTGCTGGAAAATTTCCCTTTGCAAGAAGCTATGATCCAAAGTCTGAAAGGGGGACATGTAGATTCCCTAAAAAGCTCACCATGTGTCATTAACTGTGGATCTTATTCTGATTAACATCTGGATGATGAAGTATCTCCACTTGGAGTCCCTGGCCCAAAATATTTTATTAGCAGTTGCCCAAGGTGCAAATACCTCCCTGCCTCCTTGCCCAGTCCTCCCCTGGCCGTAAGGGAGATAGGTACTTTCATACCTCCCAACTGTTCCAGTTTACATGGCTCTGTTCCAGAATTAAAGGAAATCCCAGGATCCCGTTAACCCATCCAATGTTCATGTTCCAGCACCTGAGGCCAGTAAAAGGCTAGACCTATTAAAAGCCTTACTACAGCTTTGCTATAATTTTAAATAGTTTTTTTGTGCCAAGCTGTCCCAAATACACTATTTCCTTTACTAAGAAATGTGGCTACTGTCACCCTGTATTAACTGCGTGCAGCATCGGCTACATTCAGTATACAGCAGGGGTGTCCAAACTTTTTTCAAAGAGGGTCAGATTTGATAAAGTGAACATGCGTGAGAGCTGACCATTTTGCCTGACATTCTTTGAACCATTAAAATTCGATCTAAGTGTGTTCGTTCGAGCACTAATACACTGCCCAACAAGAATTCTCTTGTCTTTGTGGCTGTGTGTGAGTAAAGAGGTGAGCTCTGTGTGTTATTTGGATATACCGTATTTATTGGCGTATAACACGCACCTTCACTTTAAAGAGAGAGGTTTCAGGAAAAAAAATTAAATTTTAAATAAAGGTCTGTGAAGCAGATCCCCAGTCCATCGTAGATCTGTGATGGACTGGGGATGGAGTGGGGATCTGTGATGGAGTGGGGATCTGTGATGGACTGGGGATCTGTGATGGAGTGGGGATCTGTGATGAACTGGGGATGGACTGAGGATCTGTGATGGACTGGGGATGGACTGGGGATCTGTGATGGACTGGGGATCTGTGATGGACTGGGGATCTGTGATGGATCTGTGATGGAGTGGGGATCTGTGATGGACTGGGGATGGAGTGGGGATCTGTGATGGAATGGGGATCTGTGATGGACTGGGGATCTGTGATGGACTGGGGATCGGTGATGGACTGGGGATTCCCCACTCCATCACAGATCCCCACTCTATCACAGATCCCCCCTCAATACAGAGCCCACTTCATAGACCCCACTCCATCTCAGGCCCCCCCCCCATTACAGACTCCCTCCATCACAGTCCTCCCTCGATATTAGAGTAAGACTGTCCCCTTTCATCAACACAGCATTCCCCCTCCCCACACTGCCCTACCTTAATCACAAAAGGCGGGAAGCACGCATGGCAGGTCCAGACAAAGGACGTGACTTTTCAAGTTAAATGCGGGTGATTGGTTGCTGGGACCGCCCCACTGTCTAGCAACCAATCACCTGCTTTGTAACTTGAAAGATCCCGCCCTTTGTCCAGACCTGCAGCGCTTCCAGGTTTGTGTGAATAAGGTGTGTGGGGAGGGGGAGGAAGGGGGAGTGATGCGATGTAAAGGAGAGACCTGACGCGCCTCCTATGTAATTAGAGGGGAGAGAACACTCACTATTTAGCGAGGCTGCGGTCCGCTACTGGGTCTGGATTCGGCCTGCGATCCACAATTTAGTGATGCCTGATATATATATTTTGTGGCCCTGGTGCTGGGAGATCATTGGGGGCCACAAAAGTTATATATGTCCAGACAACCAGGTGGGCCGTTCAAAACCGGAACGCGGGCGAGATTGGCCCGCGGGCCAGACTTTGGACATGCCTGGTATACAGCATTATGTTCTGGTAGCGGTATTGGAACTTTCCATTTCGTTCCCAGAACAAAATTGAGTCGGTTGAGCACTGCACAGCAATTCACAGGAATCCTTGTATTTTTATGAATGAATGCAAGGCTTCCTCTGATTGGCTGAGGTGGAAAGGTGAGTGTATGTTGTCACAGTCTCCATCTCCGCCAATCAGAGGAAGCCTTATGTTCACAGGGCTTCCTGTGAAAGACTGCAGCGCTCAGTCCATCTCGGATTTGTTCTGGGAGCGGGACATTAAGTCCCAGTACAGCTGTATGTTGCTGATGATACACACAGTTTATACAGCACTGACAGCAATCACATTTCTTAGTAAAGGAAATAGTTCATTTGGGTCAGCTTGGCCTAAAAACAATTTAAAGTAATAGCAAAGCTAAAGTTTACTCATGTCCTACGGGCTACATCCTCTATTCTTTGCAATGTAGCCATGCCCACAGAACCCTGCACATACAGCATGTTGTCTTCACTAGTGTGTCCTTCTTTCTCAGTTTCTAAAGTTGAGAAGTATGGGTACTGCTGTGCTGTCTTTTTAGTCAATTCACAGTCAAACCAGTCATTCACCTTTTGTTTTTGTTACTAATATTTTGATGAAGATATCAGAAATTGACAGCACAGGTCAGTACAAATGTAAGTAAACCATGTAGCAATATAAAGTAAGTTCCCTATCAATTGCAATTAAACTAAGGTTATATATTCATATAAAATTACAGAAACATGTAATTTGTTAAATATGAAACAGTAGGATATGAAAATATCTGTTACTCTCAAGGTGTTAACGGTGTATCTTTTAAATCTGTCAGATGTGGACATAAAACACTAGAAATGGATGAAGACAAATTCCATAAGGTAAGAATAATCTATGAGTAGGCATTTTAATGTGCACAAAGTGTACCCTGGAAGATATACGACTGTCAAAGTTGTAGTAGTAAACCAAGGCAAGAGAGTATGAAAATAAGATAGAACATCTAGGTCTCCACAGCACCATCTGATTTCTTCAATCTATGGCCTATTCTTTGCGGACTTTGAGTCCAAGCTATTCCCATCTGCCCAAATTTGGGAAAAAGACTTAGGCGTCGCGTTGTTTGAGGATGACTGGAGAACGTCTTTTACTAGCATACACAAGAGTTCCCTGAATGTGACTGCTCAGGAACATAACTTTAAGGTTTACTTGGTTCAGAACCCCTACCTTACTCCATAGGATATTTCATAACACTTCCGACCAACCGTTGTGCGTGTGAATGGAAAACTATGTTACATTCAGGGCCGGCCCTATGATGGGACCGGGTGGTACCATGGTACCAGGCGGCACTGTTAGGGGGGCGGCAAACTGACGCCCGCCAGCCAGCCAGCCAGCTCCGCTGCCTGTGAGGAGCCCGGCGCCGCTGAGGACACTCACACAGGCGGGGGGGGCAGTCAGCGAGTGAGCAGGCATGGGCAGGCGCCGCTCCCTGTGAGGAGCCCGGTGTACCGGCGCCGCTGCCTGTGAGGACACTCACAGGCGGGGGGAGGGGGCAGTCAGCGAGTGAACACTGCAGGCACCGCTCCCTGTGAGGAGCCCGGCGCCGCTGCTGTTGGTGACAGGGGCGGACAGAGCACTCGCAGCGGGGGTTGGGAGCAGTCAGCAAGTGAGCGGGCAGCGGAGCAGAGTGATGATGTCATCTCTCCCCGCCGCCCTGCATCACCACAGTTTCACCCTCACTGTGCAGCCATGGGCAGCAGAGAGATTATATCATCTCTCTGCTGCCTGCCTTCACTCTGGGACACAGCAAGTGACAACCCGCAACGTGTGACAGGTGATGTCGTGACAATCCGCAACGTGTGGCAAGTGACAATACGCAACGTGTGGCAGGTGACGCTTGGCAAGTGACAATCCGCAACGTGTGGCAAGTGACAATGCGCAACGTGTGGCAGGTGATGCTTGGCAAGTGACAATCCGCAACGTGTGGCACGGGACTATCCGCGACGTGTGGCAGGTGACGCCGTGGCAAGTGACAATCTGCAACGTGTGGCAGGTGACGTTGTGGCAAGTGACAATCTGCAACGTGTGGCAGGTGACATTATGGCAAGTGACAATCTGCAACGTGTGGCAGGTGACGTTGTGGCAAGTGACAATACGCAAGGTGTGGCAGGTGACGCTTGGCAAGTGACAATCCGCAACGTGTGGCACGGGACTATCCGCAATGTGTGGCAGGTGACGTTGTGGCAAGTGACAATATGCAACGTGTGGCACGGGACTATCCGCAATGTGTGGCACGGGACTATCCGCAATGTGTGGCAGGTGACGTTGTGGCAAGTGACAATCCGCAACGTGTCGGAAGGTGACGTTGTGGCAAGTGACAATGCGCAACGTGTGGCAGGTGATGTTGTGGCATGTGACGTGGCAAGAGACAACCCGCAACGTGTGGCAGATGACAATCCGCAACGTGTGGCAGGTGACGTGGCAAGTGACAATCCGCAACGTGTGGCAAGTGGCAACCCGCAACGTGTGGCAGGTGACATAAGTGACCATGCGCAACATGTGGCAGCCGACAATCCGCAACGTGTGGCAGGTGACAACCCGCATCTGGTGGTGGATTCCGAAGCAAAACTGTAAGTACAAACACACATCACAAGTTGTATGAGACATGAGAGCCTCTGAGAGGGACTTGCCTTGCCCAGCCCTGATTAACCACTTAAGGACCGGAAGGATTTGCCCACTTAAAGCGGTTGTATGGCTTTGTTTTTTTTGTTTTTTTAAATAACAAACATGTTATACTTACCTCCACTGTGCAGTGCGTTTGGAAAAGAGTGGCCCCGATTGTCTGGTCCCTCGGCGGCTGTCTTGGCTCCTCCCTGCATCAGCTAACCCCCTTCTGGGAAGCACTCTCCCAAGGGGGTTAGCTTGCGGGCGCGCTCCCTGTTATACACGCTGCGTCCATAGACACAACGTGTATGACTCGTTCCCGCCCCCCCCAGGGCCCGGATCATTGGATGTGATTGACAGCAGCGCGAGCCAATGGCTGCACTGCTATCAATCTAGCCAATTAACGGCCAGACTCCGTGGAGAAGAGGACGCCGGGGGACGCGCACAGCAAGTGAACGGGCTCAGGTAAGTAAAACAGGGGGGCTGGGGGGCAGTCATTGCCAGGTGTTTTTTCACCTTAATGCATAGGATGCATTAAGGTGAAAAATCACGAACCTTTACAAACCCTTTAATAACCAGGCCATTTTTTGTGATACGGCACTGTGTCGCTTTAACTGACAATTGCGCGGTAATGCGACACTGTACCCAAATAAAATTGGCGTCCTTTTTTTCCCACAAATAGAGCTTTCTTTTGGTGATATTTGATCACCTCTGCGGTTTTTATTTATTGCACTATAAACAACAAACGAGCAACAATTAAAAAAAAACAAATAAACAATATTTTTTTACTTTTTGCTATAATAAATATCCAAAAAATGTATAAAAAAATAATTTCTTCATCAGTTTAGGCCAATATGTATTCTTCTACATATTTTTGGTACCAAAAAAAACATAATTAGCGTACATTGATTAGTTTGCGCAAAAGACATTGCGGCCGCCCGCCATGCACAGGTCCCTTTATACTCCTATATACATGTATAGAGCCCTGACAGGTCCTTTTATACACCTATATGCACGTATAGAGCCATGACAGGTCCTCTTTATACTCCTTTATACATGTATAGAGCCATGACAGGTCCTCTTTATACTCATTTATACATGTATAGAGCCACGACAGGTCCTCTTTATTATCCTTTATACATGTATAGAGCCACGACAGGTCCTCTTTATTATCCTTTATACATGTATAGAGCCATGACAGGTCCTCTTTATACATGTATAGAGCCACGACAGGTCCTCTTTTTACTCCTATACATGTATAGAGCCATGACGGGTCCCCTTTAGTTATCATGATATAAAATAATGAATGTGGGGGGCCTTTTGGTGGGCGTGATTTTTTTTGGGGGGGGGGGCAGCATTTCATTCTTGGTCCCAGGCAGCACAATGTCTTGGGCCGGCCCTGGTTACATTCAACCCTATTAGGCAGAAAGTGCATGCATTACCACTAAAGTCATTAGTTACCCTCTCAGATTTGTGTCTATTCAGTACTTACTTCATCACTCCTCAGTCATGGGGGGCACCTACCACAAGTCTTTTGCCATGCATTTTATAAATGCCGCTCGGATGTGCATAAATTTGTTTCATCCTGTAGTTTTGTGCTGTATCACTTGGCTCAGGGTTGTACATTTGTGTTATACAGTGGGTCAAAAAAGTATTTAGTCAGCCACCAATTGTGCAAGTTCTCCCACTTAAAAAGATGAAAGAGGCCTGTAATTGTCATCATAGGTATACCTCAACTATGAGAGACAAAATGTGGAAACAAATCCGGACAATCTCATTGTCTGATTTGGAAAAAATGTATTTGCAAATTATGGTGGAAAATAAGTATTTGGTCAATATCAAAAGTTCATCTCAATACTTTGTTTTATATCCTTTGTTGGCAATGACAGAGGTCAAACGTTTTCTGTAAGTCTTCACAAGGTTGTCACACGCTGTTGCTGGTATGTTGGCCCATTCCTCCATGCAGATCTCCTCTGGAGCAGTGATGTTTTGGGGCTGTCGCTGGGCAACACGGACTTTCAACTCCCTCCAAAGGTTTTCTATGGGGTTGAGATCTGGAGACTGGCTAGGCCACTCCAGGACCTTGAAATGCTTCTTACGAAGCAACTCCTTTGTTGCCCGGGCGGTGTGTTTGGGATCATTGTCATGCTGAAAGACCCAGCCACGTTTCATCTTCAATGCCCTTGCTGATGGGAGGAGGTTTGCACTCAAAATCTCACGATACGTGGCCCCATTCATTCTTTCAGCCGTCCTGTTCCCTTTGCAGAGAAATAGCCCCAAAGCATGATGTTGCCACCCCCATGCTTCACAGTAGGTAAGGTGTTCTTTGGTTGCAACTCAGCATTCTCTCTCCTCCAAACACGAAGAGTTGTGTTTCTACCAAACAGTTCTACTTTGGTTTCATCTGACCACATGACATTCTCCCAATCCTCTTCTGGATCATCCAAATGCTCTCTAGCAAACCTCAGACGGGCCCAGAATGTACTGGCTTAAGCAGGGGGACACGTCTGGCACTGCAGGATCTGAGTCCCTGGCGGCGTAGTGCATTACTGATGGTAGCCTTTGTTACGTTGGTCCCAGATCTCTGCAGGTCATTCACTAGGTCCCCCCGTGTGGTTCTGGGATTTTTGCTCACCGTTCTTGTGATCATTTTGACCACACAGGGTGAGATCTTGCGTGGAGCCCCAGATCGAGGGAGATTATCAGTGGTCTTGTATGTCTTCCATTTTCTAATTATTGCTGCCACAGTTGATTTCTTCACACCAAGCTGCTTGCCTATTGCAGATTAAATTTTCCCAGCCGGGTGCAGGTCTACAATTTGTTTCTGGTGTCCTTCGACAGCTCTTTGGTCTTCACCATAGTGGAGTTTGGAGTGTGACTGTTTGAGGTTGTGGACAGGTGTCTTTTATACTGATAACAAGTTCAAACAGGTGCCATTAATACAGGTAATGAGTGGAGGACAGAGGAGCCTCTTAAAGAAGAAGATACAGATCTGTGAGAGCCAGAAATCTTGCTTGTTTGATATTGACCAAATACTTATTTTCCACCATAATTTGCAAATAAATTCTTTCAAAAATCAGAAAATGTGATTGTCTGGATTTGTTTCCACATTTTGTCTCTCATAGTTGAGGTATACCTATGATGACAATTACAGGCCTCTCTCATCTTTTTATGTGGGAGAAATTGCACAATTGGTGGCTGACTAAATACTTTTTTGCCCCACTGTATATATGTAGCACTACCCCCGTAGTTGCTGCTGGTTATTATTTTGGGTCATTACCGTCACCCCTACTCACAATTCACCAGGTCAAAAAAACTTAGCGTCTATACGGGGCCTTGCGCCCACGCATGTATGCACCAGTCACTTAGTTCTTTTTCCAATGATTTTTATTAAACAACTTGAGCAGTAGAGGGATGGAGGGTTAGGGGAAAGTTCAGATACCTTGTGCAGATCACTGAGGAACTTGAGATCCCGGAGACAAGTACACTTCAGTCAACGGATCTTGCTCACCCGGATAGGCCTCTCTCACTGACCTAGCAGCCGGAATGATGCACGGACAAAAGTCTCTGCCACAGACTTGGGTGAAATGAATAAAGTCTCTGACACAGACTTGGTGATAGCAATAACTCTTTGTACAATCCTCTGCCACAGGATTTGATGATCAGCAATAGACAAGCGAACACAGCTACACAGTACCTAAAGTTCCTTTAAGCCATCCGGCAGTACTGTGAGGTAGATTGGTTAGGAATCGGATGCATCCTCCAATTGAGTCACCAGGCTCCTCTTGAGAAACCAGCCTTTCGCTCGGTCCTCTCCAAGATGAGTCCTCCCCCGAATCCTTCAATTGCGCAGCTTCTTCCCGCAGGACAGACAGCACAGGACCACCTCTGAACCAGTAGGCCCCAGACAGCTTCTGGGCCTACTTGCAGTCATGTAGCCTCAGGCCAGCAGGGCCCGAGGCAGAAGAGGAGTTGTCACATACCTTAGGCCAGGCGGGCCATGAGGTGAGAGAGAAAGAAAGATGGCGTCTGCCCCTTAAGTATCCTTTCCCAGAATGCACAGCGGGGAGACCACTCCCACTGGGCTATTCCTGGGGAAAAGGACACCCAATACACCTCAGCCTGTTGCCCTTCCATCACTGGCCTGTGGTGACAACGACACCTACAGGCGACAGTGTGGAACTGCACGCAACACAGCCAACGCTGGAGCAGAGGCTAATTTAGCCATAATATTGAATCGGAACTATGTACAGAACAGATAACTCACTAAATTTACCTGCGAGCGCCTGGTCAGCAGGAGCAGGGCGCTACATATATTTTCTGCCACTCTGTATACCTAATAAATCTTTAAAGAACTAAAATAGGATAGAAATAAAAGATGGTAGGGAATAAAGTAAGAAAAGAAGGGGAGAAGGAAAGGAAAGAGGTGTAGTAAGAGGAAATATAGAAATATATGATAGTAGGACTTCCAGGCGAGACACCTTCAGGTTTTAACTATATATAAAAAGAAAAAAAGTGTGTGTGTTTTAGCATATAAATGTAAATGAACCCTCCAAACCATCAAAGTTTTTTTTCCATCTAGCTTTAAAAAAGGCTACTCCTTTTGTTTTAGTAGGCTTTTTGCATTATTGGGTAGGACTGTATCCTCTTGTAATATTCTATGCCATGCAACCTCCCACTCTTTTCTACAATACTGTATGCGCTCCTTTTTTATGGCTAAAGCCTCATACACACGATCAGACTTCCAACCAACTTTTCCGTGGATTTCTGTCCGAAGGGCGTTGGCCGTGAACTTGGTATGCATACACATGGCAGGACTTTTTCAGCCAACAAACACGAACGTAGTGACATAATTGACGTACGTTCGTGGTTTTTCTGCTCTTTAGTGCCACCCTTTGGGCAACTTCTGCTATTGCTGGTTGATCTTTAGCATTGGTTCTGAACATGCGTGTTTGTACTTTGGACTTAAGTTCGATGGACTTGTGTACACACGAACCGATTTTGCACCATCAGACTTTTGTTACCGGCTTCTTGTTAAAAAAAAAAGACTTTTGTTACCGGAAAGTTTGTCTGTTTGCACAGCGAACATTTGTCCGATGAAAACCGGAAAAGTTTGTCCGATGGAGGGTACACACGGTCGGATTTTCCCCTAAAACAGGTCCGTTGGAGGTCTGTTGTCAAAAAGTCTGATCGTGTGTATGGGCCTACATGCGTTTTTTGTTTTCCTTTTGTGATTTCAGCAAAATAACGTGAAATTCTCTGTGTTACCTATAAAAAAATTTTTTTTCAATTACAGCTTTTATTCATACTTTGATTGTTAGATAATGTAACAAGGAATGTGCTATGGAAGACACAAAATATGGTAATTTTAAGTGCCACACAACAGAGATTTCATCTAGATGTGAAAAAACACTATTGGGATTGGACTTCCATTCACCAGACGCTTTACCATTACCCACTCCATGTGCATTTAATGTAATACTTTTAGTATAAAACTTCTATAAATGGATTTGTTTTCAAATGCATGGATGTGAATAGGCCCCAACCAATGACACAATCCTGCACATCTTCCTAGCATCTGTTTAAATAATAAATAAATAACTGAAACAGCTAAGTTGTCTAAATTAATTTAATATGACAACATGAATGTAACATGAATTATTAATTAAACTAAATTAAATGACATGCTAGTACCACAAACTATAAGCAATTAATTCTGGCTCTGAAATCCCTGCTGAGTATGTATTGCTTCAATAAATATTTTTTCAAGTATTTCAAATCAAATGTGATTTAGCTGAGACTTTGCAAGTGAATCTGCCTTTTGTTCCGTATGCTAAGCAGCAACCACAAGCACAGACACAACTATTGTGTGTAACATTCACAATGACCGTCGTAATACAAACTAATAAAAGGAAATATTTGACACGTATTGTTTTGATTACTGTTCTAATTTAATTCCCAGGATATTGGAGGATGAAAATCATCAAATTCATCTTGTATTTTATTCAATTATCTATAATATTAATATACTATGTGTATATATATAATATATATATTTAAAGATTTTATATATTTATATATATATATATATATATATATATATATATATATATATATATATATATATATACGGTATATATATTTATTTATTACTATATGTGCATGCTTTTTAAACAGCTATACAATTTGAAATTAGGCCAGAAATTGGCATTGACTACTATGGAGAGTAGGCCGGGGGCAGGGCGTAGAGGGGTTAATTTTGGAAGGCAGATACTTCCCCAACAGCCCTGCCTTTTAAACAGGTGACCTTAGAGAAACATTGGTGGTGGTGTGTAAAGAGAGGAGACCTGTTTGCAGTTGGATCCCAGTGAAAGCTGACACAGGGCTCAATGAAAAACGCGCTTGTCTTATACTTTTCTGGCTGGTGAGACATAGGAAAAGCATGTGTTTGTTTTGTGTTTTTGCAGAGCAATAAAGTGGACTTTAAGTTTATAAATGGTGTTGCGGATGCCTGTTTTCTCTCTGATCCTGACAACTGGTGGAGAATGTGGTCAGTTTGAGGGCTGCAGGTCAGTTCTATTTTAAATCCTCACAGGCTTTAAAAAACACAGAAAAAGAGAAATGAAAGAACAGATTAGGTAGTTTGCATGCAATATGCAAGCACAGACTCACCATGAGCAGGCAACCGATACACAATAGCAGGCCCTGGTGCAGACAATTACAGCCTAACAAGAGGCTAACCATTTGGTAAATAAACAAATGGAGCCCTACACAGTATGTGGTAACTGAGCAAGCTGAGAGGCTCCAGAATCACTCTACTACACTGGTTGACAAGTGAAAGGCAATGCAGCATGCACTACAAAAGAGGACTACCGCAGACAGCATTAAAGCAGAACAGGAGCTTTTTGAGTGGAATGCCACTAGAGAGAGTCTGCTGAGACTGGGCAAATGTGCAAGCCCTTTTTCTGATTGAAAAACCCCAGCAGGTATATTTTGACTTGACACTGGAATCAGCATAGGACTACAAGCTGCTGAAGGCTTAAATATTAGCTAGGCTGGGGATAACTATTACTATGAGAGCAAATTGTGTCCATGCCCAGCGCTTTGACATGACCAAACCTGCCTGTATGCAGCTGTAAAGCCTGATGCACTTGCACCAAGACTCACTGCAACCTGGAGAGCGGACTCAAAATAAAATTGTGGAGTTGGTCACCCTGGACCATTATGTGTGAGGTCTTCCCAAGGAGAACGTTTTTACATCCTCGCAACCCGAGGAGAAAGACAAGCACCTAAGGGACTTTTAAGGTGGGTTATCTATCAAAGAATGTCAATACACACACATCTGCTAAAATCTGATGTTTTATTAACAAATTGACCACTGGACAGAAAGTGGCTAGTATTTAGAAGGCAACAGTAGCCTCACAATTCTTAAAAATTATACAAAAAAACATACATAACAATTTACCGCCCCAACACCACCTTCAAAAACCCATCCACGGCATCTTATAGCAGATTCCACCCAGGGGTCACCAATAATTCATGTGCCCCCCCCGATACTCAAAATGTAACTGCAACATCGATAAACACAGAACAGAAATGGGAATTCTTCAAAAAGACTGTTTGGGACCTCATTGAAAAGTATATTCCCATGGGCAATACGTTTAAAAGGCTAAAAATAAAACCTATATGGCTCACGGTCAAAGTTAAAAAAAGCTATAAACAATAGGAAAAAAGCTTTTAAAAAATATAAAAATGAAGGAACACTAGTGTAATTTAAATGTTACGAAGAATTTAACAGAATATGTAAAAAGAAAATCAAGGATGCAAAAATTCTAAACGAACGACAGATTGCAAAAGATAGTAGGACAAACCCCAAAAAATTCTTCAAATATATTAATAGTAAAAAGGTCAGGTCTGAGCATGTAGGTCCTTTACAAAATAATCTAGAGTGGGTGATTGGGGACAAAGAGAAGGCTAATTTATTAAATAATTTCTTCAGCTCTGTGTATACAAAGGAGCATGGGGAAGCTCATGTCCATAATGGGGGTGGTATTGACAAAGCCCCAAATGATCCACAATGGCTCAAAAGTGATATGGTCCAGAAATATTTAGACAGAATAAAGGTGGATAAAGCACCTGGACCAGATGGCATACACCCACGGATCCTAAAAGAATTGAGCTCTGAAATTTCAAAGCCATTGTATATAATTTTAGGGACTCATTAATGACGGGAATAGTACCACTGGATTGGCGCAGGGCGAATGTGGTGCCTATATTTAAAAAGGGAACAAAGTCTTTACCAAGTAACTATATACCTGTTAGTTTAACTTCTATAGTATGGATTATATATATATAGTATCTACAGCATGGATTCATGAAAGACAGAAGTTGTCAGACAAACCTGATTTCTTTTTATGAAGAGGTAAGTAAAACCTTGGACAGAGGTTGTCGTGGTATATTTGGATTTTGCAAAAGCGTTCAATACAGTTCCCCACACACGGCTCATGTGTAAGGTGAAGTCTACAGGATTGGAAATATCAGTTTGTAAATGGATAGAAAACTGGCTAAAAGACAGAATTCAGAGAGTAGTGGTTAATGATTCTTACTCCGAATGGTCCAAGGTTATCAGTGGTGTACCCCAAGGTTCAGTGCTGGGACCCTTACTTTTTAATATCTTTATAAATGATATTGGGTCTGGGATCAAAAGTAACATTTCTGTCTTTGCAGATGACACTAAGCTATGCAGTGGAATAATGTCCTTACAGGATGTCTCCAAATCCAAAGCCGACCTCAATGCTCTGTCTAATTGGGCGACTATTCATGCATCATACATACTAGGGGGGGTACAACTGGCGGAATCCGTAGTGGAGAAGGATCTGGGGGTTTTGGTAGATCATAAGCGCAATAATAACATGCAATGCCAAGCTGCGGTTTCCAAAGCGAGCAAAGTCTTTTCTTGTATTAAGAGAGGTATGGACTCCAGAGAGAGAGATATAGAGTTGCCCGTGTTCAAATCATTAGTAAGACCTCATCTGGAATATGCAGTTCAGTTTTGGGCACCAGTTCTCAAAAAGGATATGGGGGAACTGGAGAAAGTGCAGAGAAGGGCAACCAAACTGATAAGAGGCATGGAGGAGCTCAGCTATGAAGAAAGATTAGAGGAACTGAATTTATTTTCTCTTGAGAAGAGGAGAATAAGGGGGGATATGATCAACATGTACAAATATATAAGGGGACAATGTAGTGAACTTGGTGTTGAGTTATCCACTTTACGGTCAACACAAAGGACAAGGGGTGCTCTTTACCTCTAGAGGAAAAGAGATTTCATCTCCAAATACGGAAAGGTTTCTTCACAGTAAGAGCTGTGAAAATGTGGAATAGACTCCCTGCAGAGGTGGTTCTGGGCTGGCCAGCTCGGTAGATTGCTATAAGAAAGGTCTGGATACTTTCCTAAATGTACATGTAGCGCACCAACCCCAGACTTTACCTGCTTTTCTTCTGCTTGGCTTCTCCGCAGGAAAAGAATGAGGCACACCGCACCAGAAGCCCGTACCCTCCTGAATAGAGAGGCCGAGCGGTGTTAGTTTCTCGGGCCTGCTTGCGACTGGTGTAAAAAGGCCTCCAGTGCTGACCTTGTTTCTGCAGTAATCAGAACAAGTCTTTAACTTTTCCCCAGAAAGCAACTGTCCACACCAACTGAAAGGTCCAACACTTGTTTATTCCTTCTTGCACAATAAACAGTCTCTTTTAGAGCAGACGGGTTGAGACAAACACAGGTCAGATAAGGTGGGAGGAGGTCCAGGCACAAACTTAAATTTGGGTTTCTCCTGTTCTGAATAGCACTAACAGGCTTGGCGCACGGTCGCTACCACCGACCATGAGAGGTCTCTGCCACAGACCAGGTGAATAGGGCCTCTGCCACAGGCCCGGTTGTTGGGTCTCTGCCACCGACCAAATTCACGATGGGTCTCTGCCACAGACCATGAGAACGTGGATTACCTTCTAAAAGTTTTGACCCCTGTCAGGGAAAGGACATCCATCCGGAGAGTTACCAGAGGCCCCACCGTCACCAGCGATACCGCGCCGGGTCTTCGGGAAGGGTCACCTCCCTGGCCTCCTCGTCCTAGATTCGGGCACCCACTTCCAAGGGGCACTCTAGGAGCCCTCCATCCCTTGTGGGACCCAGTCAAAGGTACTGAGCCCCGGGCCTCTCTCGAAGTACCTCACCCCAGACTGAAGGTGTCTGAGATGGAACAGCAGCTCCGTCTCTGGGCCTAGAGCACCCGGAGACCACCCGACAGGCCTCCGGGCCTAGGGCACCCGGAGGCGACACACCCGCACCCAGGCTTAAGGTGCCTGAGCACGGAACCAACGACCCCTCTGGAAGATGGCCGCCCCTTTTATATCCTCTCCTGACAGGCACAGCAGGTTCCCCGCCCCGCCGCACCGCTGCCGAGAGGGGACAAAAAGGACACAACCTCGTACTGCAGTTCAACCCTGGACCCACGGCAACAGCGCCACCTATAGGCCCCAGTGAACTTTACCACCAGTACTATCTCCCAGGGATAGAAATGGTCAATGAGACCTAACAATTGGTACATCTGAGCCTGGCTACCACTCAGATGCTTCCCCCTAAATGTAACCACCCGCTACATACATAATCTAACTGGGTACTAACATTTATAGGTAAAGTTGATCCAGGGAAAATCCGATTGCCTCTCGGGGGATCAGGAAGGAATTTTTTCCCCTGCTGTAGCAAATTGGAGCATGCTCTGCTGGGGTTTTTTGCTTTCCTCTGGATCAACTGTGGGTATAGAATTTGGTATATGTGATTGTACGATATTTATTTTATTTTTATTTTTTTATGGTTGAACTAGATGGACTTGTGTCCTTTTTCAAACTGACTAACTTTGTAACATACAGAAATCATCATTGATCCAATAGTGACAATATTGGCTGTGGAAAAGGTCTGTATTCCAACACATTTCACTAAATGTTTCTTCAGGAGAGGGGAGTTCAAGAACAGTGTATCCAAATACATTGCCACATGAACTGTGCCCCAAAAAGTGTGAGCCCCAAAAGAAGAATCCACCCAATGTGATCCAAAAAAATAGTGTAGAAAGGAGACAGACCTGGTCTATGTGTTGTAACCTTGTGGCTTTCTAATAAATGAATGGTCCCCATGCTGCCTTCAGAATGTTTGGATCTGGTGTTAGAAAAGCAAATTGTTTGCAGCATAGACTGGTTGGTCTTCCCAAGGAACTGAACTGTTCTATGGCCAAGTATGAACCCTGGTTCTTGGATGAAATGGCTGCTTCAGTGGAATGACGCAACTGTGCAGAGGGCTTTTTTGGCAGCTCTTCAACAACAAGAGAGCTGCTTCGGAGCACACAGGCCAAGATGTCAGCAAATGACTGCAATGTGTCTGCCTGGATGTGTAATGCTCCCACCAAATCACTTCTGCATCTAATCCTTCCATAAACTGGCTTGTTGATGGAGAACTCTGTGAGGTTTGTTGCTAGACCTGCTAACAATCTGGCGGCCCAGTACCCAAAGGAGGATGGGCCATTGAAATGTGATATAAGTTGTTGTCACTGCATGTATGCGTATGTGGCCTGTACTGCAAAAAGTGTAAATCCGCAAGAGTGTGGTGTGGGTAAATGGACAGGAGGCTGTTGCACTCCTTTTTGTTATCCTTCTCTGATATGACAAGTTGTGGGAAAAGCAGATTTCTGGATAACAAGTGGGTGTAATCTGTGTGCACCGCGATGTAAAAGACTATCCCATGGACCGTGTCCATCCCAGTGGTAACTGCTTCACTAAAGTTTGGGTTGATGCTGGGGGTGGAAACATGGACCTTTCATCAGGTGAGACTTCCCCATATTCTAGGACTTATATGAACAAATGTTAAAGGTTCTGAAGCTTCCCCTAAAAAGGTGGAACCCTCAGATGAAGTAAACCTACTTCAGCTTAAAAAGTAAGGTTTATGTGTGTTAGGGGAAATGTGAACCTGCAGAAACTGACGTGGGTTCCTGGAGGAGTTTGATCCCCTCCTCTAAGTCTGACCTGGCCGATTACAAGGTCTTCTGAGAAAATTCCTTAGCCCTCAGATAAGGGACCCAACTCTGATCCCCACCAGGAACCAGATCACAATGTTAAACAGCGAGTCACTGCAACCTGAGGGGGTATGGGCAGTTTCCCCATTTTGCTGGAAATTATAATCTGAAGTACAAAATAATCAAAGAAAATTATGACGTTATTGAACAAATAGTGATATGACAGCCTTTTAGGCACGGTGTTGTATTTGGCTCACACTCATGTATTCAAGGGTCATTTTGGGCGGCTAATACTCAGGAACAGGTTTTGTATGTTTTATTGACTCAGAGTATACTGGGAAATCAAGGACTTCTGTGAGTCCTGTCTGACCTGGCCTGACCTGTAAAAAAAAAAATCCACATTTTCAGAGTCTGTTGGTACTTCTCCAATTTATTGAAGAACGCTTTGATAGCATAATGATTGGCTTTGTGGGCCCTTAAGTCAAATCAGCTAGGGGACACCAATACATTTTAGCAGTCCTTGACTATGCCACCAGATAACCTCATCCAAGGTTATTGCATGGGAGTTGTATTCATATGTTTGCAAGAACAGGGCAGGGCTACCGTCCAAGATCCTGACCAATTAAGGTTATGAAGGAACTCTGGAAATTGCCTAAAGTGTAATTCCGGTCAAATTCTAACTAAGGCTAACTCTTCTCCCATCCCCATTGTTATTCTATCTACCCTGTGAAAGAAAAGATGCCTATACTTACCTATTCTGAAGCAACTCCGGTCCGGTCACTTGGTTGAGTCCCAGCACTGGCTCCAGTGTAAAGGAGGGACAGCTGACAATGGCTGCCCCAAAGTAGGCTTATGGGGGAAATCACCCAGGCTCTGTAGCTGTTGTCACTGCCTCTCCTTTTACCCACAAAACACACCTAAATTTTTGCGCCATAAGCAAGAGTCTTAAGGACACCAATAAACCTCAAGACAAATGATTTGTTTTATGAAATTCATCATTTACATATGCTTCTCTGCACACAGAATATAGACATTGAGCTAGAAGAACTTTGTTAAAATAGTTGGGAACTACTTAGCAACCAAATTTTGAGATACAGAAATATACACTTTGGTAAGGATTATGTAATGTACAACACAGATTACAAATGGCAGTGGTCCAGGAGTATGTAACGTACAAGATTGCATACTGAGTATAGACAGGGGTCTGAAATATGTAATATAAAGCACAGCTTACAGAACGCAGTTGTCAGGAGTAACAGAGTGTACTTTACAATACTGAGCAGTGGGAGAAAGAATGCCCTAGTGTTGGTGATCAATGAAGAGAATAACACGCTGTTGTCGGTCAGTGAAAGGAAGAGTTCATTGGGGCATATAGAGGAACCGATCCCCTCCATTTTCCTCCTGTAGCAACTGAATGCCTGCGGGAGGGAGAGGAGAAGAAGCAGGCTTTCAGCACCTGCAGGAGGAAAATGGAGGGCATTGGTTCCTCTATATGCTACCGCGGCAGCCCCTCCCGCACTAGTGTACAGGGGAGCAACATGGGCCCCCTGGAGCATGGGGCTGGGTCACAATTTCGACTCCTGCAACCCCTGAATCTACACCTCTGATACTATACTTGTGGGATCCCTCTGGAAGCTGGAAATCACTGTTGTAGGCACTGGTGCTACAGAGATCTTCACTAGTTTCTGGGTCCGATGCTGAGCAGGAGGTCGGTCACTGGGCACAGGTGTCATTCAGAGAATGCTCTAGATTTTTTCAATAAATACAAACCATTCTCTGATTGGATGAGGTGGAGAGCGTGACATCACTGTCCCGTCGTTTCACCTTGTCCAATCAGGGAGTGCTTTGCATGGTATAGTATATACATAGTTACATTGGTCCAAGCTAGACCAATGTAACTATGCAAAAATATCCAAACCTGGAATTCTTCTTTAAGAAATTATTTATATTTATGATAACAGATGTAACCAGTGGTGGCTGGTGCTGAATATGAGGGGGGCAAATAAACCTCCCATCTCACTCGCATCACCGCAATCAACATCAATACTCCCTCCCGCCCACGGGAGACAGTTGGGAGGCCGCAATACAGCCACCCACCCCCGCGGGAGACAGTCGCGAGGTCGCAAACCCCCCACCCCCTGCGGGAGAGAGTCGGGAAGCTGCGATCCCCACACCCCCCCGCGGGAGACAGCTGCAAAGCCACAAACCCCCCACCCCCTGCGGGAGAGAGTCAGGAACCTGCAATCCCCACACCCCCCACAGGAGACCGTCGGGAGGCCGCAATGGGAGGCCTTACCCTGAGGAGGCAGAAGGGAGCCGAGCCGGGAGAAGAGATGCATCGAGGGAAGAACCAGGGCTTACTCCTCCAGGCGGAACAAGAAGTGGCCGGAGCTTCTCCTCCTGGCTGAACAGGAAGTGGGTCCTGAGACTCCCTGGCCAATCGGATCACAGGAGCTGCTTCCTGATTGGCTGGGAGGAGTATCAGGAAGACAATAGCGAATATTAATTCACTATTGTCACACAAGTAATTGCTCTGCACCCCGAGTCCAACTTTTTTGACTTGTGTAGCAATTGTATTAGCTATATTATTATTCTTTATTTACTATTTTTCTTCTCACAAAAGTGGAGTTACCCTTTACACCTATATGAGATTTTAGTGATTGGGTTTAGATCTCTTTTAAATTCAGAAAGAGGAGCTAAACATGTCACATCTATATTATTCACATATAATTATAATACTATTTTAAAGACATTCTGTTATTATTTTAATAAAGCTAGATCCATCTGGATAGAATTAGTTAGTGAACTAGTGAAGTTGTGCTCTTTTTCTTGATTATACCCGTTAGGATTCTTCAGAAGTCCTAAAGGTTATTATCATTGTGTTTTGCAATGTTATTCGTCTTGCCGAAGAATGACAGTGCTCCATTCTGTGTGGCTGGGTTGCCTCTATAAAGATCTCTTTGTGACAGGCATGAACATGGTGTATCTGTGGGCTGAATGCAATGCCTGTGCTCCAAAGGAAATTGGCAGCAGGGCAACATGTGCTGTGAAATAATAGCAAATAATTAAAACAGAGTGGTGCTTTTCCAAAATACATTTGCGAACAACTCAATAAAGAAATATAACACTTGCACAGCATGTCAAACTTTATACTCTAACAAAACAAACATGCAATGTTAGGATATAGAGCACAGATCATTACTACTCGACTGCATTATGAATTAAATCCACATGGTGGCGCTGAAGCACACCAGACTACAGATCCTTGGCAGCAGCGTGCAGTGTTGAGTGCTGGGAGAGACAATTAGACTCATAATCCATTGTTGCAGGCAATTATATTTTCTCACTATGGTAAACATGAGTAGGCAGCATTGTATTCTAAGTGACAGGAGAGGTGGCTTGAAGTATGTTGTATCCAGAGAAACAAAAATTACACTGGCAAGAGCACAGCTCTTATTTTGACTGCCTTTTGATTTAAAGGACACTTATCATAAAATAAAACTATTATTGCTGACCTCCTGCTGAAAATGGCAGCTGCCTATCTGTCATTCTGATAATCTGCCTTTAAAGCTCAGCATAAGTATGCATGTCAGGCCTTCTATCTGCTCTCCACCCTGCATGCTGCATACTTGTTCTGTGTAGAGGGGTGTGTGTCCCTCCCCCTCCACTCAGGTCTCAGATTACTCTCACTGAGCTCTGCAGAGTGTAGCCTTAGCTCTCCGCCCCTGCTTTCTAAAAGCTCAGACGAGCGTTATAAATTCTGGACTTTGAACGGATGTAGAGGAGAGAAGACTGCAGATAAACAGGTACAACTTATGTTGGATTCATCTCTGTGTATCACCTGAGGCCAGTCACTTCACTGAATATATGTAAGTGTAGCGGTCTCACCCCATCTCCTTTTGCTAGGGGTATGTCACATGACAGGGTGAGATGCGCTACGGCCCATGTCCTCCCCATGACTGTGGGTGAGGTGAAGGCCAGTATCAGTATCTTCCTCGGGCCAATGTGCATTAGTCTTAAAACTCAGTCCTGCTATGCTGGAATCTCCCTTGCTCCCATTAACCAGAGTCCATACACCGATCACAGTCCAACTCTTGCTTTATTGTACGCTCCACAATAAACAATGTCTTAATAGTAAACTGGTTGGAACATTATTATAACTTGATACGATGGGTTGAGCAGGCCGAGGCACTGTCCTGATTTCAGTCTAAACCCCTGTGCTTTGACCAGGGGTTGTAGCAGCTTTGAATGGCATAGAACATAGAACTTGTGAGTCTCTACCAGCGACTCCATAGAACATAGATGGGAGTACCTTCGCTGCGCTGCGGCCCCTATCAGGGGAAGATGTCCCTCTAAGAGAGTTACCGGAGGCCCATCCGTCACCGGGTTGATGCTGCTCCGGGTCTCCGGACGGGTAACCTCCCCAGCCTCCTCACCTCAGATGCGGGTCCCCTCGCAAGGCGGCACCCTGAGATCACTTCGCCCTTGCGGGACCCAGTCGAAGTTACTGGGCCCCAGGCCTACGATATAGTACCTCACCCCAGGCTGAAGGTGCCTGGGATGGACCCCAACTTCATTCCGGTCAGGCCTAGGGCGCCTGGGCCAGAACCTTGAACCGCCCGCACCCAGGCCTAAGGTGCCTGGGTGCGTGAAGAGAACTCCTCCGAGAAAGAGCGAACGAACCAACAACCCCCGTGGCGAGGGCATCTCCCCCCTTTTATCTCCCTCCATCAACACCACGGCGGGTTCCCCGCCCCAGCTGTACCATCTCCGGAAAGGGACAAAAAAAAAGGGTAGCACTGTGGCAGTGATTCTACCTTGAGCCTGCGGGTACACCACCACCCACAGGCCAATTACCAAAAAGGTGTCCAGAACCTTTCCTAATTATACACCAGGGTCACACTACCCCCAGGTGTACCCCAACTAAATTTAAAGACCCCGCTACACACTCCCCCTGTGATTTGATGCTGGTCCCCAGCGTCAGGTGCACACCCATGTCTCCCAAGGAGTGGTGACATGAAGCGAGGCCCAGAGGCTGTCCCTCAATATTTTGAATACTGCGTGTGCCAAGACCTGCTCAAGGGGAAAGGGAACTATAAAACGATAAAACTCTTGAAAAAACATCTGTCATGTACACATATACAATCCCTCCCATCACTGTCTAAGAACCACCCCATACTCAGTAGTCTTGACCGACGAATCTCCTGCAGAAGGGAACAAAGAAAAAACAGCATCCTAACAATCTGTGTTAACTTGGAATGAATAGGTCTATCAGCCGAGAGACCCATTCGCTCCAATAAGTAAAGTGATGTAAATGCAAAATTTCAAACAGCCGTTGCACAACACTGCCACCTGGTGACAGCGCTGCGGTAATGACACTTGGTGAGATCTTCATTCTTCCTGCTTTCCTTACACTGACTCTACCCCCAAAGTCTCTGCCTTTGGCACATGAAAAAAAGGGAGAAAAGAAAAAAAACAACAGCTCCCAAGTCTCCAGTGAGTAAAAGAAAAGCCCAAATCAGAACAAAACTAGGGCACAGTTCTGAGTGTCTTGGAATGTTCCTTCCAGAGAGTTCGATAAGCAAACAAATAGGAGTTCTCTTCTCCTAAAAATAGAATCTTGGATCTGGCAAAAACAGGGGCTTTAGGTGCTTGTCAAACACTTCAACTGAATATTCGACATCCTCTCCCTCCTTTCTGCAGATAAGTACTTTATCGGCATGAATGTGGCGCCCCAACTTCCAATCCGCTCTGCAATCTTTGAATTTCTTGGACACAGGCGGCGAACATGACAAGTATCGCCGAGCATGAGGCACTTTGAGCTTCTCCCAGACAAATTAGTCGTTCCATCTCTGGCGCAAGACCTCAACTTCATAAAGTAAGTCCCGAGGCAAGTAGGGATATTCCCATCCGTACTCACGGGCGACTCTCTGGGAGAAAAGTCATTGTAATCTGGCTAAAGGAGGCATGACATCCCGCTCACCTTCTCCTGGTTGCACGATGGCTTCCGGGTGCCGATGTACCTTCACTACCTCGGATGGCTTGGCTTTTGGCGCCCGCAAGGAAGCGCGCTGCATCCCCACTATTAACGCGGGGGATGTTGTGGAATGTGGAAGATTGGTCGGAGGACTAAACTCCCTCCTGAGCTCCGGAGCCTGCGCCCGGGGCGTGCTGTCTCCTATAGACATGGGGGAATCCTGTGGTTCACGTAGCACGGGTAACGGGCATTTGTCCCAGCCCTTCCGGTGAAACAGTTCATCTATTTCCCCGTCATCCCCACAGTCCGACAGCAATTCCAGGTCGGAGGTGTCATACATCTCGGCGGGAAGGTAGTCTTTAGTAGACGGAGAACTACCCTCCCTTGCGGGCTCCACCTCCAGTGGACCCCCGACACCTCCAACCACCACCACAGTCCCAGCCCCTGGCTCACCTGGACCTTTTTCAGCACTGGGATGTCCAGGACTCTTCCAACCGGATCCATCCAGGTCCGGCAAGCGGCGGGGTGAAGCTCGACCACGACCACAGGAGGCCTGCACCAGGCCTATCTTCCTCTTCGGAGGTGGCAGCAGGGAGTCTGTGGTGACCGAAGCAGCATCCTCGGATTTTTCTCTCTTAGTCTCTGGTTGGGCAGTCCCGTCGCCCCGGTCAGCGCGTACAGGGACCTCCGCAAAGGCCTGGATCTCTCCCTCCGGAGTGGCGGTACCTGTGATGCAATTGAGGCGAAGGGCCCGGGGCCTTACTGTGGATGATTCAACCTCAAACAGAAATTCATTACACGCTTCACAACGCCCAAATGGCTTTAGTTGGACCACCAGTCCCGAGCATCCGGGACAGATCACACCGAGGGCCTCCGTGTCTCTGCATGAGTACAAAGCCAACTGTCCTCGGGGCCTGAGTCTTATCCCCGTGTCTGTAAGGGGAGCAGCAAAAGCAGTAATCTTCGTGGGGTATGATACCGGCATCCACGGGGAGCTTGAGGCCATCCCGACCACCTGCTGCTCCATCACGCGCTGACCACGCACCGGAGGCTCCACGTGCATCTCCACATATGGCCAGACTCCTCCCACGACTTGCACATTTTCGCGGGCTTCCCACAGTCCCCGCCCACGAATTGCGCAGTCATGGGGTGCCTTGTGGCGCAGTGCATTAAACACCCCCACATGTAGTTCGTCACACGGCTGGGCTTTTCCCTCTTCCCGCTCTTTCTGCATCTACCGGTTTTTCAGGGAAACTTCCACGACTTCGAGCACAGGGACGCACTTTGGCCAATCACATGGCCGACCTGCTCGGACCTCCTCCGGGCAGCAAAGTCCAGACACAGCCATTTCAAGTTTCAAAGTCAACACACATTTTATCCCGGACTCACGAGCCCCCACGTGTAGCGGCCTCACCCCATCTCCTTTTGCTAGGGGTATGTCACATGACAGGGTGAGATGCGCTACGGCCCATGTCCTCCCCATGGCTGTGGGTGAGGTGAAGGCCAGTATCAGTATCTTCCTCGGGCCAATGTGCATTAGTCTTAAAACTCAGTCCTGCTATGCTGGAATCTCCCTTGCTCCCATTAACCAGAGTCCATACACGATCACAGTCCAACTCTTGCTTTATTGTACGCTCCACAATAAACAATGTCTTACTAGTCAACTGGTTGGAACATTATTATAACTTGATACGATGGGATGAGCAGGCCGAGGCACTGTCCTGATTTCAGTCTAAACCCCTGTGCTTTGACCAGGGGTTGTAGCAGCTTTGAATGGCATAGAACATAGAACTTGTGAGTCTCTACCAGCGACTCCATAGAACATAGATGGGAGTACCTTCGCTGCGCTGCGGCCCCTATCAGGGGAAGATGTCCCTCTAAGAGAGTTACCGGAGGCCCATCCGTCACCGGGTTGATGCTGCTCCGGGTCTCCGGACGGGTAACCTCCCCAGCCTCCTCACCTCAGATGCGGGTCCCCTCGCAAGGCGGCACCCTGAGATCACTTCGCCCTTGCGGGACCCAGTCGAAGTTACTGGGCCCCAGGCCTACGATATAGTACCTCACCCCAGGCTGAAGGTGCCTGGGATGGACCCCAACTTCATTCCGGTCAGGCCTAGGGTGCCTGGGCCGGAACCTTGAACCGCCCGCACCCAGGCCTAAGGTGCCTGGGTGCGTGAAGAGCACTCCTCCGAGAAAGAACGAATGAACCAACAACCCCCGTGGCGAGGGCGTCTCCCCCTTTTATCTCCCTCCATCAATACCATGACGGGTTCCCCGCCCCAGCCGTACCATCTCTGGAAAGGGACAAAAAAAAAGGGTAGCACTGTGGCAGTGGTTCTACCTTGAGCCTGCGGGTACACCGCCACCCACAGGCCAAGGTGAGTAATACACCACTCAATCCTCCACGAATTATCAAAAAGGTGTCCAGAACCTTTCCTAATTATACACCTGGGTTACACTACCCCAAGGTGTACCCCAACTAAATTTAAAGACCCCGCTACATAAGGATTTACAAACACTTTAAAAATGGAAGTCCCACTCATCATCATTCGAAACTTTTTTTGTCTTCTGGGAGCGGGTACCTATTTCTGACAGGTACCTGCTCCCACTCCTGCTTTTATTGCCTAGGTGAGAAATACTTGTTCTGTGTAGAGGGGTGTGTGTCCCTCCCCTCCACTCAGGTCTCAGATTACTCTCACTGAGCTCTGCAGAGTATAACTTTAGCTCTCCGCCCCTGTTTTCTAAAAGCTCAGACGAGCGTTATAAATTCTGGACTTTAAACGGATGTAGAAAAGAGAAGACTGCAGATAAACAGGTACAACTTATGTAGGTTTCATCTCTGTGTATCACCTGAGGCCAGTCACTTCACTGGATATATGTAAAGATTTACAACCACTTTAAAAGTGGAAGTTCCACTCATTCTCCCCCTCCCCTCCTCTGCCATCATTGGATACTTTTTTTTTTCTGGGAACGGGTACCTATTTCTGACAGGTACCTTCTCCCACTCCTGCTTTTCTTACCTAGGTGAGAATAGCAGAAGTTTGCCCCCTGCCCACAACCTCCTGGGACACATCACACATCCCAGGAGGCTGCATGACACAGTCGTGTTCCAACAGCTAAGCACCCGGGACCTGAAAATCAGTGAAGAACCAGCCCAAATGAAAACAGCTCTGGACTCCTGGGCTGGTAAGTTTTTGTTTATTAAAAGTCAGCAGTTACAGTATTTGCAGCTGCTGATTTTTTTTATTGATTTTTTTTATAAATGACCAAAGTCCCTCTTTAAAGTGTCACTAAACCCACAACAGTAAAATCAGTCTCTATATGCAGTAAAACATGCTTGTTATATATAATGAGGAACCTAAGGGGTTAACCCTCTGCATTGTGTAAAAAGACTGTTTGATCCTGTCTTCTCTGATGCTCCCCTTTTCCCACTGACCCAATCCATCTGCTGATAGTACAGAGCCTTGGGGGCAAGCTGCACATGCTCAGTGTGTATTGTTAGAGAGTTTTTTTTTCTTGGGAAAGTGCATGTGATCAGCACAGGGCCAATCAGCACTGTCCAGACAGAGGGTCAGGAGTCTTGCATCCTCATAGGCGAGTCAGGGGAGAATGAAAACTCCTCCTACAATAACCAGACACTGATAGAAGTCACAAGACTGCTCTAACTGCTGATGAGAAAAGGTATTTATATTTAGTAAAACTATTTTATTTCCATGTTCTGTGCACTATGGGAGACCAGATATAGTGAATGCAGGCTCCTGGGTTTATCCAATGTATTCACTTTATTCACAATTTATTTAAAGTGGTTGTGAAGCATATCTGGGGGAAATCACAATCAGGAGGATAACAGCTAATTATGCCATTTCCCTTTCTATGCTCAGGTTGAATTGCCCAGGTTTGTGACAGGTACTGCTAGTAATGATTTTAACCACTTCTCTACTGTGCACGAAAACCCCCTTCCTGCCCAAGCCATTTTTAAGCTTTCAGCGCTGTCACACTTTGAATGACAATTGCGCGGTCGTGCGACGTGGCTCCCAAACGAAATTTGCGTCCTTTTTTTCCCACAAATAGAGCTTTCTTTTGGTGGTATTTGATCACCTCTGCGGTTTTTATTTTGTGCGCTATAAACAAAAGAAGAGCGTCCAGTTTGGGAAAAAAACACTATTTTTTACTTTTTGCTATAATAAATACCCATTTTTTTTTTAAATAAAATTTTCCTCAGTTTAGGCTGATACGTATTCTTCTACATATTTTTGGTAAAAAAAAAAATCGCAATAAGCGCGTATTGATTGGTTTGCGCAAAAGTTATAGCGTCTACAAAATAGGGGATAGATTTATAGAATTTTTTTTTAATTTTTTTTTATTAGTAATGGCGGCGATCTGCGATTTTTTATTGTGACTGCGATATTGCGGCGGACACATCGGACACTTTTGACACATTTTTGGGACCATTCACATTTATACAGCGATCCCTGCTATAAAAATGCATTGATTACTGTATAAATGTGATTGGCAGGGAAGGGGTTAACCACTAGGGGGTGGGAAGGGGTTAAATATGTTCCCTCAAAGTGTTCTTACTGTGGGGGGAGGGGACTGACTGGGGGAGGTGACCGATGGTTGTCCCTATGTACAAGGGACACACCATCGGTCCCCTCTCCCTCACAGGACGTGGATCTCTGTGTTTACACACAGAGATCCACTTTCCTGCTCGTTTCCCGGGCAATCGCGGGTGCCCGGCGGCAATCGCGGCTGCCGGGCACGCGCACCGGGGCCTTGTGAACGCGGCGGGCGCGCACCGGGGCCTTGTGAACGCGGCGGGCGCGCGCCTCCTAGCTCGTTTTAAAGGGAGGACGTCATATGACATCCTCCCAGAACGAGAGTATCCTCCGCCCGCCGTCAATTGACAGTGGGCGGGGGACAAGTGGTTAAAGCTTTTGCAGAGAAGATCAACCAAATGAATATAAGCAAATACGACAGGACTTCAGTTTTCTTCTGCCGTACTACAAAACACCACCCCTTTCCAAATCTCCATAACACAAAGGGAAGAATCCTGTAGCCAATGAGAAGAGAACGGGACCCACTGCTTTGGAGTTCAATGCAACAGAGTAAGGCCTGGTTCCCACCTATGCAGGTTGCACTTTGCATATTCCAGCTGCATTTTGCTTTTCAATACACGTTTTTGATCCATTGAAGTCTACGGAACCAAAAACCAGAGAAAAGTCCCTGGACCTTTCCATAAAATGCATAGATGTGAACGTGACCCATAGGAAACCATGTTAAATGGACTGTAGTGTGTTTCTGCAAAACTGAAAATGCACAAAAAAAAAATGCATAGGTGTGAACATAGGCGTACGCACAGGGTGTGCCAGATGTGCCTGGGCACACCCTAATCACCCTGTGCTGCACAAATTTCCTCTACTGCTCGGCTGCAGAGAAATGTACTGGGGAATCTCTGTCCTCATTCCCTTTCTCTGTCCAAAAGTGAGACATCAGGGGTCTGTTTAGACCAATAGGGCTCCTAGAAAATGTAAAACATTTTTTTTATTGTAAAACTTGAAAAAAAATGAAATTGTAAAAAGTAATAAAAATAAACTACTAAAACCAATCTCTGCCCTACTGACACTGTCTTTTGCCCTACTTATATATATATATATACACACACACACACAAACACGTTTTTGGGGTGCACACCCTATGCAATAGGCTGCGCACACCTATGGGTGTGAACCAGGCCTTATAGGGCACAGGGAGTAAGACTTTCATTACATTTCTGGCACCGATACTTTTCTGTATTGAGTTGTTTTAAAGGGATAAAATGTGGTGAAATCTCCATCTATTGTAGATGTTCTACATACAGTATGTGTTTTTTTTATTTCAGCCCAGACATACAAAGTGTCTTTTGATGTCATTATTATATGTGACCAGCAGAGGGTGCTGTAATGAAGTGATTTGTAAGAAGGCTACACTAATATCTGAATCCTCGCAGAGCTCTCCCTCCAAAGCTTGCAGCACCATTTTCAGTTTCCAGAGGCAAGAATCGGTCCCAGAGTGCAAGCATTTATTTTTTGGTCCTTGGCTTGCCCCGTGTATTTTGCCTCTTATAATGTTTTTTAAACAGTGCATTGGGGTTGATTTACTAAAACTGGAGAGTGCAAATTTTGATGCAGTTGTGCCTGGTAGCCAATCAGCTTCTAACTTCAGCTTGTTCAGTTAAGCTTTGACAAGAAAACCCGGAAGCTGATTGGTTTCTATGCAGAACTGCACCAGATTTTGCTCTCTCCAGTTTTAGTAAATCTCCCCCAATGACCCCAGAGACTTTATGTAAATAGCAAGTTTGAAAACACTCTGCGTTCCCTTCTACATCAATCAATGTTAAAAATTACCTAAAGCCAAAACTTTAAAAATGTAATATATTGCAGCTAACCAATCATTAGATGTAGTGGCTGCATTCATTTTCTGTGGTCAGTGTGCAGTGTAGTGGTCAGAGTGTAGTGTGTGTAGTGTCCAAAGGTGCAGGGTGCTGCTGTGTAAGGTAAAGGGGTGCAGGGTGCTGCTGTGTAAGGTAAAGGGGTGCAGGGTGCTGTGTAATGTAAAGGGGTCCAGTGATGCAGGGTGCTGTGTAATGTAAAGGGTCCAGTGGTGCAGGGTGCTGTGTAATGTAAAGGGGTCCAGTGGTGCAGGGTGATGTGTAATGTAAAGGGGTCCAGAGGTGCAGGGTGATGTGTAATGTAAAGGGGTCCAGAGGTGCAGGGTGCTGTGTAATGTAAAGGGGTGCAGGGTGCTGTGTTATGTAAAGGGGTCCAGAGGTGCAGGGTGCTGTGTAATGTAAAGGGGTCCAGTGATGCAGGGTGCTGTGTAATGTAAAGGGGTCCAGTGATGCAGGGGACTGTGTAATGTAAAGGGGTCCAGAGGTGCAGGGTGCTGTGTAATGTAAAGGGGTCCAGTGGTGCAGGGTGATGTGTAATGTAAAGGGGTCCAGAGGTGCAGGGTGCTGTGTAATGTAAAGGGGTGCAGGGTGCTGTGTTATGTAAAGGGGTCCAGAGGTGCAGGGTGCTGTGTAATGTAAAGGGGTCCAGTGATGCAGGGTGCTGTGTAATGTAAAGGGGTCCAGTGATGCAGGGGACTGTGTAATGTAAAGGGGTCCAGAGGTGCAGGGTGCTGTGTAATGTAAAGGGGTCCAGTGATGCAGGGTGCTGTGTAATGTAAAGGGGTCCAGAGGTGCAGGGTGCTGTGTAATGTAAAGGGGTCCAGTGATGCAGGGTGCTGTGTAATGTAAAGGGGTCCAGAGGTGCAGGGTGCTGTGTAATGTAAAGGGGTCCAGTGATGCAGGGTGCTGTGTTATGTAAAGGGGTCCAGAGGTGCAGGGTGCTGTGTAATGTAAAGGGGTCCAGTGATGCAGGGTGCTGTGTTATGTAAAGGAGTCCAGAGGTGCAAGGTGCTGTGTAATGTAAAGGGGTCCAGTGATGCAGGGTGCTGTGTTATGTAAAGGGGTCCAGAGGTGCAGGGTGCTGTGTAATGTAAAGGGGTCCAGTGATGCAGGGTGCTGTGTAATGTAAAGGGGTCCAGAGGTGCAGGGTGCTGTGTAATGTAAAGGGGTCCAGTGATGCAGGGTGCTGTGTTATGTAAAGGGGTCCAGAGGTGCAGGGTGCTGTGTAATGTAAAGGGGTCCAGTGATGCAGGGTGCTGTGTAATGTAAAGGGGTCCAGAGGTGCAGGGTGCTGTGTAATGTAAAGGGGTCCAGTGATGCAGGGTGCTGTGTAATGTAAAGGGGTCCAGTGATGCAGGGTGCTGTGTAATGTTAAGGGGTCCAGAGCTGTGGGGTGCTGTGTAATGTAAAGGGGTCCAGAGGTGCAGTTGTGGAGAGGGGGTACACAGTAGTGACAAAGAGATATTTAAAGATGCAGGGGGCACAGTGGGGTGTTTTTACATTTTACCGTGGGGGGGGGGGGTCGCTTTTAACCCCTGCTAGTGGTCGAAAAAAGGGTAAAATGCGACTGTGTATCGCCGCTGCTGAAGCGCCCCCCCCCCCCCATAAAACATTTCAGTGGACGCCCATGCTCATGGGATTTGTAGTTCTGCAACAGCTGAAGGTCCGCTTATTGCATATCCCTGCTCTAACTGTTGAAAAACAACAGACTTACTGGCCGGATCACTAGGTGAAAATAAAGGAAAAAAAGCCTAAAAAAGAAAATGAATGCAGCCATTACATCTAAAGCCCCATACACAGAGTAGGACTTTTTGACAACAAACTTCAAAATGAGCAAGTTTTCAAAAAAATCAGACCGTGTGTACGCTCCATCGGACAAACTTTTTCGGTTTTCATCAGACAAAAGTTCGCTCTGCAAACTGACAAACTTTTCGGCAACAAAAGTCCGACGGTGCAAAGTCCTATCGTGTGTACAGAAATCCATCGGACTTTTGTCCGAAGTACAAACACGCATGCTCAGAACCAATGTTAAAATCAACCAACAATAGCAGAAGTTGACCAAAGGGTGGCGGTAAAGAGCAGAAAAGTGCAGAAAAACCACGTGATGTTGGGAAAGTTTTGGGAAAGTTTGCAGAAAAGTCCTGTTGTGTGTGCTATGGGTGTGCCCGGCCAACTCCCTTCGGACAAAAATCCACAGAAAAGTTTGTTTGAAGTCCGACCGTCTGCAATATAATGTGTGTTTTTGGGTTTATTACCACTGAAAGGCAAAAAAAATTGGGTGTAAAAATAGGGCATTTTCCGGTGCTGCGTACAGCCAGCCATATAAGTGAATGGATGTAAGTAGCAATATGGTGAGTGGTGATTCTGTTTTTAAATCAGCATTTATTCACGAATGCATGCACCATGTATTTCCTGAAATGCAAAACAGGACAATGGCCACATAAAACCGTTCACTTGCATCGCACCTGCAGCTCCCTTCAAATTCTTATGCCTCTTACCATCCATGTGCAAGAGGCCTTAAAGTGGTTATAAACCCTTACATATACCCATTGAAGTGACTGGTCTCAGGTGATACACAGAGATTAAGCAAATCCTCCTACATACGTTTTACCTGTTTATCTGCTGCATTCTCTTCTCTACAGTCATTCAAAGTCTTATGCCACGTACACACGATCGTTTTTAATGTCATTGAAAAAAACTGCATTTTTCTCGACGTGATTTTTCGTGTTTCCTCTGAAGCCTGCCTTGCCTACACACTATCGTGGAAAAAATTGCTTGAGTAAAGCGCGGTGACGTACAACACGTACGACGGCACTATAAAGGGGAAGTTCCATTCGGATGGTGCCACCCTTCATGTTAGTAAAGTTTGGTGAGAGACGATTTGCGCTTTTCAGTCTCGTGCTTTTCAGTCCGTTACAGCGTGACAAATGTGCTATCTCCATTACGAACGCTAGTTTTACCAGAACGAGCGCTCCCGTCTCATACTTGATTCTGAGCATGCGCATTTTTTTTCACGTCGTTAAAGCCTACACACTATCGTTTTTCATGACGAGAAAAACGACGATGTAAAAAAGGACGTGAAAAATGAGAGCATGTTCCAATTTTTCTTGTCGTGATTCTCTGCGTTTTTCTCGTCGGGAAAATTGCTGAAAAGCCCACACACGATCATTTTTAATGACAATTTAAAAAAAATGGCATTTTTCACGTCATTAAAAACGATCGTGTGTACACAGCAATACATTTATAAAGCTTATCTGAGCTGTCAGAAGACAGGGGGTGAAGAGCTGAGATTACACACTTCACAGCTCAGTGAGAATAGCTCTGACAGCTGATTGGAGGGAAGTGACACCCCCCCCCTTTTCACACCGCACACAAGAACAGAGTTGAGGGCGTCAATCACAGGCTGTGTGCTGGAGCTCCCTCCCCTCTCACTTTTTTTTTCTCTTGGTGTCGGGTAAACTTGTCAGAATTGATTCATGCGGATAGCAGAGGAAGGAAGCAGCAGATAAAAATTACACTTAAACGTGTGTTCAGCAGAGTTTGCACCGGCGTCTCGTGTGCATGGGGCCTTAATGTCTTTAAGTGAGACAAGTACACACTATAGAGGGATATGCTTTGTTCATATTTCATGTCTGAGGTTTACAACCACTTGGATGAAGAGTTCATGGCTCATCTGCTCTCAAACAATTTGCAGAGTGCAATTCATCTGGAATGACTTTAAAGCAGTTTTTCTCTCGTTGGCCATAGATGGATGAAGAGGAGTAGCCTATGGGATATCCTGAATTCTTTCATGGTCCATAATATGCATCTAGTGTCACAGAGTGAAAACGCAATTCACTTCCAGCCTAATAGCGCCCTGCTTATCTCAGCACCCAGACAGACAGTGAAGGTTTTCTCTGTCTGACGCCACTGACCCCACGTTCACACCAATGTGCTTTTTGGTGCATTTTGCAAAAATGCACTACAGTCCATTTAACAAGGTTTCCTATGGTACATGTTCACATCTATGCGTTTTTCAGCCGGTGCTTTTTGGAAAGGGTCTGGGACTTTTTTTTCCCGCAGCAGAATGCGCTTTGTGTGCAATAGACTTTAATGGAGTCGCACCAGAAGCGCAAGTGTTTCGTTTTTGACGCGTTTCTCCCCCCCCCCCGTTAAAAACACTGTATATAGCTGGTTGCAACAAAGTGGGCCGGGAAGCCAATGAGTCATCAGCTGTCAGCAGGGTTCCCCACTGACAGCTGAATGTAAAAAATATAATTGGCAGCAAAAAAAAATTGAAAAAAACAGCGTGGGTCCCCCAGATCCATACTAAGCCTTTCGGGTCTGGTATGGATTTGGAGGTGAACCTCACGCCAAAATTTTATTTAAAAAACGGCGTGGGTCCCCCCCAAAGCCATACCAGGCCCTTACCTGAGCATGCAGCCTGGCAGGTCAGGGATTTTTTTTTCCCCCGATCCACACAAGCCTGTTCATGAGAAGTGGATAATTCGATTACCATCTCACAAATTGGAACATCGGGAGATGGATCGAAATGTGGCCAGTCCCTGCTGAACCAGACACATTTTGATCCATCTATGGCTGGCTTTAGACTTGCATGTTTTTAGTAGATAAAAAGTATCTATTCCCCAGAACTGAATTGATGTCATTTCCTATGTGTAGCTGATCCTCTTCTGCATGTGAGCGGGCTGGAAGCCCAACCAAATCAGCATCAGGTGTGCCTTCATTCTGAGAGTTTCTTGGTAAAGAAAACTTCATCGGTGGTTCTGGCACGTCTCCCCTAGCAGTGTAAATCAACAGAATTGTTCTAGTGAGAAGATCTTATTGCTTTGGATGGGCTCATAATGATTAACAGAGCTGGACAGAGCAGATAATAACACAAGTGGGTCTCTAGTGTATAATTCATCTCATATCTCCCTATAACTTTATTTGCTTCACTTTAGTACAGGGGTGCCCAACCTTTTTAAGAGCAAGGGCCACTTTAGCGACTTGGCAGCTGGTCGCTGGCCACAATGAGCAGAGCGGGCAGATGAAAGGTCTGTATCCACTCTGCATATGCAGAGCAGATAGGGACACAGCCCGCTCTACTCTATGGGCCCTCCGATCCGCCCAGACAGAAGGGGACGGATTCCCTTCAGTTTTTTTAAGCAGATTGGATTGGAGATAGGTGGGTGTAAAAGGACGCAGGTCAGTTTAAATCTGCCGCTCTATAGAGGTGATCACGTGAAAGGAGCCTAAGGCTGCTTTCACACTGATGCACTGTGGTTTACCTGCACCTTAACTGACCTCAATCTTCACTTCTTCTTCAGGATTTTACAGGGATCGCTGGCTGCTGCTGTCTCCTAGATGGGTATGGCTGGTGGCTGCTGCTGGCTGTCTTTCAGGGCGGGTACGGATGGTGGTTCCTGCTGGCTAGTACTGTTGGCTGGTACTGGTGGGTACTGCTTTCTGGTACTGGTGGGTACCACTGGCTGGTTCTGGTGGGTACTGCTGGAAAGTACTGCTGGCTGGTACTGGCAAGTATTAATGCTGTGTACTGGTGGGTACTGCTGGCTGGTACTGGTGGGTACTGCTGGCAACTACTGGGAAGTACTGCTGGCTGGTACTGGTGGATACTTCTGGCTGGTACTGCTGGTAAGTACTGGTGGGAACTGCTGGCTGGGTACTGGTGGGCACTGCTGGCTGGTACTGGAGGGTACTGCTGGCTGGCACTTCTGGCTGGTACTGGTGGGTACTGCTGGCTGGTACTTCTAGGTACTGGTGGGTATTGCTGGCTGGTACTTCTGGGTACTGGTGGGTACTGCTGGCTGGTACAGTACTTCTGGGCACTGGTGGGTAATTTTTGGTACTGCTCAGTGGGTATTGTGGGTACTGGTGGCTGGTACTTCTGGGTATTGCTGCTTGGTACTTCTGGGTACCTTTTGATACTGCAGGGTGGTGCTTGGGGGTACTGCTTGCTGGTACTTCTGGGTACTGGTGGCTGGTACTTCTGGGTACTGGTTTGTACTGCTGGCTGGTACGTCTGGGTACTGGTGGGTGGTGCTGGCTGGTACTTCTGGGTACTGATGGCTGGTACTTCTGGTACTTTTGGGTACTGCTGTGTGGTACTTCTGTGTACTACTGGGTGGTATTTCTGGGTACTGCTGTGTGGTACATCTGGGTACTGCTGTGTGGTACATCTGGGTACTGCTGTGTGGTACTTCTGGGTACTGCTGTGTGGTACTTCTGGGTACTGCTGTGTGGTACATCTGGGTACTGCTGTGTGGTACATCTGGCTGGTATTTCTGGGTACTGCTGTGTGGTACTTCTGGGTACTGCTGTGTGGTACATCTGGGTACTGATGTGTGGTACATCTGGGTACTGCTGTGTGGTACTTCTGGGTACTGCTGTGTGGTACTTCTGGGTACTGCTGTGTGGTACATCTGGGTAATACCGTGTGGTACATCTGGGTATTGCTGTGGTACTTCTGGCTGGTATTTCTGGGTACTGCTGTGTGGTACATCTGGGTACTGCTGGCTGATTCTTGATCCCCCATACCTGCCATCAGTGTGACAGGAGCGGCGCTGGAGGAAACATACGGCTGCTTTAGAGAGCATAGAGCCGATGCTTCCTGTATCGCACTGGGAACTGTCACAGGCGGAGCACGTTTGGTATTACTCCGCCTGAGACAGAAGCCGGTGCTATACAGAAAGCATCGGCTCTGCTATCTACAGCAGCCGTATGCTTCCTCCTGTGCCGGCTTGGATCGTCCCGCTGATGTTCGGGGATGGCGGGTCGGAAACCCGCAATCTGGGCTTGCCGACCCGCTATCCTAGAGCAGGAGGTGGCGGGCCACGTCAGAGAATGCATGTGGCCCGCAGGCCAGCGGTTGGGCACCCATGCTTTAATAGCTCTTGTACCTTTCTATTGGTCTCAACGCAAGGATTTAAAAACTTCTTGCAGACAAATAAGCCCCTTTAATAGTCTATGTGGCTTAACTGTAGCAAACTACTTTGTTTCATTATATACAATGTAAAGGGGTAAACATTGTTGTATGTTAATAAGATATAGATTTATAAAATACATTGCACTGCAACAGATTGTAATGAGTCTTCTGTTTTCTTTTATAGGCAATATGTAAATCTTAAAAAAAATAAAAATGATACCCGCGCTTAGTTAAACCATACCAAAAAAACTGCTACACCAAACAAATCCGGGCCAAATTAAAAATGTACAAAAAAGGTGCGCATGCCCCTTTAAATGCCAGCACACCAGTGCGCATTGACGTCACCAATCCCGCTCCACCCGACATGATTCCCTGTAATAGGCTTTTCTGAGAAAGGAGGCTGAAGAAGAAGACTATTACGGGGAAACGTAAGCTGGGGAGCTGGATTGGTGACGTCACTGGTATGCCGGAATGTCCCACAGCCATGCTTTGTGAATCTGTACTCCTTTCTTCTGGTTTTAAATGTTCCTTGGTCTGAACTGTGTGGCGGTTGGAGTATGAGGGCTGCTGAAGTGATTCCTGTGTGGGGACACCTTTGCTGCAATACACTGCCGGGGTCACAGGCCCACCTGGATTCTACACAGTGGAAACATTGGTTTCTGTGGATTGAAAAAGCGTGCTTGATCTCTTTAACTGTATATCTGGTAAGAGGCTTCAGTGTGGAGAAGCACTTTGGAACATTGAAGAACTTTATTGTTTTTATTCATCACCGAGCACTTTAAGGCACTTGGAGATTAAAGCCCCGTACACATGGACCGAATGTCGGGATACCACATGCACTGTGGTATAGTAAAATTGTACTCCAGGTCCAGGTTTTGGCACGTTCAAAATGAATTGGCTGCTTTAGCACAATGCACTTTAATGCACAGGACAATGTCACTTAACACACGTGAATGCCATGTTAAGGTGTAAAAGAACCAAAATGGTATGGTTTTATCTCGGGGAATATGTGGGTGGCTGGCATAAGGATTCCCCTTTGAGGAAGGATAAGCTGTTCAAAGTTAGCAAAGTGGAACAACAAGTTCGAGGGCAATAGTCCATTGACTTTCATTGCTCCGGATTGGCCGGTCTCAGACTGGAGGGAGGTGGAGTTGTTTGGCCAAAGATCGTGGCTGTATTTTCGAAAGAACAAGCGGCATTGCACCCATTGAGAGGAAACTACAGTCCCCAAGGAGCTAGGGGAACCTAGGTGACCCATGAGAGTTGGAGGAAACTCAGCAGGCTGCTTGGGAAGGATTAGGACACCAGCATGTCTTTGGAGTGTTGGGAAACGAGAGTACCCACAACCCTAGTGCTGCTAGGCTGAAGTGCTAACCACTTAGCCACAACTAAAAAAAGGGGGGGGGGTTTGGGACTTTAGATGAGGTGCATATGTGGTGCACCTCCATCCCGGGTTCAGTATAAGAAAAAGGGAAATTGGGACTTTGAATGAGGCTGCAGGCTTGGTGCGGGTAAAAAACACATTTATTGATCATAAAAATGCATGACACATCATATAGCCAGATTATATGCACAACAAGAAAAACATTGCAATAAATGTGATTTCATGCTCTCTGCCATACACATAAGTATGTGCATGTACAGTTAAGGAAATGAGGAAACAACAGTGCATAACCAAGCGCCACATAATCATCTGGACTGTTAAATGGATACATAAAAATGAACATACATGTGTGCAATTGTCCTGTTGTATCAACAGGACAATTGCACACATGTATGTTCATTTTTATGTATCCATTTAACAGTCCAGATGATTATGTGGCGCTTGGTTATGCACTGTTGTTTCCTTGTTTCCTTAACTGTACATGCACATACTTATGTGTATGGCAGAGAGCATGAAATCACATTTATTGCAATGTTTTTCTTGTTGTGCATATAATCTGGCTATATGATGTGTCATGGATTTTTATGATCAATAAATGTGTTTTTTTACCTGCACCAAGCCTGCAGCCTCATTCAAAGTCCCAATTTCCCTTTTTCTTATACTTAGCCACAACTAGTCTCCTCCTTCTAGCAACCTCAGGCCTGTGAATAAAAGGGAGGATTCAGTAGTGTCCATCCTGGATGTGAAGACTTTCATCCACCTGGTGAGAGCCCACAAGAACCTCTATCACCCCAGTGATACCCAATTTAAGAACTGTGGCATTTAGCAGAGGGCCTGTGAAGAAATTGGCATAGTGGACATGGTTTAAGAGCTCCAATAGCGCGAGATACCACAACACAACACAGAAAAACCAAGAAACAGATACAAGGGTGATGAAATATGATGTCATAGGTGACGCTACTTTCCAATGGCCAAAACAAATGCTCGAAGCTTGAAAACAAGTGAAGTATGAATGTGGCGGCTTAATGTTTGCTTATATAAATGATTGTTTTAGAACACATTGTTGTAATAAGTCTGCTGTATTATCTGGTGCTACCTTATTATGACCATCATGGCTTTATAATATTTTGGATGCACAAAGTAAGAATGATCTCATGAGATTCTCCTCCCAAGACTCATAAACTAAGATGAGTAATCAGCTTCTATCTGCCTGTAGCGACATAATCATATAATTGATTTTTATCATAAGTGCATGAGTTGTGTCTGTGCTGATAATCACAATACATCTGGGAACCAAGCACAAAGAAGCAGATCATTAGCAGGGATATTACCTAAACGGCAATCACAGTCTGATTTTGGCAAACTTGATAATGTCTATGGGGTGGATTTTGATTAGACTTTATGAAGAATACCCTTTACTAAAAGCATTTTAAAAGTTTGAAGACATAATAATGGCATTTAAGTGACAAGCATTATTAGTGCCCATAAAATGTGTCCTCTGTGAAATTCATTGTTGTATAACTCAAAGTTTAACTCCAGCCATAACTAAAAAACGCCAATATAAAAATGGTAGAAGTTCTAACCCTTCCCCGCTTGGCTTGCTCTTTAAAGGTACACACTCATCAAATAAAACCATTAGGCATTTTTGAGGAAATGTAATGTGTTTTTTTTTTTTTACATGTTTTGTTTATTATGATCAGGACAAAAAAGTAAAAGTTTCAAGGTTTTCCTTTTTTAGTATAACAGGTAAATATGAAATGAGGCATACAGTACACTGTAATCTTATAGCAAGCTAGCTATTTATGTTCCGTTACATGTCTCTGTCTCTTTTGCTCCTTTGTTATAAAAAGTCTTATGTGTACAGAGTACAAAAGCTCAATCTGAAATTTACACATAGAAGAAAATGAGTCAGCGATTGGACAGCTCTGTCTGGAGCTCAAGACTTATTTTTACATGTTTAACTTAACCTTATCTACTTTGCTGCAACAAGTCTGTTTCGTGTTTATTAGCTAACTCGGTGAGTCAGAGAAGTGCGTCATTGCCCTTACTCCCCCTCCTTCAGTATAAATTTGTTAGAGGTTTCAATGAGAGACAGAGAGACAAACAGGTGAATAGCTTCTGCTGTGCTCTCCATAGAAAACCCATAATGCTCTTTGAATCCTTTGTCACCAATGCAGCAAGTATTAAATGTTTATTTGAAAAATAAAAATAAAACACTGTATATCTCATTGTTCATTTAAAACTAAAACCCAAGGAATGACAGCTTGTTCTACCCTCTTCTCTTTTCGCACATTTCCGCAGAGAGCCTGTATGAGGAGCTTAAGATGACAAAGATGGCCTCTTTCCATCCAAGCAGCGCTGGAACATAAGATGGCCTGCAAAGTGGCTTGTCTTTTATGGTAAATATTGATATCTAAAGGTTTGCATTTTTTTTTTTTACCGGGGTAGCTGTTATCTGTAGTATGTTGTTCAGTTTCTTGATTGCTCATAGATCTGAGAATATTGCTTATTCCCATAATCACAGTCCTTGACTATTGTTTCATTTCCGGGGAAAATATATTGGCTGTGACTTCCAAGACCTGTTTATAATTATGTGTACAGATTGCATTGATGCAGAGGCTGTGTTGGAGAAGACCTCCTTTTCTTCTAAAGCACAATATTGTAACATCAAATATAATCCTAGTGAATATAAGGAGCTGTATATCTAATGCTGTGTTTCTGTATGTCATTGTCAAACAAAATGATGAATACTACAAATTCATTGATAAGTAAAAAAAACCAACATATTATACAGTACTGCGCTTTTCTTATCTAAAGACACATTTCCAGATACATTTATTTGCAATACTCCCTGCCTTTCCAGAAATGTTGCCCAAAGACACTTCACACTGTCCTGCAGTCGGGTCCAGTATTTTAACTCACTTCCTGTGAGCCCAGGGCATAATGAACCCAACCCTGGTGTGCATCATGAAGCCAGCTTGGGCACACAGGAGAATTAAACATAGAACATAGCTTGGGGTAGGGGAGTCCCAACCTCAAGTTGGGTTTTAAACATCTGACTTGTTTTAGAGTAGAGGTTTGCTGAAGTCAGAACTACTATTCTAACCATGTAAGTCAATGGTAGTGCAAAAGCTTGATTAGTTTAAAAAAACAGACGGTCAGAAGCACCTGTAAATGAAATACAGATGGAGCAAGGCTGTATCTCAAACTGTTCTCAAATGCAGACTAGATGAATATGAAAGCACACTGCATTTGGCTATCTATAAAAGCCCTTAAATGTATTTTTTAACTAGATAAAAAAGAAATATGGAATATTTACCATCTGAATCCAGTAGGTGTTGCAATGAAGTTCTTTACAATCTTTGAGTCATTTCACCACTTTTCTGTTATACAGGCTCTCCTCACTTAACGACCAGGTTCCGTTCCAATGACCAGGTCGTTTAACGAATTGGTTGTTAAACGAGGAGCCACAGGTAATCAATATTTTAAGTATTCTTAACTACTGTACTGTATTGTGAAAAAAGGTCTAAAACACAAAACTCCAGCTCAATAACATTGTTTAATTTGCATAAGTACAGAAAACAAATGAAAATTCTGTACTGTACAATACAATGATACAGCGTGTCGTTCGGGTGGGGAGAGTTGGTCGTAAGTCCGAGCGGTCGTTAAACAGGTAAGTCGTTAAATGAGGAGTATCTGTATAGTTACATAGTTGGTTAGGTTGAATAAAGACATCAGTCCATCGAATTCAGCCTGTGTGGGTGTTTATGTCAAACCATTTCCCAAATCCCTGTATCTTGCGGTCGTTAAGATGCCCATCTAAGAGTTTTTTAAATTATCAACACTTCCGGGGGGACAACACTAATTGGAAGGGATTGGAAGGGAGTTCCACATCCTTACTACTCTGACAGTAAATAACCCCTTATGCAGTTTACTGTAAAACCGCTTCTCCTCCAACTTCATTGAGTGGCCGTGTATTTTCTTAAGCGAAGACTGAATACCTTTCTCCCTATGCTAGAATCATCATTGAGAAATTTGTATATCGCTATTATATCTCCTCTTACGCATCCATTCTCCAGTAAGACTAAGCTTAAAAGAAAAGTAAAGGAATCCTTTTTTTTTAGATTCATACTTACCTAGGTGGATGCCCCGGCTCCTCTGCACTGAAAACTGAGTGATCGAACACATCAGATCGCTCGGTTTTCGGAGCTCCATGAGCAGAGAGCTGCAGACTGTCAGTCACAGCTCTCTGCTCTTCTCCCTCCCCGCTCATCGGAGTGCTGAGCTGTGGAGGCGGCAAAGTGGCCGTCTCAGGCTCTTAGCAGCTCACTGAGAGGCTGAGACAGGTGTAAGTCCAGGCACCTGGTGGATCCAGACTTCCATTGTCGTTATGACGTGGTGCCTGGACTGACATAGGTGACGTCAGCAGAGAGCGGGCTTTAGTCTGCTTTCTGCTGAAAACAGGTCACGGAGTGCAAAACGATCTCCACTCCTGTGATCCACAGGAGAAGGAGAAGTGCAGCCAAGTGAGCTTTGGCCGTACTTTTCCTTTAATGCTTGTAGCTGTTCCTCGTAACTTAGGTCCTCCTACCCGCTTATTAGCTTTGATGCCTGTTTGTGGGCTCTCTCCAGTTCCAGCACATCCTTCTTGAGGACTGGTGACCAGAACTGGACGGCATACTCAAGAT